>CM031869.1:6550012-6620368 GCA_018697195.1 Certhia americana
CAACAGAGGAAGAAGAGCTGCTTCCAAGGTGCTGGTGAGACAAAGGAGGCACTGCAAAGGTGCTGGCTTCCCAACCCTGCAAGAACCGTTAGGGGAAGAAAACATCCCCAAGGTGTGCTGTGGCAGCACCTGGCTGGGATCAAAGACGGGAAGAGACCCGGTGCTGGAAGACGCAGTGCTGGGAAGGGAGCACCAGCTGCGATGGGAAGCAAAGTATTCCAGGTGATGCCAAAGGTCGCCCTAGCCTGACGTGGTCTGTGACGCCGGGCATCGGGCATTCTCCCATCTGCAGGGGGACAGCCTGCCTGTGCGGTGATGAAGGCAAACCCAAAAGACCTCGGGGATGTAATACCACAAGCTATGCACGGAGCCCAGGAGTCACAGTGGCAGAGGAAAATGCCAGGACCTCTTCCAGAGGGCGATGTGTGGTGAGGCGTTCCCCATGAACTCCAGGCAGGCTGGGCATGCCGTGCCATGCACAAAGTGTTGCCACCTCAGGTGTGCCCTGGCCGCGCGCCCTGGCTGCTCCGCTCCTGCAACGTTTCAGCTCACCACCGCAATCCTCGGGAGCGGGGACGCCCAAGGTCTCGCACCCCGCGCGTTGCTGCAGCTTGGCCTCGATGCCTCCTCGGCGGTGCCCGGGAGACGGGGGGCCAGGGCACCCCCGGGCACAGCGCGGTCTCGCAGCCTCCTTCCGAGCCCCGTGAGGCGACAACCACTCGGCTGGCGGGGCGGACGGAGGCTCGGTGGGCTCCCAGCCGGGAAACGCCGGCTGCCACCCTGGTCGCGGATTCCCCCGAGGGCACCCGCCCGTTCCGCCGGGGACGGGCTCCAGGCGGGGGGTACTGGCCGCCCGTTCCGGAGACTGGGAGGAGCCGACGGGCCCTGTCCCCGGCGCAGCCCGGCAGGGGCGGTCTGCGGGCTCAGGCGGCACCCGGCCCGCGCTAAACCGCCCGCCCGCCTCCCCGCCGCCCTTTGTCTGCGCCGCCGCCGCTCGGGCCGTACCTGCAGCCGCCGGGCGCCGCTGTTCTCTCCTCTCCGCTCTGCCAGGCCGCCGCCGCCGCCCACGCTCCGCCGGCCGGCCCCGCTCGGCGCGTCCCGCCCGCCGCCAGGGCAGGCCCGCCACCGCCGCCCCCCGCCAGCACCGCCCCGGGGGCAGCGCGGGAGCTCCGCGGTCGGACGGAGCCAGGGGCTGAGCTGACCCAGCGCCGGGGGCAGCGCGGGCTCCGCGGCTCGGACGGAGGGCCGGGGGCTGTAGCTGACGCGGAGACCGGGCGGCAGAGCGGGAAGCTCCGCGGCTCGGACGGAGCCGGGGGGCTGGGCCGGCGGCTGAGCTGGACGCACAGAGCCGGGGGCAGCGCGGGTGTCTGGGTCTGCCCCGCCCCATGTGCCCTTTCCCGCGCAGCCCCCCGCTCCTCGCCCGCTCCCTACCCACCAGGGTGACGGTGAGCTGCCGGCCGTATCCCCCGGGGGAGGATTCAGATCCCCGCGCCGGGTGTCTGTGATGATCCTCGTGCTCGGCGATGCTCCCACCAGGCCCCCACATTCCCACTGTTTCCCGGGATGAGCACGATGGGGTGTGCAAAGGGAACAGCCCAGGCTGTGTGTTTGGTGTAACTGGGTTGTCCTACACAAAGGGTTTTCATCCTTTCCCCAGTGTGCACGCACCCTTTGTGTGTGACCCTTTAAAGCCAGTCAAACCTGAGGTCATCCCCAGCCCCCTGGAACTCTGGTGTCAATTTAGGGTGCTGGTATCACATCCTTTCAGCTTTTCCTCACGGACTTCAAGATAAGCTCAAGGGCCACATCCAAGTTACTGGCTGGCTGCCCCCAACCTGCATGCACACATATAAAATTCCCTTCATTCCTCAGAGAGGGGGAAAATGAGCTGCTTCACTCCTGCCCTGCCCTCGGAGGCTGCTGGGGACTGTGCCGGCATGTGGAGACACGCTCCGGTCCAGAGCTAACCTCCCACAAGAGCCGCCCAGACTGTCTCACTGCCCCTGTTAGAAGGGATGTGGTGCGTTAAGACAACCCTGTCAGGTTTCGTGTCCAGCCCATGGGGACAAGTTTCATGTCCAGCCTGCAGGGATTAGATGTGGCAGAAGGTCTGCTGGGGTTGGTTTAGGCAGCATACTGGGAGAGTTTCCGACTGAACAAGAGCGGAGGAAGCAGTTTCAATCAAATGGAACAAGCAGATAAACAAACAAAAGGAAAACAAGAAAGGAAACTGTAGGGAAAGAGACACAAAGAATGGCAGCCTATTATGGCTGCAAATTTTCTGAGTGTTCATTGAAGTCAAAGACTTCTTATCCTTAAACATGTCACTTTCCTCATAAGCGTTTTCTCTGAAGATCCCTGAGTATTTTGCAAATGCCAAAGTTACTTGAAAGCTCAGAAAACGAAAAGGGACAAGCAGCAAGTTTTTCAACTGCGAGCTGCTGTAAAGAGTATTAAAAGGATTATTTTTTTTTCAGCCTTAAATGATTTGCAAACTCAGCCTGAAAAAAGTATCTCCCCTGGGAACAGCATTCCGAGGCCATGCTAACCTCTGCCAGAGGAGATTCATGTACAAATCATTGAGCAAAAAGCCAGCAATGAGTAATCAAAGGCACGCACCAAACTCCAAGAACAATCTGCAGAATCCACAATCTCAAGTGGTAAAGTTTTCCACTGAATAATTTCTTCTGAGAAAAAGGAATTTGTTGAATTCTAGGTCTGGCATTTGTGAATATTTTTTTTTTTAAAGAAAAAACGACTCACTGGTAACAGAAAGCTGCTCAGAAAGACACCAGGATTTATTAATATCAGCGCTGCCATTTTACATGAGTATCAGGTAGATTTTTTTCTTGCTTGTCTTCTGTTTGCAATCACAAAAGAAACCAATTCCCTTCCTGCATGCTTTAAGCTACAGGCTCTTCTTCAGCACATCTGTCAGAAAGCAGTGCAGCGGCTTTCCTCTGCATTGTTTCCAATTTATTAATCAACACTTCCAGCTCCCTACTGAGTTACAACCACATTATGGTCCCCTTGAAGTCCATGGCAGCACTTCCACCAACTTCATTAGGACCAGAAACTCGCTCTTGAAGTCTCTGCCAATTCCTTAAGTGCTTTAACTTCAGCATTGGAGATTTCTGTTTTAATCTTCTTACGCCTGTTTCTGACACATCGTTTTACATGTGTGCATGCACCAACTGCCCTTCTTGAAAGTAAAAATGGCCTTAAAAGCAAATGGAAAAGCTCGTGGGGTTTTTTGGTTTGGTTTTTTTTTGCCAGTGAGCAGTGCATTTTGGACCCTGAATGTCTCTTTTCCATGGCTTAGAGAAGAGATGCCATCTAGAGGGGTCTGTTAGAGAGCCCCAACTGGACACCCTGCTCCATATCAGGCAGACAGCTGGGGCTCAGCCTGCTGCAGGGGGAATTTTGGCCTCTTCCAGTTCCAGTCTTTGTTTCAAGGCCACCAGTAAGACCACTGGTCCATGGCTTGTGGGAACAAGTCACAGCCATGGAAACAGTGATATTTGAGCACCAAAAGTTCCTTTTTGTGGGAAGCCTGGAGCTGTGGCCTTCGCAGGTCAGGCCAGTCACTTCCCACTTACCCCTCTCAGCCTGAACCAGTTTACTTCAAGGCCAAAGCCCGGCAGGAGGAGATGTTAGGAGCAGCATTCCCGTTTGCCTGGCCTTTTTTGTTTAGTCACTGGCTGAGTTATGAAATCCGCCTGCAGCGTCACCGAGTCTGTGGGTTTCCCATGGGCTGGAGAGGCTATTACCAAGGAGCAGCTGGAATGTTAATTACCCATTAAGGAACTAAATCTGGGGGATTTCTCAAAGCAAATACACATCATCTCTGGCACTGACCCCACAGTGGCCTGAGCATCCTTCCCAGCCAGGCTGGAGGATGCAATCCTTGCAGCCCCTGCTGGGTGCCTCCTTTCTCATCCTAGCTGGGGAAAGCTCTCAGTCCTCAGCACTAGGACAGCCTGGCTAGAGCTGGCATTCGAGACCCAGGAACATTTTTCAGGGCAGGCAGCTCCCTTGCAGACACACCAGAACTAGTGCAAGGCAAAGTGAAAGGGAAGAATGTGTTCCAGGGAGTGGAGAAAGCTCCATTCTGCTCAGAGGCTGGCTGGACCAGGAGCAGACTGTCTCCCAGCAACTTTGGGGCTGAGGCAGCACAGGATTTTGAATCAGTGGGTTAATTCTTTTAGCAGCTCATATGGTTATTTCAGCCTGTTGTCCATAAGTGGAGGCCTGTCTGTTTCGTTGCCTCTGGCTTGCATCTGTTCCAGGGGAATATCATACAGTCTTTTTGGAGGATTGTCACAGGCAGCACTGCACACACGGCTCCGCAGGGACAAACCCAACCTGTCTGGCTGCCTGTGCACCATCCCCAGGCTCCTCCTCAGACAGGGCACCCACAGCACACATCTCCTGACACAGGCTGACCTCGGCAGCACTCCCTGCTGCCGACTCTTTTCCTCGCTTTTGCTCCATACCAGGCCACAGCCACTGTCACTGGAGCTCCCGGCTGGAATTACAGCAGCTCTGCCAACGTGTGTTTTAGAAGCCTCTTTCAATATTCAAACAGGAAGATCCCTGATGCAGTGGCAAAAGCGTATCAAACACAGGAGCAAGCACAGGTGTTCCAGGGGATCAAGAAGGGGGTTACAGTGGCATCCCTGAGCACAGAGAGCTTTCCCAAGGAAAAATCCCATGAGGGGTGGGACAGGGAGCCTTAAGGACCAAACTTCTTTTCCCTGGTGGCAGCCCAGAGGTTTGCAAATTGGAATGTTTGACCAGAGAAAGGAAAAGGTATGGGCAATCTGGATGGGCAATATGGGCAAGTGGATGCTACCCTAAAAACATGTAGCATCCCACAGCTGCAGAGGTGATGGACATGAGATGGAAGGCAGGAGTTTCTGACAGCACAGCACCAAATACTCAGTCGAGCAGAGGTGCTAGACCCTCCCTGCAGATGTTTCCAGGCCTTTGGACTGGGCAGCCTCACTAGCAGCGCTGTTATAAGGAGCCTCCCTTGTCCAGCTGCTTCTCTTCCATCAGCCCAGCTCTGAGCACAGTTCTGGGCGCAGATCTGAAGGTCTGTCAGGCGTTCCCATGTAGGGACCCACGGGTGCTCCTGCTCTGTCACTTACATCCCAGCCCCATGTAGCTCAGAGCTCGCTGTTTCCCAGAGGCAGCTCAGTACAGGGTGAAGCAGCTGGAAGCAGGGCAGGATCACGCCCAGGAAGCATTTCATCAGCATTATAAACTCAATTTCATTGTGCCCCTGTTCCGATGGTTTTTGGTGTTCCCCATCCTTATTCTCCTGAGCACTTTTTAAATCATTTGGAAACAGAAAATATTGCTTTGCTGGACCACCTTTATGTAAAAATTTACAAATTCCCATTCTCTTTGTCGAGGTGGAACAAACCACCCCGATCACAGCTCAGGGAGGTGTCCCCGCACCACTGATCACGGTTCACAGCTGCAATCTCTGCTTCTCCCATCGGCTGCCAGAGCTCCTGAGAGAATCTCCGGGACTGAAACATCAGCTCCTCGACGAAAATACACCACTTGCACATATTAAACCACCACATACATTCTCTTGTGGGTGAATTCCCAAACACTTCCTCGCAGTCAGGGCTCCCGCCTGAGCTCGGGACAGGGACAAGCAGGTGCTGGAGACCCCCAGGACCCCTCACCGCGCTCAGCCCAGACCGCGGAGCGAGGGGGAAAGGCCTGCGCCCCCAACCCGGCTTTAGCTGAGCCGGGACACAGCCGACTGCAGCGGTGAGCCGGGGGGAGTAGGGTGCTTGCTGGAATTACACTCATTTCCCTCCAGTGTTTTTTTAAACAGGTTCGTTTCCAAAGCTCTCCCGGGCCGGCTCCGTCTGGAGCGCAAACGCCCACCCGCGCCCGCCGCCATCTTGGGGAGGGCCCCGGTGGGAGGTCGCCGCCATCTTGGGGAGGTCGGGCCGGCGGGAGAATTGTGTGAGGGGAGAGGCGGCCGCGCCATCCTGGGGAGAGCGGCCCGGCTTGGCCTCGGGAGAGACGGTCACGGTTCGGTTCGGCACGGAGGCACCGGAATTGGGATCGGGACACAGCCCTGAGCCTGCGGCAGCGGACACGCCGCCTCCCGCCATCCCTTCCGGGTGAGGCGGTGACCCGCGCCCCCTGACCCCGCCGCTTCCTTTCCGCGGCAGCCGCCGGAGCAGACGGGCAGGTGAGTGCGGGCCGCGCCGCATCCGCCGCCATCCGCCGCCATCCGCCGCCATCCGCCGCCATCCGCCCGCCCTCGCGGGACCGGGGCTGCGCGGGGCAGCGCGCTGGGCGGAGCGGGGCCGTGGGCCTCGGGAGAACCGCGGGCTGGAGTAGCGCAGCGCCCGGCTGCGAGTGCTGGGCCCCGGGCCGGCCTTCCCCCGGACCCTGAGCGGTCGGGGCCGCGGGGAAACGCGGCGCGTTCGGTGCTCGATGCCGATGGCACTGCGTGTGCTGTGTTGGCCTCGCTGGGCTGGGGACGGCGTTGTCCATGGAGCCCGTCCGCCATGGATGTGTCGAGATGCTGTCGGAGTGGCCGTGCAGACACGGATGTAAATTGATATTACAGTGCTCAGAGCCGTTGGTGGAGAGGGCACCGCCGAGGGTGAACGTGGGTTGTGTTGGGGTTGGCAACCTCGGTGCAGTCTCTCTTGTGCAGGGCGCTGGCTGTAGCGGGAGTTCGGCAGGAGAGGGCAATAGGGAACCGTTTTTCTGTGCTTGGCAGTGGATGCACAGGATCTCCGGCCATCAGACCGAGTGCTGCCCTTGCTGTCTCCCATCGCTTGGTGTAGGATTCAGGGATGGGAGACTTAGCTGGGCTAGTGTCCCAAGGATGTGGTTGGGAGACCAATAACATGGAAGAACCCAAGCTGGTACTTAAAAGGTCTGCAGAGTCAAGGCTTACTGACAGTACTGGGTCTGTAGGAACTGGTTTGGTATTCTCTTTCCATAAACCCACATAAACAAGGGGAAATGATCAGCATTGCAGGTTAGCAAGGAAAGGAGCTTCTTGTGCACTGCTGTGGTGGGGCCTGGGGACCTCAGCTGTCATGAAGTGCAGCAGGAGAGACTGCACTTAGCAGCTGTAGGTGATGACCTGTGTGCCAGAATACAGCAAAGCTGAGAATCCTGGGATTTATAGGAAATTCACCTGTGTTTTGCCAGTGGTAACTCGTTTTCCATGCTGGGTAAAAGGTCGAAATGTGAGGAATTTCATAAAATCCTTTAACAATGCTGAGAAACTGCCAACGCTCATACGTGTCTTTTGTTGTTGTTCAGAAATGGCGCCTCGTAAGGGCAAGGAGAAGAAGGAGGAGCAGGTCATCAGCTTGGGACCACAGGTTGCTGAAGGAGAGAATGTGTTTGGTGTCTGCCACATCTTTGCCTCCTTCAATGACACTTTTGTCCATGTGACTGATCTGTCTGGCAAGTGAGTATGGGACAGGCATCACCTTGCTGCAGTACCTAGCTCCTTCAGGTGCAAAAGTAGAAAATGGGTTTGGAAAGAGATTTCACCAAAATCCTCGAGTTTCTGCTGAGCTTCATGCATGGTGTCTATAACGTGAACCGGGTGTTTTGGTGGGTTCTTCTGATCAAGATGGTGTTCAGGGTACTGTGTGGCTTATTGATCTGGTAACATTGGAAATAATTGGTTCTGACTGTACCCAGATTGTGGGTTGGGGGAAGAACAAGGACTGGCTTTCTTTCTGAACATCAGCTTTGTCTCCTGTAGGGAAACCATCTGCCGTGTGACTGGTGGGATGAAGGTGAAGGCAGACAGAGATGAGTCCTCGCCCTACGCGGCCATGCTGGCAGCCCAGGACGTTGCCCAGAGGTGCAAGGAGCTGGGCATTACTGCCCTGCACATCAAACTGCGTGCAACTGGGGGCAACAGGTACAGCAGGAGGGCTGGGACACTGACAGGGATGTGGCTGTGGGGGCTGATGGTGAATGGGTGTGGAACACGAGGAAAGTGGTTTGGCTTGGGGTTTGTCTGCAGCTTCTGGGTCATTAAAGGGGTTGTTGGTTCTGACTCTCCTCCAGGACCAAGACTCCTGGACCTGGTGCCCAGTCAGCCCTGAGAGCTCTGGCCCGCTCTGGAATGAAGATTGGCCGCATTGGTGAGTGAGGAAAAAAGGAATTATTTAGTGAAATAAGCTTTGTAGGCATCTGCGCTGCTTGATCTTAACTTTGGGATGTTCTACATGACCACTTAGGTGGCACCAATGAAAGGATTTCATGTATACAGATCCTTAAATTGGCAATTCACCAGTAGGTGGTGAGAGCAGTACTCAGAACTCAGGTTTCTGTGTGCAGAGCAAAACCCAGCTTGGAGCAGGATGCTGCTGCTCCTCTGATGTCACATGGCTGTTCAGTCACCTAAAAATACCTTGCTGGTCTCTGACTCAGTAATAATGGAGTTCTCCAGCTGTTGTAGGGAAAGTCCTGAACTTTGTGGGAAGCCACAAGATGCAGGGGTGGTGGTGGTGGTTGTGCTGAAAATTCTTCAAGCATCCTGCGTTTCTTTGGAAATGCTGTGGCTGCTTGGTTTAAGTGGGATGGGAGATGGGAATTTTTGCTTGCTAAGTGTTAAAGCCCTGAGTACCCAGCCTGTGTCAAGTTCCCAAATACCTCCACGGTGAAGTTCCTTCTGCACACGTGTGGCTCCTGTGGTGTTCAGGTGCTGAGGTGTTGGGTGATGGCTGCGCACAGGTGGTTTCTGGGGGTAACTGTTGTGGATTTTCTCCCTGCAGAGGATGTCACCCCCATCCCCTCCGACAGCACTCGCAGGAAGGGTGGTCGCCGTGGACGTCGTCTGTAACCAGCGCAGCACCTTCTGTTATTAAAGCTCTCTTAAACCTCTCTTTAGCTCTGTGTTTTCTTACTGGGGTGTGCTCAGAAGCCAAGGGGCTTCAGTTTTATTCCAGCCACAGATGGCTTGTGCTCTGGAGCTGGGCCTCTGGCTTGGAGGGGAACCAGGCTGGCTGATCCAAAGCCACAGGGGTCTTGGGCTTCATGTAGCAAAAGCTGCTTTCAAAATGAGTCATGACCTCTTGCGTCTCCTGGAAAAGAAAGCTGAGCTGGGAGCAAGCAACAACTGCTGCTGGGTTTTCTGCAAAATGTTATGCTTAATGCATCACTTCCCCTTTCGTTGGAAAAAGTCCTCTCTGCCTGGACATCTGCTCCTAAGCCAGCATTTCCCTTGGCACAGCCGCAGTATTTTATTTGTTATTTTATATGTGTCCATGGAAAATATTAGAATAAGCTTCCCTTACTGTTTTAAACGTGCACCATTTGCCGTTCAGATCACTGTTTTCCTGTTCGTTGTGCTCTGCGTGGAGAAGGTGTTGAAAACATGAAACCAGAAGCAGCTCAGCCAACGTGGAGCTGAAGGAGCAGGGGGCAAGACCGAGCAGAGCAGGGAGTGGGACACTGTTACCAGCAGCTCCACTCTGGTTTTTGCTACACGTTGGATACAGTGAAAGTTGTTGCTGTTCTTATCCAGGCTGGCATAGGGCAGTGAGATTAAGAGGGCGCTAGGGAGCGAGTGTTTGCAAACAGGACTGTGGCATGGCATGGCAGTTTGTGCAGGCAGGGTTGCAGGTTTCCTCCTGCTAGTGGGGCTTTTAGTTTGTCGTTGCAATTCCGTTGGTTGGTTTTGGTTTTTTTATTAGTAACAGTTTTTACACCATCAAAAGCTGCAAGTTAGTAAAAGAGAACCGTCCAAGAAGGATGTGTCTGTCCAGACCCCTTCCTGTGCTGAGTGTTTGAGCTTATCAGTGGTACCAGGGGGCGTTGTAGAAGAAGCCTGCCTGTGGTGTGAACAGCTGAATGATCACCTTTTGCTGGTGGCTGAGCTTAAGGAGGAAGTAGAAAGACTAAGGAGTAAGTGAAAGGGAAATAAATTGGTGGAGTTCTGCCCTTCTATCCTTGAGGGAGGCTCACTAGGAGTCAGAAGATTCCCATGCCTCCCATTACCGGCAATAGGAGGACACCTGGTAGATGAAGGGGAGAGGAAATGGATTACTGTTTGAGGAGATAATGAAAATTCCTCCTAACCACTATCACCTACCCAGGTGCCACTTCAGAATAGGTATGAGGCCTTGGATCCAGAGGCTCAGCCAGATGACATCAAAGAAAATATTCTGACTGGAAAGCTTCCCAATTACATTTTGTCAGACAGATCACCACCTCTAACATTAAAAAGAAAAGAAGGGCAGTTGTAGTGGGTGACTCCCTTGTGAGTGGAACAGAGGGCCTCATGTGTCCACTGGACCCATCTCACAGGGAGGCCTGCTGCCTCCCTAGGGCCCAGGTACCAGATATTACCAACAGACTCATGGGCTGATTCAGCCCTCTGATTATTACCACTGCTGATACTCCAGGCTGGCAGTGATGAGACTGAAAAGAGGAGTGTCAGGGCAATTAAAAGAGACTTCAGGGTACTGAGTCAAGTGATAGATAAGGGCAGGAGTGCAGGTTGTGTTCTGCTCAGTCTGTTTGGTGGCAGAGAAAAACAGTGAAAGGAATAGGAGAGCCCACGTTATCAACAAGTGGATCAAGCGTTGGTGTCACCAGCAGAGTTTTGAGTTTCTTTGATCATGGGGCAACGTTTATGGCACCTGGCCTGCTGGAACCGGATGGGCTCCATCTCTGTGTTAAGAGCAGAAGGATTTTAACTCATCAACTCGCAGAGCTCATTGAGAAGGCTTTAAACTAGGTTTGAAGGGGGAAGGGGATGCAGCTGTGCTGTCTGGAAGCAGGCCCAAGGGTGGTAAGCCTGAGTTAGGGGTGAAGTCAGTAGTCCAGCTGAGGTGCATGTATACAAATGCACGCAGCATGGGTAACAAGCAAGAGGAGCTGGAGGCCATGGTACAGCAGCAGAGCTGTGATGTAGTCACCATCAAGGAAATGTGGGATGACTCACACAGCTGGAGCACTGCACTGGATGGCTACAAGCTCTTCAGAAGAGACGAGAAGGGGAGAAGAGGTGGAAGGGTGGCCCTTTTTATTAGGGAGGCTTTTGGTGTCATGGGTATTGAAACTAATGACAATGAAGTTGAATGCCTGTGGGTAAGAATTAAGGGGAAGGCCAGCAAGGCTGACATCCTACTGTTGTCCACCCAAACAGGTGGTTTATTCTACAAGCTTTATTCTACAAGCTGGAGAATGTTTCAGGACCACCAGCCCTTGTTCTTGTAGGTGACTTTAACCTGCCAGACATCTGTGTCCCTCAGGGGGTCTGTGCTGGGGCCAGTTCTGTTCAATATTTTTATTGACGACATGGATGAGGGTATTGAGTCTGTCATTAGTAAATTTGCAGATGACGCTAAGCTGGGAGCGTGTGTCGATCTGTTGGATGGTAGGAAGGCTCGGCAGAAATGGATGGATGGGCAGAGTCTGATAAGATAAAATTTAATAAGTCCAAGTGCTGAGACCTGCATTTTGACCACAATAACCCTCTACAGCATTGCAGGCTGGGGAGAGAGTGGCTGGACAGTGCCCAGGCAGAAAGGGACCTGGGGGTTCTGGTCGACAGCCGGCTGGACATGAGCCTGCAGTGTGCACTGGTGGCCAAGGAGGCCAATGGCCCCTGGCCTGGATCAGGAATGGTGTGGCCAGCAGGAGAAGTGAGGTCATTCTGCCCCTGTACTCAGCACTGTGAGGCCACACCTTGAGTGCTGTGTCCAGTTCTGGATCCCACAGTTTGGGAAGGATGTTGAGATGCTTGAGCACATCCAAAGGAGGTAATGAGGGTGGTGAGGGGCTGGGAAGACAAACCCTGTGAGGAACATCTGAGAGAGCTGAGGTTCTTTAGCCTGGAGAAAAGGAGACTCAGGAGTGACCTTATCACTCTCTATAACTCCCTGAAAAGTGGCTGTGCTCAGGGGGTCTCTTTCTCCAGGCAACGACTGACAGAACAAGAGGGGACAGACTTAAGCTGTACCAAGGGAAATATTGGTTGGATATTAGGAAAAAGATTTTATGGAAAGAGTGATAAGGTACTGGAATTGTCTGCCTGGGGAGGTGCTGGAGTCACCATCCCTGGATGTGTTTAGAAAAAAGATTGGATGTGGCACTTGGCACCAACTGGTTTAGTTGAGGTGTTAGGGCATGGGTTGGACAAGATGATCTTGGAGGTCTCTGCCAACCCAGTGATTCTGTGATTTTGTGATTCTCTGTGTTCTATGTGAGTTACTCTGTCCCAGGAGACATCACCATGGCTGCTTCATGGGGCACATCTGGGGAGAGCTCTACAGCAAAAATGTACAGGGCCTTTGCTGCAGCAAAACCTCAGCAGACTGCTCGTCTCTTGGTGCAGGGGCAGATTTTTCACTCACTCTCTCTGCTGCCCAGCCTGGTCCAGCCCGGTTCAGCCCTGCTGGTTTATAGAGCAACTGTAGAAAGAGGAAGGTGTCTGCTCCATGGGAAGGTGGATTTACTCTCTGAACCCTTAATCCTTGGAAGCTGGAGCCGTGCACACAGGGCTGGCTGAGCCGAGTCACTGTACACCCAGCCTGTGCCACGTGCTGCCCTGGCAGTGCTGTGCCACGGGCAGGCTGGTGCCTGGGCTCACTGCACAATTAAATGCAAAAATTGCTTTGATTTCTCAGCCGACCTGATGTCCTTGAAGCAGCTTCCTGTGTTGATGCATAACCCCAAAGAGGAAATGATGAATGAGGAAGAGAAACCTAAGCCCCAGCACAGGGCAGCTTCCTGGCCCATGTCCTGGGGCTTTCTGGAGGGAAAGGCCCTCCTGTCAGAGTGGCATGGATGGGTCTCCTGGCTCTTGACAGTCCCTGGCCTGACCCAACTGGCTTGTCTTGAGTGATTCACTGAGGAACTGAATCACCTGCACCCCCCTGTAGCTGTAGCTGGGTGATGGTTTCTGGGCTGCATGGGTGGAGGCTGTGCCTGCCCACCCTGTGTCACCCTGGCAGGGATGCTCATCCTGTGGAGGGCGTGGGGCTGCTCGGGTGCTGTGCTCCATCCCCAGACACAGTCAGTGGTCACTGGTGAGCTGTCTGGCTCAGCCTTTCCCCTCAGGTTTGACCAGGGCTGATCCTGTGCTGTTGAGGGTGTCACCTGAGGGTCAGTGGGAAATGTGGGTGTGTTCCACAAACCTTTGTGCAGGGTCTGGGGGCCAAGAGCTGCAAGACAAAGCTGATGATGAGTGGCTTCCTGTGAATGCCTGCTGGGTTATTCCACCTCACTGTCTGAAATTATTGTTCTGCTGGCCTGGCCCTCATCAGAGTCCTGAAATCACTCCTTGCTCCAGATGGCTTTCTTTCCCCAAAAAAGACTTGTGAAATTTTTGATGGGCAGCATCAAATACAAAGCCTTGTGGTGTACCTTTGGGGTACAAAACAGGTAACAGGTGACAGGCAACAGGTGACAATTCATCGCCAGCCTCCGGTGATAGGAGAGAGAGTGAGGAGGGTCAGACAGGATGGATACTGCTCTCTGAAACTGTCTTTGTCTTTCCTGGAAAATCAATTCATAGACTGAGAACACACTGGGTGTCACAGCCCTGGGCAGAAAGTTGTGTGTGAAGCACTGAAGAGCTGACTGGGAATGTCTGTGTGTGGAGCAGGGGCTGACTTAGGGCTGACAGTCTGCCTCCAGGATGGGGCTTGAGGGACTCAGCCTGGCTGGGAAGGGGGCTGTTCCCTTCCCACACCCAGATTTGTGGTTTGCAGACCTCGCTCAGTTCCATGGAATCGCCGGGGTTTCGTTTGTGAAGTTCCTGTTTGGATTTTCTCTGGTTCCCCTTATAGCTGAGGCTAGTCACGGAATGCACCAGGAGCGTGGTCTCGAGGCAGGGATTATGGCCCCAAAATGAGGAGCTGTGTGGGGGCTAGGGCCACAATCTGAGACTGTGTGTCCCCCAAAAGTCCCAGTGCCCATGAGAGAAGAGAAAAATTGTATGGAAGGCTTTTGTGTGGAAGGCTTTTGTTTTCTTTCCTTTTCCTTACCTTTTTTCTTCCCTTTTTTGAAACTTCTCGTTCTTCCCTTTTGTCTCCATTTCCTCTCCCTTTTAATTTTCTTTTCAAACCCCTCTGATGTCTTCTAAATACAGCTTTGTTACAGGCCTGAGGTGAAGCTGAAGGACACCCCTGGGTGCCCAGGCTTTTCTCAGCTGGGTTGCAGGAATAAGACCAGGCTCCAGCCACCAAAACTCTTTCCCTGTGTGGGGCTGCAGTTTCCCACCTGGAAAGCAGGAACATTGTCCCACCACATTTCCTCCAGGAACAGCATCTGCCAGGAGACCCTGCTCTGCTCCCTGTAAGTGCTCTGAAATGATCCCTTTGTCTGCTCTCCCAGGGCTGTCCTGCCAGCTGGGAGGCTCAGGACTGAATCAGGAAAAGAAATGGAGTCGCTGAAACATGTCCCTGCTCGCCCCAGTGGGTTTGCCAGACAAGCAGCGGTGCCTGGTTAGGTGGGGTGGGGTAGGACTTTTAATTCCACATTCGCAGATTCACTTTTGGCTGAATTCTGGCCATGGTCATGCTGAGTCCTGATGCTGGAGCCAGCTGGGCTCAGTGTGACCCTTGGCCCAGCATGGGCACTGGGGTGTGTTACCCCTGGGCTGCTCTGGGACACTGTGTAAAACCACAAAACCCCAGCATTTTGGGGTGGATGGGGTGCTCCTGTCCATGTAGCCCTTGTGGGGCTGTGGGGGGACTGGAGACCCTCATTGCCCCACTCCCACTGGGGCTTTGGGGTCACTCACCTTAAGGGGCTGTTCCTCCTCTCTTGGCTTTGGGGGTTCAGCCCCTGGAAGCTGCTGCAGGCAAAGCAAAGAGGGTAGAGCTAGAAGAAAGGAGGGCTTGAAATCCCTTCGTCCTTTAGACATCACCCCCTCAGCCTGAGAAGTGCTGGCCAAGAAACCCACATAGTGAGGGTCCAAAGTGACTCTCAAAGAGGGGCTTGAGCCCAAATGCAGCTTTTCCCCAGCAGCAGGGGAGGAGGCCAGGGAGGAGGGGTGTACCCCTGCACTGTGCCCCCGTGGAAGGGTCTGCTCAGCTTTTGGTGTGGGGGGGATCCTCACCATGGTGTCCCACCCCTGTGTCCCAGCTCTGAACCCCACTTCCTTCCTCACACATTTTCTCTCACCTCTCCCATCCCACTGCCAGCTCCCTTTTCTCACCTCCTGCCCCCCCAGGGGTACCAGAGCCTCTGGGCCCATGGCACCAGTGTCACCAGGCTGGGCACCGTGGCCTGCCCGTGGTGTGGGGTGGCCAGTGAAGCCCCACTGAGCGACCATGGAGCTCACCACTGTGTCCAGCATCATTTCTGAACTGGAGACCTCTGAAGCAGAGGTCTGCCTGACAACAAGTGATGTAAGTGCCAGCAGCCAATAGGACTTTTTTTTTTGCTTCCCCCCCCCGGGTGTCAGGGCAGGATGGGGACCCGAGGGTATTTCCAGAAGCCTCATTTGGAGTGCTCACTGCCTTCGGGGAGCCCAGCGGAGCCATGGCTGAGGAGCAGAGGGACCTCATCTCTGACCGCGGCAGCGGCGTGCTCAGCGTTGGGGACACCCAGAGGTGCCACTGCTGGGGAACACGGGGATGGGTCACACGGGGAGGGCGAAGTGGGCACAGTGGGGACGTGGAATTGGGGGGTATTGCGTGGTTGAGGGATGGAAGGGGATACAGTCGGGTCAAGGGGGCACAGAGTGACTATGGGGCAGAAGATGGGGGACAGGCGGTGGGAATGAGGCACTGTGGAGTTAAGTGGGCCTTGGAAGGGGCCAGAACATGTCTGTGAGGCAAGGCAAGGTGGCTGCGGGATGGGGGGAATTGGGTGGCTGTGGGATGGGGGGGGGAATTGGATGGCTGTGAGATGGGAAGCACGGGGCGGCAGTGGGAGGGGGACATGGGATGGCTGTGGGATGGGGACAGTTGGGTGGCTATGGGATTGGAAAGGCACGGGGTGGCAAATGGAAAGGGTCACTGCTCCTTTGGGCCGGCGACAAGGCGAGGCGATGGGGTGTCCATGCTCACAGGGTGGGGCAGAGAGCCATGGCTGTCGGGAGCAGCTTTGTGCGAAACAGGCTGTGGGACACACAGGCGGATGATGTGGCCATGGGGCAGGAGCGGACCCTGGACACGAGTGGCTTTGGGGGCTCCCCCCCCATGTCCCAACTCATCCCTATGTCCCAACCCCCGCAGGGGGGGGACACCCCCCCAAAACTTGCAGCCAATCAGAAGTCCCGGAGCTCTGACGTCAGCAGTCACCAGGCAGACGCCCGTGCAGCGCGTCCCGTTCGGGACTTGTCCCCTGGCCAGGCAGGGTCCGCTCCTCCCCGGGCAGCGGGGGCAGGGGGGGACCTCTGGGACACCGCTGCACCTCGACAGTGCCACATTCACACAGCCGGGCAGGATCTAGCACGACATTTTAAAAATTAAGGGCAGTCCAACATCCCGTGAGTCGTGTCCTCGGCCCGATGGACCAGCGACATTCCAAGTGGCTTCCTCATCCTGAAAAAGGCGATGCCCAGAGTGATGCTGTTCCCCAAAATCCCCTGGCAGCGCCCTGTCCCCACCCACGTGCCCTTCGTTCCCCCTCCCGTGTCCCCCCTTCCCCCCCCCCCCCCCCCCGGGGTTTCGGTTCCCGGTGTAGGGAGGTGACGTTTTTGCTGAGGTTTCACTTCTGCTCTCTGCGTTGGGGGAGTTTGCATTTGTCTGGCCGCAAATCCCCGGGACAGGAGTGTCTGGGGCCGCGAGGGGTGACAGCAGGATGTCACCTCCTGCTGCCGGTGGGCGGCTGAGCTCCCTGTCCGTGTCCCGCAGGTCTGCTCTGAGGCGCAAAGCCGCCTTCTCCACGCTCTCCATCCTGGTGGCCCTGCTCATCGCCGGCCAGGCTGTCACCATCTACTTCGTGTACCAGCAGAGTGGGCAGATCAGCAAGCTGACCAAGACCTCCCAGAAACTGCAGCTGGAGGCTCTGCAGACGAAGCTGTCTGCCAGTCAGTAGCCCCATAGGCCCCTGAGCAGTGGGAGGTGGAGAAGGGATGAATCCTGGACCCTCCTAGACCACCCAACCCCCTCACACTTCTCCTTCCTCGGCAGGTGCCAAGCCAGCTGGTAAGATGAAGATGTCCAAGGCAAATACGCCTCTGGTCATGAGTGTCCTGCATCCTGCACCCTTTGAAGACCTTCCAGTAAGAGATACCCACTGCTGCTTGGCACTGCCTGCTGCCCTCAGGCCTTGCTGCCATGCTCACATTGCCCCTTTGCCTTTTCTCTTGAGGTCAAGGCCCCCACTAGCAACAAAACCGAGGACCAAGTGAAGCACCTGCTGCTGGTAAGGTCCCTTGCCCCCGGCCCTCCTGGCGGCCTCCTGACTGGTCTGGGGTCTCTTGGGGTGCTCAAAGCTGGTGGGAGCTCCTGACCTCCTGCAGCATCTGTCTGGCTGATACCAGCAGAGCTCCATCTCCCACCCCATATTTCTTTACCCTCACTGTGATGGTTGCCCTGCAGCAAGCAGACCCCAGCAAGATGTTCCCAGAGCTGGAGGACAACCTGATAAACAACTTGAAGCGTCTGAGGAGCACCATGACTCATGGGGACTGGAAGGTCAGTGCTTGTCACTGTCATCCTGTCCCACCTGCCTTCTGTCCAGGAGTGTTTTGGAGGGGGGACTGGGGTATCTCCACCAGGATAAACAAAGTCTGGCTTTAGCCAGGCTTGGGCTGCTCCCACCCCAGGGAAGGGAATGGTGTTCACCACCTTCCCTGTCCAAACTAGAGCTCATGACATGGCTCCCCTGGGGTGAACTGCCCCCATGCCCATTAATGTGCTGGACCCTCTCATTGCAGGCCTTTGAGTCCTGGATGCACAAGTGGCTGCTGTTTGAGATGGCCAAGAACCCCAAGTCGGGGGACCGCATGGCAATCCCAGCAGAGAAAGGTACTGGGAATGGAACTGCTGAGCTGGGGAGGGTCAGGGAGGTGTTGGCATGGGGCATCTCACAGGGAACCAAGCCCTCCCTCCAGTCATGGACCTATATGTTCTGTGGGAAGCCCGTTGCATGGCTGTTAGGACATCACAGAGCATCTCTGCCCACTGCCTGTAGGGCATTTGGGGTGAACAAAAGGCTGAACAGATGGAGCCCCACCCCAAATCCTCCATCCCTGGTTAGCCCCTGCTTCAAAAAGGTCATCGAGCTTGTTCACCTTCAACTGTTTCTGGATAGAATCTCCTGCTGAGGGGAAGGGCCTGAGGGGCTGACAGCGTCCCCTCTGTTTCTATTGCCCTAGTGCAAACTAAGTGCCAAGCAGAGGCCACTTTTGGGGATGGTCAGCTGGGCCGCTTCCGCCCACAGTGTGATGAGAACGGCGACTACCTGCCCAAGCAGTGCCATTTCTCCACCGGCTTCTGCTGGTGCTCCTACAAAAACGGCACCAAGATTGAGGGCACTGTGACTCGGGGAAAGCTGGACTGCCCCGGTAGGTTGCCAGGGAGGGGATGGAGAGGAAGGAGCAGTGTGCATGGACTGCTTGGGAGTAGGGAGAAGAGCTACGAGAGGAGGGAATCCAGTGCCAGAAATAAGGCTTTAAGGGACCCCAAAACCCACAGCCCCTGGCAGGTAGCTGGAGTTGAGGTGTGCAGTCAGGGTTTTCCATGAGCCCCCCTTGTCCCCTGCTCAGCAGTGGGTGCAGGCTCTCCCCCGCTGCCCCAAGGGATGGAGATGGGTGATGGGGCAGCTTCAGGGTCCAGCATCCACATCCTGCCCCACTTTTGCAGGCACTGCTGCTCCCAGCACTGCTGCTGCCACTGCAGATCCAGAGGAGATGATCTTCTCTGGGGTGGACATGCTTAAGCTGAGCACGGACAAAGGTGAGTATCCAGAGTCCTGGGGACTGCTGGGGCAGGGGGTTTTGGGAAGTCCTTGAGCTGCTTTTACTGATTACCTCCTCTTGTTCCCCCACAGGAGAGTAGAAGAGGATGCCAGCAGTCACCTTCAGCATCCCTGCTCCTTCAGCTCCTGCCATAATTTTTCTCTTTCTTTTCTGCTCTAGCATTGCTTTTCCAAGGCAGTTAACAGTGGGCATCCCTGGGCACCCTTCCCCTGCTGCAGAGCATCAGCCAGGGCTGAGCTGCTACCACCATCAGAGTCCTCTCAGAGGGTGGGTAGAGCAGGCTGGAAAATTATTTCAACCACGTCAGATCTGTAAATCCTGTTCTCTTTAGCTCAACCTCCAACAGCACCCAGGCAGCAGTGCAGCTCACCCCTGCTGAAGAACTTAAGCTTCCTTACACTGAATGAACAATAAAAGCAGCAAAATAACCCCCACCAGCTTCTTAACGGATCCCTGTAGGCTGGAGCTCTGTTAGATTACTGGAATAATGGGGTTTTATTGTGGAGCACTCAGATTTGTACACAGAGATTCGCCTACAGCCTCAGCAGTGGGTAACCATGGGCAGAGGGGCTTCTAATTTTCCTGAATATATCTGATTGTTCCTTTATAAATTATCTCACAAGCTATTAATCTCAAATAAACTTCTGAATAAGAAATCCTTGTAAGCAACTCCAGCAGGGCTCCGCATGCTGTTTGCAGCTGTCCGAGGTTATAAATAAATGAAATTTAACAAAAAAGAGATAAAGAAAAACCTCTGCAGGAACTTGGACAGCTGTATCTCCACTTAGGATTGGCTGTGTTCCTTGTCCCATTCCTGGCCCACCCTTTGTTTGATTTCACTCGTACCCTTGGGTCCCCCTGCCCCAGACAAGCAGACACTGGGCTCTGCTCCCCACCCACAACATCCTCCAGAGCCAGCCAGCCTTGGCCTCCCCTGAAAGCAGATGAAAAAAATTTGTCTGTTGTTTTTTATTTTGTATTTTATAAAAAAAAAAAACAACACAAAAACTGTCTCTGCTTTGGAGAACAGCTGCTGGACACAACTGTTCAGTGCAACTCCAGGGACATGATAATCACCGCTGTCAGTGTTAGAATAAAAAGGAAACCCAAGAGCTTTCTTTGTAGTAGCAAAAGGACTGACACCACAAGTCACAGGAGGAGGGGAAAAAAGGTAAAAGTTTTTCTCAAAAATATAGCTCTGTGATAAGAGAAAGGGACGGCTGGGTGTCAATGAAGGGAAAAGAGTTTATGCTCTGCTCTGGTCAAACTGCCTCCTCCAGTTCCATTCCATCTGGAGGGAATATAAACACTTCTCTGGGCCTCAGCAGGGCAGGAGGAGGCAGAAAGTTACACAACTCTGCTCTAAAAGTCACAGTTAAAAGAAATTATAAATTATTATTTTTAAAAATGTAGGAATTCTCCAGGTGAGCCTCCTTTTCCTCTCCTCCATTTGATCTTCACCCATAAATCTTTAATCACAGGAATGCGGTACCTTTGGGGAAAGGAGTTAAAAGTTAGGGATGGGGAGGAGGAGAACAGCCTTACAGCTGAGCAGAGCATGGCCAGAGGCATCTGGTCCACTTCCAGGTGGCTACAACATCACCATCTAATCTCCATCACTTTTCCAGCTCCCTGTGGTCAGCAGGGACAGACAGACACTGCCAGAGGCCAATCATCTCTGCTGGTTACAGAGGTCAGCAACACCCAGGCTGGACTTCCAGTTCTCAGCAGCTAAAGAGTTGAGGTCAGACACATCCAGAGAAGCCAGCACAAGGCTGCACGACATTCCTCACACTGCTCCACTCCCTGGCCCTCTGATCTGAGGCCAGGCTGGCTCAGTGAGCTCTTAGAGGGCACACTGTCTTCCTAAAACTGGCCCAGGAGTTCTCAATGTGGCCAAGGTTACACTTCTCAGGGTACCAATGGCCCGTCCCCACTGGCCATGTACCTTCTCACAATCCTTCAGGCTCAGCTCCTTTCTTCTTCTAAAATGGAAAGGGGAAAAAATACATCAGTATCATTTGCACCACAGACATGAAGGACCCAGCAAGGCCACAGAGGCTTCCTGGGTATGTCCCTGTAGAGGCAGCAGGACCACAAGGAACATCATGTAAGTCTCCCTCTGTCACCCTTGGGATGGAATACAGAAGCCTGCCAAGCCCTCAGGAACTCCAGCTTCTGCTGGGAATGAGATGAACAGAAGAGAGCAGCACTTACTCCTGAGACAGAACTAAGTCCTTTGCCACCAAAAGGGTCCCTGGGTTTGACCACTCCAGGGAAAGGAATCTCCTGGAGCAGCAATACAGGAACAAACCCTTTGAGTCACTCTAATCCTAACCAAAGGTCAGGTATCTCAAGACTGGTTACAGTGAACTGTAGGCTTCCCTGTACTGCCAGCAAGGCCAGGACATGGCTCTGTTCCTTCTCCTGCTGGGATGAGCACCACAGCTCAGGGTGTGACACGTACCTTCTTCTTCTTCTTGTTAACCTCAGCAGAGCCATCTGCTACAGGTGCCCCTTCCAAAGATGCCTTTTTGCTCTTCTTCTTTTCTTTCCCAGTCTTGTTTTCTAGGAGTGGGAAAAAAAAAAACAAACCAAACAACTTAGAGAGGGACTCTGGTATTGTCAGCCTCTGAGAGGGAGCACAGACTGATAGGAGCATCTCCAGTAAGTTTTTGATCACATCCAAACCTGAGCAAGATTTCCAGAGCAGGAACTGGGTGAAGGCAGAGCTCTACCCACAGGCAGCTGCATCCAGGGATATTTCCTTAATATCCCTGAGCCAGAGCAGCTTGATCCCACCATCTCTGGACACAGAGGGGTGTAATTACATAGAATTCCCTCCTTTCCACCTCCTGCTGCCCACCTGCTCCAAGGAACTGCCTCAGGGCTGGAGGAGATGGGCACATGCCAGAAATGAGAGCCAGGGGAGCTGCTAACACAGGGTGGACACGAGGTTCAGCTCCATACAACTGCTCAACAGGCTCCACTCACTCCAGTTAACCAGCTCACACAGGGGCCAATAGACAAGTCTGTCTCCTCCAAAAATACAGGCTGTGTTTCAGCAGAACAGAAAACACAAATCAGATCTGGCCCAGCCAATCCACATCTCCTCCCCATTTTTTTCTTTAGAGCCTACCAGATCCAGCACAAAACCAGCTCTGATTTGCAAATACAGGCTGCACTGCAAAGAAAAAAAATGGCCTTTGGATTAGGGCAGAGAGCAGGGCACTACAGAACAAGCTGTAGAAGAGTCAAAAGTGACAGGACAAGAGAAAATAGCCTCAAGTTGAGCCAGGGGAAGTTTAGGTTGAATATCAGGAAAAATTTCTTCACCAAAAGGGTTGTCAACCACTGGAACAGGCTGTCCAGGGCAGCAGTGTGGTCACCAACCTTGGAGGCATTTAAAAGATGTGTAAGTTACGTGGGACATGGTTTGGGGAGAGGCCTGGGTTAATGGTTGGACTTGATGATCTTAGAGGCCTTTTTCAAGCCACATGACTAAGATTCCATGAGGGAAGCAGCCAAACAGGAAGCCAGTGGGAAAGTGGGTGCTATTTGCAAGGCCCTGTATCACAGGCTGAACGTGCATCAGCTGCAAGAACCTATTGTAAACTAGACCCCAAGTGTAGGATGCTTACTTTTAGCTGCTTTTTTCTTTTCCTTGCTGCCTGCCACCTTCTCCAGGTCACCATCTGCTTTCTTCTTTTTCTTCTTAGGTACCTCTGCATTAGCTTGCCCTTTCCGTTTCTTCTCCTTGGGCTGCCCCACAGCCCCATCCTCTCCCGTCAGTTTCCGCTTCTGAGACGTTTTCTGCTTCTTGTTCTCCTTGTCTTTGCTCTTGGATGTTTTCACAGCCTTGTCTGCTGTGGAGGATGGTTTCTTTTTCTCCTTTTCTTTTTTCTCTTTTTTCTCCTTTTTCTCCTTTTTCTTCTTCTTCTTCACTTCCAAGCCCTCCACTGTCTGCACTGCAGGGACTGTGGCAGCAGTGGTGGTGACCTCAGTTTCACTCCCTGAGCTTGGCTTCTGTGACTGTGGGACGGAGAGCAGGGCATGTGATGATGCTGGGGTCACTTGCACCACTGCTGCCCCAACATCATTCTCTTTCACTGCCAGGGTTTTCTTCAGTGAAGAAGCTTTGAGGCTGGCATGACCTGGCTCTGTTTTTCCTGCCACCTTCTCTTTGTTGGAGGCTTCTGTAGCTTTCTGCCCTGAAGGGGGCTTGTTTTCTGCAGAGACAGACAAAAAGGGAGAAGACAACTCAGGGAGAATTCATTACACAGACTAGTCACAGGATGATAGAAATATACATTTGAAGAGAAGCATCCAGTTTTTCTCACAAAAAAAGCTAAATTTGTTGGGATCCGTAGCATAATCAGACAAAGAAGCCTCAGCCTGAAGTGGGTGAAAACAGCCACAACTTTGGCTGCTTGACAAGATGGATGAGCATAGGTGAAACAGTCCTACCCCAGGATACCACCTCCAGTAAGCCAGGGAATTCCCAATGTGGTGGGGGTCTCCACACAACTATGTGTAATCACCACCAGTGGCCAAGCCCAGAGCCCCTGGGAACTCTTGAGCCCATATAAAAACAGTTCTAACTTCCTCAACAGCCCTTTACACAATTTCATGATGTGCCCAAGGGACCAACAGACTCCTCTGAACTTCTAGAGTGGGCCAGAGTTCATCTGAAGGTGCCAGGGTCACACCAGAGCAGAAGCAGCTTCCAGCTCCAAGTTTTACAATTTGCCAACAAACCAGGGAAATGGGACATTTTGTTTCTCCACAGGTTTTCTTGCTTGTTTCCCCTCCTCTGCTCTCCAGACATGCAGCAGAGCCCACAGAGCCCAAGGGGAGGCTTGAATACCAGCACTGTGAGGCAGATGTTCTCCAGGCAGTGTTTGAACCTTCCACAGAAGCCAGCAATGCAGTGTGCACTGGCTCCAGGGAGAGCCCTACCTGCTCCTGTTAATTACTGTGGTTAAAGCACATCTTGGAAGAGGAAGAGGCACTGAGCTTGGAGGCAGCCAGCACAAGCAGGGTGTTGAAGGAGAAGGCTGTGCTGTGTCCAGGGAAGCCAGCAGACGGCAGCAGCACTCCATGCTGTGGTTCCATGGTAGACACACTGGGAACAGGGCCCGTCCCAGTGACACCCCTCCCCAGTGTCACCCTCCCGTGCCAGCATGGCTTCGCTCCTGGGCCAAGCAAATTCCCAACCTTGCCAAAGGAGACCCACCTGCTTTGTGGTTTGCAGCCACCTGGTTGTCATCTGTGTCGGAGTCACTGCTGTCACTGCTTGAGCTGTCGGCCGGGGCTGCTTTTTTCCCCTGGGCGAGGGAGTTTGCAGCACTCACAGCTGCCTTCTCTGGCCCCACCTCACCTCCAGGCTGGGGGGGAACTGTCTTTGGTGCCTGGGGTGTTACTGGGGTCTTGGGAAGGACTGGGTAGCCTGTGAGGAGGGACTGAAACAGCACAGAGACACTGAGGAGTCACAGCAGGGCAGCCTCCCACACATCAGACATGCAGCTCTGTCTCTGCTGCTATTGTCCTCATACTTCAAGTGAAGGGCCCACCTTTGGCCACCTGTGGAGCTAGCTCTGAGAGCACAGGACTACCAGGAGAGGGGCCAGCATTGACAGACACCAGCTGAGCTGACAGCCTCGAGAGCTGGCGGCCAGAGGTTCTCCTTTGTTCTCGCCCAGCAAGGCAGGCTTGGGGGAGGCTCCTGGCCATCAGCGTGCGCCCACGCACACTTAATGCACTGCAGATGTGCTGCACGCCCTGCACGTTACTGACAAAGGGAATTTAATGTCTTGGACACGGCTTAGGTTACAAACTCAAGTGGAGGAAAAAAAAAATCCCTGCTGCTATTGGCACTGCGCACCAGTTCTTCTGGTTTAACCCTTGCAAGGTACCACATCCTCCTGTCTCTTCTCCCAGGGAAGGCACCATGAACCCTGGAGCCAAGGCTTAGCTGCCTGGGGAAGCATTTCAAGTTAAAAAGCTTCTTTCTCTCTGCCTCCACCAAAAGGTCTTGCTCACACCACTGCACTGGGGAACCCCCACTTCTCTGCTGGCAAACCCACCCAGCACCCCATCAGCTATGGCTGAGAATTGAGTCTCTCAGTCCTATTTTGGAGCTGGCTGCAAGACCCGAGAGGATCCAGCCTGCTCAAGACACATACCTGTGATGCTGCATCCTCCTCCTCCTCACTGGATTCTGATGAGGAGCTGTGGGCTGGCTGGGTCCCTCCTGGTTTCTGTAGGGAGCCTGCTGGAAGAGCAGAGTTCCTCCTGTTAAACCATTGCTGCCTGGGGCTGAGCTCACCTCCCCAGCACAGGCACTGCCACCAAAAGCCCTTCTGCCTCCAAAAAAACGGGAGGGCTCTGCAAGCCTGGAGAGGAAGAATGCCTCTCCAATGTTGCACTGCAAACCTGCCATGGGTAACAAAAGACTGTCTCCCTCCCAGTAGCACCGAGAGCATCTTCTGGAGAGAACTGACCAGGTTTGGAAGGCTGCTTGGGTGTCACCTCCTCGTCGCTGTCTGAGGAGCTGCTGCTGTCTGAAGTGTCCTCTGCATGGGTAGGTGGCACGGCCTGGATTGGGTGGGTGTCCTGTCCTGGCTTCCTCGCCTGGGCAGTGGAATTTGGGGTAGCAGTGCTGGCAGGAGCAGCTTTTCCCACAGGAACCGTTTGCTTTTGGGTAGAAGCAGCAGGGACCTAGGGAGAGGGAGATGAAATAGATCTGGAAGGAGGAATAACTAACTGCTGACATCCATGAACTGTAAGCAGCAGCCCAGAGGAGATGTGCCTGGACCACCTTGGCCCTTCTTCAGCTGTACTGCTCCAGTCTGTGTCACAGCCAGCCCAAGAACCTCTCAGAAGGCCCAGCTTGCCCCAGCCCACAAGGGCAGCTGAGGGAAAGCAGACAGCTGCTATCACAAAAGGAAAGAAGCAGCCAGCCAGCTGGGAGCCAGGAACAGCAAAGGTACCAGGGCTACCCTCTGCTCCTCTGCCTCATCTCATGGCATAATTGTGGTTAGGACAGAGAAGCCCCTCTCTCCTGGCTTCATGAATACATCCCTCAGTTGGGGACATGGCACCAGTCCCAGAGCCCAGCAGATCTGTCTTCTCCCTCTCCCCAGGAAATCCCCCCACCTTAGTCTCCTCTATCATTACCTTTCCTGCCAGCATGTTGTGCTCTGAGGCATCACTGCTCGAGCTCTCAGACACTCTGCTCACTGCAGGGACAGCAGGAGTTTTTGTCCTCTTCCCTGAAGGCAAGGTGGCATTTGCCTTTACAGCCACCATGCTCGATGTTACTTTGATGTTCTGCTGGGACAGAACCTGAAAGAGATGAGAACGAAAATCAGGACAGAGCAAACTTGGAGGGAAAAGATACAGAGGCATACACCAATCCACCCATCTAACTCCTAAGCATTTCCATCATTTTCAGCACAGCACCAAGACTTTTTTTTAAAAAAATTCTCTCCTTTACAGACCAGTTCTGCTTCCCTTGAGCCTTTGAGCAAGGCCTCTGGCCAGGAGCAGAAATGAGGGCCAGCACCCCAAGAGTGCCAAAAGGATTAGCTCAGAGCCTCAAGGGCACCTACCCTGAGGGCAGGTAGGGGAAATGTGCTGTGCTTGCAGGCTGGGAACACCTACTCACTGCAGCACCAGCAAGGCTGCAGTTTTAAACCTTTGCAGAGTGGGCACCCGGACTCACCAATGTATTTTACACTAAAAATTGCACACCAAGAGTTAATTGGCAACAGAGATAAACAAAGACACCAACCACAGGGAAAATCTGCCTCCAGGTCCACAAGCCAAAACCAAATTAGGGGTCAAATTAACAAGAGTAATTTTCTTGCCACACACTTAAAACCTTCCATCAAACTTAAGAGGGGTTAAGAATAGAAAGCCCAGGGGCATGGAAACCAGGCACTGAAGACAGGTTCATGACACAAATGCCAGCAGAGGAGGGAGGAGCCATGAAGGAGCACTCAGCCTCCTGGTTTGTGTTATGGACAGGCTACGTGAGCAGCTCTCCCCCTCCAGATCTCTGGCTCGCTGAGCCTTTGTGGGCTGACATTTCCCTCACACATCTGGTCTTGGGAAAGGAAAAGGCCCTGCTCTGCTGTGCAGAACCGCCAACCCAACGTGAGCTCTTGTCCCTCTCACACAAAGCTCAAGTTACAGCAACTGCATTATTTTATATCATCTCAGTAATATAAACATGGTTTACTCAAGGACTGCTCAGGATGGCTGCCTGCCCATCAGCTGGAGGGAGACAGCCTTTCCACTGGCCACAGGCTCAGGCCAACATGGGGAAGGGTTTCCTGAGTGCTCATAATGTCCCCCTCCCAGCAAAGGCATGCGTGGGGTAAGAAGTGTGCTTGGCCACCAAGCCCTAGGCTCAGAGCACCAGCCAGGCCACCACCATGTGGGACAGTAGCCATCTTCCTCAGTCAGTGGGGTTTTTATGTGGTTTCTTGGGCTCAAACTGCAGCACAAGTGCAGGCATCCCCAAGACAGCTTCACACAGAGGCAGCTCTGGCCCCAGAGAGCTCAGCCACAACTTTGCAGGACTGGCATGGAGACACAAAGAGACTCCACTGGGAGAGCTGGGATCAGCTCCACGACACTCATGGGTGCTCTCAGTGCAGATATGGAGTCACCTCCCTTCGCCAAGGCAGGGCCTGGGTCCTCCAGCTGAAAGGCAGCAGGACTGCTGTGCTACCCTTCATGGCAGATCCTTCTACCCTCCCAAGGCTTGTGGAAAAGAAAACCAAAGAACTTCACAGTTCTGTGAGGAACCAGGTGATGGGTTGCCTTGGAGCTACACAGGTCATGGCAAAACTCTTCCTGTTAGGATTTGGCTGCTTTTCCAGCCTAAATTCCTGGCGTAGAGCAGAGGGAACAGAGAGTCCCAGGGAAGGTCTGGGCTGTGTGTCTACTCATGTTCTCATCAAAACACTCACACTCTCTACTGCTCTCACACACTGCAAGATTGCTGTGGCTGAGATGTGCACCCAGAGCTGGGGTCAGCCAGACCCAAGGACATGGACAAGTAAACCTGATCCAGCCAACGGGAGGCTCCTCTGCACTGCTCATCACCTGCACAGTTACCACCTCCCAACTCCTGAGACCTCCTGAGTGTGCAGCACTGTAACAGGTCAGCAGCTCCTCACCTGGGAAGGGGGAACAACCTCATCCTCTGAATCTGACTCCTCACTGGAATCATCACTGCTGTCCACAGCTGGAGGGGCTGTGGCTGGTGCCAAAGCTGGTGCCTTTTTCACGTTTGTTAGCTGGGGCACAGAATTGGTTTTCGCTGCAGGAAAAGCGTAAGAGATTGTGACTGTGAGAAAGAATTGCTCTCTGTGGCTGTCCAGAGCAGGAACTGCTCCATGTGCAGGGGAGAGTAAGAAACCCATAAGGATGCAGGTGAGGGATCCTGGCTACTACCAGGCAACTTACCAGCTTGTGGAGGCTGCCTCTGTGCTGCAGGAGATTCCTCTTCACTGTCCGACGAGTCACTGCTCTCGCTTTCTGAAATCTGGCTTTTCAAGGTGCTCACCACTGCTTTTTCAGGCTGCCCAGCTTTAGCAGCCTGGCTCAGGTTGGGAATAGGCCTGGGCTGGTCTGGTAACTTCTTAATAAGAAAGAAACACAGGCCCAGAAATGCAGTATTAGTACAGGTGTTGTTTAGGAGTTTAAGTGCAGTTGCAGCTCAGGCTGGGTTTTGTTTCACCCTAGCAGAGCTGTTACTAACACTCTTATCATCCTTGGTACGTTATGAGTGGAAGGGGCTTCAGTCACTGCCTGGGCTGAGCTGCTGCAGATACATCCCTCTGAATTTAGCAATTTCCTTCTGACAGAAATCCCAAGAATGTTTTACATAAGCACACAGGCTAATAGTGCTTGTAAGCTTCTAACAGTAATTCCTTCTTGAGACAGAGACACTGGCTGAGGACAGGAGAAGCACTGCAACCCCGACTCCCACTCCAAGGAAGCCATTTAAGCACGACCTACCCACAGTTCAGGGAATCAGTAGGAGTTGGGAAGCTTTGTGCCATAACACTTGCAAGATTCAGAGACAGCTTTAGAGCAGCTACAGCCTAGAGCTGCTAGAGAGCTCAGTGTAGACTAGACACACGGCTGACACAAGGGTTGGGAACGCAGGGCAGGCAGAGACACAATATGACTCAACTTGGAAGCTGATTTGTCAACAGGTCTAAGAATTTAGAAATCTCCAGACAACAAAACACCTCTGACATTCACTTGGGCTATGTCTTTCTGCAGCACCTGTCAACACTCAGATGTTCCAGGACAGACGACTCACTTTCCTTGTTGTGTCAGCACTAGGAAGCCGCAGTCACCTGGGCCCCAGACACAAAACTGTGAGGTGAGATACTCTCTTCCTGGCCCCTTTCTAAAGGCTGCAGATCCCCCTCCTGCACACAGAAGGTTAGTGGTGCCAGAGGAGAGGAAGTGCTTGTGGAATGATCTGGGAATTTCCTTCCTTGCAGATATTCCCCAGCCTGGCAGGGCTCTGCACCCGCTCATTTACTCCACTCATGGCTCATCTCTGGGCTGCTCTGCCAAGGAGTACATCGTGTTTGCCAGGGCAGGCAGGCTCTGTGCACCCTGCATGTGATGCCAGCTTGCTTTGGTGCTCCATGAGAGATTCCTGCCCAGCTGCACCATCCCTGCTATGCTGCTAATGCAGTGATACCCCCACAGCCCACAGCAAGAGAGCACCAGCATAGCAGCCTTTTGGGAAGACCAATCCTACTGTGCTTCCTGGCACAGCCCTGCCATGGGCTGCCATTGGGGCACTGTTTATCATCTCCAAGCCAAACACTAAACAGACAACAGCATCTGCATGTTTATCCCATTACAGAACAGCTCTCTGAATGAGCCAAGCACATTTTGACTCTGCTTAGAGAAACAGAAACCTCCACAAGTGCTTGGGGAGGGGGGAACCGCAAACCTCACTTCTCTGTTTTGTTTTGATACTAGTGAGTCACAATCTCCAGGAGAGAGGCCAGCTTTGCAATGCTGAAGAGACACAAGTATTTGAAGCAGTCAGAAGAATTCACACACACTGCTCTGAATGTGCTAACTCCTCTCTGCTGTTCTGAACACTGCTGTGCAAGAGAAGAGCTTACCAAGATCAGAGCCCACTGAGTTTTAAGCTCACTCAGTTTTAAACCCTTCATAGCAACTGTCTGCCTTCTCCCTCTCTGTGGATGCACAGCACAGGGCTGCTCCGTTTCCTAACTTAGCAATGGAGTGGGAAAGAGCTGACATGCAGGGGCATCATAACACAGAAAGAATATAACAGCATCCACATAGAAACCACCATAAGGCTTACACGGCCTCAGATCTTCCTGGGAGGCAGCCAAGGTCCATCCAACACATCAGATGGATGATAGCCTCAGGTGGGTCTGGCCATCAGCATGGCCAAGTTATGTCCAGGGAGCAGGTAACACAGGCAGAGAGCTCCTGACAGCTTGAGAGTCACAGGTACTGAAGTAACTCAGAGAGGAGGAAAATAACTCAAGAGGAAATCATTTTTCCTGCTCCCTCTCCAGCCCCCAAAGCAGGAGCTGCCTGTGGCTCAGTGAGTGTGATGACTCAGCTGCTGAACAACCCATCTGCCACTCGCTGGGTCCATTTGCATCCTGCAGCGCTGCATGACAAGAGGGGAACAACACTGAGCCACGTGCTGGGCGCACGTTGTAAAATCACACTCCAGCACTGCCTGTGCCGCGGGAGCACCGCCGTGTACCAGCACTGGGACCAGCACCTCAGCTGTGCCAGGGCCCAGCAAAGGGGCAGCTGCACCCTGCACACGAGGGGGAACAGGGCTCAAGGGAAAAGAGACCATTTGTCTCTTGGGAGATTTAGCCTCTCCCCACACAGCCTGAAGTCCAAGATTAAAAGTTGCAGGCACACCTTCTGTCAGCACAACCCACACGGGTTTTCCTGGGATGCTCAAGGAAGACACGGGTTCCCAACACATGGATGCACGTGTATCTCACACCCACTCCTTGTAAACAGAAGCCAAAGCCTGTCTATAGAGGGCTCAAGTGCCACCTTTGGCTGAAAACACTCAGGAAAGAAGCAGCAGAGCAAATTAGCAGTTACAAAAGAAAAGCAGCTCACAGCATCTTTAAGGTCAGACTGTCCCCCATCACCATGCTTTCCCCCCCAAATATGCAAACACCTTGTCAACTTCTTTGACTAAATACTCCTGAGTCTTCAGGGGTAAACATACCAATTAAGCAGTTCAATTTAGGCATGATGTTCATTTTAATTGTGCCAATCCACCCCCACAGGGAAAGATGAAGCAGCTTCCAACGCTCTGTATCTGTTTGTATCTTGCACAGAAGCCAGAGGAAGTTGCAGGATACAGTAAGTCAGTGGTTAGCATATGCCCAAGTAGCAGATGGTGAGGGATGAGCTAAGAAGAGTTTGACTGGGAGGACAGGACTGTGGACACAGCTAAGCCCAATGGTTTATCTTCACTCGTGTTCTCTGCCTGTAGGCTACTAAGGAAGGGAAGGAACAGCCTGCATGGCAAAAATAGAGCTCCCTCGATGACAAGTTCTTCCTTGCTGACTCTGGCTGTTGAGGGGTAAATGTCAGTTTGCAAGAGAGAAGATGCCAAAGTTATATCAGCAGGAAAAACTTGCTGTTGAAAGCTTCACAGAATCAACACTGGAAGACACAAACCTACTTCAGCACACAAACCCTGCTAAAATGGACAAATCTCGATGGTTTTACTGTGGGACCTCATGGCACACCTATAAAATAGCTGTTCCTGTCACCTAGAGCTGAATCCTCACATATAATCAATCATGCAAGAAGAGAGCAGCACAGAGCCAACTGTGAGAGAAACGTCCCCCTCCACCCACCTTAGCAGACCAAGGCTATGAAGACAAAAATGCAGAGCCTTGTTGGTTCCTGCCTGTCAATAGTCAAAGGACGTGTTGACAAAGAGCCTCCTTGCAAGGACACGTGAGGCTCTACCTCCAGCTTCCCTTCCTCCCTTGCAGACAGTAAGGCTGCATCTGCAAAACACTGCTTTCAGGGCACTTTCTGAAGAGCCCTGCAGCTCAGACATGAGGCAGAAGGTCTCAGTTCAATGTGCCTAGGGATGCTCTCAGGAAGGGATTTGCACGCCTTTGAGTTTAGCCACCTGAGTCCAGTGTGAGCTCCCAGTCCTTCTCCTTTGGTTAGAGAACTGAGCAAACCCTCACAGGGGAGCCAAGACCAAGCTACCTGTGACCCTGCACACAAGGCCACTCCAGAGGGGCAGGGCACGAGTGAATAGCTGCTACCAAACCATTTGCCTCCCACCTCCTCTGGTACAACTGCATGAGAAGAGTGAGGCTGTACTTCCTTCCAAACAGAAAGACCTTCCTCTCCAAGGGACTGGGAAACAAGATACTCTTGCTGTTTCAAGGAGATGAGTGGCAGCACTCAAGGGCTAAATGCTTGTCTTGCATATCCCATCTCTTAGTACTGGGCTGAATGCAGCACCTACCTTCTGGCTGACAACAACAGGGAGATCCTCCTCTTCACTGGACGATGAGGTAGAGCTCTCCACTGGCTTTATACTTTCAGCAGGCTTCATGGGAGCAGCAGTCTTTCCCAGTGAGGTTTCAGCCTGCTTTGGTGCTGTTGGTTTTGGTGCTGTCTTCCACTGGGACAGTGGAAGTGTTTTTGCAGGAGCTGCTTTGACAGAGTGTGATGCTGCTGGTGTAGGTTTCACTGGGGATGGGACGGCCTGGGAGGATTTTGGAGATGGCTTTTTCTGGTCAAGAGAAGAACAGAGTGAAACAAGGCAAATCCCACAGCAGCATAATTCATTTGCTCAAACTGTAATCAAGAGAAAAAAATTTCAGAGCCCCCTGGGAAAGGTAAACCCTGAAGAAAAATTAGTGACTGGCAGGACATCAGGAATTCTTTCATTTATCTTTCTTCATCAACCTGCTGCTACTACCAGTCCCCTCCAGTGAGGTACAAAGCAGCATTTTGCACTCTCCACAGCAGGGAAGTTGAGTTGCACTACAGTTTGACAAATTAGACACTATTTATTGCAATTTGTACCTGAGAAGCAAATTCCACCATGATGATTTGCCTCTTCGGGTGGGAAAAGAATCACTGGGGTTTTTTTTTTCATTTAAAAGTACTGATGGATTTTTCTAAGAAAGGCACAATGGGTTGATTAAAGCTCAGAGCAAAGACATGGAGGTGCCTTTTAACACCTCACGCCTCCTTCCTCCCACCCCCAACATGACTTTGCTACACATTACATGCATTTACAAAATTTTCTTTTCACTGCAGTTCCTAGCCCTGAGAGGCATGCAAGGAGAGGGAGGATCTCAGAGACACGCACTTGGGCTGCTAATGGATGTTTTTCATCTTCACTGTCCGAGGAGCTGCTGCTCTCTGATGTGTCATCGGGCTGTGCAGCCCCAGGAACTGTTGTTGATGCAGATTTGGCCTGGCTTGCTGCCAGTGCTGTTTGCTTCACTGCATTCTTAAGGGACACTGGAGCAGCAGGTGCACTTTTCACAGGTGTTGCATTAGACTGCACTGTTTTCACAGCTGGCTTGGCCTGGGAACAGGGGGAACAAAATGGAACAGGAGAATCAGGTAACACCTTGGAAGAAAATGGTTGCAAGCTCTAACATGGAATCTGTTTTAAAGCAAGCTACCTTTCTAATTTTGACCAGGACAGGCTTTTTCAGACCTATGAGCTGTGGAATATCTAAAGCAAGTCACTTTCTCCATGGACTGCCTGACTATATCCATCAAATTGCATACTAATCACCTCCTACAGATCCAAGGATCTCCCTCAGCTTCAGGCACTAGTAGAAACTGGAATAGAATGGTTGATGTCGGCAGGATTTAGTGGGGCTCTCAGCCACACAGCATGTGCTTTGGTCTTGGGGATCTCACAAACCCAAGGTAAGGGGTGCTGACAGAATACAGCACTGCAGCATTTCCTCTCTCCTTCAAAAGAAGGGAAGTGATTTCCTAGGGACACCCAATCCATGTTGGAGAGGTTACCTGGATGACTGGAGTTGCCAGCTCCTCCTCAGAGGAGGTGTCCTCACTTGACTCCTCACTGCTGCTCTTAGCCACAGCTGCCAGCTCTGAAACACAAGCAAGGAGATGTCACAGCTGCTGCCTGCTCTGAGTCCCCAGAGTGTGATGCTAATGTGGCTTTTGAAGTCAGGGAAGCAAAACAAGCCACAGAGAGGGCTAAGGGGATTTGCAGGGAAAAGGGCCTAGCCTTGCTGAAAACATCAATGGCCTGCTGAGAACAGCTTCTCCAGACAAATGCTGGCCCACAACACCTCTCCTTGAGTGCAAGCAGAGATGGGAAATGCTTCCTGGCCACTCTCTGACCCCACAGGGTGCTGCCCAGCTACCCACAGCTCCCTGCAGGGGCACCCAGCCTGGCTGAGCCTCCTCTGGATAAGAGCCAAGAGGAGGATCATTTCCAGAACTTCAATGATCTATTTCTCACCCTCCTCCTCCAACACACACAGACACACTTCAAAGCATTTCAAGATTTCCCTGAAGACTTCAAACCCCAAAACTAATCACTTTGCAATTGGGAATAAAGAGAAAACACTGCAGTGGGTTTCCATAAAGCTGAAAGTACCAGCAGCATTAGTGCTGCACCTCCTCCGGACGTGCTACACTGTTAGCCCCAGCCCCTGGGTATGTGCTGGGTGTTGCCAGACATCTTAGCACAGGATCTGCTGCTTGAAATGGGAGCAAGCACGCTGGATTCATCCCACGGAGCTCCGGAGCTGGCTGCTTTGCAGTGTTCTAGCAGCCTCCCCAAGGAACAAGCATCACTCTGAGCTTTCCAGCAAGGGAGCTGAAAGGAACATGCTGAAGGCACGTCTCAGATCTAATGTGCAGCAGAGCTGGAGCTCACACGTATCTACACCACCCTGCAGGCTCCTTACCCGCTCTGGGAGCTGGGGCCTTTGCAGTCGGCGTCTCCTCTTCCTCCTCGCTCTCGGATGAGGAGCTGCTGCTGGAACTTTCCGGTGCTTTGGTCGTTACTGGGGCTTTGCTTTGCCCTACTTTGGCCACAGCTGCTGTGGCATGGCCAGGCTTCCCAGGACTGGGCAGTTTCTGAGCCCTGGCTGGGGCTGGAGCTGCAGCTGGGGAATTGGGCTGCTGCCTGTTAGAGTGCACAGTTCTGTCAGCAGCAGAGAGCCCCACTGCTCTGCCTGCTGGGGCAGTGGGCTTGGGAGGAGAATGCAGGGTGTTGGCAGCTTTGCCACCCACCACAGCTGCTGTCACCTACAGGAAACAAAGGAAATTAGAAGGCTACACACAGATGAGGTGCTAAACTGAAAACAATGTACCCATAACAGCAATGCAGTAGCAAGGTAAGCCATAGAGCTCTTCAAGGCAGTGTTTGGGGAAGGGGTATCTAAGAGAAGGCTTATGGCAGCACAGGAGGGTCATTTAAACATGATTTCCACCCTAGGACACAATTCTACACATGCTGAGGAGTCTGGGACAGTGCTGTCCTCACATCCTGCAAAGCCAGGAGCATTGCCTTACCGTCACTGCACCCTTCCCGACCAGAGCCTCCTCTTCTGACGAGGACTCATCTTCCTCACTGCTGTCTACATTCACTACCGAGTTTGTGGCCACAGAAAGGCTGGCAGCTGCACAGGAGAGAGCCGTGTGTGAGTGTGTTTTCACACCAACATGGTCTCTGGTTTGCAGGAGGGCCCCAGCAGCAGGGCAGGGTCCCATCTCCACACCTGACCATCACCACTGCTGTCCCTGTGACAGACAAGTGCTTTGCTCCTCCACCCCATGCCTCTCCCAGCCACCAAGACAGGGAATCAGTCAGGACCTGCAGTCTTCTAAAGGCTGGTCTAAAGCAGATCATATTGAGCCAAAATGTATCAGACAAAAGCTTTTGTTAGACTCCACAAGCCAACACCTCCCACACCAGCTGCACAAGAGATTTATCCCCACCTCAGACAGAGGGCACTGGCTTTCCAGAGCAGCTACAAGACCTTCCCTGATCCATGAAACCAGCCTGCCTTTGCTGGCCCAACACAACCTGGGAACAACTAGAAGGTGCTCCACAGTGGGCAGCAAGAGGTTCCCTAAGCTTCATCAGAGCAACAACACCCATCCCTCCCCAATGAATCATAACAGTTTTTTTCTAGCTTCAGCAGACATCTGTGCTCCTCAGAAACTCCACATGAGAAGGGGGTGCTAAATTAGTTGTCCTATTTTTCTATGAGCACAAATGAATAGCCATCATTTTACAAGCATTTTCTCCAGCCAAGTAAGCTGGGCTGCTCCCACACAAGTCTCCAGTCCTACTCTGCCAACTCCAGGGAGATAAAAGGCTCCTACCATTTGCAGCTTTCGCCTTCTCTTTCTCATCCTCTTCTTTCTCTGAGCTCTCAGAGCTGCTCACGGGATCAGGAACTCTGATCTTTTCTGGGATGGCTGCCTCCTCATCACTCACGTTTCTTCTCTTGGAATTTGGTGGAGTTCTGAGAGAAGATAATGGGTGTTAAAACAGGGCAAAAATATCTTGAACAAATTAGAGTATAATTATTCATTCACTCTCAGATCAAGCTCCAGCCTAAGAATAGGCAGTGTCATTCCTCTACAGAGGAATTCCTAAGGGGGTGGGAAATAGTTCTCTAACCTCCAAGGGACATCTCCAGTCCTCAGTAAACTTCCAAGAACAACATATTCCCACAACATTCAGGAGAAATACCGAACCTAGAAGGTTTTTCTGTGCCCTAGGCAGACTCTTTCTCACTTTAGCAGAGAAATAAAATCATACACAGTCAGGCTGGTGCTCGATAGAAGGCATTCTACAGAACTAATTCTGTCTCCAGGAGGCAGCTACAGCCTCAGAGTAAGTGTAGCCTCAGGGTTAGGGCAGGTATTCCCAAAATACCAGGTCCTGGTACTCCACAGAGTCAGAAGCCAATCTAAAGGGTACTAAAGCCATTTGATCTCGGGCTCCCAAGTCAAAAGGGCAGGAAAGTCAGGCTTCAATGAGATTAAAGAAAGGAAGTGGGTAAATCTACAAAAGATGTGGTAGAAAAAGAGGAGGAAGAGGCCACATAAGTATTAAACACTTAAGCTGCTCACTTGGGTTAAAACATTAAGCTGGAGAAAGATTTCTCCAGGCTTTAAATCCTACCTGTACCAGAACAGCTGATGTGGCTAAAGTCACCCATGTTTTCATTTGAGAATTAAAGACAACACATTTGCTTTATTACAACGGTAACACTGGGCACATGCCAGTGTGATTCACACATGCAATGCTTCTAAGCCCTGGGACACACAGTTATCAGAAGCAGATATCCTCACTTCTGGGCCAGTTTAGCTCATTTTGTTTGTTCATCTGCTTTAAAAACAAGATCAGTTTAACAATTTGATGAGTAAAGACTGCTTGGTGTCAGAGTGTTCTGGCAGCACAGCTGTAACAGCAAGTTTGGTGCAAGCAGACTAAGCCAAAGGCATGTTTGCTCTTAGAAATTCCTGTAACTACTCCAATAATCCTTTTAATAAAGCAACAGGAAGCCCACACAGGCAGCTCTGACCCTGCAACACCATCCTGGTCCAGTGGCAGCTGATAGCACAACACAGACTGATGTGAAAATTTGTTGTGCGTGACCAAGAGCTCAGGGATACCCTGTGAGGGGAAGAAATGGTGTTTGCTAGCACTGTCCCTATGGCATTCCAGAATATCTGAGGGCTGCAGGGCTCAGGCTGCAACTAGGGCTGAGCTGGTCCAGCTTTCCCCAGCTCCCAGGCACCCTTCCACCCCCTCTCTGCATCCTTCAAGAATAAATGCAGCTCTGGAAGGAGGCCATTTCTGGAACTACAAGTCCCAGCTTTAGGCTCACTCTCTGGAAGAGTTTTTGGAGAACAGCACCAAGGTGAGAAGGGCAAGAGCCACAGGGTAGATTAAGAAAGGACATTTTTGGGCCAAAAGCCTATAAAAAAGCCTGTGGATGTGATAAAGACAGCTCACTCACAGGAACACTCCAGGATAAAGATAATTACTGACCAACACATCCCTCATTTTGATGCCCAACCAGGCAGAACTCAGAGAGACCAGGAATAACAGATGTCGTTGTGGGGCAGGACCAGAACAGAAGGGTGACGCTGAAGAAAAAGGAATTAAACCTGATGCAAATGCCCTGTTGCCCCTTCAAGTTAAAAAGCAACAGTGTCTGGGAGGGTTTGCTGCAGCAGGAACCAGCAGGTGGAAAGGTCACCAGCAGCAGCCATGAGAGCAACAAATTGCTAGAGAGAGGAACTGCAAACCTGTTTCTATGCTGCTACATCCTCATCTAGATCCAGCATTTCTCCTGCTCAGGTATGGAGGACAAGAGCAAGGCACAAGGCATCAAGCAGAAAACACCTCTGAAAAAACACTTCCCAAGGCTGCTGGCATGGGAGACCGAGGAGATCCCCACTCCAGTGCTCCCAACTCCACGGATTCCCAGATAACCCAGCACTGAGGCTCTCTGCAGTGCTGCTCTCCAATATCCAACCAAAGCAAATGGGGACGGGGGGGGAAGGTGCGTGTGTGCAAATACCACAGATGGGAAATCTCCCTCCTGCAGACCTTCAAATGGGGGTAAAGATGCAGGAAGGCGTTTGGAACATGTAAAGACTTGAAAGGACAGGCTAGGAACAAGAGATTTCCTCTGAGTCACATCATCTGTGATCTATGCCAAGGTTTAAGTCCATGTAAGAGCTTTGGCATTTGAGCATCTGCACAACTTCTCTGCTATCAGGTCAATAATCCTGCAAATCACGTGGCTTTAAAAAAGAAAGTGAAACAGAACTGGGGAACAGATTTCTTACAGTAAAGCATGGCTGAGCTCCACAGCACTCCAGCATCAACCAGCACAAACAGCATCAACTGAGCAAAACTAAAGTAACAACTTATCTCCAAGCTCAGGAAATTTTAAACCAGCATAATCCTGAACATCTGAAATGAATTGCTGTGAAACCAGAGGTTAGGAGAAAATTCTACTGAGCACAGTTATCATCGGAAATCCTCTGACAACATGGGATTCCAGCAAATAAAAATCACACATGCCATGCAGCCGAGACGTCAGCTCAGTCTGGAATCTATCTGATACTCATTCCTTCCTGTGACTTACTTTTCCCAGTGGGTAAAGATGTCCTCGAGTGAGGTCGAGAGGGAAGGGAGCAATTTCTGTGAAAGCAGAGCGAACAGCAGTCAGGCACCGTTTCGGGATGAGACCACCAGACAGAAGCACCGACCGCGGGGGCCCATCCGAGCCTCCCCCGGCAGACGGGACCGTGTCTCCCTGCACACACCTCCCGGTGAATCCCTCCCACTCCCCGCCCCGCTGCACCCAGGGCCGCGTGTTCCCCCGGAGACTTCTCCCGGAGCAACACGTGTTCGGGCAGCAGCAGCCCCCCGGTACGGGAGGCTCTACCGGGCGGGCTGCCAGCCTCCTCCCCGGCCGGCTCGGGGCCGGAACGACCCGCGGGCACCGGGACCACACGCTGGGTGCCGGGACACCACGTGGGCCCAGCATGGACCAGCGGGCCGGCATGGAGCCAGGGGCCCGCGGCGCGCCCGGCACCCACATGGTGCTGCCGGTGCCCGGTAAGAGCGCGAAGCAGAACCGGGCCCGGGCCCTGCCGCCCCGCTGAGGCCCGCGCTCCAGAACCGCCCCCCCCCCCTCCCGCGCCCCCGCTGTCTCCCCCGCGGCCCGGTCTCCCGTTACCTGCCCGCTCTGCGCCTGCAGCTCCCGGGCGGCCCGCGCGAAGCCGCCGCGGAGCAGGTGCTCGTGGATGAGGGCGAGCAACTCCCGCCCGCCGCCGCCGTCGGCGGCCATGGCGCGGCCCGCGTGCCGCGCCGCAGAAACGCCACTTCCGCTTCCGCCGCGCGTCCCCATGGGAAATGTAGTGCTGAGAGTTGTGGGGGGCAGCACGTGGGGGGTCCGGCAAGGAGGGGTCTGTCACCCATGGGCGTCTCTCACACCGCCCCGGGCGGAGAGGGCGAGAACCAGGGACGGGGTCACCCCACGGGGTCTCATGGCTCCCCCGTGGGAGATGGGGAGAACGGCAGAGCAGAGGTGGTGGTGGTGGTGACGGGGGGGTCTCTCACACCCCTCGGGTGGGGATGGGGCACGAAGAAGAGCGGGGTTCATTTCATGGCGCTCCCGCTCTGGCAGGGGATGGGTGAGCAGGGAAAGGGCGGTCGCCCCATGGCGGCTCCCTCCACCGCCCTGGCAGGGATGGAGGAGAAGGGAAAGCAGGGGGGTCACGCCATGGCCGGAGCTGAGCCCCTCACACTCTCTGGGTGGGAGATGGGGGCGAGCAGAGAGCGGCGGGGAGGGGAGGATAGGCCACCCATCACCGGGGGTGGCACAGCGGGGGCTGCTTCAGCAGCACCATATGTAATTCTATATATTTCAGAACGGTTTTCCATGAGATTCATCCACAGTGCTCTGAAGCTGAATCCTCAGAGCTGCTTTAGTGCGGAGTGGACTTTGCTGGGAAGAGCTCCTCTGGCAGTTTTGGGGCTTAAATAAGCAAAGGGCCAGAGGAAAGAAGCTGCTCCTGATGCAGAGCAGCTGTTGGTGAGGGGCCTGTGAGGAGGGGCTGCTCCACTACTACCCCTCACCCTGTGCTGATACTTTCCAGGAAAAAATCTGGCTCCCATCACTTTGGCAGGGGTTTATTTTTGGAAGGTTTAATAATGTCCGTGGTGCGCCTGTCGCTCATTCAAAATACAGACCCTGTATTTGTATTCATAGGCAGGATTAAATATAAAACTGGCCTGGCTCCAGCTGGCTCTTGCACCAAACGTCTTTGACACCAGCATCGTCCAAGGCTGTAAAGCCACGGTCCAGGTGGCAGTTTTACAGCTCTGGTAAATGAATCGCAGACCTGGATGGCCCTTTCTGGGACTAACCTCCCCCTGCTCAAGTGGTCACTGCAGCCTGGTGTAAATGTGGCCTCAGCACACTCCTCAATGGGGCAGCTGGACTGCCACGGTGTCCCAGCTCAACTGTGGCTGCTCTGAGGTGACCTGAGGTGCAGAGTCTCAGCTGGTGGCCTGGTTTGCAGCCCTGGTTCTCCTAGCTGGAGAGGAAAAGCCAGATGAAGCATCCCAGGGTAGAGAGCAGAGAAGGGTGTCTCCTGGGGAGGCTGTGGATGGGGCTAGGTGGATGGAGGCAGCCTGAGGATGCTGTTCATAGCCTCTGAAAGAGAGGTTGGGTGGAGATTGAGCCCCTGGAGCCCAAAAAGCTCTGTCTGCTCCAGGGGATATGGATGAACAGCTTTGGACCTACTTTGACAAGGTCTGGAATGGCTTTATACCTCCAGAAATTGCTCAGTTTGCTTTGCTTATTTGAAGAAAAAAAGCCCCAAATGTGAACACTAACCCAGCTCCCACCAGCAGCCTGGTTATTAGAGGAGCTGCTGCCCCAGGCTCAGGGTCTCTCCTGGGCAGCAAAGCTCTCCAAACATCTTGAAACAAATGTCAAACTATTAATGGAGGCTTGTGTGGTGCAGGGAATTGCAAAGCACGGTTTGGAGAGGTCTGGAGGGAGGGTGGATGGGACATTTAGCACTGGGAGGGTGGCAGGTGATCAGATTAGCAAATCATCAAGATGCCAGCAGAGAGACAGAGGAGGGGAGCACATCCTGCAGGGGTGGGACAATGCAAGGAGCCCCTCAGGTCAGGTACAGGCGGGGTGGGAGAGAGGAGCACAGCCCTGCAGGGTGGGGTTGGAAGTGTTCTGCCAGCCCAGATGTTCCAGAGCCCTCTGACCTCGGTGCCAAGGGATGATTCTTTACAAGGTGCCTGGGGAAAGCAACCCAGCATTTCAGTGCCAGGAATGCAACAAGCCTCTGCTCTGCTGCATTTTGAGGCCTCTCCTCTCCTCCTGTGGCTCAGGGCACGCATGTACTAGAAAGCATAAAGGGTTTGGCTGTGACCAACTTCAATAAAGCATGGAAGGGAGGAAGGTAGATGGGCATAGATGGGATGAAACGCTTTCAGGAGAGACTGCTTGAGAAAGGCAAACAGAAGATGTTAAAGCTCTGAGCACCCATGGTTCAATGGCATGAAAAATTAACTCCATTTTCCTCCTGCCCCCACCAAGTATCTCTTCACCAGTCTGCCATAGTCCCAGGTCACCTGAGTCCAAAGCTTCATACCCTCAAACCACGAATACACTCCACAAACCACAGAGCAGGGCCTGGGAATAACACAACCCACTTGAATGAAGAAATCTGAAAAAAAATAATATGTGTGCTGCACCACAATTACAGGTAGAGAAGGTATTTGAGGTGGTTAGTAAACATGTCAAAAAATAAATACAGCTATTCAGTCAGCAAACAGCTGCATGATTATAACCAGGAAAATCTACCCCAGCCCAAAACCAGCTGAGACCCAACAACATGTGCTTATTAAGGAGTGGTATTTTTTTTTTTTTTTTTTTTGCTTTTGTGTGTGCACATTTTTTGGAAGGAGGTTTAAAATATTTTGCCTGTTCTTTATTTTAGGAAGGTGAAATGTCCCTGGTGGATTTCAAAAGCCAACCTCTCGGGTATGTGTTCTCCATGCCAAGACACTGAGTCACGAAGAGATCGGAGGAAGCTGTTGGAAGTCCAGACAGGGGATAAAACAGCTGAAATTGAGGAGCCAGCTCAGCTCCAATAACCACACAGCCCTTCCCTGCCCTCAGCCTTCAAGCTGAGGTCTTTGCTTGCTGCCACTTTGACAGGCTCCCTGGTTATTGCTTGGGGTCAAACTTGTCCACACCTATTCCGTTCTGAATGACTGCTTGTGTCCCAGCCAAGCCTGGGGTCAGGGAATGTGCCTGCAGGCTGGGGAGAACCATCCTTCCTTTGTTTTTCCCAGCGGGAGCTGACAGCCCCCAGGCATGTCTGCACAACCCTTGGGCTTGCAGGGACACCTTGCTGCTCTCCAAGCTTCAGGGTAATATCTTTGTCACCCCTGGCATGTCATGTGTTGTAGCAGTGTGGGACACATCTCCGGTCATGGTTTTGCCTTTTGTTTGGTATGTGGGAGGTTGCTGATGCCTGTTGAGGGCTTGCAGAATAAAGGGATGGTGATCCATAGGGGTCATGGGGCAGGGTGGTACACAGCACCTGTGGGGTCTAGATGTGGGAAGGTCCCAGGCTGTTTGCCCAAGGAAGTTTCTGCCTCTGACTGCTGGTGTTTACACCACAGTGTTGGAGCAGGGACAAGAGGAAAGGTGCTCTGGTTGTTCCTTAGCTGCAGCAGCTCCTTGCCTGCCATGTTTCATGGCTGCTGATTCCATCCAGAACATGAGCTGCAGGCACGATGCTCCTTCTGCCTCGGCTTCAGAGCAGGGTGGGGTGGGTGGCTGGGGACAGGACCCTTGTGACCCCCAACAAGGAACTGTGATGTGTCTCATGGGTCAGAGCGTCGGCTGAAAGTGCAAGTCATGTTTAGGAGGATTATCTTCTCCAGTTCAGAAGCTGAGCTGAATTTCTCTGCAACAAGTGCCCTATCAAAAGAGCTCCAAGTCCTCTGCCTCCTGGAAGGAGCCCTCTGTGTGGGGACACCACTGAGCAGAGAAAGGAATATGGAGGAGGTGGAGATGAGGCAGGATAATGTACAAGATGTAGATGGAGATGAAAGGTGTTGACAGTGAGAAGGTGGGAACATGGGCAGAGAGAGGCAAAGGGGGAACAGTGAGGGGACAGAGAAAGGGGCTCTTATTTCCAAGGGAAGATGAGTCAGGGAAAGGAGGTAGCAAGCAAAGGAAAATCTGAGGAGGGATGAGAAGCAGAGGAAATGAGGAAATTAGCCTGTGGGGATTTGCTCAGTGGGGCCCCTGGTCGGGCAGCTCTGGGTGTGGAGGGGGTTGCCAGGTGCTGCTCTGCAGGGATTTGAGTCACAGCAGATCTCACCACGTCTGAGCAATGTCCTGGGCTGCAGCCGGGATGTTCCGGAGGCAATACTGTCATGGCCAGTGCCACTGTCTTTTGCCCAGCCGGTGGGCTCAGGCTTTGCAAGGACAAGGAGCTGCTTTGGGAACAGTCTGACTCAGGAATTCCACTTAATTCTCCCCCCCTCTTTGTTTTGCTGTTCTCTCCCCCCTCCTCCTTTTTCTTTGTCTGCTAATGCACAGCAGATGGGAGGAAATGCCATTTTAAATGCCAGAGCATCCTGATGAAATGCGATGGGTTATGGCAATCTCTGATGAATCATGGCATTGTTTTGTGCACAGGCCCTGCTGCTGCTCAGCCTCGCTTGGGCAGCTTTTTCCTTCCAGCTTTGCAAGCACACTGAGGATTGTTCAGGCATCCCCACCAGCCTGGTGGCAGGTGCCCTCCCTGACCTGGATGTCCAAGTCACACTCATTAATTTCACCAGCCACATTTCTTGAGGCCAAACCTAGCCCATGACACTTTGCCAGTGGTGAAATCAGCGTTAGTTTGAAACATCTGCTTCACGTTGCCTTTGGGGACTTCATGGGTTATAAATGATACTCAGTTCTCATGTCATGTTCATAGGATTTTTGAACAAGGTGGAAGAACAAGATCAAGGGAGCCTGACCCGATGAATCACAGCCCTCCCCAGCACCTCCAGCTTCGCCCTTGGCCCCTCTGGAAAGCTGTGTCCCCACACCTGCCTCCTCCTTGGCCTCACAGCCAGGATGGACTCACAGAGCCAAACCTGAGGGCTGTGATGTGGCCACTTGCTGTTGAGGCTTTGCTTGGGGTGATCAGATCATTTCCCCTAAGCTATGAGGCAGGCATTGAATAATATTGACTCACTCTCTGGCAGCTTGCTGCCAGATGAGAAGGAGCAGCTCAGAAGTGAAAAGAAAAATATTAAAAAATATATACACATATCCCAACAGCTCCCTCACTGGAACTCAGAGTGACCCAGCCCTTTTAGTTTCAAACTAATTAATTGGGGGGAAAAAAGTCACCTCTAAGCCTGTGGAATATAAAGCAGTCTTTTAAATTTGGTAGCTGAAAGAACAGATTTGAGAACTCCAACGAGCAGAAGACGTGACATTAACATTTCTTTGCAATATGCTTAACAACCTCGATTGGAAGTGTCTCTCTGGCTGTGTCTCACTGCCTGTGTGTCTGCTGGCGTGGCAGTTATTCAGCGCTGGCACTGAACATCAAGTAGCATTAAGCCATTTAATTTCTCATTTTTTGGGGGAGTAGATCCAATATACATCGATGCAGTGAGCAGAAGGGCTTTTATTATTAATCAGCCCCCAGCCCCAGCCCTGTTTTCCCGCAGGCTCTTGCTCTCCTTTGTAAGCCTATCCCTGTTAAAAGGCCTGGCAGCCTCGTGTGCAGCACGGCCAACACTAACAGCCACAACAGCTCTGCTGTGTTGATCCAGGACTCAGCAGCTATACCTGGGAGGAGAGGGAAGGGGCTCTGTTTGCTTTCATGAAGCCAGGGATCTGGGGTATTATTTTTCTCCCATCGGGCATCCTTTGCTGCTCCAACTGTAGTCGAAAGGCATGCGGCAGGAAAAGGAGGGGAAGGAGGCAGCAGGGGGAGGCAGGGGCTGCTTGTGCTGGGGTCGTGCTGAGGACCTGAGCTGTGGTTTTTGTCCTTCCAGCATCCTGAGCTTCCTCAGCTCCATTCTGACCAGAGCAAAACTCTTGCTCCTGGTTAAGTGCCACAATATGAGACTGAGAAAAGAAGAACAACCCCTTGCTTTTCAGCAGTGAGCTGCCCCACTACTGTGGCTATTACTTTGCATCAGGACAGTTGGCTCTTGCTTGTGCTCCCCACCAGACCAGCAGCATTTTTCCCCCCAGCCTAGCAGTCTCTGTCCCACAGTCTCTGACCATAACCACCACCTGTGGCCAGCTGGTTTACTCTGAATTCCCCCCTGTGTAGAACCTGGGAGGCTGGAAAAGAGGAAGGCTTGCTGGGAAGGCTCAGCAGGATGGATCACCCAGGGGAGAATCACTGTGAGGAGCATCACTGTGCAGCAGCATGTCCCACCACCCTCCCTGTGTCACCATCCTGGTGGGGCACAGCCATGTGCCAGCAGTGGGGATGCAGCAATCTGAAAACAGGGTAAAAAAGAGAGAAGAAAAGAAGTGAGAATTTAGGCCTCTCTTTCTGAGGGTTTCTGCTTTGTACATTAGCATCCCTTCCTGGTCCCCTTCTGCCTGAATGTAGCTGCTGGGCACGAGAGAGTGCCATTAATGGACTCTTGATGTATGTTTATTTCATTTAGCACATCCTGAGAGTCATGGTGAGAACCTCAGAGATGTTCATTACGCTGATTGCTTTCCCTGCTTATGAAGATGGAAAAAGCCACAGTGGTTAAGGGAGTGGAGTGGACAGATGCCAGATGCATTAGTGCTCTGGGCAGTTATGGAGGGCTCCTTCCTTAGGAGTTTTGCCTCAGAAGGAGGAGAGTTGAGGAAAACATGGTTTCCCCAGGACCTGCACTCATTGACCGAGTAGCTGAGGGTTGAGTGGGACCCCACATGTCAAGTGGGACATGACACTGTGCAAGGGTCCACCCTGCTCTGTCAGGGCTCAGTCTGAAGGCAGGGGAAATTTGTGTGAGTGCATCCAGCATGAGCCTTGCCTCATGTCACAGTGCTGCCAGCTCTTCCTGATGCTTGTGGCATGAGCAGCCCGGGGTGAGCAGGGCAATGGCCCTGCTCACAGCATCCTCATCCTCTAAAAGTATAAGTTCTGAGCCCACCTGACTGGCTGCAGCCCAAACCCTCTGACCCTGCCCAGGAGAAGCAGAAGGGTTGGTAGGTCACCCAGCACAACCTCTGCTCTCTGTCAGCACAAGCTCTGCCTGTTCTCTGCCAGACAAGAAGGTGGGCAGGATGGAAAGATCATGGTCCTGGTACCCAAACCTCTCTGCTTCTGGGCTTCCCAGGTGAACTGTGAGGAACTTTGCCTCTGCTCAAGTGGGACACAAACCCACGCTGGCTCCAAGCACATTCTCCAGATTGATGTAACTTTTACGTACCAGAAAAACTCAAGTTTAAGGCAGGAGCAACATGTACCCATATGCTTTTGGAGAAGTAACATGTGGGGGGACCAGATTTGCACCTGCACTGATGGGGACAGCCAAGATGGGCTTCTGCAGCAACATTAGTCCCTGCTCTCCCTGCCTTGCTGAGGGGGAAACATGGTCAGTGATGCCCATTTATCTGTTGTATGACAACAATGCACAGGAATTGCAAACAGATTTTTGCCTTATCTTGCTCGAGGGTTGTTGCAGTACAAGGATTTATTTTGGCTTTTATGCCAAAAAAATGTATGCAGAGATTCCACCAAAGCACACATTTATATATGTTTCTCTTGGAAACAGAAGAAAACCATTATCTTAAAAAGCCCTGCACTGTTATTAATCTCTGGGGCTTTATCCAAGTTTCATTAGGAATCTGGACATACTTGAAATGGCTTTCAGATAAAGCTGAATGAATCCCTGTCTCAGAGGCTGATGCAGCTTAATTTCCTAGCTGAGATTTGGGTGGGTTGGGAATTGGGTAGGAGATTTTCAGCCACCTAAACCGGGAAGGAGGGAGTGCCTTAAAGCAACCCAATCTGAATGACTCGCAGGTTTGCCGGGAGCGTGTGGTGAGCAGGGATGTCTTGCTTGAGGGAAGCTCTTCCTTGAACTTGAAATTGTCTGGGAGCCTCCTGACTCATGAGGCAAGAGAGCTGGGAGATCCAGTCCTCTAGGGGTGGACAGCCTCCCCTAATCCCTGAGAGCAAAAGGCCAAAGCAGGGATGCTGGAATTAGGAGGATGCTGAAGGCACTCCCCTGCCTTCCCTGGACCAGGGGTCCTGGATGTGGCCACCTCAAAGCCACAGCAAGCCTGCCAGCCCTTGTAAGCCACAAGAGGGTGACAAAGTGCCATCCTGTGCTGTGGTGGCCCTCGACAAATCCAAAGGTGTCCCGGGCTGACAGAGGAGAGCAATCCCCTTTGGAGGGCAACCAGAGACTCTTGGAAAATCCTTGATGAAGCCCTGGATGGGAGAGAATGCTGGCTGGAAATGGGATGCTGGTACTGAGGAGCTGGGGACTTTTTATTCCATCTAGCTTTAGTTAGCATCAGGTCTGGCATCAGCAAACCATTTCTGTTGCCAAAAGGGGGGGAACTCCCCAAAATTGATGTAGCAGACAGAAAGAGAATCTTTGCCCTTGCTCCCCCTTGGTGGTCTAATGTGAAGCCCATGTTTTATAGTAATTTTGGGAAAACAGAGAGTCTGTCTTTTGTGCTCATGGAGAGCTCATGGCCAGCCAAACCTGCACCTCCCAGTGCTCCAAACATGCTGGGGCTTGGAGACATGGATTGGTGGAGGAGCCACCTGAACTCAGCCAAGGTTGGGATGGAGGCAGCTTGGTGCCACTGGAAGGGATGTTCCAGGAGAATCTGTGCCCCCTGAAGGGATACTGAGAAGGAAAGATGCTCCTCTTCCTCTTCTTTCTGCCTGGGATATCCCCAAGATGCCAGTGCGTGGTCACCCTGGATTTGCACACCTCACAGGCTGCAGCCTTTTGTATGTCCACAGCCATGTACTGCTGGTTTTCTCCTGGGACTCTGTTGCAGATCCCAGTCCTTGTGGCCTTCCCTGGGAAGAAGCAGTGGTCCCTTCTGCCTCTTCTCTCTCCTTCTGAGACAGTAGCATTGCCCATGGTGTAGCGTGGTCAGGGATCAGGGAGCTTCCTGCAGGATGACCTTTGCAATTCTGCTTCTAGAAGGACAACCCATGGTTCTGAGCAGCTGCTCAAGGCACTGTCCAAGATAGAAGACTGAAGTGCTCTGGGAGGTTTCCAAGACAGAGTCTCATCCTCCCTCCGTCCCAGGAGGCTGGGGCAGTGGGTGTGGGCTGGATGGCATCTCTGCCCTGTAGCGCCAGCCAGCTCCCTTGCAACTTCATCTGGGCTGGGGTGGGAAGAGCCTGCAGTGCAGCAGACAGGAGGCTGGCTCTGCCAGCCTCTGATCTTATCTGCTGCTGAGAGCGGCTGGTGGGGGCTGGCCCTGCCTCCCGGGAAGGTCGAGCTGCCTGGCTGGAGAGCTGGGCAACATTTTCCCACTGAGTGTGGATTCATTTTACTTCTCACGAGCTTGCAGGAGTTCACGTATGAACATGGTATATTGGGATGTATATTTGCAAATCCCCTTGCTCCTAACTGGTTTTTATGCTGTTATTGGTAAAAAGACAAGGGGACAAAGGGGTGGTTGCCCCCCAAGTGCTTCGGGAGGAGCATGTGTGGCAGGGACATGGGGTGATGTGAAGGAGGGTATGTGCCCAGGTAACACAGGCTTTTTCTTGCAACTTCTTCACTGAGTTTACCCTCCAAGGAAATTTTTCTCTGTTCTCTTTAAATACTAGAAGTAATTAGAAGCTGCTTATGAGTAATTGCTTGGACTAAGCAATCTGGTTTCATTTAAGTGGTTGGTATGAAATGCCTGATGGTTTGGTAGGGAAAAAAGTAAGAAAGACTCCTCGTTTGGGCTCCCAGGAGCTGCCGTGGGGTTAAAACTCACCTTTCCTCACTCATCTGGGACTGTGAAGCCCTCCAAGAGGAAGGTGGGAGAAAACATTTTCTCCATTGAGAAGAGTGGGGAAGGTGGAAGAGGGGCTGATAATGCCAAAACTAATGGGGCCAGGGTTTTCCAGTGAGGAACAGCTGATCCACATGCTTACCTTCAGTCCCACAGCAACATACAGGAACGTTTTCTGCCACTCCCCAAGGCAGAACTGTGAAAGCCTGAAGCCAATGTTAACGACCGGCTTGCAACAGGCTGGATTTTACCGACCTCAGTGAAAATTGTGACAATAAATCTGCCTCAGGCTCCAGTCGTTAAGTTGTCCTCAATACCACAAAAATCCCTGCAGATTTCGTGTTTACTTTGGCCCTGCAAACGCCGTGCTCTGTTACAGTGTTAATGGCAAGAGAGATTTTCGGGGCCTTGGACACGGCGGCGCTGGTTTGGATGAGGCGGCGGCAGGGAGCGGATGGAGGGAACGGGCTCCGTTTGGTGCGTTCAGCACATTTTATCAGCTTATCCGATCCGTAGGCAGATGAAACAGTGCAAGTCAGGCGGGGTGAGAAGAGATTTCCCAACAGGGTAAGCAGGCATTTGGAGGCAGGAGGAGTGTGGGAACTGCAAAGGAGAGGAAGGTTTGGGACCTGGGGCTGGGGAAGGCTCTGTTCCCTTCTCCTGGCAGAGGGCTCGGGCTGAGGGGCAGGACCTTGTGTGTGGGATCCCCTTGCACAAGCTTTGTATTTATTTATCCCACTCCTCATGCTGGAGGCACATCCTGATGCATCCCAGAGGCCATCCTGGAGACGTGATGCTGAGGAGCTGGACCAGGGCTGACCTGCGCAGCCGTTCCCATGTTATCCTCACATCCCTGGGCTCTGGTCACCTAGCAACTGTGCCTCAGATCGCACGGCAGCCTTAAATAAATGGTGTTCAGCAGGACTGTGAACCCTGACAGGCCCCACATCTGCATCCCCACTGTTACAGCCTCGGCCCTGGCAGCTCTGCAGTTGCCAGCACACAGTCTGTCATGTGCTGCCAGGGCAGCTACATAATCCGTGCTCATGCTTTCCCCTTCCCAAATCCCCTCCATCATCCTGGATTTAAGCGAGTCCTGTGGCACCTGGTACACTGGGAGCTGCTTTCAGCATATTTGAGAATCAACTTCTCCCAGGGTGGGATCCCAGCACTGTCTTGACTTGGATCCTGGGACTGAGCTACATCTCCTGTTTTCATTTAGCTTGGTGTTTAGGGGAGCTGAATATGGGTTATACCTTTCCATTTATAGTTTTAGCAAAGCATGATTGGATTTTGTTCCAGTCATTTTTTATCTTGACTAAAATGTCGGTTTTGAAGACCTATTATTAGCAATTTTTTGTATAGCTTCTGGATTACTGCAGATAATCATGAATCACCCTCTGCAGAATTGATATAGGTACTCTAAGCCTCCCAACAACCACCCTGTAAATTATGCCTGCGATTACGAGCAGAAAACCCTTGATGGTAACGGGGGGAATTGGAATATGGGGATGGTGCTCCAGATCCAGTGTCTGCAGAGCACATTTCTCCAAAGTCCTTATGTATGGCAGGAGTCCTGGTACACATGCTGTTGTTCAGCTCCAGCTCTCAGTTCCAGCCTGGGACTTTGCTTCCAGCCCCTTCAAACCCCTTCTCTACACTTGTGGTGCTCATGTTGCCTTACATGGTCTCCCATTGCTGGGTTTGGTGCTTTCTGTTTAAGAAACTGCATTTCTTTGCTTGATCTGGTGGTTTCACTGCTGCCTGCACTGGAGTGAGCACAGCTCACCCTGACCCATGTCTCCAGGAGGAGGCTGCTCTAGGCTTCTCTGCTTTAGAATGAAGCTATTTGCACACATTATAAAATCTTTGAATCATTAAGTTAGGAAAAGCCCTCTAAGATCATCACTTCAACCATTAAACCAGAACTGAGAGTTTCACTCCCAAGCCCTGTCTCTAAGCACAAAATCTGCATGTTGTTTTAACACTTCCAGGGATGGTGATTCCACCACTTCCCTGGGCAGCCTGTTTCAATGCTTGACTACCCTTTCAGTGAAGAAATTTTTCTCAACATCTAATCTAAACCTCCCTTGGCACAATCTCACCCTGCAGAGTTTGTCTGCAAATGCCATGTGCTGCCTCTGAGGAATCACTCCTGGAGTTTTCTGTTCAAGTGAAATACTCCAGTGTTCTCCTCAGAAAATTCAGCTGAGAAAAAAAAAAGGGGTTTATTCTCATTATTCTGCTCTGTTTCCCGTACAGGAGGGAGGAATACAAGCTCCAAAATTTAATCCTAGATTTCTCTGCTGACAGAGCTTGTTGCACAGTCAGGAAAGGAAGCTCTGCTCGGCTATGGGCACAGTTGATACAGCATCATTGTTGTTCTGGACCTCTTCTCTACTAGTTTAAGGTCTAGAGGGTGTCTGGGTTTAACCCAGGACCTTCTGGTTTGACTCCTCTTGGGAAGCAATAGCAGCAACAAGGCTGCTGTGTTACAAACCCAGGGCAGAGGGAAACGTGGGTGCTCAGTGTTCAAAGCTCCATTCCTTCATATCTTGCTTTCCACTCTGCCAAAATATCTGGGGGCACCCTGGGCCTTCGAAGAAACTTCAAAGGAGGCAGCACACCCTCTTCTGTTAGCACTGAAGACTGATGAATAATAGAGTGGACCCACCCACTTGTACTTTAATCTGTCATGTTCTATGGAAATTAAGCCTTTCTCTTACAAGAAGGCAATTTGTGCTCTTGGCATCCTGGGCGAGAAAGAGCTCTCATCTCCTGCTGGATTATTGATACCTTTTGTGTTAAGTAATGCAATGTCTAATTGGCCTCTTTGCCTGTTCTGAACCACTCCCCAGACAGCCAGCGCTCAACAGCACAGAGACCTTTTGAGAGGGTGGGAGTAGGAGTTTCCAACCAGCCTGTGCCCAGGGCTTGCTGCTGCCTGCAGGAAGGGGGTGGGCAGAGAGAAGCTGGCCGGACATGCTCCCTGCCCTTTTCCTGCTCCAGCAGCGCGGTTGTGGACAGCCTTGATGTGAAACTCTTTGAAATGCCCCTCCTGAGCTTTCTGACCTCGTTTCTTGCCAGGATGGAAAACAACCCTTGGTGCTGGGGGGCAGCAGCATCTCTGCCATGGTCCCCCAGGGTGCTGAGGAAACACGTCCTGGGTAAACAGGCGTCTGTCTGCCCGAAGGGAGTACAGGTGTGAGCCCTGCTGGCACAGGCAGGTGTGTTTTCCTTGTGCTGAAGTGGGGTTATAAACAAGCAGGGTGCTGAGGCCATCCTGCCCTGCCTTGCTGTGAGCTCAGCGGTGAGAAAGGGCTCCTTGTCTGCGGCAGGCACCTGAGCCAAGCTGGGGAGTGCTGGGCTTCATCCTCCTTGTCCTCCATGTCCTGGCTCAGGGTAGCAAGCAGAGCTCTGGGTGGGCACCCTGCCCACCAGTTGTTGCATCTCCTGCCAGCCCAAACCCACTGCCTTTGAAGAGGTTGCACCTGAAAGGGGAGATGGAATTTAAGGGCAGGCAGGAGCCAGGAGGCTGCCCTGCCCTGGGGAGAGGATGGCCAGTCCCTTGCTCTGCTGTGGCTTGGGAGGAGAGCCAGGACCCTGGTGGGGTATTAGGAGGCCATGGAGGGCCTGGGGCTGCTCTCCTGGACCCAGGAGCTTGCTGGGTCCCTGCATACCTGATGGCCATGGCTGTTTCAGGAGGGAATCCTGTCCAGGGGCTCCATCAAAGGTGCTGGGCTGCAGCCTGGAATGGCTTTGGGATGGGGAGACATTTGCCAGGCAGGTGCTGGGAAGAATTGCTCTTTCTTTCCCAAGCCTGGGTGAGGCTGAAAGTGATGCCAGCATTTTACATACTTTGAGGATTGAGGAGTTTCTGGGTCTCCTGTGATAAATCCTGTCAGGAATGAAGGTGGGGGAGTCCAAAATCAATAAGCTGGGGAAGCCAGTGTCAGGGTCACAGGGCAGTGCTGCCAGAAACCAGCTATGCTAAATGCTTAAATCCTTCCTTCCGCTGCATTGGGACCTTCTCTGCTTCTAAGAGGGTCCTCAGAGACCAGGGAACTGCTGACTCTTTTTTTGTACATTTTTTTTTTTAGCAAGGCTCAGTCCTTCTGGAAGGTGAGTGTGTTGGGGGCAAAGTAAAGCCCACCTGGACTGAGCCTGTGCCATGAGAGCCTGATGGGACCAGGCCATGCCCACATGTTCTGTATCTTCTATCAAACACTGCCACACCTGGGCAGGTTCCTCATCTCCAGCCTGACCTGCCTGCAAAGCCAGACTAGAGTTGCTTCCTGCCACCCTCTCCAAAACCTGTGGGGATCCACATCTCAACGCATCCCTGGTTCACAGCAAAGGGAATTCTCCATCCAGACTGCCAAGCCACGACGTGAGCCCTGGGGCTCTGCCGCGAAGCTCCAGTGGGGAGCACCTGGCTTCAGGGGAGTGTTGGATTTTGGGCTTGAGAAGAGGGAGCAGGACGAGAAGGGAGAGCACCCAGGCGACGTGGAAAGCTTGCCATAAGGCATGGGAAGGAGGGAGCAGTGCCAAACCCATGGGCTCCTCTCCAGCTCTTCAAAGCAAGTCGTTAGAGAGAGGAGAGGAGAGGAGAAGGCGGTGAGCTGCAGTTTCCCAGAGGGTGGAAAAAGGCAAGGGAAGGAATATTATGTGAAGGAAGGGAAGCTGATGGACTGAAGTCTCCTGAATGAAAGGGAAGGAAGAAAAAAAACATGAGCAAGAAAGCACAGAAGTAATTTCACAGGAGGATTTACAGAACCATTGAGATGCATCATCACAGTGACCAAAAACAGAAGTAAAATTCTTTACCCTAAGAGGAACTTTTCATATTCAGGGCTTTTATTTCCTATTTTTCTGGTACTGCAGGACCCAGAGAGGAGGAAGGGGAGCAGCAGTGTTTTGATGGGGAACAAGCCCTGGCCAAGCCTAGCATGTGTTGTTAGAGGCTATGGTTTACATTAGAAAAGACTCTAATACTGTGCTACAGCTTCCAAATGCATTTTGATGGTGATGATTATTTTCAGCTGCTCAAATGGTGTGAAATACAGGCAGGGAATTGAAAAAAAGACCATTTGGCTTCAAGAAAAAAACTCCAGAGCCCCTGTCAGAAGGACAGCTGATGCTCTCCTCTCTGCTCCATAACGTGCTACCCTGGTGGCTTTGGCATCCTGTGCCACGGCTGCTGCTGCACCACTCCTCGTCCTTTCAGCAATGATCAGGGTTGCATAACCAGGAACTGATGCAGATTTGCTGTTTTCTCCTCCTCTGGCTCCAGCTCCCAGAGAGTGAATTATGGTGTGTTCAAAAACCTCCGAGTTCCCCCAACCCAAACCCTATCCCTGTAATCTGGTTGAGGTCTCGCCGCAGCGGTTGTCACTAGAAAATTGGTTTCTATCCACAGGGTCCATGTGGCCAGAGGCAGAGAGGTGCTGGGCTCTGTGTGGGAAAAATGACGTCCTTGAGAGGGCAAAAGAATATGGAGTACTGGTGGGGAGGAGGCAGGCCCTGGCACTGCCTGGCAGAAATGCTGCTTGCCTGAAATGCACCAGGAGGGAAGATGGTCCTTGGGGATATCCCTGGAGGATTAGATACTGGGGAGCAAAGAGTGCTCATGACAGGGAGAAGTCCAGGACAGAGCCATTCACCAGATTGAGGGCATGATGTCCAGGATCACCTGGAGGCTCCCAAAGTCAAAGGAGAGGTGCTCACCCCCATCCCCATCCTCTCCTGGGCTCAGGGCTGGTGATGCCTCCAGACTCTTTCCTTCACCACGAGTTACCTGGCCAACCCCTTCTGTCAGCCTTTACCCCCTTTCTAGACAAAACAACCTTTCCCCATTCCTGGGACAGCTCCCTTCTTCTCCAGACTTGTCTAGGCTCTTTCATCATGCCAATAAAAGAGTAAATGCATCACACGTTGGCCAGGGAGAGTGGAAACCCTTAAACATCTAAGAGGCGAGAGCGACAAGAGGTGTTTTTTCGAGGCTCCCTGATGCCCTGTTAGGTCAAATGTCTTGCTCTGAAGCAGTAGAGAGGGGACTTATTAAAAACCTTTCATTTTTCTGATTCTTAAGGTCCTGTTTCAGCAGGCCGGAGGCTGAGGCGTGAGTGGGGCTGTCGAAGGGGAAGGGCAGTGAGCTGACAGCGTGCAAACAGATTGTGCAATATTTGCCTTGCACAGAGCCCCCATTGTAAAGCCTGGGAGTTCTGCTTCCAATAAATCCCCTGCCATAATGCCCCATTGATGGCAAGAGAAAGGCAGTATTGAGGGCTGAAACAGCTATGGCCCCAGGAAGGGTTAAAAAATAAAGAAAAGGGGGAAAAAAAAGTTTAAAAAAAAAAGAAAGATTTGAGGCTTAGTTTTAAACTCTGCTGTGTGGCCCTCGTGGCAGATCTCAGGCGCAGAGAAATATGTGGAGCCTGTTTGCATAACCCCATTTGCAGTGAGCACTTTTGGAGCCAAAATGCAAGTGCGGCCGGAGCCGGGGGGCGGTGGGGAGAAAAAAAGCAGGAAGGGCTGTGTTTATTTTCATTCTTGCCCCAGGCCACATAAAATTAATAATTAAAGAGAAAAATGTAATAATTAAATATTTGGTCAGAGAACCAGCTGTTCAAATGTGAGGAGCTGTGACAGCTGCAAGGACATGAAGGGACTTGGTCCAGGCACTGGTCAGGGTTTGATGCCTTGCAGGTCACGTTCCTGGGCTTAAAAACACCAAAAAAGAGAATTTTGGGCTTTGGATGGTGACTTCACCCTGGCTGCTGAGTGGTTCCTCAGTATGGGGAGCTGTGTTCCAGCTGGGAAGGGTCTGCAGGAACCTGAAAGGGCTGGGCTGGGGTGTGGGTGGGTGATGCTCTGCCCACGTGAGATGCTTCCAGCCCCACATCCAGCACCCAGCTCACCAGATGGGCCTCCCCATCACCCTGAACTGGTAATGCCACTGCAGACCAGGCTGGGAGTGAGATTCAGTGTCTTTTGTCACAGCAGCTGATGTGACAGGGAAGAGCAGGACTGTCCTTGCCAGGGCAGATGCCGGACCAAAGCAGGCAGGCTCTGCTGGCTGGCTCAGCATTCATGGCTAGGCCAGCTGCCAGGGGAAATCTCCGCATTGTGCAACATGCTGGAGCACTCCGAGGAGACTCCTGGCTCTTGAGGCATCTTTGAGTGAGGCTGGACCAGTGACTGCCTTGAATTAAGAGCGGTTGAGGGGGTGCCTGCAGGCCCAGAGTACTTTTTCCATCCCTCGACCTTGTGATGCATTAATCACTCTCAGAGCAGCTGTGCAGACAGCTTAAATTGTCCTGACCCCAAAACTCCAGACTTGTCATTTCTTCCTCCTCCCTGCTAGCCACTCCCTTCTCCTGTTGTGCTATCAGTGGGGCTGGTTGGAGGGTCCCATTGCACCCCATTTCTTGGGATCTAGAATATTTGCACTGTACCCCTTGCTGCTTTTCACTCTTTTATCATTCCTTGGAGGAGCACCCAGAAGGTGCCCATGTGCTGCTGAGACCCAGCCAGCTGTCCCTGAACCTTCTGAGCAGGGTCACTGCCAACAAATTTACTATTTATTCACCCTTTGGCTCTTGGAAAAGCTCCCTTAGCTGAGTTAACCCTGCTGTTTCCTCCCCAGACCCAGGGCCAGCTTGAACCCATCACTGATTTAACTGAGCCAGCTGCCCTGGCTGGAACAGAAGGTCCTCTGCCCCTGTCAGCATGTGCCCATGTCCCTGCTACCACCTCCTTCCCTCCTTTCAACCCTCTGAGCTTTGGCCACTGACAGCAGCTTAAATTCAGGATGACTCTCCCAGCCTGTGCCTCCTCATCCTAAGGGTGTGAGCTGGATGTGACCCACCACATGGCTGTGGAGCAGCAAATCCAAACACCTAGGAGGTGCTTGGCTCTGCTCTTGCTCCTCAGAGGTGGGCTCCAGCCCTGCTCCTCGTAGGTGGGCTCCAGACCCACTCCTGTGGCCACACATCCCTTCTGCTCCCCCCTCCTGCACCTCCCTCCTGCTCATCCTCTGGTCCCAAGCACGACATAGTTTATCAGTGATCTGTGTTGCATTGAATACAGTTTCTCTGCCATGTCTCAGGCCTGACATCTTCAATTTCCTCTCTCATCTGTAAAACTCACCCAAGTCGACCATTATTTATTATTTGGAAAGAGCTCTGGTTGCAACCCCTGGCGATAACTCTGTCTCTGGTTCAGGGTGTGTACGGAGCAATGTGTACAGGAGGACACAGGACCCAGAAGACAGGGATCCCCCGCCTCTATTTCCCTTCAGTCAGATCCAGGTTTTTGAAAGAGGAGGATATTGTTCAAAACTAAAGGTGCTGGGAAGAAAAGGGGGGCAAGTGGTAGGAAGGAGCAAGGGAAAGGGAGAAGAGAAGCGGGTGGAAGAAATGAGAGATGAACCCCTGGGGATTAATCAAACCTCACTGAAGGGCTTAGCCCAGCCCTTCCAAGCTGTCGAGTGAGCAGGGGTTCCTGCCAGCAGGGAAAATACAGAACACAGTTATCTGTTCCTGCCTCCTACTCCTGTCCCCTGCACCCCTCCCTGTGCTGCTGCAAGCCCCTGAGCCTCAGATAAAACTGGCTCTGTCCTGGTCCCTGTCCTTGATCCCATCCTCTCTGCCTGTATCTAAAGCTAGGAGGGAGAAGCCCATCCTTCCTTTGCTGTTCCTGGGAGTCCATGCGAGTGAGGAGCCTTGTGATCCCTCCTCCCCATTCCTCCATGGTGTCTGGGGTCCTAGGGAGCAGTCTGGCGTGGGGCAGAGGGGACATTTGGGGACTGGAGGATCAGAGGAAGGACAGGGGGTGTGGGAGGAGCCCAGGGAGGGAACTGGGGAAGGGGTCCTGTAACCATCTGTCTCATCTGCTGTTCTGAGCCAGTTCTGAAGTCAGAGCCCTCCCAGACCCCCAGTGAGCCCCCACCACAGCCCTGCAGTTGTAAAGGCAGCTGGGGTGGCTGGGCTGAGGGCTGTTGGGTTGCCCTTCGGGTCCCCATCATTTTGGGACTACAAACAGCCACAGGACTCAGCTCCCAGCTCTGTCAGGGGTGGCTGAATGTGAGTGGGTTTGTACTGCCAAAATCCCCCCTCCTGGGCCTTGTCCTTCACTGGGAAATTGGGGAGACAAGATGCATATGAGGAATGAGGACTTCCTGATGCCTGATGAATGCTGGCCCTGCAGAAGGAATTGCACAGGGCCATTGCTCATCTCTGCCAAAATCCCCCTGGAGGCATCAGGGCTCTGGCCCCTTGTCCCAGCGTCCCAAGCTCAGATCAGTGCCCCTGCATTGGCAGAAGTCCCTGTTTCCCACCAAACCTTGTCCCTGTCCGGCTGTGACAATGGTGCTTCGCTGCCTCAGTTTCCCCACTTGGAAAATGGATGCAGCAGCACCCACCACACCGGAGTGCTCTGCAAGTGGTTTTATTAACACTGGAGGTGTTCAGACAAGTTTTTGCAGCTTCTCCTTGTTCAGGATTTATTTGGATGGTGATCCTGTCAGTGTGGGCAGCTGGGCCCAGCAATCCCTCTCCGAGATCCAGCCCTTCCCGCTGCCCTCCGGGACTGGATGCTGCAGGGCCTTCAGCTGAGCATCCCACCAAGGGTCTGATCCATGTGTCACACGCCGCGGTGCAAGCAGGGAGGGAAGCACCGGTGGCTCAGGGAATGCCACGCTTAGGACCCTGCATGCTTCTGGGCTTCCCGGCTTTTTGCTGGAGCTGCTGAGCTGGGAGGGGCCGAGCCAGCAGCTCCCCATAAACCTGGCGGCTTAGACCAACTCCTGGACAGATGCTGGGACTCAGCCTCGCAGCGGAGGTTGGGAAAAGGAGAGGGCGGCTCTTGCCCGGAGAGTGAGGAGGAGAGCTCGGCACCCCTGGGCTTGAACTTTAGCACCCTCTTCCGCAGGAGTTTAAAGACGAGGATCGCCGGATCCCGGGCGAGCCGTCTGGATAGCCGGGCAGGCGCAGGGCTGGAGCAGACGGGAAGCCAGCAACTTTCTCTGACGAGGATTTTGTGGAGCTCTTCATAAAGAAGTAACACCAGGAAGCCAGGAAGTGTTTCCAACGCTCGGGACGCTGGTGAGCGGCTCCGGGCCGCCGCCAGTCCCTGCGAGGAGCCCGTCCTGCCGTGCAGATGTGTGTGATTGGAGCAGAGCGAGGGTGATTTTCCTGTGACTGAAGGCAAACCCAGCCCCGGCGGATTAAGCTCTTTGTGTGCACGCGAGTGTGCCTTGATGGAAGCTGCTCCCGCAAAACCAGCTGCGGGGGTTGTGGGGAGCATCCCCTAGGTCAGGGAGCCCTCCCGGAGGAGGGGGAGACCTGTTTTCGTTGCTCTGAGACGATGCTGGGACAGTAACTCCCTCGGCAGGCAGCACAGTGCTTCGGGATGGCCGTCTATGCCCTCACGGGGTTCTCCCTCGTCAGCCTGCTCAGCTTTGGCTATTTATCTTGGGACTGGATGAAGCCCAGTTTGGTGGCCGACGTGGCCACAGACCCCATGGAGAAATCACTGCCTCCCACCTTCACCAGGCCACCCCACATCATCTTCATTCTGACTGATGACCAGGGCTACCACGACATCGGCTATCACGGCTCAGATATCCAGACACCGACGCTGGATAGGCTGGCAGCAGAGGGTGTGAAGCTGGAGAACTACTACATCCAGCCCATCTGCACCCCATCCCGGAGCCAGCTGATAACTGGCAGGTAAGCCAGCGGCTGTTCACAACCTACTCATGTCCCCCTTTGGTCCCTTCTGTAGGTCTGAGTGGCTTAACCCCGGCTTGCTGCTAGTCCAATGCCCTGGTGTACTGGCAGAGGATGGAGATCCTCCAGCAGATCCCTATTTCTCTAGAAAGCTTCCTGGGTGAACAGTTGATTTCCGCACAGGATAAACAGTGGCACATGGCAAGAGCAAAAATGTGGATGCTGCTGGGTAATGGATGTCACTTTTGGGAGAGGGCGGTCTCTAGTCAGGAGGTGTTCAGTGCTGTGCAAAGAGCTGTGTCTCCAAATAGTCCCTGACACACTGGCCCTTGGAGATTTGTTACGAGGCCCTTGGTCCTTGCTTTCCCTGCATGCTGTTCAGTGCTGCACTGGCCAGCACAGGCTGGATGTTGCTTCATTTGCCTTTTCCCACAGCAGCACAGTCAGATGTCCGCTTATCCTGGGCCGTTCTGCCTTCTAGGATCAGTGGGGCTTTCTCTGGGCAGTGCTGTGTGGTCAGCACTCACTGTAGGAGGCAGTCCTACCAGACCACCTCCTGCTGAAGAGTGGGCCCTAGGGAGGTGCCTATGGATGTGGTCACCTACTGCCTGGGGTGGTGGAGCCCACCAGGGTCCTAGCAAAGACCTCCCTTCTCTCCTGATGGCTCTTGAGGGGTCCCAGACATCTTTGTGGTGTGCAAAGCAAGGGAGGACAGGGGTGGTGGGGATACTCAGGTGGGGCATTATGAACCCACTTGCTTGTTCTGCCCAGCCCTGACATAGCCTAGTCACCTTCCCAGGCTGGCAGTAGTGGGGACAAATGCTGGTGGCATTTTGGTGAGATGTCTGCTGAGCCTCTCTCTGTGTTCTTTGCATCTTCTTTTAGTACTTATGGATGGATGAGGAGCTCCCTGTCCCTGACTGGAGCTTGCTTCATTGGGTTGGGTTGGGTGACATGGAGATCTGCATTTGTTTTGGGTCTCTAACACATAAAGTGCCATCATGTGCTGTTCCTCACCACCACTGCTTTCCTCTGGCTCTTCCTCCTGGCAGGTACCAGATCCACACAGGACTGCAGCACTCCATCATCCGCCCTCGGCAGCCCAACTGCCTGCCCCTTGACCAGGTCACCCTGCCACAAAAGCTGCAGGAAGCCGGCTACTCCACACACATGGTGGGCAAGTGGCACCTTGGCTTCTACAAGAAGGAGTGCCTGCCCACTCGCCGTGGCTTCGACACCTTCCTGGGCTCCCTGACAGGCAACGTGGATTACTACACCTACGACAACTGCGACGGGCCGGGCGTCTGTGGCTACGACCTGCACGAAGGGGAGGATGTGGCTTGGGACCAGAGTGGGAAGTATTCCACCTTCCTCTACGCCCAGCGCGTCAGCAAGATCCTGGCATCCCACAGCCCCAAGGAGCCCATCTTCATCTACGTGGCCTTCCAAGCGGTCCACACGCCCCTGCAGTCCCCCAAGGAGTACATCTACCGCTACCGCTCCATGGGCAACGTCGCCCGCCGCAAGTACGCGGCCATGGTGACCTGCATGGATGAGGCGGTGAAGAACATCACCTGGGCCCTCAAGAAGTATGGTTATTATGACAACAGTGTGATCGTGTTCTCCACAGACAATGGTGGGCAGACCTTCTCCGGGGGAAGCAACTGGCCACTAAGGGGCCGCAAAGGGACGTACTGGGAAGGGGGAGTGCGTGGCATTGGTTTTGTCCACAGTCCCCTGATCAAGCGCAAACGTCGGACAAGCTGGGCACTGGTTCACATTACAGACTGGTACCCAACTCTGGTCAGCCTGGCCAGGGGCAACCTGAGCAATGTTCAAGGTTTGGATGGCTATGATGTCTGGCCTTCTATCAGTGAGGGCAAGGAGTCACCACGCACCGAAATCCTGCACAACATTGACCCCTTGTACAACCATGCCAAATACGGCTCCTTGGAAGACGGCTTTGGCATCTGGAACACGGCTGTGCAAGCTTCCATCCGGGTTGGGGAGTGGAAGCTCCTCACTGGTGACCCAGGGTACAGTGACTGGATACCTCCACAGACCCTGACCAACTTCCCAGGGAGCTGGTGGAACCTGGAGCGTCTCACTGATGGCCTGAGGAAGTCCATGTGGCTCTTCAACATTACAGCCGACCCCTATGAGCGCTACGACCTCTCTGAGCAGCGCCCGGATGTGGTCAGGACCCTCCTGATGAGGTTGGTGCACTACAACCGGACAGCCATCCCAGTGCGGTACCCTGCGGAGAACCCCCGGGCTCACCCAGACTTCAACGGCGGTGCCTGGGGACCTTGGGCCAGCGAGGATGATGGGGAGGAATGGGAAGGTGGCTGGGAGCCCCTGAAAAGCAGGAACAAGAAGAAGAAAAAGTGCAAGATCTGCAAGCTGCGCTCCTTCTTCCGCAAGCTGAACACCAGGCTCATGTCCAACCGCATCTGACAGGACACCCTCTCAGCATCCACCCATCCTGGCCAGGGTGGAGCTCTGGACTGCATCCCATGTGGTGGGAGCGAGGGAGAAGGACAGGCGGGGAGGTGGTCAATGTTCTCCCTTGCTCCAGGGCTCACTCCAAAACATTTCTCCTCCCTGGCTGGAGTGGTGGCCACAGGGAGTTTCTCCCAGTGGGTAAAGAAGGGTGATGTGGTTTCTGCTGCAGTGCTTGGTGGAGGTGAATGACTGCTGAGCTGGGCTGGCCCTGCAGAGCTGCTTTCAAAGAGAGACTCTTGCCTCAAGGATTCTGCAACCAATCACAAGCTTTTAGTGTTGGCCATTGTAAGGGCAGGAGGAAGCATGGGGGCTCTGCCTTCGTGTTAACCCTGGCCATTTCCCTCTATTTACTTCTGGTTCTCAGCCTGCTGCCAAGCAGCTGCAACCTTTGCTCTTGCTCTGGGAACTTGAGGGCCTCCCCCAAACCCCAGACCACGTTGCTTCTTTGTGGAGGGATGGATTCCTGACCATGGATGTCCAACCTGAGATCAATGTGGCTGGACTAAGTTGTGCTGCTACAGTGACCTCATGTGGGGCTATGGCTTCCCCTCCCCACTGGCCTGGGGGGGCTGGGAGGAGCCCTGATGAGGAGCTGTGGGCCATGGAGGCATGGTTGGATGCTCTCAGAGGACAGGTGGCTCTCTTTGGGCCCACATTTGGGAGGCAGGTTTGTCCCAGGCTCTGGTGCTGGACTCCACATGGGTCAGCCACCCAGCAGACCCTTTCACCCAAAATTTGCCTGGACAGGCTCCTCCTGTACATGCCTCTAGGCACCCCTGTTCCTCCCTATGAATCCTACACATCCAACCAGCCAACCACCCCCGTCAGCCCCTTTCCAGTGCTGGAGCTGTCCCTGTCCCTGTCCCCACATCCCACTGCTGAACCTGGGGCAGAGGGAAGATCTCAAGAAGATCTCTGCAGAAGCTGATCTGCTCTTTTGTAGCTGCAGGACTTTGAAGCCACGGCGGAGGACGGGGATGATGGGGACGTCTCCCGCCTGCCAGCACCGCGCCACATCCCCTCGCCACAGATGGGCACTGCTCTTCCAGCAGCGCACGCGTGGGGAGGAAAACACCTCCCCATCATCCGCTGCTGTGGGGAGCCAGCCCATCTGATCGCCAGGGGCCAGGGAAGCCAGCAAAGCTCCGGGCCCCCGCGCCTTCGGCGGGGTGCGAGCGCGCATACGTGTGCTCGCAGGAGAGCTGGCGAGGATGAAAGGGGGTAAATAGCTTTAAAATCGTTTTGGATGCATGGTGCATTTCCATTTACACAATGTGTTTTACATTTCTCCCCACAGGTTTCTCTTGGTGCAGCGTGTGTAGGCGAAGGCCCTGCTGTGAATTTTGAAAATAGTTATTTTTGTCTCTGGAAAATGAGGCCCGTTAGGACTTGTCAGCTCTTGGATGAGCAGTGTGGGCTTTCTATTTTTTTTCTTTTCCCCCTCTCTTTCTCCCTTGCAAAATAACATTCATTTAAAATCTGTCATTGAAAGATGTGACAATTGGCAGCGTGCACACTGAATACCTTTCAGTGCTCTTTCAAGCCCTGTGTGTGAGAGAGGGATGAGGATGGGAAGAAAATGACATGTTTGTATTTTTTTTTTTCTTACTCTTAGCTGGATTATTTGGGGGTATTGGGATTTTCTATAGAAACAAAGGAAAAAAGCCAGCTGACAGCAAGGCAGAAGAGAGGAGGCCTCTTCTTGTAGAGCTGGGAAGGAGTTTGAAAAGCTGGAGTGTGGCGGTGTGTGCGCCGGTTCCCTCTGCTCTGCGCACGCCCATCACCATGCCATCCCACCCCGCTGGCTCCTGCATCCCTGCAGGCACATCCCAAGGACAGGTTCCAGAGGGGACTCAGCTCCTCCATCATCCCCATCTCCATCCCTGCTCCTTTAGCATGTTGCTCCAAGAGGACTGATCCCCATGGCATCACCTGGGTGGAGGTGAGCCCCAAGAGGATGCTCCACTTCCTCAAACTACCTCAAATCAGCCAGCCTGGTCCCTGGGGATGTGCACCACCAGCGGGGCTGCGGCACCGGCTGCAGTTTGGCAAAGCCAACCAGTTGCTGAAAATAAAGCAACGTTTTGCTGAAGAAGAGGAGGCTGCTGCAGGCAGAGCCAAAGCCAGGGGAGAGCAGGGGATGATGCTGCAGGGGCTTGGGAACAAATATTGGCTAAGGGAGAGTTGATGCTGAAGGGAATGGGAGAGCAGGGCTGGACGTGGAGTGGTGACAAGCCTCAGGAAAACGGCTTTCATTACCATATTTATATAAATACATCCAAGTTTAGTCCTCCTTTTACTTTTTTTTTTCTTCAAAAATGGAAATTTCCATGAAAACATGAAAACATGCTCAATTTTTCTCCCTTTCCTTTTACTAACATCCCCATGAAAATGTTTGTCTGGTCTCACTTCCTCTTTCCAGGTTTGGATCTGCTGGGCTGATGCTGGGTTTGCAGACAGCCTGGCCACAGTGCTGGATGTGCTGTCATCTGTATTTTAATTAAAAAGGGTTGGATTCTGAATCTTTGCAAAAAGAAACAGCTGAAGGAAAACCCTAGTCCCTGGAAACAAAGAGGAGAAGTAGGCAGGAGCATCTCTGGATGCTTGGAGAGAGCAAAGCCTCCAGCCTAAGGACAGCAGTTGTCCTTCACCACTGATTCCAGCTGTGCTGTGTCTGAACATTGGGCTGGGAAAGGAGATGCAGCTGCAGCCACGTGTTCTCCTCATCACAGCAACGTCCATTAATGGTCTGTGCAGGGAAAAATGCATCCATGTGCCAAAACCCCATGTTTTCAGAGAGCTGAAGTCCTCTGGGACTGTGTGTGCTCTGGCTGCCAAGGGGTTAATGCAGCTGGGGAGATGCTTAGGCGGTGGAGTTCCCTGCACCCAGAAGAAGTATTTTCACAGACAGGCTGAGGCTCCCCTCCTTCCCAACCTCCCTTCAAAGCACCTGGCAAGTCCCAGGCAGCTCCAAAGCCCAGCAGGAGCTGGGCACAGGATGGGGGCCTGGGAGGGATGGGGCAGGGGGATGCATCCGGGGCCACCAGGGATGGAGGGGTGGTGGCTGCCTCTCTGTCGGCATGGACTGTCTGTCTACACTCTGGCTGTTTCCATCCTGCTGGCTGGAGCGAGTGGGAAGGGGATGGGCTGGGAATGAATGGAGTTGGGATGGGATGGAAATGGGGAGGAGGATAAGAGGAGGGTGGGGCTGGGCTGGGTTGGGCTGGGCTGGGCTGGGAAAAGGAGGGGAGTGGGATAGGATGGGGATGGAATAGGGATGGGATGCATCAGGCCGGACTGGGGGTACGTCAGAGCCTCTCCAGCCCCGCAGGTAACGCCCACCCGAGAGAGGGAAGAAGCCCAGTATCGGGACAGGAGATGGGCTTCCCAACAAACTGCCCCAGTGAGAGAGTGGCAGACAACCTTGAGCACCTCAGAAGGTGTTCTGCATCAGGGGCACTTGTGCTCTTTATCACGTCAGTGATCTGAGGATGTGTTGTTTTGCAGGTTCCCCCCACTCAGATCCAGTGCACAATTGTTCCAGGGAGACACGTGGCACCTGCTGAGTGTCCCCAAGTATCATAGACATGTCCACAGGAGGGTCTTTACCTCTGAACCCTGCTGTCAGGGAGAGGGTGGCACTGAGCACACCCTGTCTCACCCAAAAGCAGCTTTCTGTGGTTGAAGGAACAAGTGCTGGGCCCGTAGGGACAGGGCACGTTTGCAAACACAGTCTTAAATGTAAATCAGCTCTCCTCACCACAGTATTTATAATCTCATCTAAAAATAACCCCAAATTCAGCTTCCCAGAGGACAGTAACTGAACATCCCCCAGACCCCAGCTTGCATGTGAAACTGTCCCAGTAATTTTGGGATCTCTGCAATATATAATTGGCAGCCCAGCTGGTTTGGTGTGTGAGGCACTGCTGCAAGCCCCATCCCCTGGGAGCAGGGGCACCTGCTGCAGCCCCCCCAGGACACGTGGATCCTTCTGGAGCTGCCCATCCAGTGTGTTTGGAGCTCAGCATCCGACCTCGGGTGCCCACCCTGGGGCAGCCCCGTGCTGGGATGCAGAACCAAAGCTCTGCAGGCAGAGCTGGAGCAGGCTGTGGAGAGCAGGATGTGTTTTTGGAGAGGCAGCCCAGTGATGGAGAGGAGCGCTGGGGATGAAGGTCTCCATCAGGTGGCCAGACCCGAGCACGGCAGCAGGAGAGCACCATGGCCCCCAAAGCCCTACAGGAGCAAATCTTGGGATGGCTGGGAACAGACACATCCTAAGAATATCCTGATGCCTCTGGGAAAGGACTGGGATTACTCCCCTCTGCAGGGGAGCCCCCAGGCCAGAGGTGGCAGGTTCCACCCAGAGCTCCTACTCCCCTCAGATTGTCCCCAGGCACCCAGGTTTGGGACCACACAGCAGTTCCTGCTTGGGAAAACGTTATCAGCAAAGCAGAGCATGTTCAGCAAGCAGAAGTCTGACACCCTCTTACCCTCAGAAGGAAAAATGTCGAGGAAAAAAAAAACAAAAACGGAATAGAAAGAAGAGCAGAGAGGGAGAAACTTTTCCTGGAGAGCCGTGTCTCTGCCAGGCAGGAGAACCCTGGGGAGGGAGGCAGGGACCTCATGGGGGGCTTTGCCATCACCCCCTGCCCAGGTGAGGGGTTGGGGTGTCAGGGGTGCAGCAGGGGCCCCGGGGGGAAGGAAGGGACAGATCCCTCCTCCTGGCTCCAGGAGCACGCAGAGTCACGCGTGTGGGGTTGAGCACGTGTGGCAGCGTGGGGGTGGGCACGGGGAGGGGGGCAGGTCACATTGTGGAGCTCACGGGGACACGAACATCAGCGCAGGTGGGAGGGAGGTGGGAGGGAGGCAGGGGCACAGAGCCACCCACGGGCATCCATGGGGTCTTGGGAGTGGGGGTATCTTGCCTCTAAGGTTCCAAGGGGCTGCCGGGGGCTGGAAGCAAAATGCTGGAGGAGGAGAGCACTCCCACAGACATCCGGATGTACCGGCCCCCACGGCAGGCTCCCGCCTCCTGGCACAGCCCTGGGGTGGGAAATGAAACCCCTTTATTTGTGGGAGCAACATGGGAAGAAGTTGTGCAGATGCCTAGAGGCATTTTGGGGACCATCATGTCCCTGGGACACAGATGGCACATGTGCATTGCCTGCACTTGGTGTGCTCTGCCCATGCCAGGGCATGGCCAGGGTGGGTCTGGAAGTCACCAACACTTGGGAACTGTGGCCCCATCCCTGTGCCCATCCACGGCTGGGAATCAGTTCCTGCTCTGCCACCAGGGTCCCCTGGATGGGACCAGACAGGAGCGGGAGGCTGGATGCAGGGATGCAAGGGGGGGATGAAGGTGGGTAATGGTGCAATTAATGGAAAAGCCATTAGACCTTTCTCCTCCTCCCCCTCCTCTTCCTCACTCCGCCACTTGCTGTCCTCCTCCACTTCCACCTCCTTTCTTCTCTCCCTCTCTGCTCCTCCTCTCTCCCCTCTCAAAGATTTCTCCCTATTTTTGTCTGGTTAGAACCTTTTCTTTTCCTTTTAACCCTTCCATGGCAGACTGAAAGGGAACTCAATCCATCATAGCTGCCAAAGGCAATGCCCTCCAAGCCAGCACAGAGTCCCTTCTCCTGTTGTGATGAGGGTCCTACTGCTGCAAAATCATCCAGAAATGGGACAAAAGCTTAGTAGAAAGCTTTTCTGGGGGAAGTCAGCAGGTGGAAAGTGCACGGGGTGGTGTAGACAGAGGGGGTGGTGCTGGATCCCCAGTGAGGGCTGGTGGGGACTCAGAGGAAAACCCCTTCCCTGAGGTTTTGGACCTCACAACTCCACTTTTATTGCACTTTTTGTGCTTTCTTATGTTCAGCACAACAAAGAAGCGACTCAGCAACAAAAAGTCCAAGGACTGGGGGGCAGACCTTCCTCCTATTCCCACTTTGAAACTCTGCCCTTTCTACCCTGGCTTGGGTACCACAGGGACACAGCAGCCCAGGACACAGCCTTTTTGCTTCCCTCTAGCTGCTGCAGGCCAGGCTCCTTGCTCCTCTCTGAGGAGTACCCTCAGGAGCTGCTCCACAGGAACCCCAGGGCCCTTGGGGGGACACAGTGGGCAAAGGGGGAGAGGGGGGGCAGCCAGCCCTCCCTTGCAGTGTGATGGGGGCCAGCCCTTCTGGGGACCCTGACAGAAGACAGGACGGTGTGGGGACCTGGGGACCTGCCATGGTTTCTCCAGCTTCTCCTGACACACTTCTGCTCCATCTGCTCCCTCCTGCCGCAGCATGTCCCCATCCCACAGCCCCCAGGGCGCTCAGGAATGCTTCTGCAGGTACCAGCAGGGCCTGTATTTCTTTTTTTTTTTTTGGGGGGGGGGGGAATAAGCAGTTGCTGGGGTGACAGCATCCTCCTGCAACATGGAAACCACGGTTTCCATGGAAACATATTTTGCCCCAATTATTTTACCACTGCCACAACCTTTAATTTGCCTTTAATAGTTGTATTTTAGATTTTCTCCCCTCTGCAGCAGGTGGGTGACCCCCAGCAGCCCCCGGGCCGGGTCCCCAGCAGGGCCCTGGTCCCCACGGAGGGCGGCAGGTTTGGGAAGCAGTTGCCCCGGCAACAGAAACAGGGCGTTTCTGGCAGCGGTGGTCACCATGGGGACGGGGATGCTGACGAAGGCTTGTGAAGCTGAGAAGACAAATTGCCCTCATCATTATCTCTGGGCTTGTCAATCAAATATATTCCCTTATTTACCTCAGCGAGGAGAGAGCCCCGGGAGCACACAGAGAGGGAGGGAGCGAGAGGAGAGCTGCTTGCCCCAAACTCCACACCGGGAGGGAGCATTTCCAGCCCCTCGGGATGGCCACCATCACCTGCAATCGCTTCACTGAGGAGTACCAGCTCTTTGAGGAACTGGGCAAGTAAGTTGGAGATGGGGCTGGGATGCTCAGAGTGGGGCTGTTCTCTGGCTGAGAGAGAGACTCAGCAGTGCTGGGAACTGCTGGAGATGAGGGAAAGGAGATGGGCATAGAGAGAATGCAGTGGGAATCGGAGAAGGCACGCGAGTGAGGGTGAGGGCTTCCAGCCCCAGACCGGCTTCTCTGTTCCTGCCTGAGTTTAGGCGCTGCTGATAGGTGTTTGGCTGGGGGCTTGGGACACCCCAAAGGTCTGGAGTTGCCTGGCAAGGGCTCAGCTGCCCCTCTTATGGAAAAGCTGCTCCCAAAAAAGAAGGCTGCTAGCTCCCTTGGGAAGTTCTCCAGCCGGGAGGAGGGACAGGACAGCTGAGGAGCAAAGCCAAAGCAGTGGGCACCCCTCACATTTCTTTAGGGAATTTATCTGTGTGGATTCACCGGGTCTTGACTAGACCTGCAGGAGACCTGGTCTGCCTGGCAGCCCCCAGAGAATCCTGGTGGCTTTGGAAACATCCAGGATATTCCTCACCCCTGTCCCAGTGCAGGTGAGCCATAGCCCTGTCTAACCCTGCTTTCCTGCGATGGAGGGCTCAGCTCCTCTGGTCCAGGTGTCATTGTGTGTGCCTGGATCTCTGTGTGTGTGTGTGTGTGTGTGTGTGTGTGTGTGT
>CM031869.1:6620378-6773996 GCA_018697195.1 Certhia americana
TGTGTGTGTGTGTGTGTGTGTGTGTGTGTGTGTGTTTGTGTGTGTGTGTGTTTGTGTGTGTGTGTGTGTGTGTGCAAACAGAGTTGCCTGTGCACAGTGAGGGGATCCTGGGGAGCACTGAGCCCCCCAGGGTGGAGCAGGGGATGCCAGGTTCCCCGTGTGGAGGGATGCTCTGCGTCCCGCCCAGCGTGTGGCTGTAAAACGGGCGCAGGAGTGAGTAGGCATGTGCCTCTGTTTTGGTTTCTGTGCCTTTTTTTGGAGCTGGTGTGTGAATCTGGGCCGTGTGGCTGCCGTCCCTTCGGAGAGGCTGGCAGTGTGGTGGTGGGCTCAGGATGCCTGTGCTCCAGACGGGAAGCTTTGTCCATCCATTTGTAGGCACAGGGATGCTCCAACCCCGCAGCCCTGCATCGCCCGGGCGCAGAGCAGCCTGTGCCCACATGCACGTGGGTGTGTGGAATGGGGGCAAGGGAGAAGGGAGAGGACAGAGATGGGGAAATGGAGAGGCTGAGACAGGAGGACTTTGTGCTGTCGGGGCTGAATGCTGCTCACATTCCCCAGCCAAACTGTGGCACCAGGGTGCTGCTACAAAGTGGAGCTCCATAGAGGCAAACGGACCCCACCCTGTCCCGGGACACTCACATCCATCTCTGTGGCATCAGGATGACAGATGGGGATTGGGTTGGGGACTGGGTCCCTGTGGCGGGGACAGCCCCAGCTGGTACTGCAGGCAGGGGGATGGGCACGCGCTGGAGAGCTGGGGGCAAGGTGGGATGTGGGACCTGCTTTTTCCAGACTTTTCTCGGCTTTTCAGGGCTCTAGGGCTTTGTGGTGGTGACAGGGGGTGGGCAGGTGAAGCAGTGGCTGCTCTGTGCCTGTGGTGAGGCTATGGGGCTCTGGCTGGGCAGAGGTGGCTGTGGGGCTGTGGAGGGGAGTTCACAGGCCAGGAGTGATGGGGGAGGACCAGGAGGGCTCCTGAAGGTATCTGAGCTGTGATGCTTTGCTGGGTGGGTGCTGCCTGGAGGGGTGAGCACCCAGGCTCAGGGGCTGCCTGCATTGCCCGGCACTGTGGTGCAAAACCACCTGGACAGATGCATTTTAACAGGGATAAAGGAGCAAAGCTGGCGCAGCAGCTCATCAACCCCTGAGAGCATCGCCCCGACCACTCCAGTTCTGGGGTGATACAGGGGCAGCAGCCCCAGCTCAGTGCATCCCCCAGCGTTTGCATCCACTCAAGAGGGCAGGTACAACAGCAGCACTGAGGTGTTCCTGAGTTAAGGACTTCACCAGGTTAGCCAAGGTACTGTGGGTCTGGTTGGGGATTTTCCACTGGGATGGTTTCCAGCACATCCTGGCACATTCAAAAATCAGCGGTTTCCCACGGGGAAATTTCTGCTTCACGGGCTTAGAGAGGGAAATCAGGACGAAGTGCCGCACCTCTGCTCTGCTGCGGCAGCTGCTCGCGCTGGGAAGTGTCGTTCCTCCTCCGGAGAGATGCTCCCGGTGCCAGTCAGGGTGGGTCTGTCCTGGCAGGGCTGGGCAGAACGGCTCTCCCCGCACCAGACCCTGGTAGGGAGCAGCGTCCTGCCAGGATTCAGAGAGGAGAGAGTCCATCTTGAGTTTGCTGTCCCCAAGGGACTGGGGTGGGCTATTGTGGGGGACATGGTGTGTCCCCAGCTCGGCTGGCAAGACGGCAGGTCTGGGTGCCAGGTAGCTGCACCCACCCTGTTTCTCTGCCGTTTCCTCGGCTGCCACCCATCCTGGCAGCCGGGCCGGTGGGGGTTTGAGGTGCCACACACCTAATGGTAGCACCACGGTGGGGCTTTGGGGGCAGGCAGAGATGGAGAGGGAGATCTGCAGAATCTGCCCAGCAAGGCACAAGCCCTTGGTACATTCCTGCACCTCCCAAGCATGGGAGGACATCTGTCCCGAGCGGGGGACACGGAGCTGGGGAAAACCCACTCCTGCGGCAGCCCCCGCAAAGCTGAGCAAGTGAAGGGCTGCTCTGAACCCCCACGCTTGCAGGAGGGAATCAGGCGGAGGGCGGGGGGCAGCGGGGGGGACAGGGAGAGGATCCTGCCCACGGCCCCCCGGAGTAGGACAAACATGAAGTGCAGCTCCATCGGCGCCTCCAAATCCGCCCCCGCAGCAGGTTCAGGGAGAGGCTGGAGACAATTACCGTGCCGAGCCGTAGGATCAGCCCCTCCGCTCCCGGAGCTGCAGGAGAGGGGGCTTATTAAAAAGGAAAAAAAAAAATAAAATATGGAGGAACAAAAAATCCCCAGCCCACACTCTTCTCTCTAGAAAGGAGATAAAATGCCTCGGAGGAGGAGGAGGTGTTGAAGAGAGGGAGGGCGGCAGCAGCACAGCCGGGCGCTGGCAGGGAAGGTGTGAAAAAGGGAGAAGCGGAGCATCCTAGTGGCAGAGCTACCGCTTGAGCTGGTGGGGAAGGCCGTGGGGACAAGGCATGGGGTCATGCCTGGCCTAGGGACCAAGGGGCAGAGGCTGCAGGGCTGGAGCTCAGCAGTGCCAGGGCTCGAGGCTGCAGAGACAGGGCTTGTGCTGTGCTGTGGGTACATCACCCTGCACTGGCAGCCAGTCAGGTGACAAGGACACGATCTGTGCCCATGGCTCTGCAGGTGATGTACCCATCCCCTGCTCAGACTGGGTCATGCTGTCTCATCCAAGCCAGGTCCTCAGCTGCCACCAGGGTTGGGGTGGTCCCCATCCAAAGACCCAGCGCCCTGGGAGCAAAGGGACATGCTGCTGCCCATGGGCAGGGAACAGGACATGATTCCTTCCTTTCAGAGGGGTTTCTTGCAGCTCAGGGGATGAGCTCCCTGCCTGGCATGCCCAGCACTGCCTGCAGTGCTCCAAGAGCCCCTGGTGTGGAAGGGGATGATGCCTTTAACATGAAGATGCTCTATTTAGATGGAGCAAAAGGGGACTTTTTTCCCCTAGGCTGGAAAAATCCTACATGGGATTGAGTATCAAGGGAGAAGCCTGGTACAGGGAGCAGAGCCTGGCTGAGGGTCAAACACCCAATGTGGAGAGTTCCTGGCCAATGCAGACCCACTGAAGGACCCAACTGGAACAAGGATGGGAGTATGGCAAGTGTGCTGTACCCCTGGTATCCTGCACCTGCATCCAGTGTTCCATGTTCCACCCACCCTGCAGGCACACAGGGTTTTGCTTATGCTTTACAGACCACAAATAAACATTTGATTTCTGTTAGGAAGGTCTGGAGAAGCGAAAGGCCAGGAATGCAGCTGAGCGAGTGAAACAGCCACTTCCCATGGCTCCCCCTTTTTCGCTGTTCAATTCAAATAAATAGATGAGCAAGTGTCTGTGGACACTGGGACCAGAAGTGACCATTGGTCCCCAGCCTCCAGTGGATCTGGGACACCTACACCCCTCCAGCCTCATGCTGAGTTCTGCAGTGAAACCCCGAGCTGGGGCAGAGGGACATCCATGTTTGTTGCACTATCTGCTCCAGACTGCAGAAACATCACACATGTCTTTAGGGAAAAAAATAGAGAAGATGAGTCCCAGGGATCCTCAGAAGCCCACAAACCCTACACAGTGTGGGGTTCCCAGTAGCATGAAGAGAGCGAGACCACAGGACTCGATTCAGGGATATTAACAGCTCAGCTCTTTCAGCAGCCATGATTAAATGGCAGGATGGGGAAGCTGGGAAGCACCAGGATGTTTTCCCCCAACTCCTGCCTGGCACGTGCCATGAGCGATGCTCTGCACGGCAGCACCGGGCACGTGGGATGCCAACTCTGCTGGGGCTCCATCCCCATCCCTCCACACCCGCTGCTCGCCTGCTCTCCTAAAAATCACATTCAAACCCAAATTGCCCGTCTCCACCCGCCCCCGCCGCTAAAATCAATTATCTGCCGCTCTCGCCAGCCCGTGGCCTTTTATTCCTCGGCAGGGAGTTGGAGTGGGGTGAAGGGGAGTAGGGGAAGGTGGGGCAGGAGGTGGGATTGCTTTTGATAGTTGTTATTTTAGCGATTGGAGAGGTTTGGCAGGAAAGGGAACCTGGCACAAAGGTTGTGCTCAGCAGGGCTGGAGCGTGCATGTGTGTGTGATTGCAGTGCTGCAGCTCCCAGCATTGCGCCGGCACCGGCAGTGCCACGAGCTCGCAGCACTTGGGGTACCAGGCAGACAGGAGTCTTGGGAGTGTCCCAAGCACTCGTGACTGCTCTTCTGCCAGACCCCAGAGGAGCTTTGCACTTTGGCTCGTGAGTGTGCAAGGTGCAACAGCATCCATCCCTGTCCAGCTGGGCTCCATTCTCACAGGGTCCTCTGCGCTGTCCCTGCCTGGGTGACAGTTCTGCAGTGGCGGGGATCTGGCGCTTGTCACAGCTGCCAAGTCCTGCTGTGACTGAAAGGTCTAGAACAGGCACAGCCACACAGACTGAAGTGTCCGTGAGCTATGTGGCAGCTGCAGCCATCACGGTTTCCCTTGGGAACCAGTGCCCCTGGTAAAACAGTGCCCTTGCCCTCCTGGCAACAGGTAGGGAACAGCCAGGAGGAAGAGGAGGAAAAGTACACTGTGCAGGGCATGTCCCAGAAGAGCACAGGAGGGAGAAACCCACATTCATCTCTAGGTCTGCACGTCCTTCCTCCTATCATTCTTCAAGGACAGTGGTGCAGGGAAGCCAGCTGAGATCCCTTCAAGTTTTGCCCAAGTCCCTGCATACTCAGCACCTATCCCCATCCCCATCTGTGTCCCCAACCCCATCTGTGTCCCCTCACTCCACAGCCACATGAGGGCTGAGCTGTGCCCATTACCATGCCAAGCCTTTCACCTCTGGCTTCTTCCGTTTCCAGGGGCGCTTTCTCCATTGTCCGGAGATGCGTGAAGGTGTTAGCAGGACAAGAGTATGCAGCCAAGATCATCAATACCAAGAAGCTCTCTGCTCGAGGTAAGCAGTGGGGGTGTTTTGGGGAAGGCAAGAGGTGAGCAGGGCTCATATACTGAGGAATTTGTCCCCTCTGCATGGTGCTGGGATGATGCCTTTGATGTGCGACGAGGTGGGGGGTCTTTGATTTCACTGGGGATCCCGTCATCCCACCCTGTCCCCACTGCAGTACACACTGAGCTCCTTGATGGATGGGGTGAATGTCCTGAGGAGGTGTCTTGGCAGCTGTTTGCCACATCCCATCCAATCACAGGTTTGCATCCACAGCCTGGTTGTGCCAAGGCTCAGGGGAACTCCCAGACCCCAGTGTGCCTCAGGAACCAGAGGACCCCATTTCTGTCCCTGAGACTCCCCACCACCCTGTACACACATTGCAGCAGAATGATGGATAGCCTTGCAACAAGTCAGCCAGCTTTGGGTGCAGGGTAGCAGAGTTATTTTGGGAGCAGAACCTTCTGAGAGGGCCCCTGCTGACACCCCATCCCTGCTCTGGGGACTGTAAGTTTTCTTACTCATATACCTACATTAATGAAAGGGGAACACCCTTTCAGGTAGGGGTTTGACTTAATTTCTATCTGGAAATGGGCCCTCACCCCTTGCTGCCATCTGCTCTGGTGGAGCACACTGGCTGGTTGTTGCTGGAAGAGGTGCTGGTGGCTCTGTCCTGGTGGGTCTATCCCAGCTGCTCCTCAGAGCGAGGCTGAGAAGAGCCAGCACAGAAATCACCAACCAGCCCTTTCCCCAAGCCAGGGACCCCCAGGACCTGGCAGAGGTGCTGTGATGAGGTGGATTGAAAGGATGAGGCAGCAGATGCCGTGTCCCCGCTCCGGCTCCTCGCTGGCTGTCGGGAGTGCAGGATGTGTGATGGGAGGAAGCTCCCTGCCAGGAGGGTTTAATTAACCTCCCTCGGTGTCTCTCCCAGTTCCACTGCTGACCTCTGACGGCAAAATTGAAATGCAGAAAAGAGTGACAAGCTCCTTTCTGACCTGGAATTAAACCAGTGTGTCGCAGTGTCTCTCCCACAGTGCTGCCAAAGTGGCACAGCACAGCACTGAGCCCCTCGGGTCCTCCAGCACTGACCCCCTGCCCCTCTTCAGGGATGCAGATAATTTTCTTCCTTCAAAGCCAAAGGGCTTCAAAGCCTGGGCTCTGGGCAGGGTGTGCAGTGCTAGGCTCAGCCCTTGGCTCCTGCCCGTGTACCCCAGCTGGCAAACGCCTCCTAGTTTCCAGGGATGCCTGGAGCAGCAGATTGAGCCACCCTCCCTTTGCTCCCTCCTGCCTCCGCTCGCCTCCTCCAGCAGTTTGCCCCTCTCCTGGGGTTTGTGCTGTCCCTGCAGTGCCCAGCAGTCCCCCTGGAGAGGCTTCACTGGGGTTATTTTCCCTGCTCTGCCAGCTGGAATCACCAGCAACTTTGGCTAACAGTCTGGAACCCCCCATTTCTGCAGTGCTGGCAGGGAGGATGGCACTTCCCCAAGATACAGAGAGCAGGAAGAAGTGGGGAGAAGCTGAGAGAAGCTGCAAAACATCCCCAGTCATGGTCTGTTTCTTTAGACACCCTCCTGGCTGCCAACACAGAGGGACCAGGAGGAGAGAAGGTGGAGATTTTGGAGGAAAAACGGGGTTTGGGTGTGTGCAGAAGCTGGGTTTGTGGGGTAGGAGAGGCTGAACCCACTTCCCCAGAGAAGCACTTGCCCCAGAGCACTGTCCCTCCATCCCATCCCTGTCATCCACCCCACAATGGACTTTAATTGTGAACTCCAACCTTCCTTGTCACCCTGTCCCACTCTGGGAAGGTTGTCACCAACATCAGGGGAAACAACGTCAGGAGCTGAATGAGGCCACCAAGGTTATCTCAGTCTTCAGCTCACAGACTCCAGCACAGGCTGCAAAACTCACCCCAAGCCCCAGGGTTCCTCTTGGGCAGGACACTGAGCCCTGAGGAAGGCTGCAGTCCTGCAGAGAAGGGGCTGCGCTGCTTCCACGTCTCAGCGGTCAGAGACACCCAGGTTTGGTTTTGATGCAGAGCGAGACTCTGGGGTGTGAACCTGCAAGGTAGCAGTGATAGCTGAGAGACAGCAGCCCTAATTATATCCTTGCTTGTCCTGGCTGCTGAGTTCCTGCACAAAATGCCTCCAGTCAGGCACCTCCATGCAAGAGGCTGGGTCAGGTGTGAGCAAGGAGAGAAGCGCAGAGGAAGAAACAAAATGATTTGCAGATTCATTCTGAGCTATCCCAGGGTGGAGGATTTTTTGGATCAGCTCAACTTGCTTTGCCCAGAGCTCTGTTGTCTCACATCCCCAAGCCTGCTGAAAGCTGGGGAGTGGGACCTGTGCTTCCTGAGACAGGCACCAGCTCCGAGATAGGGTTCTGCAGTGTAGGAGAGCAAAGCCCTGGTATGGAATGGCTGATGATGGCGAGGGGGAGTGAAGCCCATAGCCTCATTTCATCCTGACACCTCTCACTGGTTTGCTCTGTCTTCAATTGCTCAAATTGTACCATGTGGGGCTGGAAATGTCCTGGCTGATTGCCTGTGCTTGGATGAATAGGAGGAAAAGGAACAGTGCTACCAGCAAGGATAACCCAGACAAATCCAGGGTATCTGGGAGGTGATTGGAGATTGTTCAGCAAAGAGAAGGGAGAGGGGAGAGCAAGGGATCATTCCAAACCCAAGATTGCCCATGGCATCCGTGCCTGTGCTGTGATAGTGCTCACTGGGCCTTGATACTGAACTTATCCCAAAATTCATAACTCTTTAGCAAGAAAAAAAGCTGCTCTGTCCCCACAGGTTTCCTGTGCCAACACCTCCTCTGAGAACCATTGATTCCCTTCCTCAGATCCTAATTTAGGGCCGTTGCCTCTTTCAGATCACCAGAAGCTGGAACGAGAAGCCCGGATCTGCCGTCTCCTGAAGCACCCCAACATTGGTAAGTGCACCCTTCACCCCGTTCCTGGTGCTCCATACCTGGCTCTGCTGCCCACTTGCCCTCCCATGTCCCAGCAGGGCAGGGAATCTCCATCCATAATCCAGCCCTGTCTGCAGCACCACAGACTGTTTGTCCCAGGGGCTGAGAAGGGCTCGGTGTTGTCCTGCCCGGCTGATCTGCAGAGCCATCCCTCCTCTTCCTCATGGGAAACACCATTTTCAAACGGGGTCATGGGAAAAAAAGGCCCCCACTGGGCATAGAGGGACTGAAGTAGGTCCGGACTAACCCACTTGGCCATAGCTCCCTCAGGGAGGAGTGGAGCCCCAGGAGGCTGCAAGAGGCTATTTTTACTGCTCTCCCCCCGCTCGGGTGCCGTATTCCTCTGCATGCTCCAAAAAGCGGCTGCAGCTCGGAGCAGCAGCAGCAGCAGCGCAGGGCGTGTAGGAGGAGCGATGGCGGGGGGGAAGCGAAGACTTTCCCACCGACCGTCCATCTGAAAGTAGCCTCCTTCGGAAAAGCTGTTTCAGGAAAACTCCTGAGCCCCTGCAAAAGACAAAAATAGGCCAGAAGGAGAGAGAGAGAGGGGAGGGGAAAAAACTGCAGTAAAAAAAAAAATAAAAAAATCCCAAACTCCATCCTGGAAGTGATGCTGATGCAGGCTTTTGATCCCTGTGGATGGTCTGGATGAACCCCCTCTTCCCTCTGCTGCACCCCAGGATGTACCAACCCCAATGAGATCCTGCAGCTTTTGGGAAAGCATTTTGTGGTTTCTGCAGCCCTCTCAACCTACAGTCGGGAGCTGGGAGGGATCCCCTGTGGCTGAGCTCCTCCCTGGCCCCCTCACTGCTCCGGTGACCTGGATCCATCCTTCCCCAGGAGCTGCTGCAGCAGATCCAGGGAGCTAGATCCAGGGCCACTGGGACGAGCCATGTGGCTCCTGTCCCATAAATATTTTAGTTCCAAAAAAGACTGTCAGCTTCCATCTGTCTCGGGCACACCGCTGCGTGGCAAGTCTCCCCTTCATTGCCGGTGTGCCGGACCCTGCAGCGTTCCCCAGCAGCCTCTGCTCAGCAGGGCCAGGAGCTGTCCTGCAGGGGTCTCTCCGGGGTGTCCAGCCTCCTCTTTGCACCAAAATACCTGCGGGGATTGCCATAACCTGAAGGAAACACACTGCAAAGTGTGTGAATAGAAAGAAATGCTAAACCAGGAGGAATTCACCACATGAGACCTGCAGGATGGCACCTGCAGGTTCCCCAGGTTCCCAGGCTCCCCAGGTTCCCAGCTTGGCCACAGTTCTTTCCCACTGCTGTCTTCCACCCTTCCCTCTCCATCATCTTCCTGTGGGGCTGGCAAGGTCTCCAAGGACCAAAAGACATCACCTGCCCCTGTCCTTGCTCCCCAGCCCTACACTACCCCTCGCTGTTTGGCTGTGACCTGGCAGGTTCAGAGCTGCAAAGGCTGGAAGGGGTTAACAGCATAAAATGCTAACAAGCCCAATCTGCTGCTATTTATACCCAGGAGGCTCTTCTCCACCCCCCACCCCACACCCTCTTTCCTTTCACCCCCCTTCACTGCTCCTGCTGCCTGGAAACTTGGGCTTGCAGCTTCCCTTCCGTGCAGCAAAGGCGGCTCCTTACCCACACGGGAGCTGGAGCGAGCGGTGCCACTGCAGAGCAGCCTGGTGTGAGGAAGAGGAGGCACTGCTGCTGGATGAGGCAAAACAGCCCTGTCCAGCCCTTCCCGGGGAGAAGCACCCCAGCTGCCAAGGAGCTTTGCTGTCCTCTTAGTTGCTCCCTGCAGTGAGGTAGGGTCCTTCCATCTCCCATGAGAGTGCCGTGATGCAGTTCCTGGAGGAGCCAACCTGTGCTTGCACCATGCCTGCTGCACAGCCTCACAGGGAATGCTGTGCACGGGCAGCCAAGGGCAGGCCCAGGTCCCCAGACTCCACAGCACTGGGTGATATACTAGGGAGAGCTGTTTCCATTTGAAGAAATCTTGTTTTATTGGGAAAACTGGCTGCACCTAGCCCTGGAGTTTCAGCTCCAGGTACTTGTCCTCTGACTCTCATTCCTAAAGCTGTCCTGCTCCTGCCTTGGCTCTCAGCTCTGAGTGGTTTGGCCAGTGTGGCTCTCTCTGACTAAAGTCAGTAATAGATACTTGTAGGATTAGGCTATATTTAGAGCAGCTGCTCCTTCTTGTACCTTCTTGGCTCCTGGCAGCCACAGGCTTTGGGACTTCCCCAAGCAGGGAACGTATCCGGACCATATGTTTATGGTTATGCTGGCCCTATCCACACCAAACTCACCTAATCCCCCTGAGAATACTTTGGCTTTTGTGGGATCCCAGGCGTGATACCCCTAAATCCCTCCCAGGCGAGATGAAATGGGAGGAAATACGTTTCTTCCAGCAGAGGAAGGCAGAAAAGCTGGGGTTGTATGTTGGAGAAAAATGGAGCAGACACAGATGTTGCAGCACAGGGGATGTCTGCAGAGGCCAGCAGTGGGGAAGGACTATTGGGGAATAAGAGCAAGCTGTATCAGTAGTCAGGACCACAACAGAGACAGAAAAGATGCTGACCAGCCCATCAGACCTCGTTTTATTTGAGGTGATGATTTTATTTTAGGTGAGGTGATGCTGCTGGTAACATGCTCTTGGCAGCTGCTGGATTTGCACACAGAACTTGGAGACAGGAGAAGGACTGTGATGTTTGAAGTGATGTTTGCTGGCCTGGCAGATAAGAGGGACACAGTGCAGCGTCTGTGCTCAGTGCTGGGGTTGTTATCTCCCCTGGCTCACACCGAGTCTGGAGGATGTTTCCATATAGGGCTCAGCTGATTTAGATGCAGTAAAAGGGGCTAGGAATAAAAACTCCCACAAAATCTCTCACCTGAATTTTTTTCCTCCCTGATTCCCAACATTCTCAAATATGTTGAAAGTTGTACCAGGCTGGAACCAGGTGAGAGAAAGAGAAAAGTATTAAATACTCATAGCCTCAAGGCAATCAAACAAAATACGAGGTGAGGAATCCAGAGGATGCTGGACAAGTCTCTATTTATCCACCCTACCTGTTCCTGTGCCTGTCCCCTTGCTGCACACCTGCCTGCTAAGTGTGAGCAGGGGTCTGAGCCTGAATAACCAGCACACAGCTGCAGAATGACAGGTTTGTACCTGGCTGCATCTGCCCAAGGGGAGAGGGTGCCAGGAGGTGGGGAAATTCATCCCATGGAGATTCCCAAGGAGAAAAGAAAGGTCATGAGCAGAAAATAAAAAAACTCCATGGGTGCCAGAGTTGTCAGCTCAGCTCCCTGCTGAGCTCTCCCTCTGTTCAGGCTCCTCTCCTGGTGAGACTGGGGACACCCATGCCTGCAGCCTGCCCAGTGCCCAAGATAGCCCAGCAGCTGCCTGGAACCCTGGCCAGGTGCAGCCCTGGGGCAGCCCTTGATTTGGATATGACCTTTGAGCCTTGCACGACTGCCCCAGGCTGGGGCCATGGCTGGGGTCTCCTGGTGAGCAGGCACCCCCTTCCCAGCCAGTGGCAATAGCAAGAGGAACAGCCCTGCTGTGCCCTTCCCCAGCTCCTGCTTGCGCCCAAAGGGGAGAAAAGGCATTCCCAGGGAGTGGGGTGGGAGCCAGGTGTACCCCATAACCCTTCTGTCTCTGCTGCAGTGAGGCTCCATGACAGCATCTCCGAAGAGGGCCACCACTACCTGATATTTGACCTGTGAGTAATGGTTCACAGCATCCCCTAACCCATGGGCAGCTCCGTGCTTGGCCCAGCATGACATGACCTCCCCTCACCCAAGCCCTTCCTGCAGGCTGAGTTTGAACCAAACTCGGCGGCCCCAAGCTGGGCAGAGAGCAGGTCCCTGTGCTGTGCCTCAGTTGTCCCCCCATGCATGGTGCAGTGACATTTTTGGGGGGCTTGCCAGGTCTGAGTGTGCTGTCAGTCAGTGCAGCTCCTCCTGTTCTCTCACAGGGTCACCGGCGGGGAGCTGTTCGAGGACATTGTGGCCAGGGAGTACTACAGTGAAGCGGATGCCAGGTGAGCCAGGCTGTAGAGGGGACAGAAGGTGTCCCCTCCTCCCACAGGCTGCTCCCTCCCAGGGTCCTGCATGACTGGCTGTCTGCAGCTCATTCTGTACTGGGAGGTGTTTTACAGCCACTCTGCAACACATTCTCATAGACCAGAACTGTGGTGCAAAAAAACACAAAAAAACCCCACCCCAAATGCTCTTCCTAACTCACTCAACTCCTGTGCCAAGAAGTGCATGTGCTGCCACAGGGCTGGTTTCCACTTTGAATCAGATGGCTCCCAGCCATTGCCCACAGCATCCTCATTCCTCAGGATGCTGGGATAGCCAACATCTGACCCCACTGTAGATGAACAGGATGTTGGGGGCTCCCTGGTGAGGGGGCATTAGGACTGCCTGGTCTGGGGGCACCAGGGCTCCCCAGGCTGGCAGGGAGGAAACCCAACACCAGACTGGTGGCCAGCCAGGGCCATGATAGCACAGACACTCTGTGGATGTCACTCCTTCCCCTTGGAGCTGCATTCCAGACGTCTGCAAGTGTTTCTCTGGCATTTGCCACTTGAAAGCACTGAGGAGGAGCAGTCAAGACAGGCTGTGCTGGAGCTCTGTTCCCTCCCACACTCCCACTGGCACTTTCCAGGTACCTTCTGCAGAGCCATTTCAGCCACCCTTTTGGTCCCTGCAGCTCATCCAGGGGACAGTATTAGTCTCATTCTTTTGAGGGGACATGATCTGGCCCTCTCCAATTTCCAGATATCACTGTGCCTCTTGGCTTTCCACCCAGGCTAAGCATAGCTTGTATGTATGTCCAAGAGGGTAGTAAAATCTACACTACCTCTCTGCACGGAAATATCCTTTTTTTCTAGGCAGAAAACAATCTCATTTAATGGGCTGCCTGCACTGAATCCACTTACAGCCTATCCACTTATTAGTGTCATACAAATAAAATAAAATACATGTAAATAAAGACCTTCTGCCTTGCACTCAAGCTGTTTTGGAGCAGAAGCGATCAGAGCCTCTGTTGTTTTCCCTTCCTGTCTCATGCACACAGCAGAGCTGGAATCTAATGAACTAGATATAAAGGAAGCAGACACAGCAGAGCCACCTGCATTAGAGGAGAGCAGGGAAATGGGGCTGGAGCAAAGGTTGCATGGAGCACATCTGCTCTGCCTGGGTTTGGATACCAAGTCTTTGCTAGTATTGTGGTTCCACTGTTAGTCTCCAGCTACCTGCCTCCAGTGCTACTCCTGTGGGGTCCCCACAGATTCATCTGTGTCCCCATAGCTCCTGCTCACCATTACTTGGTGTCCAATAGCTCTGTTGGGTTCTTACTGGGTTAGAACTGCTCCCTACAGGTGTGTGGGTTTGGTGGGGGGGGATGTTGAGCTGTGCTGCAGGGCTGCTGATGGGAAGCATAATGGGAAGAGGGAGAGAGGGGTGAAATGCAGCAGAATAGAAGTGTCTAACAAAACTCTGCCTCACCGGCCACTTGTGTGAGCTTCCTCCTCTCTCCCACAGCCACTGCATCCAGCAGATCCTGGAGGCCGTCCTGCACTGCCACCAGATGGGGGTGGTTCACCGGGATCTGAAGGTAGGAGCTGCAGGGAGAGTGCCTGTGGGAGGACAGGGGACCCCATCTGTGATGCAAAGGACTGTGGAACAATTCTCAGAGTCCTTCAGGGCTGCTGAAACAGCAGGGAGGAACACGTGTAGGGCTGCGGGAAACCCACAGAGCAAAGACCTGTGGTCTTTCGGGTAGGGAGGTCTTTGCAGACTACGATCCCCTAAGGATCCAGGGACACCAGGACAAAGCAGTTAGGGAGCACATCCAAAGAGCAGGACAAAGCAGTTAAAGAAGCACATCCAGAGCTCCCTCTGTGCTGTGCTGGGCAGCTCCCCCTGCCAATAGCAGAGCCCCTGAGGAGTTTTCATCTCCTTCTGCAGCCTGAGAACCTGCTATTGGCATCCAAGCTGAAGGGTGCTGCCGTCAAGCTGGCTGACTTTGGCCTCGCCATCGAAGTGGAGGGGGACCAGCAAGCGTGGTTTGGTGAGTAGGACTGGCCTGAGGTGGGGTCTCCTCCTGCCCTCCGTGGTATGTTAGTTCAGGGGGGCTCCAGGACCTCGAGCCCAGGGTTATGGGAGAGTCCCGGCAGCACCAGCCCAGGAAGCACTGCGGCTGAGCTGGCTGATGTGGAGCAAACAGCTCCACAGGGACTCCGTGAGTCACCGAGGTGTCCTGGTGAGATGGACCAGCCGGCAACAGGGGCAGACCAGTAGGAGGAAAGGCTCTCCCAAGCGCTGGAAGCGCACAGCAGAGCACTCCAGCCTTGGGCACCATCTGGGGATTGGCAGTGGCAGAAAAACACAGTCTGCTCTGCCCTCGGGAGTCACAGAGGTTTCTGGAAGGAGGGTGTCTGTCCCACCGGGTCGGGATGTGCCAGCACTCTCGCTGTGCCTGGCCGGGGAGCAGTCCCTAGGGGACGGGGGCTGCCTGCGGTGGGCGTGACGGACTGTCTGTCCCAGGTTTCGCCGGCACCCCGGGATACCTCTCCCCCGAGGTGCTCCGGAAGGACCCTTATGGCAAAGCCGTGGATCTCTGGGCTTGCGGTAAGTTAGACCGGGGCTGGAATGCCGGGAGCGGGCTGGGCTGGGCAGGATGAGGCAGGATGTTCATCCAACATGTCCTAGGTTGTAGTTGCCAGTCAGTTCTCAGGGAAGTCAGGGTGGAGGATTTATCCAGAAGGTGGCACATTACCCTGGGCAACACACTCGCTTGCAATCCAGTGGCACCCTTCTCTGAAGGATCATCCTCCTTGTTATGTACCCAAAGCTCCCAGTCAGGCGAGATACTGCCCCTTTTCCCTGTGGTGCTGGTGGAGTTAGGCAATGCCTCTGTGCAGTTGCAGCCTTCAGGGGAGCCTTTTTCTATCCATGATGGGGAGGAGACATCACCCACCCCTGCCAGGGCACCCATTTTGGGCTCTGCATGGTGGCTGCCAGAGCCTTGAACCTCCCCAGGTTCCGAACTGGACCCACCAACAAGCCTTTTGCTCTTTAAACAGTGAGAAAATCTTCATGTTTCCCTAATTTCTGTTTCTCTGCTTGAGTTTGACCAGTCCCCAGCTGTGTGTGCTCCTGCCTCCAGCAATGAATTCTCTGCCACTGATCCCATCTCCTCTCCTGGGCAGGTGTCATCCTCTACATCCTGCTGGTTGGGTACCCACCCTTTTGGGATGAAGACCAGCACCGACTCTACCAGCAGATCAAGGCTGGGGCTTATGATGTGAGTGGGTTTGTCTTGCTGCCCCCTTTCACAGTCTCCTCTCTCTCCTGCTGTCCCTGCCTTGCAGCCTGCTGCTCTAGAAGAGCAACTAAGACAAATTCAGACAGATGGGAACAAGAACCTTCCTCTGCCCCAGTCGCAGAGCATTGGCCTCATTGCCATGCCCATGCACATACATTGGCATATTTCAGGGCCACTTTGTGGGAGACACAGGTCTTGTCCTGAGCCTTCCAACTTTCTTCTTCCACTCCTTCTCTTCAGTTTTCTACCTTTTCTACCTTCAATCTTTCTACTCTTTCCAATGGCTACCATTTCTCCAACCTGTCCCAAGCTGCAAGAGAACAACCCAAGTGCAGAGGGGCTCTCTGCCGTCTCTCACCCTCATCCCTTTGCTTTGGCAGTTCCCCTCCCCAGAATGGGACACAGTCACTCCTGAAGCAAAAGATCTTATCAACAAGATGTTGACCATAAACCCATCCAAGCGCATCACGGCAGCAGAGGCTCTGAAGCACCCTTGGATATCAGTGAGTTTGAGCCAAATGTAGAGAGATGTGGGGATTCACAAGTGGTGAACATCTCACTGGGGATCACTTGTTATCAAACATGCTGCCAGCTCTCTTCTCCATCCTGGGAAGATGCTTTCCTGGCACAGTTCCTTCCAATTCTCTCACAGCAGCATTTCCCCATAGGTTTTACAGCAGACAAAAGCTTGTGAATGCAAACAGCATGTTCCTGTGGGACCTGGTGATGGGAGGGACACATATGCTCCCTGCCCTGGGGGGGAACAGGCTGGTTTCTCAGTGTCACACAGTGCTGGGGGGTCTTTCTTCAGAGGCAATGGGAGCAGGTTCGTGTTTATCCATCCATCCATCCACCCCAGCAGCAATCCCTCCACCCTTTGCTGCATTCTGCTGTTTCAGCTGCTGGTTCTCACTCTGAACCAGATCCTAAAGGCAGTAAGAGTCTGTAGACCTAACTACACACGTGCAAACCTGAGCACATTGCCAAACATGGCTGATCAGTCAAGGGTTAACTCAGGGGGCAGCCAGTTCTTCACACACCCTCACCACCAGAGCAGATCCTGCTGACTCCAAAGCTTCGATCTCCCACTGCCCATTAAACTTTTATCTGCTGCTGCTGCAGGCAGCTCTGACCCGTGTCTCGGCCATGGGAGCTCATACACATGTGTGAGCATGTGAGAGCCAGGCTGGGGAGCCCCTTCCCCACAGCACTGCTCTGAGCCATGTTTCTCTCCCCCCAGCACCGTGCCACCGTGGCATCATGCATGCACAGGCAGGAGACGGTGGACTGTCTGAAGAAGTTCAATGCCCGGAGGAAGCTGAAGGTAACTCTGTCCTAGCTGGCTGCTAAATGCACAGTCAGGTCATTGGTGGGCTCGTTCCCTGGGTGGGAAATGACAGGGTGGTGGTGTGGGAGTGATGGGAATTTGGGGACCCCCACTGTGAAGAAGGGGAAAGAGACTGAGTGGGGTGACAGCTTCATCTGTCTGGGGCTCCCAGCTGCTCAAAGAAAGCCACGGTGAAGGAAAGCACTGAGTCACACTGGACACTGGGGTGAGGACTTTTCCCCTGGAGCCAGTGTCAAAATAGCTTGGTTTTGGGGCTGTACTTGGGCCTGAGAAGCACAGTGAGACCCTTTGCCTGATGGCCAAGACATTTTGCAGCCAAGAAATAAAGTGATCCACAGACAGACACAAACTCATCCACCACAGCCTTTCCCTTCACAGATGCTGCCATTTGCCACAGCCCTCTGAAATCACCATCTCCAGCTTGAGCACCTCCCTGAGGCATCCATCTCCTGGGTGCTGCTCAGCCTCAGCCAGCAGCAGGGTGCAGGGAATGGGCTCTGGAAATCACAATGCCTCCTTCAGAGTGGGGTGAGGCTGGTCTGTGCCACAGCTGGAGCCATCATTGCTCCAGGCCTGAACGCAGTGTGGCACAGAGCAGTACAGCTGCAGGCAACTAACAAGATTATCAAGCAAAGAAACTGGCTATAAACTATTATTACTTTTCAGCTAGACAAGTAATCAAATTAGTTCAGGCATGCGCTTCAAAATAGTAATCCATTACTGTAAGCAATTAGTCCAAAGTAATCTCATTATACACTTAGCAACTAGTTAGTAGACTCAACTGGAAAAGGGGAAGGATTTTTACAAATGTTGTTTTGTGGTGATGATCTTTGCGTGGCCCCCATGAGCAATCCCTGCCCTGCTGCTCTGAGCTGGCACAGCTTTAATCACAATTAAATGTGGTTTCACTCCCAGTGGGTCTCCTTGTTGCCAGCTGCTGGCCCCAGTCAGTGGGGTTGTGCTTCATCTAGGATCAGGTAGTACGAGATTGAAAAGTGCCCTGTAGATATTTAATATCCCTTTAATCTCAGAGGACAGGCAGTTTTGGAGCATGCAACTCAATGCCATGGTGCCAGGGATATGGAGTCAGGTATTGAGAGCTGCTTTTGATGTCAGGAGGAGAATATCAGTCTGTGGGCCAGTTTCCTTCCTTCCAGTGGCTGGGAGACAGGTGCTGAGCAGGGCTTTCCTCCCCGAGGGATGAGGGGAGCAGCAGGGTACAGGGGGCTGGGGTCCAGCACACCCTTTCCTTCTGCCTTTCTTGTTTTTCAGGGAGCCATCCTCACCACCATGCTGGCCACCAGGAACTTCTCCGGTAGGTGCTGTCTCTGGGACTCGTCTTACAAGATGTCCAAGGCAAATCTGTAGGGTCCCTGGAGAGCTGGCTCTGCCTTATGTGTCACAGAGAGGCTGAGGTTGCAGCCTTGTGCCTCTGGGGATGTGTGGCTTTGGGTGCTCCTCCAGGAGAGGTCACCTGGCACCTCCAGGCTGGCTGCTGGCTTGGGATGCAAGAGAAAAAATGTGTGGTTGAGGCTCAGTGATTCACAATGCTTTAGAGTTTAGGGGTTTGTATGCACCCAACCATCTGGCTTGTGCAGGGATGGGGATGCTGGGGGCAGCCAGACTCAGACAGCTGGTTTGGTGTCCTCCTGAAGATGTTTGTGCCTCAGGGAGAGCATTCTCTGCATCAGGAGTAGGGAAAGGCCCCTGGTGCCTCTGCAGGCAGATGGCAACAGGATCTCGCAGGTCTCTCCGTAGGCAGGTGGATGCTAATCTTGCAGGATCCCCCTTTCTCTTCCTGCTTCCCTACATCCAGAGGGCTGCCGTGGCGACAGGACCGAGCCTGGCAGCCCAGCGTGTGCACTGGAGAGGTCTCAGTACAGCCCGAAGCCTCTCTGCTCCAGTGCCCTCCCTGAGAGCTGTTCCCTCTGGGGACACCTCAGTGCATATGGGATTTCACAGGCGATTCCCCAGGCATGGAACCAATGGAGCCATGTGACTGCAGAGCTCACCCACCCGCTGTCACCTCCAGCCCTCCCCAGTGCTGGGGATGGCCCTGCAGCAGTGCGACAGGGCAGGGACACACCAGCCAAACCCTGCACGCTGCTGAGCTGGCTGGTGGCAGCTGTTTGGGGTTAGCTGGGTGTTTCAGGGTGCTTTGCTGAGGCTCCCCGAGTGTCAGGTGTAGCAGTGGGCAGGGATGCCAGGGCAGAGGGCTGGTATCTGCATTTGTCGTGGGGGGATCGTGCTGACACGTTTAGCACTTGTGGCGGGCGCTGGAGGAGTCCAGCAGCTGGGGGGGATCCGATGTCAGGCCCCACGCCGGGAGAGGCGGACAGGAAGCATCAGAAGGCAGGAAGCTCAAAAGCATCTCTCCTAAAGCTGCCAGTCCCACGCACGGCCCTGGGCTCAGCAGTGTCCCCTGCCCGGAGCACGACAGGGCGGGTGGGACAGGGGATTGTGCTCCAGCGTGTCCGCCCTGCGCTGGGGGCTCAGGGCAGTGGGGTCCAGCCCGGCTGGGGCTGGGGCAGCGCCGGCAGCGGTGGGTGGGCACAGGGGAAGAAGGCGCCTGCTTTTCATCCTTGTCAAAATGCGGGCTTGCAGCTGTCGGGCCGGCGGGCCGGCAGCACATGATCCCGGCAGCATGGGGCTAAAATTAGAGGGCGGCAGGCGGGCAGCCCATTCCTCCACACTGCACCACGCCGGGTCAACAGCACCGCCCGGGCAGAGCCCGCCTCTGCCGGGCAGCCCTGCCGGCCCCCTCCAGCCGCCCCAGGGACTTGGCGTGACGTTAGGACACGGGTCATGCCCCTGGCCAAGAGCCACTGGGGTAGGGCAGGACAGTGCTGGCAAGGTCGCCCCTGAGCTCTCACGGGCTGCACCGGTGATTGCTGGAGAGAAGACGAACCCCAGCAGCCGGGCCGGGGGGTCCTGCCGCTCTGGCACCCGGCACCATGCTGCTGATTCTCGCCCTCCTGGTCTTGGTGCCCTGCCTGGCCCTGCTAATCTCCTTCCTCCTCTCTCCAGGAGGCAAAAGTGGTGGCAACAAGAAGAATGACGGCGTGAAGGTAAGCTGAGCCCCGGTGCCCTGTGCTGCTGGGGCGGTGCCGGGGGTCTCTGTGCCGTGCCGGCGGTGAGCGTTTCCATGCCCTGCCGGCCGTGGGGTCTCCGTGCTGTGCCCGTGGTCTCCGCGCCACGCCGGCAGTCCCTGCGACACCCTGAACTTTAAAGGGCGGCTGTTGGCTCGGCTGTCCCGGTGTGTCCCCGTGCCACCGGCTGGGCTCCTGCCAGGACAGGCAGTGCACGGGAGGCTTTGCAGCGCAGCGGGCGAGGGGAGTGGGCTGGTGCTGGAGGGTGCACTGCGGGAACTCGCTGCTGTTTCATTGCCGGCAATATGCGCTTGTTCCTCGCTGTCTCCTGGAAGGGGGAGAGGCTGGACCAGGACAGGGGACAGGAGGAGGCAGCTTGGCAGCCCAGAACCATGGCTCCAACAGCAGCTATCTAGCGGGATGGGTGGCCACATCTCCTGCTTGCTCAGCATGGGGGTCCTGCTGCAGCTGGTGAGACTGGTCCCAATTCCTGTCCCATCCTGTTCCAAGGGCTGGTGTGCTGCTGGGTGACACATGAGTGCTTTTAACCCCCTTGGCAGTGCTGCTTGTCCCTTGTGCCCAGTGCAGACAGCAAAGAAACATGGTGATGCTTTAACAGAGTCGATGGCTTGGGGATGCTCTAAAAACAAGCTGGTGTTTGGTGGCTCTTGTTTCTTGAGCTGCCGAGCCTGCAGGTTCATCAGCCCCTCCGAGGTGAGGCTGCAGCTCTGCTCCAGGACAAGGTGGCTCCAGGAGGCAGCAAAATTCTGCTGTTTCTGGTGACACGGAGATGTGGTGGATAGCAGTGGTTATTGAGCTCTGTCAAACTCCTCCTGCAGGAAGGAATGGTCCATGCAAGGGTCTTTCTCTCCTTACCTGTTCCCTTCGTGAATGCAATGGATCACTCAGCAAGGGAGAGCTGGTGTGGTGACATCCTCCATCGTGGTGACATCCTCCATCGTCAGGCAGCGCTTTGGGAGACCAACTGCAGTTTGGATGCTCTCTGTCCTCCATAGGGGCAGTCCTCCATAGGGGCTCTTTGTTGGGAGAACCTACAGAACCTTCTCCCACCTTTTTGAAGCGACCTAACTGTTGGGCTGTGATGGGTGCAGGGTTTTGGAAGAGCAGAGCCCTCAGTCAGCTTCTTCCTTCCTTAGTACAAATGATTGGTGAAGCTGGAGTTCTAGGGATGGCATATGTTTCTCTCACTCTTCCCAGACTCAGCAGCTGGGACAGGAGAAGCCTGCAAGGGCTGAGACAGTGCACAACCCTCCAAACCTGGGCTCATCTCCACAAGAGGCCATTCTGGCCATGCAGTGTTATTCTGCGGCATGGAGCTGATGGCCTGGATGGCTCTGAGAGGACATTACTTTGGGCTGTCATGATCTCATGAGACTCCCAGGACAGAATTAATAGGGCTGGTGCTGGCAGACCCCATGGTAGTTGCAACATGGCCATGGCCATCCACAACATCCCCTAGCCAGCCACTTCTGGCCTGTCTTCTGCTGCTCTGGGGCCCCGGTTGCTTTTGAGAGTCACCTAAGATGTGACACCACAGGTAGAGCTGACTTGGTACAAGTTGCTGGAGCACAGGTGAGACCAAACTCCTTTAAGCTATTAAAGGAGAGATTGCTGGATGAAGAGGCTTCATCAGGCACAGTTCTGAATCTAATTTTCCAGCAGAAAGGGACAGCTTTGAATTTCTATGTTGTGGTAGACAACCATTTGCCAGCCCAGCTTGCTAATGATGCTCCCTGTTGGACTTCAAAGGAGCTTTGAGGGCAGACATTATCCTGGGAGAAGAGGCACTTCCTATAGTAGCAAAATAACTTGTTTGTGTGAACAGTCTCCTGGATCTTCAGTAAAATTCAGTGAGGAGAGTGGTTTCAGAGCGGGATCAGAGAGGCTGGTTTGCATCCTCAGCCCTCATTGGCAAGAAGGGAGCAGATGATGAGGCTTCATTCCAAGTGCAATCTACCCACCAGCACTCATCTGAAGAGCGTGGACAAGCTCTGAGAATGAATTTGCTTTTTTATTGCCCCCTTTTCAACAAGTAAAGGGGAGACTGCTTGGCTAGATGGCCAGGAAGGTGCAGGAGGAGAAGACAAGGTAGAGACAAGCTCACTCCCAACAGCTTCCTTGCATTATCCACCTTCAGCATAATCATCCCCACCTCTCATTCCCATGCTCAGCCTGGGGGGGGACCTGCAGCATAACTCATTCAGAAGGGCATGAGGAGGCTGGGTGTTGTGGGTGAAGCTCTAACAGCCCACTGGGCAACCAGCAGATGTCAGGACACTGCTGAGCAGTGTTAACTTCTTTAACTGGCTGGAAAAGCAAGGTAGGAACCTGGGATCCTGCCTTGAGTGGTTGGCACAGTAGGAAGGTCCTTCTGGCTCAGAGCGGGGCCACGTGGTGTGGGTCACTGTCAGAGGAGTTGTGTCCCCATTTGGAATAATGTGCTGGACTGGCCATCCACACGAAAGCAGGCAGATCCCAGGCAGCCCCCCCCTGCCTTTCCTGCACAAAGCTGTGCTGGTGGGCAGCAGGCAGCTGGAGCTGCCCTCTGGCCTGTCTGCACAGCCCTCTAACACCAGCATAGTGCCAGCCCAGGCTCAGAGGGCTCAAAATTCACCCTCCTGAGGAGGTTCCTCACTTACTGAAAACATTTCTGGGACCAGAAATCCCCCTCGAGCCCTGCTCTGGGATCTGTGGGAGGTCCTCTGGTCCCATCAGCTATGATACTTTCACTGCCCTGTGTAGTGTCACATCTTGTCCCATTGTAAACTAATGGAATCACTGCCCCGTGTCACATCCTGTCCCGTCCTAAACTGATGAGCTCACTGCCCCGTGTTGCATCCTGTTACTGTATGTCCAGACTCGACGCGGTCACTGCTTTGTGTTGCATTCTGTTGCGTCTGAAATTTCTGCAGTTTGCTGCCCCGTCTCATGTCCTTGGGTAGCAGAAGCTGTCAGTCCTTCCTGCAACACCCCAGCTCCAGTGGCTCCCCTTCTCCATGAGTTCCTGACAAAATACCACAGCTCACTCTGCCCTTTAGGACATATTTTTTTTTTGGTAAAGAGTGAGAGTTGACAGATGGCCCAGTGTCTAAAGGAGTTACAAGAGTGCTGGAGATGGACTTTGGACAAAGGCATGGAGTTATAGAACAAGGGGGAATGGCTTCACACAGATAGAGGGCAGGTTTAGATTGGATATAAGGATGAAATAATTTATTGTGAGAGTGCTGAGGCACTGGAACAGATTGCTCAGAGAAGCTGTGGGTGCCCCATCAGTGGAAGTGTTCAAGGCCATGTTAGATGGGGCTCTGAGCAGCCTGGTCTGGGAACTGGATGATCTTTAAGGTCCCTTCCAATCCAAACCATTCTGTGATTCCATGATTCTATGACCTAGTAAGGAAGGGGAGAGCAGCAGCAGTAGTAGAGGGGGAAACTCACTGAAGATGCTGGTGGGAGCCAGTTAGGATGTAAAAGGAGCAATGAGGGGGAATGGATATCATCACTTTTCATGCTGTAGCCCACCCATGCACCCTAATGGGTCGCTCCATGGACTTTTCCAAGAGATTTGCACAGTGTGTGCTGCTTTTCCCTCTGCAGGGCAGGCACAGCTGGTGCCTTGTTAAATATGCTGGCACAGCACTTTGTTATTTGGCATTGCAGATTCTGACTTCTGCACGTTGGTATTCCCTGACGCACACTGGGATTCATTCCCTGGGAGCCAGAGGTGCAAGAAAGGGTATGAGCATGCCTGTCCCCCTGTCTCCTAGCTAAATTAAAGATGGAGATGGGGAGCAGAGCACAGGAAGGAAGGAGAGTCCAAAAGTAGTTTGGGATTGCAAGTAGAAGAGTGGATATGGGGACATCCAACCCAAGAACCTTAAAGCCTAGTGGTAGTGGTCAAAGATGGAGAGAAGTGTGCAGGTCTTTGGAGTCCTGATTTAAAGCACTGGAGCTGTGCTCAGGACTGCTTCCCACACTGTGGGCCTGCCTCGAGGCCTTAACGCCTTGCTGGCCTTAAACCAGCCAGCTTAGGACTGGTCTAGTTTCAAAGCTAAAGGAGTGTCTCTGCACCAGTCAGTGCCATGAGCAGATGCAGCCAGAGCAGATCCAGAGCAGTCAGTACAGCATTCACACTGGGCACAGGGCTGTGGTGAAGCTGCCTTAGCTTTTCAGTATCCCATTTCTGTTCCTGTGAGCTTGCCAGCGTGGTCACAGGCCACCAGAGTGGTCATTGACTCTTAGGGGATTCCCTTTTGGACTAGCCAGGTCCTTGGAATGATCAACCCCAGAGACTGTGGCAGGTCAGGAGAGAAAAGTGCTGGCAGGAATGTGGGGAGGGAGCTGGCAAGTCACCACCAACACTGCAGCCAGCTGCACATCCCCACAGGAGCAACAAGTCCCTCTGCGCCTTTCATTTTCCCTTGAGGACCAAGAAGGGTGGCTCAGGAGCTGCTGCCTTTCATGTGCTGCTCTCAGCCTTTCTCACTCTGTGTCTCTTCCTGTTCCATCTCTTCTCCTTGTTTTTCCAGAAAAGAAAGTCCAGTTCCAGCGTTCAGTTAATGGTGAGTGTCCTTTGTCTTCCTAAATGCCGATATTGCTGGGCCTCTCCACATGTTCCAGCTTCCCCCGTTTTTGGAAGTTACCTCGGGGTAGGGAAGAAGGGACATCGGGGTTGGAGGGAACATCCTCAAAGCCGTATCACCCACAAACCCCATTAACAGGGTTGGTGCAGGCACTTGCTGGCCACCAGCTGGTGGGAAGCCAGCCCTGGTTCTTGCTGATGGGTTCTCATGCCGTTTCTCCCAGTTCTCCTGACTCAGGTCTGCAGGCTGCATCGGTCCAAGGAGCCTTGGAGAAACACCTTCCATGCCTCTGCGGGGACTGTATGGTCATGGGACACCTTGCCAACCTACATCGGGGTCTTCTGGGTAATACACAAGCAAGGCTCTGCTGGGAAGAGCTAGCAGAGCCATTGCTCTAGCTCCGCTAGCAGAGTTGCCTTGATGAGGCTCCCGGAGAGAGATGGGGGGTCAGTACCCCTCTCCCCCCAAATCTGTGTAGTGCTCAGCTGTTTCTTGAAAGAGCTGTGTCTCAGCCTTCAGTGGTCCATGTGGGTCTTGGAAGCACTGTTTTATTGTACATTTCTCTCCCTACTCTGCGGTCAGTGTGGTCTCTCTCACTCCTGCACAGTCCCCTCTTTCTCATCCCAGCTCCTCCTCGCTGTTAATTTGTACATCTCTCTCTTTATTGTACAGTCAACATGGTGTCTTCCACCCCTGCACAGCCCCTCTCCCTGCCCCTCCGGCAACGCTCCTAGGAACCCACCACATGGCCCCTGGACCTGCCCCCATCTCTGTCCCCACAGGTGTCGGTAGGAAAGGCAGCGCCGTTCCTACGAGACGCTCCACAGCCCACCTCTTGTGCCCTTGGCGACAAGGAGTGGAGGTCAGGGAGGGCTCTGCCAGTGCTGCCCTAGAGCTGTGGTTGAGGACAGGTTGGACCTGCTGGCGTTTTCCTTGGTTTCTGTCTGTTGGCACAGTTGAGCGCTGTGGGGTCAGACTCGGGGGGCTGTCGAACACACGAACACCATCTGTCATGGGGAGAAGACTCTTCTCACCACCCCACGTCTCCTTTCTGTTCTTTGCTCAGGAATCGTCGGAGAGCACCAACACCACCATTGAGGACGAAGACACCAAAGGTACCAGTGGTGGGGCAAGTGGGAAGGTGGGCAGGTTGTTTTGGAGGGATGCCCATGGGTCTGGCCACCCCTCACAAGATATTTGCCACAGAAAAACCCACCACAATCAAGCTGCCTCAGGGATCTTCAGAAGTTGCTTTAACTCCTCAGGTGGCTTCACTGCTGGGTTGTTAGCACAAGCAGCTGGGCACTGCTGGTGAGGAGTGAGGTGTTTCCATGAGCAGGGACGTTCCCTGAAAGCAGGTGTGGAAATAGCAGAAATCTGCAGGGATAGCAGCCTGGCTGCTCTTTTAAAATAAGCGTCCCTTTGGGAAAAGCCTCCAGGGGAAATCCCTGTCTGCCAGAGGCAGCTTTCTAAGAATAACCCAGGGAATAATTTATCGGTGTTAATTTGTAAAGTCTCTCGATGAAGTGATCTCAGCACAAAGCAAGATGGACATTGGCCTGACGTGAGAGCTAATGGGACAACTTGTCCTCCTAGAGGAGGTGTGGAGGCAGCTGGTGCTCAGGAAATGTTGGGATTCCCTCGCCTTTCTGAACAGCTCCTAGGAACGCCCTCCCTCTCCTTTCATTAGTCACAATGCAAAAGAAAAAAAAAAAAAAGAAAAAGTCAAGCATGATGCCAATTTGCATTTGAAGCAGAGCCTTGTTAATAAGCCAGGGGTTACCTCTGGCAGCTCCTGCTGCATCCCTGGGAGCCCCAAAGCCATTCTTGCAGCCCATCCCTTCCCAGATGAACCAGCAGTGCCTGGAATCTCTGGCAGCAGCTGCACAGTTCTATGCCCTTTGCAGGATCCCTTCTTGTACCTCCTGGGGTGGCTGCACATCACTCACCTGTTCTCCTCCCTTCTGAGACCCTCTCCTCCCATTTTAGAGGGAGGTGAGAGCAGCCATGGTCCAGCTTTCCAGCTGGTCTCTGGTGTGAGTTGATGGGGTAGAGGGTTCCAGCTTAGCAAGGCTTTTCAGCCAAGACCAGCCTATCCCAGCTTTTGGGCTGAGGGTAGCTTTCCACTTGGTGATTAACCTTTCATCTCTTCAGGAAATCACAGGCATTTTCAGTTTTGCCCTGACTTTGAAAACCTGCAGAGGAAGAGCCATTCTCCACCTCTCTCTCCCCAGTCACTCTCCTGCTTTTCCCCCAGTTTTCAGTACAGTTTCCAAAGTCTCCCCACATCTTGTGGTCTGTTTCTGATGAGATAAACATCTCTCACCAATATGGTAGCAGCAACACCTGCTTCTGGTTTGTTTTATCCTTTTATTTCCCTTTTCTCTTTAAACCAACAGTACGGAAACAAGAAATCATTAAAGTCACAGAGCAGCTGATTGAAGCAATAAGCAATGGCGACTTCGAGTCCTACACGTGAGTGTGCCCAGTGTGGGTTTGGGCTAGGTGAGGGCTCAGCCTCCCAGACCGGGGTCTCTCACTGCTTACAGTGCTGCCCAGGAGATTTTACTGCTGCCCAGGGCAGGGTGACCAGGTTGATGTGGTAGGGGAGAGTGGATACCATGCAAAAGAAGAAGGAGACATCAGTTTCCAAGCCTGATGCTGCTCTTGTGGTCAGCTGACCACAGTTCTCTGGTCTCACTGTCACAGATGAGCCCAATTTTTGATTTGCAGAAAGAGAAATAATTGCCAACCTGACTTACGGTGAAAGAAGTGTTTGGTGAAAGAATGGATCCATGGAATCCATTATATCTGGATTGCCACAGGCTGCTCTGCTTGTAGAGTAGATGATTTCTGCTTGCTGAGCTGATGCTGTTCAGAGTACACCTCTTCTGTGTCCAAGGCTGATTTAATTAGTGGTGTCTGAGTGAGTGCAGGTCAACATCCCTGCCTCAGAGGATTGCAGCAGGGATATTTTGACAGAGAGCAGATAATACAGGTTTCTTCCCTGATGTCTTCCTTTCTTGTAAAGAAGATGACAATGTTTGAGGAGGTTTAGTTGCAAAGGGTTACTGATTGAGAAGGCACCCTGCTTTGGTGGGGTCATGGCTACAGTTAGTGGGCAGGAGAGGAGGTGAATTGGGCAGAATGCAGGGTTGAGGTCAGATTTTTTGCAAGAATTACTGGTGCAGACACTCCTCAGCCTCAGGCTGAGGGAGCCATCCTGAGCAGGAGGTGTTCAGGTTCTTCAGGCTCTCACACCAAAAGTGGTGAGATAACCTCTTCCTTTTCTCTCCCCTTCCTGGATCCCCAGGAAGATGTGTGATCCTGGAATGACTGCTTTTGAGCCTGAGGCACTCGGCAACCTTGTGGAAGGCCTGGATTTCCACCGATTCTACTTTGAAAACCGTAAGCAGCTCACTTGCTTTCTGAGGGACCCCTCCTACCTCCCGTGTGCATGTCTTGCCCTCCATCAGTTTGCTGGAGGGAATAGGGTTAGGCTTGCAGTGGGAGCATCTCTGGCTGATCTGGAAGACCCAGCTGGAGGTTTTGGGTCAACTGGGACCAGGTGTCTGTAGAGGAGATATTGGGTTAGCTGTTTTCTAGGTGGACCCATCCTGAATCCACCTGTACAGCATTTACTCAGCCCCATCAAGCAGAGACCTTAATACAAGTGTCTCCCCTTCCCACACTGCTGCCACCCTGAGCCAGAGCCACCCAAACTCCTTCCCCTGCCTAAATCCTTTTGTGCTTGTCCCCTCTCCAGTGTGGTCCCGGAACAGCAAGCCCGTGCACACGACGATCCTGAACCCCCACATCCACCTGATGGGAGATGAGTCTGCCTGCATTGCCTACATTCGCATCACGCAGTACGTGGACTCTGGAGGGATCCCCCGCACTGCCCAGTCCGAGGAGACCCGCATCTGGCACCGCCGGGATGGCAAATGGCAGATTGTTCACTTCCACAGATCTGGCGCGCCCTCGGTCCTACCGCAGTAAGCCCTGTGAGCATCCAGGGATGGGGCACAAGGGGTAGGGAGGGCTGGGTGTGGGCTCACTGCACCATTGAGGCTCACAGGATGTGGGATCCTGTCCTGAGGATGTGTGGTGGGGAGATGGCTGATTGCTGTGAGAGAGCAATGAGGAGAGGGATCCTCTGCCAAAGGGATGGTCAAAGCAAATTCCGTCTCCTCCCGGTTTTTGTTTTGCAGCTGAAGCGTGGCCCTGCCCGTGTTGGGTTTGTCACTGACTGACTACCAAGGGGAGACCCCCTCCGACATGTTCACCTACGGGACTTTGGCTGTTGGCTCTGCTGCTTGGTTCCCGCTGGAATAACCCCTCGCTTCTCACCGCACACACACGACAGCCCCCCAGTGCAGCACAAGCATCCCATCAACGCCCCCACACCCTGCCGGGGTCATGGTGCTGGGCCCCCTTCCTCTGCATGAACCAGAAAAAGAGAAACCATGAACTTAAACCCAAGCATCTGGCCGTGTACAGGCCCCCCTTATCGGCTGCATAGTGTCGGTGGGCCACCTCACTGTCCAGCACATCTCCTGAACTGGGCTCAGACTCATCATCCACCTCCATTCCCACCTCTGCTGGAAGCCCTCCAAGGAAGAGGGGGGCAGTTTTGAGCTGCTCTCTGCTGCATCCTCCCTGCGTGCTGGTGGATTTTGCTTTGCTGCTATCAAGGTTCCCCATCTGCTGCCATAACTCCTGCCTGCTCCCAACCTTGAGTTCCTGCTTCCCAGCAGCCTCGTCCAGGGAACTGCAATTCAATCCATTTGCCAAGTCCATTTTTCATGTGTACCTGTGCAAGGAGGGCCGTGTTTGGATGGGTGAGTAAAGACTATCTGTTCATTTTCCCTTCCCAGCGCAGGCTGGTTCCTTCCCAGGAGAGCTAGTAGGTTTGCACCCTGGCTCCAGGCAACTGCTGTGCCAAGAAGGATGCTCTCCCTCCTTCCTCCCTTCTCCCTTTGGAGCAGAGACTGGCGATGCTGGGAGAAGAGAGGAGGAGAACAATGACTGCTTCCCAGTACCGCATCAGCACAGATGGGAGCTGGGGCTCTCCCATCCAGGTGGGAGCATCGCCCCTGCACCCTCCTCCTCACCCACCACCCAGCCTGGATCCTTTACCCCAGCACCCCCTCCCCTGCCCCCTACGTGGCGTTCCCTTGCTCCTGACTCCCAGGATGGGATGGGAGCAGCCAAGCTGGCTGCTGGCTGGGGACACAAACCTCCGTGGCTCATGTGACTCCTTCCAGCGACAACAAGGAATGCAAGCTTTAGTGACAAACTGCAGAATCTGATTGTGCTTCAACAAAAACAAACAAGCCTTTCGCTGTCTTCTCCTTTGAGCGCATGCCTTTTTTTAGGGAAAAGAAACCAACCTACCGTGTATTTCGTAACTTGATTTTGAGTATTTGCTGAAATGGATCTTTATGTAATAACTAGAAACATTCAACTGTTTAAGTGGGGAGGGAGGGGGGATTTGCGGGGGTTGCTGTTTTTCATTGCGTTTACATTTGAAGTGGGGTTGTTCTGCCACGATGCTCCTACCAGGGGTCCCACAGCTGCCAGCCCCCTCCTCACACCGTGGTGGCTTGTCCCATTCTGTCCCACAGCATCGGGTGGCAAAGGCACCCACCTCCAGGGGCACCCACATCTCTGTGGCACCTTCCTGCACCCCATGGGTCTTCCTGCAGGGCAAACTACAGCGGTGGCTCTGGGAGTGCCACCAGCATGTGGCTTTCAGGACAGAAGACATGGCCGGGAGGGGGAATGTTGGTCTCACCTCTTTGCCATCAGGTAGAGGTCTGAGGGTGGGTGTTTTTCCGGCAATTCTTCCATTTCACATTCTCTTTTTTCCGACTGGAGCCTCTTCACTCACTGATATGAGGCTTCTGCAGCACTGCTGCCCCGGGGTACTTTCTATCTCCACTCTCTTTGTCTGCATGGTGTTTAACTTTCTAGACGGTGCGTGTGTTGAAAAACAAAGAAACGAACAAAACCTGCTTGTTTTGGACTTAAAAAAAAAAAAGAAAAAGGAAAAAAAAAAGGAAAAAAATAAGAGGAAATGTTTCCTCCATGTAAATTCTGAGCGTGTATTTTGCCTTTTCTGTGGTTTTGAATGCTTTGCTCTCTGTTGAGGCAGGGATGGCCACCATGCCAAACGCAGCTGCATCCTTGCAGACTGCAAAAATATTTTCCCACTGGATGGAGGGGAAGAAATCTAAATTGCTGGGGCATGGACAGGCCCTGAGAAGTGTTTTGGTGTGTTCCTCTGTGCCAGCAGTGCGATGGCTGCTGGTGATGTATGTAGGAGATGCCTTTTTGGGGGCAAATCACAGAGCTGATCCATGGGTGCCCATGGGGTTCCCCATGCCTTTGGTGGACCTGTGCACCATAGGCTTGCAAGAGTTCCCCAGAGCAGGGAAATCCATGCAGGGAAAGGATTAGCTTTTAAGGTAGAGTTTGGGTGTTTTTACAGATCTGTTTTTCTTCCTGTAGTCATGTAGTGCTGAAGTTTTTTTTAATTTTTAAAGGAAGGATGCAGCTCTTTCACAGTTCTCTCTCTCTCCCTCTCCAGAGCTGGCTCTAATGCCAGCCATGGTCAGTGTCATCCACCTTCTGATGTCCAAGCTCTCCGGGTGTCAAGAGGATTTTTGGGAACTGGTATAAGGTGGAGGATGGAGGACATCTTATCAGGGCTCTGCAGATGGGCTGAAGGGCAGATGCTATCTCAGCCTGGTTTTGAAGCTGCTAATAGCTGTGGACCTTGGATGGGCTGTGAGGGTGAAGCTGCTCCAGCAGCTGCTACTGGAGAAAGGACTGGGACTGGGGGTCTGGTGGGATTTGCAGGGAATAGCAGATGAGATGTTGGGGTAGATACAATCTCCTTTCACTGAGAACCCACAGTCACTTCTAGGGAGAAGCATCTTGGCTCCCAGGAAGGCTTTGAGGTGTCCTCTTGGAGTTTCTCCTCACTGAGGTTCCCCTAAGGTCATCTCCCCGGGAGGCAGCTGGATGTGCTTGCAACACTCCTTTCTAAGGGAAGCAGAGTCTTGAAATTTGAACTCATTCTAGTCTTCCAGTCAAGCTGCAGCCTGACCAAGGAAGACCCAGCTTCCCAACATGCCCATGCTGGCAGCATTAAGCACCTGCACTTTAGGGGTCTGTCCTGCCTGTTGTTTCTGCCCCACCTTGCCCTGCTTCTCCAGAGCAGGTTCCTGTATCTCCAGAGCATCTCAGCAAGCACTGATGGACCACCACCTTTTCTTTCAGTATCCATGGAAAACATCTGTTTCTGTCTTCCTTCGCATTTGCTGATTTCTCCTAAACTTGCAGGAAAGCTATAAAAATTAGTTTCCACCATCCTTCTTTGGCTGAAAGAGCCAGGGATGCTGCTGTTACATCTCTACTGTTAAGCTGTTGACACTTTCCCTGGCACGTGCAAATGGGCATTGCCCCAACAATCCCACCATGTTTCTGGGAATGACAATGTCCAGGGATGTTCCTAATAAGCAACATGGACAAGACTGTCTTGCTGGGATAGAGTTTACCATCATGGACCTCCTGTCCCATCGGCTTCAAGGCTGAAGATCAGGCTATGGCACATTTAATTTCCTGGCACAGATAGAACTCCTCTCCTCTGGTCTCCTGGTACCTCTGTCAAACCAAACTCAGAAGTCCTCCAACCTCATCCTCTCTTCCACCTCTCCCAGACCCCAGGGGATATCTTACTGGAAGCACTTACTGTAGTGGTGTCGAGCTCCCAGTTCCACAGGTGGGCTTGGAAGCTGCCTGTTTTCCTGTTCTGGCTGCCAGGGTCCACTGGCAACTCACATCTTGCTGATACTTCCCCTCTGGAAGAGGCCACTCCTGGGCCTCTGCTCTTTGCTGAAGGAGCAGGCACCCTCCTCCTCACCCCAGCCAGGCACAGCTGGGAGAGGTGTCTTTTTCCCCCAAACCCACATGAAATGCCCCTTCTGCCAGGCACCAAATCCTACCTCTCATCCCATGGATCCCCAGAAGCTGGAGCAGGCAGCAGTCATCTACTCCCACTTGGAGCTCCTGGTGGGCTCTGCAGCCCATGTTGGGATTGCAGTGCCATGTGTGAGAGGACAGCCACACAGCTCCATGGACCAAGAGGTGTGTGCCAGCAGATCACATAACCTCCTCTGACCACCCCAGGAGACAGACTGACCCTTCTTCCCCACCACAGGACGGGTTATGGTGTACCCCACACTCTTGCTGCTGCACAGATCCTCCAGCAAGCAGAGACCCAGTGTCTTTGCCCCATCCCCTTGCCCATGTCCCAAGGTGCCAGTCCCATCCTTACCAGACAGGGAAACCCAGACATGAGCAGGCTGTGGGGACACCAGAGCAGGGACAGGTGGCCACTCTGCCACCAGATTGATCTGAATCTCCTTCCTTCCTGCAGGTCATCAACAGGGAGTGGGAGAGAGGGAGCAGTGGAGGGGACTGTATCGAGTGGCTCCTTCCTTCTTTGGATTGTTGTCCCTTTTTTCTAACTGTTGCACAATTTTAGGGCTTTTGTAACATTTTTTGGACAAGCAGGGAAAATATGTTAACAGTGGTTTAAGGAAAAAAATTAAATCTATCTCTCTCTCTTATATATTATATATATATAAAAATATATATACTTACAGCAAATCTCTATGGAAATATTTATTTAAGATGATTGCAAAAAATATATTATAATTAAGAGTATACCGAGCTTTGTCACGTAACAAAAAATCAAGCCCCGGGGAGGGCTAGCTGCCTGTCCCCTCGTGTCTGTTCGTCCGTACAGTTGCAGCTGAAGCCTTTCTCTTCTCTTTTTGTAAGTGCACTCGAACTGTTGAGCAGTGTGACCGTGTTGGATTCAGTGGGAATTTCGGGGGTGGGGGTGGGGGGGAGGATTGATTTTGTTTCCTTTTCCTTTGTCTTTTTTGAACCTGTGGCTGTGAACAGAATGATCACTGCTCAAATCGGATGCTCTGTTTGGGGAAGGCGGTGGTGGGGGGGACGGGGAGCAGGGTGGGTGTGGGAGGGAGGGCGAGTGTCAGTTTTATTCTTGGTGTTCAAGTGCAATAAATAGCTACCAACTTCTGAGCATGGAAACGGATGATTCTCCGTCACTGCAGTGACTCAGACCGTCTGCCACCCCCTTGTCCCTCCATCACCGCACTCCTGTCCTCGAAAGCATCAAGGCTGGGACCATGCCTTGGGCAGGGGCTGCAGGTATCCTGCTGCCTGGAGGATGTTGGGACTCTGGACACTGCCCACCCCTGATCTCCATCCTCTCTGGGCTTTCAGGGTGCTCAATGTCATGCCCAGACACAGCTCGTTGCAATCCAGCCCTTTTGGCAGGGACAGGGCTCTGGGGGCTGCAGGTGTCTGGGAGCCCCCAGCAGGTGTTCAAGCTAGATGGGGGGTGGGGGTGCCCACTGGGCAGTTTGGGGGAGTTTAGAGGAAGTTGGTGCCACAGGGTGAGTGGGACAGGACTTCCAGCCAAGTCCAGGGAGGGTTTAGGGGACTCCCAGAGGCACCTGCTGGGCTTTGCTTGTGCAGGTGGGCTGGTCTCTGAGGGGGACTGGAGTCAGGCTGCCACATTACTGTTCCTGCTCCACCCCAGGCCCTGGTGTGCCCCTTTGCCCCCCTCTCCCTGCCATCTGCCCTGGCCCCGGCAGGTGTCAGCACTGGAATGTTTCCGCTGCTGCATCCCCCCTCAGCCCTGGGCAGCCACGCATGGCACAGGACACGTGTCCTCTGGATGTGCCACTGCCCCACTGCCTTTTGCCCTTGGTGTCCTCCCTCACTGCCAGCTTTGCCTCCCAACCACATCCCTGGCACCGCCTTGGCTCCATCCCTCCTATCACTCTGCAGCACAGTGCTGGTTAATGGCAGCTACCCAAGGAGAGTCCTGAGCATTCCAGGATCTCAGTGGGGATTTGGGAAATATGGTAGGACTCCATGCCGGCAGGAAAAGCTGGGAAACATGCCGAGACTGGACCATCTTGGTCAGCCCAGAGCAGCCTCAACTCCATGCTGTGGGAAGGCATTAGGTTCTCCCAGTTCTTCTGGTACTTTGTGGCTGGCAGTGACATCATGAAACACTGGAGTCCATCACCCCACACAGACCCCTGTGTGTGCCCCTCCAGGGCTCAGCCCAGCCCAGGCTCCCTGGACAGCACCCACAGTGATGGCTGGGCAACACCATGACCTCCTGAGGCCTCCTGCTCAGTAAATAGTGTCAAGGTTAGAGCGAGGGATTCATTGGGGCCATAAATGTTTATGGCAGGCCCTCCCTGCTCCCCAGCCGCCATGGCCTGAACTTTCCATCAGCCAAGCTTTTATGGCCGGACTCTAATGATTAACCCAGGGCAGCAGTGGAAGGAGATTCACGGTGTGCTGCCAGAGCCCCACACACCCGGAACAGCTGGAGCTGGGGGACCCCCAGTGCCCCCATGGGCTGCAGCCACAGTGAGGGGTGGTGAGGAGGATGGGGAAAGCCATCAGTGGTCCTGCAGGAGAAAAGAAGGACACAGCCATCTGGAAATGAGCTCAGCATCCCTGGACAAGAGAAGGTGAGCAGGCAAGAGGACAAGGTGTAAGAGCCAATCCTACACTCTTGGAGGGGGAAAGGCAATGATTAAATCTCCTGTACTGTCGGGAAAGAGGAAGACTGCAGCCTCCTGACAGAATTTACCCTGGAGGCTCAGGCCACAGTGCTGGACCCAGTGCATCAGGGGCACATCCACAATCCAGACATATACCTAAATTTTCTGTTTGTCCTACGGTTTTGTCTTTACCAGGAGAGATTTGCAGAAAAAAGACCAGGAGGTGCTGTGTCTCTAGATGTGCATGGGAAGTCCTGGAAGCTCCTCTAGATGTGCCTTTCTTCCATACTGAAGACTCCCCAAATAACCCAGGCAGGGGCTGCGTCACACAGCACTGTTACTGGTGAGCTGATGGCACATGGCAGAAGGCACACATGACACTGGGATGATGGGGACTGGCAGCATCAGGTCCAAACAGACCCATCCAGGAAGTCACCAAAACCCTCAGGCCAGCAGTGTCAGCAGGAGGTGGGACATGGGCTGATCTACCCCTAAATCTCATTCAGACACTGAAACCCAGCCCTTCTTTCACTGGGAAAAGCAGCACTAGGGGCTGGGGCCACACCTCAGATCTCCCTTGGCAATAGACACAGATCCTCCTTGGACATTGGGTCCAGCTGAAACCTGTCCCTGACCTCCTGCACACATGAAGGACAGCTTACATCATCTCTTCCCTTCCTTCAAGCCACCCCAACCCTGCCAGGTATCACAGGGAAGAGCCACCCTGACCCTCCAAGGTCCTTGGGAGAGCTACAGCCTGGTTTGTTTATAAAGCCTTTTCTTTTATTCTTCTGCTTGTTTTTAACTGCTCATTTATTAGGTAAAATTGCTTTAGGAGGACACTGATTTGTGCTGGTTTGGCTGGAATACCTCTGTGAGACCAGAGCACTCTGGCACACACTGTCCTCGGGGCATGGAGGCTTGTTACAGATTCTCTCACATGTGTTTGTGGGTAATTGGAGTGAAATACAGACAAACAGAGAACAGATCAACACACAGGAGCCCTTCTCCTCCTCCCCACCTCCTGCAGCCTGGACATCCCTCTACCCTGGACATCCCTGAGAGGGGACAGCAGGGCTGGGGCTACAGGTGGGAGTGGGACAACCCTGACACTTCAACCAGACACTGTCACACAAACACATGGACTCATCACACAGTTTGTCACACTGAACAGAAACACATCGGGGGCACCAGGACAGGCAGCAGCTCTGCCCTGGTAGGGCCAGGGTGGTGATGAGGAACCTGGTAGGGTCAGAAGCTCCTGCCTACTCCTTGAAAGACCCCCCAAACTGTCCTGAAGTGCTGCAGTGCAACCTGTGCAAAATGGGAGGTGATCTCCCACCCAGCCTATGGGACAGTGGGTCCCCTCATATCATGGACTCCTCCTCGTCCTCCTCCTCCATCTCCCGGTCCACCTCGATGGCAGTGTTCTCGTAGCTGGTGATGCCCCCGTATTTCCGCATGTGGACCATCAGGGGTTTGGGGGACTGGCTGCCAGCCAGGCTCGCCACGTACACACCGGTGCGGTTCTCCTCCAGGGATGGGCCCCAGTCCATGGCTGGTCGGCTGGCTTGCTGGACTCGCTGTGAGGGGACAGGCAGAGGGAGCACAGGCACCACACACCCTCCACTCCCCAGGCAGCACCCCACCCCACAGCTCACCCACCACTCCCAGTGCCCTGCTGGCTCCCAGGGACTGGAACAACCCCCAGTGAGGATGGGATGGGGTCAAAAGCTTGTCCTGAAACCTTTTGGGAAGGCGGTTCTGTCTAAGTGTCTGCCTGTGGGCAGGGGAGGTGTCGTGGGCTGAGTGCTGGTGGTGAGGGCTTGCAGGAACAAGGGGCTATTGTAGGGCTACAGCCATGTGCTGTGGGGTTAGAGCCACTCAGAAAAGGGGTTAGCCTTGGCCAAGGTGGCTCCTGGCCATACCACAGTGCCCATGGCTGTGCCAAGCCAGATTACAGCCAGCAAGTGCTCCAGCAGGGGATTGCTACCTGGGGAGGGCATCAAGCTCTGCTCCTCTGCTTTTAACAGCCTGGTGAGAGCAGTGAAGGGCTGGGAAAGCTGTGAGCAGCCAGCAGCTCTGTAACCTGTTCCTGGAAGAAGCCTTTAAGTGCAGGGATCCCATCTGGTCTGCCTGCACAGTCTGGCAGCTGCCTGCCTTGCTGTGCCATTGCTCTTGCCAAGTGGGTGCAAAGTCCCAGGTGCCCATGGCCACCCCACACTGGGGACAATGTGCTTCCTCAAAGGGCACAGCAGACTTGTTTTGGAGAGGGAATGCACCCTGGGCTGCCCCTTGGGCAGCAGTTTTACTCAGTACTTGCCTGGCATCATGGGAAGCAGCACAGCTGGAAATGCTTTGGGATATGCCATCTCTCACACCTCATGGGTGGCAAGGGGGAATGGGGACACACACTTCCAGGAGAGAAGATACAGAAACTTCCAGAGGATATTGACTTGGTGGGGGCTGTGCTCACTGCTGCATATTTCTGGGGTGCTCCCCAGCAGTGTCAGGCCCCAGAACCTCCTACCTCCCACAGCGTCCCTTCTTCTTGGAGCACAGCCACCACCATGCCCATGGGAATCATCAGGCAGGAGAGGACTCCCATGAGGATGCCCAAGACCTCTGCCCAGGTGGGGAAGCGGTAGTTGCCATACTCAGAAGGCTGGTACTTGACAATGTTATACACCAGCAGAGCCTGTGGGATGGGAAGAAAGGGAGGTCATCCCAGAGGTCTCATGCTCAAAGAAGGCCAGGAGATGATGGACACCTCCAGCAGAAGGATGGTCTATGGGGCAGGAGATGCCAGCAGAGTAGCTTATCACACTGGGAGGTCATCCAGGGATACTGGCACCACCATGGTTTTCCAGCACCATCCAACAGCTCAAGCTGAGCAGTTACCATCATTGTTGCTGGGGACAGGACCATCCAGCAAGCTCTGAAGTAGGGCCCTGGTTTGAATCCCAGCATCATGTGGATATCTCGGCAGAACCTCTTCATGCCTGCAGGAGGGAGAGGGACTCAGAAGCTTTGATCCCTCCCCTAGAGCCTTGTGCCTGTACCAGGCTGCCCTGCACTGATCACAAGCAGCGGTTTGTACCCTCTACAGCAGAGTCCCCCCACCCATCTGGGAGATGTGGGAGGGGGACCCAGCTGGTGCTGCCTGAACGACCAGGCTCAGCACCTCATGTATCTTTGGAGAGGTGAATCAAGGGATAGCCAAGCAGAAACAGGTGGTGGGAGTGGAGTCTCATGCTCCACTGTGAGGCTGTTGGTTTCCCTGCTTTCCCTCCCTCTAAATCCTTCTCTTCATACAGACAGCACATCCTCCCCTGTGGGGACAGGCACCCTTACCATAGACACGTGTCACCACAAGGCAGGTAGTGATCACCACCACCATGAGACCAAAACCAGCACTGTAGTCATCCAGTAGGACCAGCCAGTACATCCCGCCCTGTGGAGACAAAGCACAGAGGCCAGCATCTCCATGACCATCATCCCAATAAACCTCCACTCTGACTTTTGGGGACCCTGAGGAGGTCAGCAGTCGGCGGCCTCAAGAGACATCAGTCTCCTCATGGGGTTGGCCTAGGGATGGGAATAACAATGTGTCAGTCCCCTTGCACCTCACACCTCTAGAAACCCAGGCTCATCTCTCTTTCACCTGGTTATCTGATACGGATACACATGGGAAAACTTGACTGCTGACCTAAGTTCTCCCCAAAATGAGTCTCTAGTTGGTCCGCACAATGGATCCATCCCCACAGCCATACCTCTGTTGTGAGGATGAGCCCCATCAGGAAGAGGGCGATGCAGATGACAGCTGAGAATGAAGCTTTCTTTGGCCTCAGGTAGTAGGGGAATTCATCTGTCACTGCTGTGACGATGGTCTCCATAAATGCAAACTGCATGCACAGGAGGAGAAGGTCCCCTGAGCCCTCAGGCTGCCTGGAGTCCACGGCTGTCTCCGTGGGCTCTGTCCTTACCTGGCTGTCCAGGCCCAAGGTTAACAGCATGAAGAAGAACAGGAATGACCAGAATGGAGAAAGGGGGAGCATTGTCATGGCCTGGGGGTACACCACAAAAGCCAGACCAGGACCTAGGGGAGGCAAAGGACAGCAGGGTGAAAAGGTGGTGACAGAGCTGGGCATGGGGGGATGGAGGAGAGGAGAGCTCAGCAGAGCAGCACCATGGCAGAGACTTGCCAGGACTCTGGCAAGATGGGCAGGAAGGGTCCTGTGACAGAGGGTGGAGAAACAGCCTGCTCCTGGCTCAGACCTTCAGTAGACATCATTTGATACTCAATATTTACACCACAGGAACTTGTCTGCCCCCTTCCCTCCCCCTGGCCCGTTGAGCATCCACCTTCAGCTCTCATGTTGACACCCTCATGTGCCTTCCATCCTGGAAGGAATGCTCCTCAGCACACCCAGGCAGAGGGGGAAGGGGAATATATCTTTGTTTGGCCTCACCTGCTTTTGCTACCTGGTTAACAGGGACCCCAAGCTCCTGGGACATGTATCCCAAAACAGAGAAGATGGCAAACCCTGCCAGGATGCTGGTGATGGCATTGCCCAGGGTCACTATGAAGGTGTCCCTAGAGAGAAGGAAGAAGATGCTCTGAACATGTTCACTCCTTCCCACCCCACACCAGTGCATGGTGGCATTGCCAGTCCCAGGTGCCACAGTAAGGTGACCCAGTGACTGTCCTTCAGGGCCTCTCATGGCAAGTGTTTTCCAGGGTCAAAAGGAGCATATATTTCATGGGTAATACTGTGGGGTTCCTCCAAAGCTTTCTGTCCCCTGTGGATGGGATCAGACCAAATGTCCAACACTCATCTCTTCCAGTGAATTACACTGGATGCTGGGGACAGGGCACACATGATCCAGCCTCAAATATCCTCAGCTTTCAGCACCTACAGACCAAAACTTCTAAGCAGGATGCTCTGCCTTGGTGCTTAGGAGAATTTTTTTCCACAGATCCCTCTGTTCCTCTCAAGCCTGTACAAACTGTCAGGTATCCCCTCAGTGCAAGGAACAGAGCAAGGTGACTGTGCTGCACCGTGTGTTCTGATGGCTTTGAACCCACCAGCTCAGGTTTTCACAGCTCCCCTCAACCCATAATTTTTATAAGACAGCAGCTGACTCCTACCTGTAGATATTCTGATGGAAGGTGTTGTACGAGGCAAAGGTGAGGAGGCCCCCAAAGCCCACCCCAAGGGAATAGAAAATCTGCAGGGCTGCCTCGATCCACACCTGGAGGAAGGAAGCAGTTCTGAGAAGAGCAGGGCTTTGGAAACCTCCACATGAGAAAGATGGCATTAGAACTCTGCTTCCCCAGAGCTGTGGGCAAATCTTCCCCAGCTCTCCAAGCATGCACAGCCTATGGGATATTTGTCTTTCCTTGTTAACACTCACCACTCATAGTGGATCAGCTGGCTAATGGAAGGGTTAATAAGAATGTTTTAGGGCCATCCCAGTGTGGCATTAAATGCCCTTGTAAAACTGGGTGGTCTCTTGATGACCACCACTGCTGATCGCCACTCCACATGCTGGGATTTCTTGAGAGCAGCAAACAGTTAAATCCACCACAGGCACCCATCAGCCCATCACAGGGGCTAGGATGATGCTGCCCATGGTCAGGGTACCCAGGGGAGTCTTGGTACCATCCCATCCATGCAGAGCCATGAACACATGCATGGGGTAGGAACACATGGGAACAGTGGTCCAGACAAGGTGTGGGACAAAGATTTTTGGTCTAGGAGCAACCAAGAGATCTTTAAGTTAGGGTGTGGCCAAAAAAGACACCTGAGTGAGGGAACTGCCTCTGTTGCATTCAGGAGGTGGCAGGAGAAGGTTCATTTTTGTGTATTGAACAAATTACACAACATCCTACTCACCTTGGAAGACAGCAAGTGATCAAACTGGGGTGTGAGGTAAAACTGGATCCCCTTCCAGGCCCCCTCCAAGGTCACGCCACGAATGAGCAGCATCACCAGGATGAGGTATGGGAAGGTGGCAGTGAAGTACACAACCTGTGGGAGAGCAGAGCCAGCTGGGAGAGCTGGGAATGAGAGCAAGGTGTGAGTGCTGCCCCCATGCCCTGTCCCCAGGGTGGGACACATCACTCTGCAGTCCTTGGGCTGCAGCAGGGCTGGTGTCCCATCCCTGCTGGAGTCTGAGTGTGCAAGGCATCCCCTAAATATCTTATACCCAGCGGGTGGTGTTTGTGGGTCTCACTATCCCAGAGGTGCAGAGTCCCATGCACTAGTGAGCATCACTGTAGGTTCCCCCCAGAGGAGAGCAGCCAGCCCTTACCTTGCCAGAGGATTTGACTCCCTTAAGGATGCACAGATAAACAATAGTCCAAGAAAGGAGCAGGCACAGACACAAGTTCCAGCGGATCCTCCCAGGATCCCCAATCCCCGAGCTTCCTTGGATGTGCAGGACATACCGGCTAGGGAAGAAGGAGAGCTGCTAGTGAGCAGCCATGAGCAGCCTTCTTCCAGAGGCCCTCTGACCCTAGAAATGCTTCTGCTGCAAAATAACCTTGTCAACAATCATTGGCACTGGCAACTCCTTGCCAAGCAAACAGGAACAGTTGGAGTGATTTCTCCACCATGTATTAAAGAGCCCAGAAGGGATGCCTGGCATCTAGAGAACAAATTCCCAGTCATTCCAGACGTGGGATGCATTTTAGTCTGGCATATCTCCAGGCCAACAAAGCAGCTCTAGAACATGGACACCTCCCACATCCCAGTGGCTAAACTGAGCTGTCACCCACAGCTGAGCACACGAGCCCATCGCTGCACCCACAGCACCAACCATGGGTGAGATCTGCAGCATCTGTGCTGTCAGACATGCAGATCCTTCACCCCTCATCCCATCCACAACCTTTCCCTGATTAGATCCCCACGCCTGGGTCGGGCTGACCTCATTACCTCCAGTACTCCTCGCTGGGGCTGACGGTGTTGCTGATGTTGACGGGGAGGGTGTTGTTCCCCGCCTTGATGACGTGGTGATCCAGGCACAGGTCAGTGTTCCACCAGTTGCCACAGTGCTGCCAGGGCAAGTCGCTTGTGAGGGATGCAAAGAGGTAGAAGAGAACGTAAGCAATGATCATATTGTAGTAAATGGCCACCAAGGAGACGATGAGGATCGTGCCCATGCCAACGCCTGAAGGAAGGAGAGGGTAAAGAAGGAGTGAGCTGGAGCAGAGCGAAGCACATCCAAAAGCAGGGTCAGACACTGCACCTCAGCAGCCAAATGATCTACCAGTCCAAGGTTCACCTGCTGGGGGAGCCTCTTATTGCCATTATAACACCTGGACATGCCTTCTCTGCATTGATGATCTATTGCCTCACACAAAAGACTTTACACCAGCTTAATATTGAGAATAAAAGTATTTGAACTTTTTTTTGAATACTTTATTCTTACCTTTGTTTTTAACAGGTATTGCTTAGTTTTCATGCTCTATTTTGTACAATAACTGGCTTAATAATCTTCATACCATTTCTAGAGCTGGTCATGCCAATCAAAGCCCTCAAAGACTGACAAATTGCATGCATATTCTGCAGCTACTAAAACAGTTAATTCAAAATTCCAGCCTGCCACACCTTCCCCCAGGTTCTTTTGATTCTATCATGGGATGCTGCTGCTGGTGCATGTCCCCATCAAAGAGCTCTTGAAGAGGTCCTTCAGAGGCTCTGGACTTCACTCACGCACCTTTAAAGAGAGGGCTTATCTTCCAGACTGCAAGTGGCCCTAGGCTGGAGAACTGGCCAAGTGACAGCTCCATGAAGAAGATGGGGATCCCACAGATGGCCAGCATGATGAAATAAGGAACCAAGAAAGCTCCTGCAAGAAGCAAAAAGAACCAAAAAAAAAAAAAAAAAAAATAATCCTGAAAGCAATACTGAACAAATACCTAAAGCCCAACAGTGACAGAGAATAAAGCTCATTCAATATGTGTGGCTCTGAAGGATCTACATCAAAATCAGGAAGACAGGGAAGAGCAAGAGCTCACTGTTAGTGCTGGAGAAAGGGGCTGTGATTCACCTGGTGCTGTGCCTCCCCTCTGCTCCCAACTCTTTTTTAATCTTTCACAAACACCATGAAATTCTCCAGTTATTATTGTTGTGGGAGGAGTTAAACCAACATTTTACACTTTCACCCAGGGCTCTTGCATTGCCAAAGGTTCACTCCCTCTTTTGAGAGCTGGGAAGTGTTTGCTGACCCTGCTGAGTCCTGGAGGACACAAGATGCTACTAGACACCAGGAGGGCTGATGTTTAGTTCAGCATGGAGACAGGAGTTTGTCCAAGGCCAAGGATACAGAGATGGGCTTGCAAGTCCCTTCCACATGGATACAGGTTAGGCTAAAGCCCTAAACAACCATGGGGAGGGCAGGAGGATACTTCGCCCTGCAACAAGTGCTACTTTCCAGCCCCAGGAAGGGGAAGGGATATTTCTTCAAGGGTATTCTACCAGCCCAGGTCAGTGGGTGAGAAACTGACTGCTCCAAAGGATGCCCAAGTACCTCCTCCATTGGTGTAAGCCCTGTAGGGAAACCTCCAGACGTTTCCAAGGCCCACGCAGTATCCGATGCAGGAGAGGAGGAAATCCAAACGCCCTGTCCAGTTCCCTCTGTCTTCTGGGCACTCGGAGCCCAGGTCCCCATCCTGGCTGCTGGGGCTTACCAGGAGATCTGGGGTCACCGGCTGAGTGAGGGACCCAGGCAGGGGTTGAGCAAGGAATAAAAACAGAGAATGAAGAATGGGAGAGAGAGAAGAAGTGCCAAGAACTCGCAACTGAATTAGTGACCCGAGCCACAGCACTGACACTTGTCCCTTGGGAACACCCTGTCCCTGCACACTCTGTCCCCACCTCAGTCAATGCCCTGCTCTGCCACTGAGCAAACAAAAGGGATAAATGTGATCCCACATGGCCAGAGCTCCCCTGGGAAAAGTAGGATTGTCCCAGTTCATTCTGGGAAGGCTCACCAGGACCCAACTCACAACCCGAGGTTCCAAAGACATCCTTTCAGGGGGCCACAATAATCTTTCTGGATCTCCTGCAGAATATGGGCATGAGGACAGCAGGAGAACCACTGTGGCATGCCAGGGAGCGTGACACCCAGCCCCATGTGTGCTGCCATGCCAGGCACTCGGCTGGCTGCCATTAATTGCTCCATGCATTTTTCACACTTTTCCAACTGCCAAAAACCTGCACTGTGGGAATTTAGTGATACTCCCAGTTGTCCTGGCTGAGAGAAGATAGACCTCCTTCCAGAATTCCTAATGTGCTCTGGATCAATGCAGCAAAGTCAGGACATTAACCCATTCCCTTCCTCCCCACTGCCTCAGCTCTGTGAGTGGAAGTGTGAGTCCTTCAATCCATTTGGGTTGGGGTGATGCACCAGGAGGGAACCCCCATCTTTGTGTGCATGTACATCAGGTTTGCAGTGAGGTGTTCAGTCTGAATTCCCCCAATTTCCTGACCTCAGGAGAGCAGGGAAAGCATCCCCAACTGACTCCAGAGCTGGAAGCCTGAGCCAGCAGCTGCCAGATGAGATCCCATCACAGATACACCTACAGCAAAACCAGAGAGCACAAAGGGGTGGAATGAGGATCCTCTCCCTGTGCCACTATCTGGTGCTGTGCCCTGGCATGGGGGTTTATCATGTTTGTATTGAGGCACAGGAGGATTCTGGTGTCCCTGCTGACAAGGTACCAGGGTCAGGGCAGGAGGAGCCCATTTGGGAACCTTCTCTTCTTGGGTTATCTGAAGAAAAAAGTCAGCCATCTACCTGTCCTTGTTCATAATCACAGGGAACAAATCCATGGGCTGTGGTTGAGGGAGAGGGACCTGGGTTTGGAGGGATCAGCCAGAAGGAGCTGCAGGTCTCCTGTACTGGTGTGCACTGGTGCTCAGAGCCTGCAGCAGCCCCCAGCCCCCAGGAGGCCAGAGCTGGCTGGTGATCAGAGCTCAGTGCTGCCCTTTCACAGCCTCAGGAAAGGTAGCAGCCACCTCCCCTCCTCTCCTCCTCCTCCTCTCCAGCTGGACTGGACTGGAGGATGCTCCTGCTGCTGGTTCCCATGGAGACACTGAGCCATGATGAGGAGAGGGCTGCCAGCTCCCACCCTGCACAGGGTGCACCCCAAACCCCAGCTGCTGGCACTGCAGACATGCTGCTTGCAGCCCAAAGGCACCAAGCACAGAGGCAAACTCTTCTCCCTCCCCACCTGGTGCACAAACACCTTGAGAGACAGGACAAGGGCAAACTCTTCCCAGAGCCTGCCTGAAATGTACAGATCCAGCATAGCTATTACACCAAAATCCTCTGTGAAAAGCCCATCCCTGCTGGATGCCACCATCACAAAGCAAGGGCCAGAAGAAAAAGTCACAAAAACACAGGCTGAAAAGTCAAAATATGACCCAAATGTAGTACTGTTGCTATAAAACTGTCACTACCTGGCAGCCCTCCTGCAGCTGTTCAACACAGCTCTGTGGTTTAGCAACACCTCCAAGCCACGGCCGTGCCTTCTAATTAGCCCAGAACACACAGTGTGTGACCCACAGCTGTCTGTGCTTGCAGGGGATGGACAGGCAGCTCTGAATTTCCTCCTAAAGATTTCAGCAGCTAAAACCTTTATTCACAAAGATCCCTGCCAGGTAGGGGCCATCACAGCTGGGTCTTCCCCCTGCAAAATAATGCTTCCCAGTCCATCACACTGGCTGGGGAGCTCTTGTTTTCCAGGCTTCTGTGATTTCTGAATCACAGAAAAACAGAAAGCAGGGATGCTGGGAGATCATTAAAACCTGTTGCCTAATTCCTGCATCTCTGTCTGAATCCTAAACACCTGCAGGAGGGCACAGGTAGAGCTGCAAGATCTTATTACATGCGGGTGCCTATCCATGAGATGTAGCACAGAAATCAACATAGAAGCAAAAACAGGAAATTAAAGGAACCAGTGGGACCTTCTCTAAACTGTAAATGGCTGTAATGGTCCCCATCTCAGTCCCCATTTCAAGGGCCATGAGATGTAGTTTGTCCCTTTTGTCTCAATAATGACTGCCCCCTTCTTAATGTCTTTATCTGAAGCTCTACAGCTCAAATGTAGGACCCCTCAAATGTAGTGCAGAAAGCAGAAACCACTCAAGTGTCAGATAAACCTGAAGGACAATGACAACTGTCCCCATTGGTCAAGCTGAGGAAATACAGTTCAGGGATGCTGCTGGAAAACACACACAAAGGCAGCTCCCTGACTGCAATGCTCAAAATTCCCCCAAATCCCAGGCATTCCATAGAAATCACAGAAAAACTGGCCTATTTGCCTGACTTGAAATGAATTACAAAGCACAATATTTAAGGCTTCCAGCCCATTTTTGTCCCAAATCGCAGAGGGAAGCACACCTCCCTTCTTCTGACTGCTGGAAATCTCACACACCAGCTTGATTCTAAAGATTTTTTTTTTTTTTTAATTTTTTTTTTTTTTTTTTTTAGGATTAATGCTCTCTTTCAGCCTCTGTCATAACAGGAATTCTCTTTTTCAGCAGCAGCTGAAATGCTCCAGAGCTCCAGTATTGCTCTAGTGCTTTCCACCGTCAGCTGCCATCCTTCAAGCCGGGCTCCCGTCTCGCAGTTATAAACAAACGGGGACTAACAGCTCCCTTGGCAACCACGGCCTCTTTGAACACAGCATCACTTTCCATTATTCACCAAAAGATGCTCCCAAAGAAGTTAGCAAAGCAAAGGTCACCAAGAAGAAAAAACACTTTAGTCTCTGCCAAGATAAGAGCTCAGATCTGTAAAGGAAATGGCTCTGTGCTAATTATTTTCTCTAAACCAATTTACTTAAACCAAAACTCAGCTGTATCCGAGTGAAAAAACTCCAGCTAGATCAAAGGTATGTTTTCATCCTATTTTGTCTCTATTCAAGCTGGCATTGTGGGGTTATTTTGTCAATGCTCTGTGTGTGGATCACAGCCTTTGAGCAAGAGAAATACCATGCAGCACCAGATTTCTCCCCTGCGGATCTGAGCACAGTGAGTCTCCAAAGTGTGAGTCACTTCAGATTAGTTTGAATTGCTTGTTAATCTCTGAGAGAAAAAAAAAATCTTAAAAAGGCATAAAAATTAATTCAAATGTAATACCACTTAGAAAGAGAAGTAAATAAGGCACTGCTATGGTGTGGAAGAGCCCCTCAAAGGGCTGAGCTGACCCTGGGTGACCCCATCCTGGGATCACAGCTGATGCCATGAGAGGAAGCAAGTGATGGTGGAGCCAGCACAGGGACATTGGAGATGGCTGAAGCTGAAGCAAACTCGTTACTGCAATGTCCAAAGTGTAGGGAGCATGCATGGATACAAATGTTTGTGGGTTTTCATTCTGAAAACCCTAGGGAAGTTTCGAGGCAGTTTGTGGCAGGTAGAGGAGGGCAGTGGCTCAGGTAGGAAGAAGCTGCTCAGCAGCCTGGCCATGTGTGGGTAGGGACAGCATGAACCATGGCTCTCCCCATTGGCTCCAGTGGGATTTAGTCCATTTCTACCAAAAAAAACACCAAAGAAAATAATCAAATAAATGAAAACAACCACTCTGCTCTTCTGGAAATGCTATTATGCAAAAAACAATCTGAAATCCTTAGACCTTGAGAAAGGACTTTTATAGATAACATCAAGAGGTATTTCCATATGTCTAAAATGTATCTGGTAAGAAGGTTTAAAACTCCATCTCACCAATGGGAAGTGGGTCACAATGAGAGGAAGAGGAGGCTGTCAGGATCCTGGGTGGGTGCTGCAGTGGGGATGGGCACATCTCTTCATCAGCCACCACCAGCTCCAGGCAAGCCCAATGCCAGCATTGGTCCCAAGGTGACTGTAAGCACCAGGTCCTTCATCTGGAGCTCAGCAATAGTATTTTTGGGTAATGAAGGACAGAGGCCTCTGAGCAGTGCTGGGAATGGGGGAAATAACTCCAGAGGCATCTGCTTTCCATCCCAACTGATCACCGTGGGACTAAATGAATTCCTGAATAAATGCTAAAGAGGGTCACCAGCATCAAGTAACTCAGAAAGGCGTTGGAAGGGGCAAAGACCACTTTTAATGGATCTTGCAGTCACAAAGCCAAAGCTGGAAAAGCAATTTGTAGGAAGGAGGAAGAAAGAGAAGAGCCAAACGATGCCTCCAAACAAGAGTGGAGAAATAGGCTGTCAGGGCCTGCTGGCTGTCACCAGGATACTGCTGGGTTTTTTACGTCATTTCCCAATATCCTAGGAATTTCCTGGCAGGGATGAAACTCTCCTGGGTTTTCATTCATCTCAACAGAGTCAACCTGCCCTGTGTTCAATGGGCATGGTTTGGCACAGGGTGTAGCTGAAGAGGCTCCCAGCCCTGGGCCACTGCCTGGGATGCTCCAGGAAGGGCTGAGCCATTCAGCAGCAGCACATTCCCATGATGGAGTTGTGGCTGACACCATCTCTACACCATCTCTGCTCCACCGTGTCCCCAGAGAAAGGACTCAGTCCCCAGCATGGGGGGAAATGGGAACTCAGACTGGGCAGAGCAAAGTGGCAATGGAGGGGAGCCTAGAATGGGAAAGCCTGACAGCTGGGTTTAAAAAGGGTTTCCAGCAGGATATAAAAAGGGTTTGTAGCTCTGCCAGCTCTGCCCTAAACCCAGAGTTCAGCATCCAGCTGACCCCACATCACCCACACCCCTTCGAATCCTACGGAGGAGGATGAGGATGAGGAGGCAATCCAAGCTGCGCGTAGGAAAGGCACTGCCCAGCCCCTGTGCTCGTCCCGAGGAGGGACCCCGAGCCCGGGCAGTCCCGGGGCTGCTGGGTGCAGCGTCCCCAGGGTGCCGGGCTGCGGGGAGCCAGCCCTGTCCCCGGTGCCAGACACAACATGAGTCACCCACCGCCGGCAGCACCTGCTGGCAGGGGAGGGGTGGGGACAGCGGTGCCTCCCGGTGGGCACGAAATGCCCCATCCTGCTGCCCACGAGCTCTCTTCGGCCCCGCGCACGAACACTATTCCCTATTATCCCACTAATCCCTCTCGACTGCTCACGAAAGCTCCCGAGGACGGGATGCGGGGCGATGGGCATGACTCCCCCGCTCCCCGCTCCCAGCCCTGGTTTATTCCCGGGGTTATCCTTGCTCCCTCTCCCAGCCATGGGGTACGCTCGCTCCTGGCTGTCACCTGGCAGGGGGTAACCCTGGTCCCCTGCTCGTATCCCTGGGGCATCCCCGCTCCCGGCTCTCACCTTCCGGAGATGCTGCTGCCGAAGCTGCTTCATCCTAGACCCTGTTGCTATGCGCTCCCCGCTCCGACACTTTTCGTCTCGCTCTCTCCGGCGCTGGGGAGGGCGAAGGGGGAAACGATGGCCGGCACGGAGGGGTGGGCACCCACCTGCTGCAGGGGAGAGCTAGGGACGTGAGGAGCGAGGTTGAAGGAAAGGTTTGCCTTGAGTGGAGGATGGCTGCGTGCGGAGTAGGGAGGGAAGAGGGAGGTCTGTCTGTCAAAAGCACTCCTGATGGGGAAAGGGGGGCTACGGGACCTCAGCCCCGCACCAGGACAGCGAGGGGGAATGGCTGCTGCCTCACTCAAACCACAAATGCATCGGGTCCCTAGAGAAGGAACTGACTTTGGGGTCACTCTGTCACTGAGCACCCCATGTAGTGATGGCAGCAGATGCCAGAAGCTCACGGCACCTTGCTGTCTAGCTCTGAGATGATTTTCCTGTGGCAGGACACAGCTGGAGCTTGAGCAGAGCAGAAGTGATTGTTCCCCACGCTGCCTGAGCCCAGCCCTCCATCCAGGGGAGGGGGATGCTCCACAGCCATCAATCCCTTTGGGTAGGACCAACACATCCCACCACACTGAGGGCAAGAGCAACCCTTGGGCAGTCCCCAGGGTGAGCATCTGAGCCCAGCGTATCATGGCCCCAATGATGGAGCACAGGTCACATCTCCAGGGTCCAGATGTCCCTGTTTGAGTCAGCAGTGGGATACTGGAGCCCCAGTGTCCAGGGAGATGCCAGCTTTTCATACTCATACTCAAATCCCCAGTAAGGTGGTAGAGCTGGTCTGTGCCTCCTACTCTCAGTTTCAAGGTGGCAATGTCTCCTGTGTGTCTGGGAGAAAGGACAACCCCACATGCTCCAGAGCCAGTGTGGGCCCAGGACAGCTCTGGACTCACAGCAGTACCTTTTTGCCATGATAATATCTACTTGTCCATCACTTCATCCCTGGACTCTGCCCTGTGCTCTGACACTGGATGTGTCCCTTTTCCATGCAAATGCCCTACAGGCTCCAATCTGAGCCAGACCTCTGCCCAGATGCTTTACTGAGGTTTAAAGTAAATGGGCAGCACTTTGGATGAGGAGGACAATGGTAGTGCTGGAACAGAGGGAACCCATATGTAAAAGCAAATCTCCAGGACATCTAATGGCAGTTGTGCTCCTACAACCCTCTAAGCACTTCTGAAAATTTTCCCTGAAAGGTATCCTCAGAATAAAGACACATTTCTGCAGGAGTCCAACACAGTGAAGTAGCTCAGAATTTGCACAATGGGTCTTTCAGAGCTAATATTTACCTGGATTTCTCAGGGAAAGGAGTAAAGAGCAAAACTACATAACCCAACAAGCATCTCTTTTCACACACTCACAGCTTCCTAAAAAATAAAAGTATCTTTGGGAATTCACTCAGGCTGGTTTTACCTGCCTTGGACTTGCCATCATTTCTCCCTCTCCCAAATGCTGGCTGGGAATGTTGAGCCTGGAGCTGGCCAGGCTGATGGCCACAGGCTGCACCAAGCACTGTTCCTACCTCAGCCTTCATGCAGGGCAGGGATTCTTTGTTTGCCTTTCATGCTAGTGCAATCTGAATCATCCCTTTTAGACTTCTTCCCTTGGGATCCACCTAAAGAGAGATGTCCCATGGCCACTTCTGTGTCATGAGAGGGGAGAGCCTGGCACCACCTTGTTACAGCTGTCCCATGTCACCAGCATGGACCAATCTCTACACAAACCATTCAGCATTCCTGGGCAGACTACATGGCTTCATCTTCTTGTTTCTAGGGCAGTATTTTTCATTAGAGACATACAGGGCTGATGGTGCCCTGAAATGTCCATGTTGATACCACTTCTGGGATGCTCTGTACCTGGAACTTGCTTTTCTGGTTTGTCTGGTGCTGTTCTGGTAGCACCAGCAGCTCTTCATTGCCTGAGATCAGCAGGGGGTAGATGTCTCACCCCAGGCACCTGGGATGTTCCAGGTTTAGCATTGCAGGGATGGAACAAGTCTTGCATTGCCCTGGAGCTGGCAAGAAATGCAGTTCATGGAACAGCACGCACCAGAGGTAGTAATAGCCAGAAGGAGCAGTGCAATCTGGGGACCCCCAAAAACCCCAGGAGAGGCCAGGGGTGTGCACAACTGTCCCCATGCCCTGATCCCCAAGAGCTGGCACTAAGTAGCACACATCTTGCAAGCATTTTCTAGCAAGTTTTCTTTTCTGCCACTCCACTTCTGAGCCACCCCCTGGGACACCAAATAAACTTTTCCCTTCTCATGGGCTAAAGCACAATGCACATCCTCCACCCCAATGCAGCGCTGACAGACACTGGCACTGCCTGCTCTTGGTGACACTGGAGGGCAAAGACAGGGCAGAGCAAAGTCTGGGGAAACACCCTTGCCCACCCTGCCTGGGCAGCCCACGCACATCCGGGTGGCAGCCGCCTGGGGAGAGGTGAGAAGGTGGCTGGCAGCAGGATGGGAACATGCCCAGATCTGTATTGCAGACACAAGGAAGGCGACAAGGCAGTGGTGCTGTGGTTAGTCACTGCTGGGAAGTGTGCCATGCTGGAGGCTGCTGGCAGGACGGGTGTGCTCGGCCACCTGCTGTGTGTGGCCTTATTTTGATGATGGTTTCAAGATTTCTCCAAGGAGGGGTAAAGCTGGGCAGTGAGACCTGCCCAGGGTCCAATGGGAAGTGCAGAGGGAATAGCAGGGAGAAACTGTGGGAACTTGAAGAAGATAGCCCCCAGGGTGCCCTGGGAGCGAGGGCAGGCTGCCCCCATAGAGGCCAGGTTCCATGTGACTCGGGAGGCAGCTGCTGCAGGTGCTAAAACCAGGTGTTCGTCACCTGCCAGGGGTGAAACCGTCAAGGTGACACGTGTCCAGGAGGTTTGAACCAAAGGTTCCAAAGCTGGTGGGGGCATGGTGTCCACCAGCCCCTTTCCTGGCACAGGGAGGGCCCTGCATGCTTCACCCATCCCTGCCCAAACGGCAGATGCAGGGCGCAGGGGAGGACATGGGAGGGGGAAGAGAGCAGATGCATTTCGTCACCCGGTCAAGGGGCGTGTGTGTGTGTAGGGGGAAGGGGTGGCTGGGTGTGTGGGTGCATTTATTGCCTCTTCCCGCCAGCGCCGGCTCCCTGTGCACACACGGGTGGCAGGGACCCAAGGGCACAGCCCACGGCTCCCTGGACTTTTACCCTGCTGTGCAAACAGGCAGGCGCCAGATTAGGGTATCAGTTGGAATTTCATCCTGTCAACAGCACCCGCAGCCTCTCTGGGTGGGCAGTGGAGCATCTTCCCTCCGTCCCAGCCCCTCGTCTCCCTGCAGGCCACCCAACACCGCAGATGAATTTGGGAGATGCACATTTTGCCCCATCAGTTCTCCTCCCCTCTGTTGTCTGCGGGATCTCCCTTGCTGACAATGGTGATGCCCAGAGTTGGGCTGCCATCACTCCATCCCCTGTCAGGGCGGGATCCCACTGCTGGTCTCCATGGGACAATGGCAAAATTAGACATTAAAGGCAGCCAAAGCCCAGTGAGGGAGGATGAGTGTGCTGGAGCTGGGCACCACATGGGGACCATGCTGGAGTCTGCACACAGAAGTAGCTCCAGTTTCCTCAGTCCAGCCCAGATCTTCAGGAAGGTGGTGGACTCAGTTTCATCCCTTCCCTATATGGCACCAGCTCCATTGCATTTTCATCCCCCTGCCTGTTTTAGTTCCTGATTCCCGCCTTTCCTTGCAGTGGTGCATGAGGTGGTTCTCCTGTGCCATGGGCAGCCTGGCACCATGCTGGTGAGTGCAGGGTCACCAGGGTGCAGCAGTAGGTGCAGCAGTAGGTGCAGCCTCTGTTGCAATTGCATGAACACTTTGTTCTGTCCCTCTCTCAGCTATGCCACCTCATCCTGTTCCCACTCCTCCATCTCCTCCGCCCATGAGGACTTTATCCTGCTTCAGGTGTCCCTCCACAGCCAGCTGCCCTGCCCTGGCACCTCAACACACCCCTCAGGACACTTGGCACTCAGAAGAGTTTTGTGGCTGGAGGAGCCATTTGGGGCAGGGATTCAAGGGCAGCCCCTTGCTCAGTGTTCTGCTAGACAAGGGAAACACTGATGGGATGGAGAGGGGAGAGTGTCAGGCACCAATGCCAGCTGTCCCAGGCACTATCTCACATCCTCATTCTCTGTTTATTCATCTTGGACAAGGAGGATATTCAGCCCATCGACAGCCATAAAATGAGATTAGAGACCAGGAGGCGCCAATGGGAGGCGGCCACATCCGTGGGCAGCTGGCCTTGTTCTTTGGCCTCTGCCAGCCCAACAGTGGCCTCACCCTCTCCCCCCTGTCTCCAGTGCTGTGAGTTTGCAGCCATCGTGTCACCCAGCACTGCCATCCCTCTTGGCGCCAAAGGAATGAGACGTGGCAGTGCCATGCCATGATATGAGCCACACCACTGCCAGCAGTGCCCCTGTGGGACAGGTACACCGTGTGCTACAGGGACAAGGCTGCTCCCTCAAGACACCCTTCCCAACCCCAGCTGCACCCAGGAGCATCAGTGCCAGTGCTACCCCGAAGTCAGTGCTCTCTCCTGCCACAGCACCAGGGGCCAGGAATGACAGCAACAAACCTGTGTCACACAGGATTCCTGCTTGCTTTTATTTTCACTGATTTCTAAAAAATAAAAAGGAAAACCAGTTCTGCCTTATATACACAAAAACTGAGCTGAAGTCCTGAGTCGATGCAAACATTTGTCCTCATCACCGAGCGCACCTGGTAACAGTGGCCGTGGGAAGTGTCACCAGCAGGAGGGAGACCCAAAGCCTTTGAAGGCTGGAGCAGAGCAGTGGACACAGGAGGATAACAGGGAGCCACTTGTAAAAGCCACAGCACACCTGGGGACTTTGTGTTCTGGGGGCTGGGAGCAGTTCGGGCTGGCAGTGGACAATGTGGCCACGGGATGTGAGGCACCAGCAGTGTCAGCTGGGATGTGAGGATTTGACTGGGTGGCCTCCAGAGACATGTCTGCTGCTCCATCTTCCCAGAGCTTGGAGAGAAAATGCTGAGAAATGTCACACGAGCCACCATGCAAGGCTCATGGTCCCTCATCCCTGTCTTGGTCTTCCGAACAGCAGCTGAGGAGCACGTGGTGCAGCCCTGAGAAGGAGCCACAGACCTTCCTGTGTCCCAGCTGCACCCCAGTTGTGCCCCACTGGCCTTTGGGGTTGCTGAAACACCAAGTCTCTTTGGTGGGCTGTACATTAACCTGGGCCTATACAATGGTCAAGACTCAGCAGGATAAAGACTCCTCAGCTGCAGTTCACCAGTAGGGATGGATGAACTAGCTAACTGGTTTAGGGAACACAGTGTTCCCTAGCTAACTGGCTTAGGGAACACAGTGGATGAGAGGGAATGCAGTGCATGGAGGAGCAGGGAGACAGGGAGGAAAAAATCTGTAGTCCTGTAATCTGTAGTTTTAGAGAAAATAGGAAAAGAAATGCTTCCCTCTCTTTCTCTCCATCACCTAACACCAGGGCACATGCCAGTCATTTCTTACATGTCTGAGGAGCTCCTGCCCACCTGGCAGCAGCTCCTGGTGCCTGCAGTTACTGTGCTGCCTTGGACCAGCACCCAAAGCTCCCCCACTATTGACCCTTCCATTGGCCTGGGGCTGGTTCTGGGACCCTGTCCCGACAGCAAACCTTCCATTCTACTTCCCTTCCCCCTGGAAGGGCTCAGCAGGGTGGTCTGCCCCAAATGTGCCTATGCCAGGCTTCCTTCTACCCTCTCCCTGTGCTCCAGGTGGAGGATGGCTGCAGTGCCACCTTGCCATGGCCCAGCCAGGGGAACCAGGGCCGCTGGAGATACCTCCACATGGCTCTGTGTGGCTGCAGGGGCAGGGCTGGGGATGTAGGGTTGGGCACTACCAGGGTCACTGGGGACAAGGGTGGGGATGTTCAGGTACTCTTGTAGGTACTCTTGTCTTGTAGGATGTGCTCCAGCTTGCCACCATCACCGTGGTTTGAAGGGCTCCCATGTCATGTCCTACAGCCGAGGGTCTCTGCTGGTTCCCAGAGCCCAACTAGCTCTGCCCTCCTCACCTCACTTCCCGGGAGACCAGCTCAGCAGAAATTCATTTTGCCTTGAGTCCAGCCAGGTCCTTCTTCTGTTTCAGTCTTGTTCGAACTGCCCAAAAGTACCAGGCAGCTGGATTGCCAGGAACACCAAAGGAAGCACCTGGAGCACCATAGGAAATCCCTCCTCCACTATAACCCCTTCCTCCTGCTGACATCAGGACCTTGCCGTGGGCTACAAAGAGCAGAGACCAAACCAGTGCATGGTTCCTGTGGGAGAGCAGTACCTAACCCATGTTTTTTACACAGGGGAGAGCCCACCAGTCCCTTGGGAAGGCCCCAGTGCCAGCTGGCCCAGCCTCGCTGTCTGCCCCATCGGTTCAGCCAGGGACAGTCATGTCTTAGGGAAGGGGCTGTCACCCTTCAGAGCACATGGGCTGGAAGGGCTCTGCTGCATAGTGCTTTTCTCTTGGGGTCTGTAGCTGGTGAAGAGGGTTAAGGCAGGAATTCTTCCTTGATCGTCAGTGGAGATGAGGAGACGAGGCTGGGGGCACTGCTGCTGCAGAGGCCTCCGATGGGTCCAAGTGTGCTGACAGCGGGTGGGGTGGGTGTGGTGGTGCTGGTGGGCTGGCTCTGCTGCTGCAGCTTCTTCTTGTTCACCTTCCTCTCCTTCGCCCTCCGATTCTGAAACCAGATTTTCACCTGCAGAAAGGAAAAGATGGCCATGAAGAGATGAGGATGGATGCATGAAGGGATGACAACCCCAAGTCCCCGTGGGGCAGGGAGGGCATCCCAAAGTTTGGAAAGGAAGGAATGTGTGTGGAGCAAGGTGGGGCCTCTTTAACTACCCGGGCTAAAGCCCTTGCCCTTGCCCATCCCCATCTCCTGCCGGGGCGGGGTTTTCCCGGGGGAATGCAGCACTGACCTGCCGTTCCGTCAGCCCGAGGGCTGCAGCCAGCTCAGCCTTGCGGCGGATGGTGATGTAGCGGCTGTAGTGAAACTCCTTCTCCAGCTCCAGGCGCTGGTGGTCCGTGTACACCACCCGGTACTTGTCTTTTGTCCTGGTCTTGCCTGTCAGAGAGAGCAGAGTGAGGGGTGAGCCAACGGGGGTAGAAGGGGAGCAGTGGAATGGAAGGAGCATCCCCAAGGGCACAGAGGAGACACACAACCACCTGTGGAGAGCTCAGGAGAAATATGGTAGTGCCCTGGGGACCAGTGGCAAAGAGTCAGGAGGCTGCTACTGGCTTTAACATCCTTCTGTCTCACACCAGAGTGTTTCTTTTTGTTGGGAATTACCTGGACTTCAATGGAATTGCTTGGTGGAAAGAGCAGGAGGGATTCAGAGGCACCCCAGGAAGATGGACCATAAATCCCCCGTGTCATGACACATGGTCCCTGAGAGCAGCAGGTCCTGGGATGGGCTGAGGAGAGGCTGCCTGGCAGGGTTAAGGAAAGCCCAGCTCTTTTTCTAGGCAGCCCCAAACCAAGGTGCCATCACATGAATGTCCCTGGATCAGAATAGGGGAAGGAGAGAAAACCCTGGAATAACCACATTTCTCTGCCACCCAGAGGGTTACTCTCTTTCTCCCTGTACTAAGGCAGAGGGCAGTGCTTTAGCTGCAGTCTTTAAAGATGCAATGAAGAAAGCCCACACGATGCCTAAGCACTCCTGGGGACTGGCTCCATGGGCTAGGGCTGTTTGGCCAAAGCCAGCCTGAATCTCTCCTTGGTCCTCCCAGATATGGACAGAGCACGGGACCATCAGGATCCACATGTCTGTGCACACAGATGTACATCCCATAGGTCTGCAAACACAGCTGCTGCTTTCTAGCAGAAAAATACAGTCAAAAGTAGCCTGGCTGTCTCTTCCTAAGTTCCTTTGTTATTCCACAAGCACACAGGGTGAGCTGCAGAACTCTGCCTGGGCTGTGGGGGGCAGGTGGCACTCCGAGGGAGGACACCCATGCCTGGCAGTTTGCTGACAAGTTCCTGGTGTTTTCCTCTGCAGAAGAGCCCACAGGCAGGGAATAAACACAGCTGTGAATATTTGTTTCTCCACCCAAAATTACAAAATCATGTTTCAGGGAGTCGAGAGGGATTATGCCTAGCTATTTGTTTGCCTGGCAGATGTGTTCCCCTGAATTTCTGATGCTGAGAGCAGTGCTGCTGTGGGAAGGAGTAGGAGCAAGCTCAGAACAGCTCTGTGGATTTCCCTGGGGCTGCCCCGGGTGTATCAGGACAAAATACTGCACACCACTGCTGCAGATGTGCAGAAAGGGATTTCTAGTGACCCAAGCAACCTACATAACCGTGCTTGCAGCCTGCTTCTGACAGGAAAGGGGATCTTCGTGTGCCTGCCATCCTGTTCATCTGCTCTCCCTACTGAGTCCTTTGCACATCCATCCATATGGGTCAAATCAGTTGGACACTGGGCAGTCTCAGCAATACAATTAAATTCTGACACCATCTGAGTGGAATCAGGAGTTTAGGTAGTGCAGAGGGAAACTGGGCTCTAGACACCCTAATAAGACATCAGAGAACATCCACAGAGCAAACCCCCAACCTCCAGGCTGCAAATCTGTTGGGAAAGCAGCTCAGTTTTATTTTTGACAGTGTCTCTCTCCTGCTCTCCCATTGCAAGGAGATGGAGACATTCCTAAGCCACCTCTTATGCTCAAACTTACATGTAAAAGTTCAAGACAGGACAACCCATGGCCACGGAGTACTGCAGGTGGGAGAGGGATTCCCTTGCAGCATCACATGGGATGGAAGAAAGCACCTGGTTTTCTACTGAATAAGCAGGAGCCACAAGGATCCAGCTCATGGCATTGACCTCTGAGCAAACCAAGTGTGGAAGCATGAGTGGGAGCAAGCAGGACCTGGGATGGGCATGGAAGGTATCTTCCCCTGCTGAGACTTGATGCTGACACTCCCAGCACAAGCAGCAGTCACTCAATTCAAGTTAGGACCCAGTTTCCATGACTATGCCACTATCTCTGTCCTCCTGCCACTGCTGCTGGTGGTGCTGGCACGGGCTCAGCACAGCATGAGCAGGGTGATGGCTGAGAGTCCCAGCACAGTCCCCAAGAAGCACTGAAGCTCTCCAGTGGTCCATGGAAGAGGGAAGGAGCCCAGCAAGGCTGCAACATGATTAGGAATAGAACGAGACTTCCAGCACCAGGGCAGGACTTCATCCACTAACTCCTATTCGACGGATGTGAAGAATTCAGTGAATGTTTCATAGTGGGGAGCCCAGCCCATCCCAGGGTGAGAAGCAAACACCTAATCCCTCCTCACCACCATCAGGTCAAACCTGCACATACCACACAGGGTGACTCTGTGGGTTAATAATGAGTAAAAAAGGTGAATTTGATTGAGCGAGGTGTTCATGGAATGTCTGCAGATACAGGGCTGAAATGCAGGGATTGGGTGTGCAAGGGAATCCCGGCAGCTTTGCCAGTGTCTCTTATCTGGCACACATCAGCTTTGACAGCTCCAAACAAAACTGCCCACGGGAGACTGCTGGGCTGGAGTGATGCCGGGGGCACCCAGCCCACACAGGATATGCACCCTGCCCTCACCCTCCCACAGGGCCCCTGTCCATCCCGGGGGTCACTGCTGCCTCTCACCACCCTCCAGGGGAAGGGTTCACTGGCATCAAAAAAACTTCTGCACCCCAGCCCAGGAGGGACCTGTGCTGAATCTGCAGATGCAGCAATTCCCAAGAAGTTACAGAATAAACCAGATGCTCTGGTGGAGATTTATGTGAGGTTTAGCAGCTCCGTGAGAAACTAGGCTCCCTCTCGCTGCTCCAGGCTCAGGGGCTCCTGCAAGATTTTTCTTTCTCATAGATTTGTCTCCTTTTTTTTTATTATTTGAAAGCAAAAACCTATCTAAGGAGATAATAACTTTAAAATGGTCTTACTTGCAATGTTTTTATTTGAATACCACTGTTTGGAAAAAAGGAACACCTGGAAAGTGAAGGAGTTGACAGAAAGAGTAAAAAAAAAAATTAAAGACTAAAGAAATAAGGCGGTTTGTGAATATCACATATGCCGTGAATTTCAGTAGGAATTATTATTTCCTGCTGCAGCTGTAAATAGATCCATCACAGCCTGTTCTTTGTTATTCTTTCTTTATCCTTCATCCTGGTTGGAGGCTGGGCTTTGCCTCAGGGCTGGCAGAGCCATCATAGGGTGAGCTGGGCACCAAGCTCAATATCAGTACCAGGATCATCACTTGCTGCTCAATATCAGGTATAAAAGACTCAAAACAGGGGGCTGACGACCAAGCCAGAGATGGAAAGTTATTCACCTCCACTAATTGCTGGTTTCGGATGTTTGCTGAATTCAGGGATGTACTGTGGGTGATTCACAAGGAAAAGAAAAGGATTTGCAAGAAATACTATTGACAATGAATAATTCAACTACCTTGAATATGAATGCTGGGTTACACTTAACTCTCTCCTGGAGACTTTTTATGGCTCTGTGAAAAGAGAGAGGAAATTCGGGACAAGCCAATCCGGTTCCTTTTGGGGAGCCCTAATGCCTATGGCCAAACAGAGGGATGGAACTGCTCCTGCATTTCCAGCCAAGCCTGGCAAAGCTGAAACAGGCAGACCCATGGCTGGGATAACCTGGAGCTGGGGCTGCTGCCCCAGGAGGGAGTGTGGATGGGGTGCCAGTGATGTCTCTTAGCGTTGTTGTTAGCCCCTTCCAACCCTGCTATGCATTTACAGCCATTCCTGCTTGTCCCTGAAAGACCAGGCAAAGGAACTGCTTGGGCAGGCAAACACAGCCATCCGAGGGGCCAGTGGGAATGGTTTCGGCTTTGGGATCAAGGCAGGGCCAATGACAGCGTGGGGAGAGGGTATCGTTACCACTGTTAATGTATAACCCTAATAGCACTCACCTGAGCCATGATTAGATAAGGGAATAGCTTTAATGTGCTGTGCAAACCCTGAGGGACACGCTCCCGAGTGTGCACGCACACTCACGGCGGGGATGGAGTCCTGACCCCAGCCTGGATTCACTCCTCACAGCAACCCTGCCCCAAGACAGGGATACCAGAGCTCCTGCCCTGGGCTGGATCAGGAGCCTGGCAGGGTAGGGGAAAATCAAAGTGGATCCTGGGCCTGCCATCTCAAGCTCTCTCCCCTCATAGCCACAGTGAAGGCTGCTAGGAAGGGGATATTTCCCCATCCACAGTCCTGGCCTGCCCAAAAGATGGCTTTAAATAAAAAACTGTACCCAAAAAACCCTAACAGACTGAGAATATGAACACTGTGAGACTGGTGCTGAGCAGCTCTAACAACAGCTGGGAAGGGGCTGGTTCAAACCCTGGAAAAAAGAGACTGTGGGGTGGCAGTGGCACCCTGGGTGGAGGTGGAGCAAAAGTTGGCATGTTACGAGGGGATCAGCCCAGCTCCAAATGGAGGATCCTGTCCGTGGGACACATTTCTCCCAGCCTCAGCAGGAGTAGCACAGCTGCCAGGAGCATAAACTGCAATGTTTTTCTAAAAGTCTCTATTTCACAGGTCAAAGCAGCTCAAAATTACCACAACCACAAACTCTGGCTCAGTGGGAAGCTGCTGTGCAGCCATCAGGGTTCAGGTCAGGGAAGCTGGGATATGGCATCCCCAATCCATTGGCTGGAGCCACTGAGATCAGAGCCCACCAGCTGATCACTCCAACACATTGGGGACACATTGGGTGTTGCTTTGTGGAGGAGGTGCTGGCAGGGGGGGATGAAGGCAATGCTGCCAGGCTGCCTCAGCAGCCCTCATGCCTTGCTCTGTGCTGGCTCCTTGTGCTCCCAGAGCCATCCTGCCTGATCCCATCTTTCTGGCTGTGCTCTGGCCCCACACTGGCTCCATCTGTACAGCCTTGTCTGCCCATCTGTCTGTACTGGGGCCTATCTGATGGCATTACAATATTATTATGCTGAAAAACATCAAGCGTAAAAGTCCTGTCACCACGGAGCACCTGGGAAAGAACTGGTCCGTACCAGAGGTAAAGTGCAGCAAGACAGGACACAAGGCTGTCCCCTCCATGTGGGTGCTTCCTCTCCATGATAAAGCTGCTCCATTCTGAATGAGCAGCATCTACTTGCAAAGAATATAAAATCCTCCCATCCCAGAGGAATCAGTGCTCTATCAGGATCTGGCATTTCTCCCCAGGAAAAGGATCAAGGAAAATTCTTCTCATCCCTGAAAGAGCTTAGGCAATGCAACAGCTGGAGAAACTGAGGCACACAGTCCCAGGGTCAGAGCCATGAAATTCCCTGGACAGCCTAATTCCCAGTCTTTCTTCAGCTCCATGGGGGAAAATCCCCCTCACAACCCCATAAAACTGAGGACAGCCAGCAAAGAAATGCCCCATGATAGAGACCCCAGGCCCAGGAAAGGGCTGAGGTCGGCTCCTAAAGCTCAGGAGCCTCCAGGCTGGCTGGAGCCACCCTCATCTGGCAGCCAGATGTGCTCCAGCTGCCTGTGTGCAGAGGGGTCGATGCTCCCTCTGCCGAGCAGCGTTGATGGGAGCTGCACTGCACAGAGCTGATGCTGCGGCTCGGGACAGACAGCCCAGCTCATTTCACCATCCCTAAACCGACTGGAAACGGGAACCCCAAAGTCTGCACTGGGGGTGGCAAGGGCCGAGCCTCTGATGCCCTGTTCACCCCCTTCCCACTCTCATTTTTTCCCCTCCTTTCCCCTCCAGCTCCAGCAGCCACTCCAAAACAAAAACACCCACGCTCCTCTGTGGCCTGGGAGGGGGGGATAAACCCGAGCCCCTCGCACTCCCTGAGCGCTGGGAACCAGCAGCTCATGGTTTTCACAAGCCTTCCCCTTCCCTTGCATACTTCAACATCCTCAGCTATTTTTCCTCTGCCGCAGGAAGCAGAGGAGTGATGGATGGGGCGACCCGCACGGGGCGAAGGACCGGAGCCATGTGGCTTGTTTCATCACAGCCAGTGAGAAACGACCCCCTCTGTAGGGCAATCCTTCCCGAGATCCCTGCCTGACATCATTCCTCTGCCAGAATGCATTGCATTTAGACAACGGCTGGGTGTCAAAAACTGGGTGAGAGGAACCACACATCCTCTCTGTACATATTCAATGTCTCTGTGCTGCGGAGGGAGGGAATGCTGGATGACTCCTCACTGAATGGACTCTGCCAAAGCTCCCCCATCTCTACTCTGGCTTGGAAATATGGGCACTTGAGACATCAGGGTTGAGACAGGACTCATCTTGGATTCTGAGGGCCCCTCCAAGGAGCCCAGCAATGCTCCTACACCCAGGGTAGCTCTCTCCATGGCAGTTCACCTCACACAACCTGAATATTTCTTCCTGGTGCCAAAGGCTTCAGAGCAAACTGCAATTCTCCCATGTGCACTGGGAAGCAATAAAACCTGGTTCAGCTTGGTACAGCGAGCACTGGAAACGTTTCACTTGCCAAACTGCACTGGTTGACCCAATGGCTTTCTGTTCTCCTGCTCAGTGAGGATCAAGCTCCGTGCTCCCTAAAAAGCTTTGCTTTTAGGAAAAATAAAGTGTGAGAGTGTGGCTGGGGAATGCATGCCTGGGGGTTGTGGTCCTAGCAGAGCTCAAGGCAGAGCCCAAGCTTGGTGCATGGCACAGCCAGGCAGGGCAGCCCTGCTGCCAGGAAAGGGCAGAAATACCTGGTTAAAGAACTGGATTTGGACAGTGCAGAGCGATGCACAGGAGCACAGGCTGGTCTTGGCTGGCTTTTGTGCAGCCAGCACAGTGGGACAGGGACAGAGCTGCACCCACATCCACACTCATTGGTGAGGACACCCCTCCTGCAAGCTTCATCCTCCTCCCAGGAGGTGCAAACCCCAAGGGGATGAAGAGCAGATGCCTGGTGTTTGCAGTGAGCCGGTGATTCCCCAACACAACCCCATGTTCTTGGACACAGCCAACACAACCAGAGGCCCTTCATCCCCAGGGGTAGCAGCATGAAGCTGGGTGTTGGGGCAAGCCTTTCCCACCTCTGCAGTGATTCAATCCTTTATTTCAGCAACTGGCAAATTCCCTCAGTTGTTCCCATGTTTTATGAGTGCTGAGCTGAGCGCCGCCAGCCTGGCTCCTGTGCTGGGTCAAAGACCACACTAGCGTGGGAGGATGGGGAGCACTGGGGTGACACATGGGCTGCTGGCACATGTGGGGTGGACACAGCCCCATTCAGAGCATCACCTCACTCCAGCCCTGATCCAGCTCATCCCAACCTGCCATCTGGCTGGATGTGGTTCATCTGCAGTAGGAGGAGGGGGACAGCAAGGCAGTGGGGGTCCCATATGGACACCAGGGTTCCTCTCCCCCTTTGCAGCCCCATGGGATTTGGCCCATCCTTGCTATGGGGCAGTGTGAGGGAAGAATCCAGCCCCTTATCCAAGCAATCACAAAGCTAACAGGACTGGAGTACATGTCCTTGAAATGTCCCCTATAGGAAACATCTGTCATTGGCCAGAGGTTTAAAGTGTCCCTCTGCTAATCCCAGGGTATTAGCCAGCCAAGCCCATCACGTAGGTACTGCCAGTGCTCCAGGGAAGCCCTTTTTGTTCAAGGAAAGTCAGTTCTAGGAAAGTTTGAGAGGCCTGTACCTTGGACGGCAGGCTAAGCAGTCAACAAAACCCAGCTGGGGCCAGGAGCAGGTTGTGGGTTAATAATTCAAGAGGAGAAGACTGATGGGACCCGACACACATCCCCGAGTGTCCCAGTGAAGGAAAGGGTCCCACAGGGATCCTTTAGGTGCTCATGCATGTCCTAAAGAGAGGCTCCCCATGTAGGGACTGAACAGGGAAAGGCACTGTCCTTCAGCTTGCACCATCATCCCAAAACATACCAAGCACAGCATGAATCCCAGCAGTCCAGACGAAAGGTTTCTGTCTTACTATTGGGATTTTTACTCTTTCCCCCAGTGTTCATGGGCCCCACTAGGAAAATAAACAGAGCTGGAAAACTGACCTAGAAATAATAAAACTGAGATGGAAAACTGCACACCCAGCAAATCAGCACATGCTCAGAGCATCACTGCTTGCTCTCCATCACCCCAAAACCTGTGTGGGCACCTCAGGTGTTGGTTCCACAAGAAGCCCTGAGCACATTTGCCCCTGCAAGGGATGCTCCAATTGCACTTTCACTTGCAATACTTAGCACTGCAGTCCCTGCTCAATTAGTGACCTAAAAGCCAGACTCGAGGCAATATCTGAGGATTTGCATGACTAACAAGCAGAGGGTGAATTTCAAAGTTCAGCCAGCCCCACTTCCAGCCACCTTCCTGAGCTTTTTATAAACCCTGGGTGCAATTCACAGGAAAGTTTGCAAATAATTGTGAATAAGGAGGAAGCATGAGTCTCTGACATGCTGCTAGTGAAGATTTTATGAGCAGAAAAGGAGGTGACATTGGAGAGAGAAATGAGGGCTGGGGACATCTTCCAGCTCGGTTCCCTGTAATTCCCAATTCCCGGTGATGGCGTTGCAATCCCTTCTGCTGCTGGGTTATCTCAGCTCAGCCAGGTGAAGCACACATGAATGTAGCAACAGGTACAGAAAATCATCCCCCTGTAATGCCTGACTCTGCAATGAGTCACTGGAAGGTTTCTGATTGATTTTTCTCAAGCTCTGGATCACATTTGCAGAAGTGCCCATCACACTCATATACCCTGCTAAACATTTTATTTACCACCACGCAGCTCTTCCCCAAAAGCTTTCAAACCATGGCCAGGAGCTGTTCATATGAAGCAAGACAGAAAGGGAACATTAATTTACAACCCTCTGAAGTATTATGATTTATAGCATTCACAATGAAACTGTTGATATTTATAGCAAAAAACTCCATGCATTCATTTCCTATTCCCAATGCGGTGAGATGAGGAGTTTATCAATCCAGACTGATTAAAGGCCAGTTCATTGATTTCAATAAAATGATTCATCCAAGAACTTCACCCTTATCTATGTCAAACCCATCTCTGCCCTACTCCCTTTCAAGCTTAATGAAGACTTTTATTTAAAGGGCAGCACTGAAAAACATCAGCTGTATCCCACCATCTCCCAGCTCATGGTCCCACCATGGCCAAATCCTGCAGTGGCTTGGCAGCAGCAGCATTGGGCTTGGGCCCAGCAGAGGTGCAAGGACAGGTCCTTAATCTGTGTGTGACTTAGAAAAGGAGTTTACTGGTCATCCATCCTAAGGTAACCACTGCAAGAAAGGGCCTTTCACCCCTGCATCGCTGTGGTGGGGCAAGTCCTCTGTGTGAGAGAGGAACAAGGCTGGTTTATTTGTTCCTTTGTATGTATTTGATCTAAGAGATACAAACTAAGCAACTAATGATATTTTTCCAGAATTCAATCAACTCAATTGTCGTCTAACTCAATCAGAGGCACTTTCAAGCTCCTGTTTTATCTTGGCCCCACTGCTGGGTGTAAACCCATGGCCTTGATCCAGAGGAGAGGTGTGCTGATGGCTTTCCTTCCCCATTCATTTTCCCTCCCACCTCTCTTCTCACAAGAAACCAAAATGTTCAGACCTACAAAACCTGCAGAAGAGGCAGGGTCCCTGCTGAGGGGAGGGCTGCACATTACATTTCCCTTTCCATCCTGGGCAGAGGGAAACCCTCAGCCCTGGCACGCCTGTGTGTCTCCATCACTGCATCTGGGGGAAAGCATTTTTCCTAAATAGTTATATTCAGTGCTTAAAATGGGACAGGAAATACCAGCCTGCCTCTCCCTCCTCTTTCCAGACTGGGGCTGGGTTTTTTCCATTTATCAGGATGTTCTGCCTGCTCCACTGCAGACACTGGTCCCCATCCCTGCCACACAGATTCTGGGACTATGAGTAGGTATTTTCCATGCTGAAAGACCCTAGGCACATCTGCAGAAGACCCTTACATGGCCCTTTGCCACTGGGAATAGTGCAGAGCCAAAAACAAGCCAAAAACTGGAGGCACTTTGCAAACAGGTAGCCCAGGCCCTGATTCCAGGGATGTGGGGCAGCAGCAACTCAAAGAAAGCTTGGCCCCAGGAGATGCCCACAGCCACTCCTGTAGTGAGTTTGGCCCCAGCAGTGCTCTGAGGAGCTCATGGCCAGCACAGGAGAGGGAGAGGGGTGGCAGGTTCAGGCAAGCCCCATGGGTCCCGCTGGGAAGGGTCCAGGCTGGGAAGATGAAAGGGTGAGGGTAGGTCAGGACAAAGGGCCGGCACCTCACCTCACTGCCAAAGGAGCCGGCCACCATCTCCATGACAAAGAGAAGTCCTTGTCAATTTGGGCTGGCCCCAAGGGGGATCTGCCCACCGCCTTTGAAGTGGGCAGCAGGGCGGGTAGGGGGCTGGGGTCACCCAGACGCTTCCCCAGGTCAGAAGTTCAGTGGGGGCAGGACCCTGGGGACTGGGGACAGGACCCTGGGGACATGCGGACAGGACCCTGGGGACAGCATGACCACTCAGTTCCCAGGCCAGAGGTGGTCACAGGAACCAGGGCACCTTTTCCTGCAGAGCCAGGTATGCACCAGCCATGCACCTGCAGCACCCACAGCCACCCTCCACGTGGCACTGTCCCCAATACACACACAGTGCCCCTCATACACACGCCATGCACGACACCGTCCTCCTCACAGCACCCTGCACACACACACTGAGCACATCACCTGCCCCAGACACACCTGCTGGCACTGCCTGTACACACACACTCCTCGTGGTGCCCTGCACACTCACACGGAGCCTGCAGCACCTCTCTGAATCCACCTCAAGCACACGCACACAGCGTGTGGATATACACACAGCTCCTTCCCTGCACACACACAGAGCTTTGGGCACCTTGCACACACACACACACGTGCACACCCATCATGCACAGGCTCTCACACAGCCAGCTCACAATCCCACGTACAGCCACAGCCCAACACCCCTCTCAGAGTCCTGGGGGTCTCTGGTTCTGCCCATCCCACCCGGTGGCCACAGGCAATGGCAGCAGTTGGGGAAAAGATTTTCCAGCCATATAAACTCATCTTCTAGTATGGAAGGACAGCACCATCCCTGCCCATCCTCTGCCCCTGCCACCTCAGAGCTCCCCTGCTCTTTGAGGACTGGGTGACAGCAGGCCAAGCTTGCTGTCCCTCTGGCAGTCCCCATACAGTCCCAGGGAGAGCCACAGAGCAGGATCCAGCCCTGCAGAACTCCAAGCCAAGGGATCCTCTGCTCTGGGGATGGTGCATGGCACAGGCCTGTTTCCTTACCGTTGTTGCTGGTGCTGGGAATGCTGCGCCTCATCCATTCGTATGGGGTGCGTCTCTGGGCATTGGGGGAGAGCTGGGGGACCGAGCTGCTGATGGGTGGAGGCAGGAGTCCAGAGCCCGGAGGCTGAATGGGGTTAAAATCTGGGGGGCTGAATCCAAACTGCCCCGGGCTGGCAGTGGATGGCGTCGCAGCGGTCCCATAGGAATGCCAGTCCTCCTTGGCAGGGGTGTAGGGAGAGCCCCAGGCAGCTGCCGGCTGCCCGTGGTGCAGGTCGTTGTTAATCCCCGGCACATGGTGGTAGCTGGCGAAGTCCGAGTACTGCGGTGGCCCCGGCACGTAGTTCTGGGGGTTGAGGTTGAGGCTGGGGTGCCGGACCGGGCTGGGATACATGTTGGCGTCCTTATCCACAAGATATCCTACATACATCTTCCCGGACCGTCCCCGCGCTCATGCTGCGCTGCCGAGCCGCGATTGCGGCCGGTTGGGTTCGGCCGCCCCTCCTTCGCCACCACTCACCTGGGCGCCTCGGGGAGCCTGTCCTGAGGCCAGGCACCTCCCTGCCCACAGGCTTTTATTGGGCCCAACCTCTCGCAGCATTTGCATTGAAAGGCAGGTTTGCATTTCAAAGTGCAGAAACCCCAGCGGGTGAGGGGGGACGAGTTCAAACTTCCCACTCTGACTGCAAGGAGGATGAGGTAGGGGGGGTGACCCCAGGGAGCACCGAGGACCCCCCAGCCCCTCTGTCACTACCCCACAACTGTGCCCATGCCACCGGATGTGGTCCCTCTGTAGCAGCTGGCTTGGGGGACATCAGGGTGCTGCAGGAATCCCAGGAGGATGCCCCGAGGGACCCCACTACCATCCATACCCCAGGAGCAGGGTGCCTCGGGATGAACGTCTGTATTAAAAGCCAGCTGCATGCAGAGGACAAACTGGACTCTGTGTGTCTGTCACCTGCCCTGTGTGTCACCACCCCACCTACATTGGGGGACACCAAACTTGCTCTGAGTAGCGTTTTCCTGTGCCTAGTACTAGCACCTGCCTCTTTGGAAAAGAAGGGCTGGTGGAGGCTCTGAGTCTGCATTTCCTCCATCCCAGGGCAAACCTGCCCCTCCAGTCCTGACAGCAAAGCTCGGCTCAGCCTCAGAGAGCAGGACAAATGGACAAACTCTGTGTGCAGGGAGAATGCCCCTGTCATGGATGCTGCTGGGGGTACCTGCGCTGACACACCTCCAAGGGGCTCATGGCCCTGCAGCAAAAGAAGTTTTTCACCTGTTTTCTCTCCTAAGGAAGCAAAGCCATCCCCATATGATGATGACAGGGAAAATCAAGCAGAAAGGAGACTCTTGTGAGGCCCTGTCTGCCTGCAAGGTGGGAGGTGTCAGCCACCAACACCCCAGCAGAGATCACCCCCTCATCATCTGTCAGGTCAGACACACCTGCACTCCAGAGGGGTTGAGGGATTGAGTGACACACTGCCCAAAAATCCCCACCACTGGCAGCCAGGAATATTAGCCCCACTGATGTCCCCCTCCCCACCAGTGTCACTGGCCACCACTGCAGCCACAGTTGTCATTTGCAGGCTGCCTTTTTCTCCTCAAACAGAAGCAGAGCCCACAGAGGCTCCAGGAGGGTGTTTTACCACTTCCTCAAGGCCACCTCTGTCCTTTTCTCTGCACCAGCTCCTTCCCCTGCTAGAGATGTGAGCAGGGCAAGGACAATCCTCACCCTCTGGCGACCAAAACAACCTGGAATTTGATAATAGGAAACAGGGGGGGGAAAAAAAAAAAAGAAAAAAAAAAAAGAGAGAGATTAAGGATGACATTGAGAGGAGAGGTTAAAACTTCTGTCATGGAGCTCTGGACCCTCAGTGGTCTGTGTCAGTCCAAGAACCTCATCCCATTGGTCTAGCCCCAGTTCCACATGAATCTGGGTGCACATATTCCCCTGTGCTACATCCACTTCCTGCAAGGATGAGATGGAGGGAAGATGGTAGGAGGGGAGGGGTCTGGTTTACGAGGACAGAGAAGGGTAAACCCCCAGCAATGGGAAATCACCCCTAGAGCTGGCATCACTTGCATTTTGCCTTCCCAAACCTGGCTTGGCTGGAGGCACCAGGAGAGGTGAGCACTTTGCAGCATCCCCTCTGGACCCCAGGGTCACCAACCCCTTGCTCAGCCTTGTCCTAGGTCTCTCCCTTGTGACAAAGGTGACTATCATGAGCGTCCCACCCAGTGAGGATCTCAGCTCACCACTCAGCTCAGATTGCTTGATGTGCTATATAACCCCATCTATCCCAGATTTTTCCCAAGATCCCAGTATAGCCACGGCTTTTTGTAGAGAGTCAAGGCCACCTTACTCCTCCTCCTCCTCCCATCAGCAAAGAGGCTCAGGAAGTGGGGAAAAAACAGAAAAAAAGAAAATTCCCCCTGAGCAGATGGTGAGAGGTTCAGAAGAAAACAGGTGGCTGATGGGTCCCATCTCAGGGGTGGCTGCATTTTAGGGACTGGGGTTATTCCTGCCACTGGCTGTTTCTTACAGGCAGTGACAGGGAGCCCAGGCCCCCTTTACCTTTTCCCAGTCTGTGGAGCCAATGCCAAGGGCTCAGGCAGTTGCAGGGGACTGGGGGGCTCAGGGGTCTGGGGCAGCAGCCCACACCTGCATCCTCCCCAGGGACAAGCTTGGAAGGGCACAGCATGGCCAGGTACCCACTGACAGCTGAGCATGGTCTCCCTCAGTGTGGGCAAAGGGGACTGGGGAGGACAATTGGGCCATAAAGATCCACCAACAAAAACTTCCCTCTTCCTCTTTTTTTTGGCCCGTTTATTACTGGTGGTGAAGTTTCTGCTGGGGAGGAGTCAGATGAGGAGCCCTTCATGGGCTCCCCAAGGAGCATTTCAGCTGCTCAGCTGGGGCTGAAGGGGGCTGAAGGGTGCTGAGGGGGACTCTCAGTGCCCCAGGATGCCACTTGCACTGGGGTCCTGTGGGTGAGAAGATCAGGGACTGACAGAACCTCTGGAGGTCCCCAGCTGGGTGAGAGCAGGAGGCAGTAACCCCTCCATCACTCCTAGAGACCCCCAGAAATGCCCACAACATGGGGACCTAGTCCTTCAGACCTAGTATTCCTGGTGGAAACCAGGCAGATGCAACAAAGAGCAGTCAGGGCTCCCTCGATGCTCCCTGGGGCTTGGTGCTGCTATCCGTGATCGAGTGATGCCATCTCCTGGAAGGAGGAGGGCTGGGAGGTCCCTAGGGCCAGGCTGCATGTAGCTATCACAGATGGAGGAGGGACACCATCCCAGCAGCTCCTGCTCCCGTGGAGAAGGCACTCAATATGGGAAACTAAATCCTGCCTTGTTCCCCAACTTGCTCTGAACCCCACCATAGTGTCAGCAGGAGAAGGAGTTTCCCACAGAGAGTCAAGTAAGTGTTTCCCCTTGCTTCCCTTTTCCCCCACAGTTTCCTGCCCCACCACCTCCCCACTCCCTCCAGCTCCTTTTGCTCCCAAAAGGAGCATCTGAGGCTTCAGACCAGCATATCCCTGAGCTGCATGGCCCCACTCACACCCTAGCCCAGCGAGGACCTTTCCATCATTCCCTAACTTCAGAGTGCCCTGAGAGTAACCCCTCCTCTCTGGCAATGGAGACATCAGTGCAACCATCTTGCAGAGAACAACCCCCTGCCTCATCTCCACCAGCCCTGCAGACTTGTATGTTGCCTTTGGCTCTCCCCAGATGCCTGAACCACCCCTGTGTCACCCCTGTGTCACTTGTGTCCCCATGCTGAGGAGAGTCTGCAGAGCTGGTCCCCAGAGAGATGGGTGCAGGACTGGGACAGCCCTGGATGTGCCACCAGTGCTGCCATACAGCTCCCCTCTCCCCATCCAGGGCTCAGTGATCCTCTTTGGGGTCAGGCTCAGCTTTCTTGGCAAATGCAAAGGCCACAAATATTGTGACTATCCTCAAGAGGGCACTGGGGACAGGGACACATGGTGGCAGCCCTCATCACTCCCCAGTCCGTGTGGGCCCTGCTGTCAGTGGGTTGGGGATGTGATTCCTCCTGCACTGCTGGGGAGCGTGCTGGTTTCACGCCGTGGCTGTGTTTCAGGCACAGTGCAAGCAGAGGGTTAACGATTCCCACATTAAGTGGCTGCAGATGTGTGGGAAAGTCTGGGGCGAGCGGACGGCATCGTTATTAGTATTCACCCAGGAGCCTGTCGCTGCCTCCCGGGGCTCTGCCGAGCACATTTAATACCAAGGTTTGTGGTGGGGGTTAGGAAGAGTGCGTGGGACGGGGTCGGAAAGGCCCCGAGGTGGGGAAAGGCAGTGGGATAACACTGCCTCCTCCAAGTGTTCCAGCCCAGGGGACCTAGGGAATGGGCAGAACCCATAAGGACACAGCACCATACGTGTGTATGGCCCAGTGCTACCTCCTGACAGTGCTGGCACCCTGTGGTACCCATGGCCAGGGTTCCCAGTGCTGCAGGAGTGTTCCCAGTGATGGGGAATGCTGCAGGATACTCCCCAGGATGCTTCCCATCATGTTATGCTTGGGCATACACTCACTTTGGAAGAAGCCCAGCACTTTCTGCCTCCCCTTCCTCCCTGTGCACTGGTGTCACTCACTCTGGCAAAGTAGAACCACAGAACACACAAGGTACAGGTTCCTCTGGACACCAGGGCAGAGCTCTAGAGATGCTGGATGCCTTGGTGCAGCTCCCTGCAGGGCCCAGGAGCTGGATCCAGCCAGGAGCAAGTGCTGGCAGCTGCCACACCAGATGGGCTGCCCAGATGTGGTGCTGTGCTTCCTGGCACCCGCCACTCCTCTCTTGTGGTCTGTGGCTTGACACCACTTCAGAGCGATGCTGAAATTCCTGGGCTGACTTGGAGTTGATAGAGGCTCTGAAAAACTGAAGCTGGAGCAAATCTGGCCCCCATCAAACCTTCAGAGAAGTGGGGTAAGACCAACATCTGCTGCTTCTTTTGTACCTGCCTGTCACCTGCTGGCACATGTTACCAGTTGCTGATTCCAGCACAGCTGTTTGTACCATTGTCTTGGCTCATCTGGCTCTGCTCTCTCTCCTCTAGGTCAGGGATGTGGGGTTTCCTCTGTGGTCCCAGCTCTGCCTGGGATGAGGCAGGAGTTTGGAGACATGCTTAGATCCACATGATGCCAGAGCAGATCCAATACCCTGGAATGTCCTGTCTCAGTGGCTGATTTCCCCACCAGAAATGCTGCACTACATGACCCCAAGCCCCCATTAGCACTTAACAATGCTTATTGAGGCTGGAAATCTCAGCTGAGAGGGGTCTGCCATCCCCCACTGCAGCTGTCCCAGCCCCAGGGGGACCACTGGGTCCTGCAGCACCACGAAGCTCCAAAAATAGAGGTGAGCAATGAAGGGCTGATGAGGCCAAAGTAGCAGAGCTGCTGCCCTCCACCCACACACTTGCACAGGCGAGTTCCTCTGGCTTTGGTGCTTCCTCTGAACTGGCCTTTCCCAGGAGCTGCTGTAACCCCAATGTGCTGTTCCTAAACAAAGTGTGCGGCTGTGGATGCTCCCTGGGGATGTACAGAGTGGGCTGACGTGTGCTTGCCGGGATGCTTTGGGCTCCCCAGGGCTCTCTCAGCATCCCCAAACAATGAATCCTGGCCTTTGCAGACTGGGAGGTTTTGTTTGCCAGATTCTTCCTGGTCTCAGCCTGGAGTGGGTATTGGTGCCATCTGTTTGCAAAGGACAGAGGGAGAAATAAGTCCCACTACAGGCTCAGGACTCTCTGCCCTCAAGCATGGTCTGTGTCAGCTTTTCCACCCCATGCTCATCCCAGGTAGCCCATCCCCAGTGCAAGGGATTGCACCAGTGGGTTTCTCCCTCACCAACTCTGTCTGGAGCAGTCACGTCCTTGGAGTGGGGACACTGCCAGGAAATAGCTCTGCTGAACAATTCCCAGCAGCCCTTAGGTCCCCACACATGGACCCACCAGACACGTCTTAGTCCCTTGGGAAAAGCACTGTGAAGAGCCATGTGCACAGCACGTCCCCTCTGCCGCCTGCCCCCACACGAGCTGCTCTCAGGCTCGCTGGTTCCATTTCTGCACAGCAGCCTGTCTCAGCCCAGGGGGGTGACAGAGCCCTGACAGAGCCAGATCTGGGGTTGGGGGAATCCATCTGAGCCAGGGCTGCATGCCTCCTGCAGCTGTCCTGGCACCAGGCACTGCCAGGCACAGAGCTGGCACACCAGCCCCATGCCATGAGTGGAACACAGGGATAACCTGGGTGCTGCAGCCTGGCTCTCCTCACCTGCCACAGCTGCACAGAATAAACACCTCTCTTTTGTTTTTCCATAGATACAAAGAAAACACGGAGATAATGTGAGACAAGCAACAAATCTCAGGTTGGTCCATCCAGGGAATCATTCCCTGTGGCCGTTGTGCAGGCATTTACTAGCTTGGCAGGAGGGAATGAGTCTGCCTTGCAAAAAAGGCAGGAACACAGATTTGTTGTCATTATGGGGAGGGATTTTTAATTCTTAGAAGGGAAAATTACAGAAAGATGGACAGGTATCTTTTCAGGATAGCCAGTGCAGTTTTGCACTTTTTCTTCTTTGGATCAGAGAGAAACACAGAATGGTAAAGGTTAAAAAAGACCTCTAAGATCATCAGTCCAATCCAACACTGCCATCTTCACCACTAAACCATGTCCCCAAGTGCCACATCTAGACATTTTGAACAGTTCCAGGGATGGTGATTCCACCACTTCCCTCACAGCCTGTTCCAATGCCTGGCCACCCTTAAGCATCCCCAAGATGAAAATGGTGGCAAGAACTGATGGGTCAAAAGGCAGCCTTCATCCAAAGATGACCTGTCCCTTGTTACAGTGCTAAAACAAATTGAGAAAAAAAAAATTCCCTTCCGGACACATGATGATGTTTTGCCTACTGTAAGTTTCTCAGAAACTTGATTTGAACTCATTAAGATGCTGGGAGGATTGAAAGCTAGTTCATTACCTAGATTCCAGCCCCCCCAGGGCAGTAAGGGTGTAGGATATCTGAGAGGGTGGCACTGCTGAGGTGATCTCTCCTGTCACCTCTCCAGCTCTGTGCCCTCAGCAGCCCCAACAGCCCCAAATCCCCAGCTAAACCCACCCTCTGCTGCAGCATCCCGGTTGCAGAAGATCTTTTATCCCCCTTTCAGGAAAAGAAGAGTTGTAAGGGTGCACTGGTAGTCCCCAAGGGGCAGTGTCCAGTCAGGGGTCAGGGGCCAGGAGCTGCAGTGCCAGCACAGCACAGCACAGGGAGGCATCTGGGGGGAATACACGGAGTCAGATCAGTACAGGCCTTCTTTAATAAAAACATGAGTCAGCTGCTGGCGTGGGCAGTGGATTTTCTAAACATCCCCTCATATCCTGAGAAAGGGGAAAAAAAAAAAAAAAAAGAGAAAACTGGAAGGGGGGCTTGAGGGGGAAAAAGAGAAAGAAAATAAAAGAAAAAGAAAACAGGGGAAAAGGCCAGAATTGAAAGCAGACACAGGGAGAGAGCAGCTCCTTCCCTCTGGTTTAAGGAGGCGATAGCCGGGCTGGTCCGGGGTCCTTTTGTTCCCGGTTAGCCGGGCCCTCGTCTCTCGCTCCATCGCAGTCCGCAGCAGAACTCCCCTCCCCTTAGAGCCACTTTGGCTTCTCCTCCTTTTAATTTTTTTTTTTTTTTTTTTTTTTTTTCACCCATCACACTCGTCCGCCGGGCGTTAATCGCAAGTTCTTCTCTGCAAAGGGTCCCCACAGAGGGTGGAGGGAGGAAGTCGGAGGAGCTCCGCTCCTCATTGGCGAAACAGCCTCCCCCCTTCTCCTCCTCCCGAGGTCTCTTTTATTTATACACGCACACACACACGCGTGCACATCCCTCGGCCCCGGGATTTGCTCCACACACGGGTCCGAGGAGGCTGAACCCCCTCCCAGCTGGGCTGGGGGCTGCACAGGGCACTGCTGAGATGCACTAGAGGAGCAGAGCCGGGGCTTGGCTGCAGCCCAACCCTGGCACAGCTTTGCCTCTCCTTTTGGTTTTATTTAATTTTTTTTTCCCCCTCCTCCCCTCCATTTCTTTCTTTTCCTCTCTTTCGCCTTTAAGTGGAAAAGCCTTGCCAGCTGGGGAAGGCTGGGAGGGCAGGGAGAGCCTCAGCAGGCAGCAGATAGAGAGTGCGGAGGAGGAGAGGAAGGAATTTCGGGGCCTTCGCCGGTGGGACGTGCGGAGCAGGCACTCGGCTGGTGGGACCCTGCCCAAGGTAAGCTCTCGTGTCACCCACCCGGGGGCTGACTCGCCTTCCTGCTCAGCTCTGGCTCTCCAGATGGGAAACGTCCTATTGGAGCTGGCACAGTCCCTAAGGACCCTGTCCCTGAGCCAGCCCGGTTGCTCTGGAAGGGGCTTTGCTCCCCTCCAAGGGGATGGCAGCCTGAAATGCCCGACCAAGTTGTGGGGAGGAGGCATTTGGTGGAAAGCAGCTGAATTCTGTGGCATCCCATGGGAAGAAAACCATGCCATCAGCTCTCACCAGGTCCTGGACCAGGACAGCTAAGAGGAACCAAGGGGATGCTGTAGCTGTAGGACAGGAAGGGGGGACCCCACTGCAGTGGGAGTAGGGCACAGGTGATCTCTGCTTCTCCCTGGATCAGGAGCTTGCCCTGGCTCTGCAGGCTGGGGGCTATGGGGGGCTGGAGTGTGCATGGGGAAGAGGCTGCTCACCGTGCTCAGTGAGACATCCTTTAGGTGTGTGTGCCCTACTGCAGAGCAGTGTCACCCCACTGTCAGCCTGTCCAAACACATCCATGGCCATCCCTGAATGCAGGTTGCTCCAAGGACCATGTCACCTCTGTCTGTGGCCATGGAGAGGGACAGCTGCAGGCCCTGCCCGAGGTCTGTGCCAGGGAGTGCTGGGTACTGGGGAGGGCAGAGCTTGGTAAAACCCTGCTAGGCATGGATGTGGGCAACTACTCTGCCGTTCTGAAAGCACAAGAGCTGAGGGCCTCTATCAGGGCAGAGCTGGTCTGCAGAGAAGCTCGGACAGCCCAGGGGTTAGCATGACCTGGGTTTGGTGCTCACAGTGGACTCAAAGTATCCATACCCTGCACTCACCTGACAACTGGGAGTCATTCAAAACAGGATTTGTGGTAGAAAGGGATGCTGTGCTCCTCCATCCTGGTCCCAGAACAAGTAGGGTTTGTGGGCACAGGGCAAAGCATAGGGTAAATAGCTTCAAATAGTTGGTCTGATGTGGCAAATGGCAAAGGTTTGGCATTCCCAAATCTTTTCAGAGGGCCTCCCACTGATGACAAGGATTAGCAATGTTGAGACCTAGTGCTTCTCAGGGGACATTGAGGGGTCGTTTCCCCCTCAGCAGCCTGCAGGACAAAGTGCCTGTGCCTCCCATGCTCTTGGGAAGTGAGTTTCATGTTGGTGAAACGTTCCGAGCCTGGCAGAGGACACAGGCCAGGCTGGCTTGGAGGGGGAGCTGCCAGGCATCTGCCCTCGTTGGCAGGGTCTGACATGAGGCTTGGAGTCACTCCTTGACAGGGATGTCACCCAAGCTTGGGTGTGCTCTGGCTGCTGTGGCAGCCACCAACCCTGGGCAATGTCCCTGAGCCCAGGAAACACCCCTAAATCAGTTGGTGCATCAGGAGGGATGGGCATTTTGGACAAACAGCAAGTCACAGCAACCCAATTGCAGCATGCACAAGGCTTTTCTCTCTGCCTAAAGCCAGCTGTCCCTTCCTCCAGCTCAAGAGCATGGAGAGCACTCATAGAAGGAGCAGGTGAGGAGACAACAGCCACTCAATTCCCTGTCCCTGGATCACCTCCTGCATCCCTTGCACTGGGAGCGTGGGGTGCCCATGGTCAGTGTGAACACAAGCATGGCCAGCTGATCGACTGCAGTCAGGGAGCAGTTAGCCATGGCTGATTGTCCACAGTCCTGGGCATATCATGTGGTGTGCTGCAGGGCTCTAGCCTGGGCTTGGTCCTCTGCAATCCCTCCATGAACCACCTGGGAGGTGGCTGAGCACACATCCTACACCCAGGGATGGCACCAAGCTGGGTGGGCAGCCAGTGTGCATGGGAGTGTGCGAGGATCCCAAGAGCTCCAGCAGAGTCCACAACCAAGCAGAATGGCTATAGTGGACACAAACCAGATTGCAGCATAGTGCCAGGAAACCCAAGCTCTTCCTGAGGGATGTGCTGAAAAATGCAGGGCTGGAGGCAGCTCAGAGAGGCAGGGTGGAGGGAATGGGTTCTCCCCAGCAAGCGACGCAGAGTGTTTCAGCATGGATAGACATGGAGTGGAGAGGCTCAGGGACAGCAGTAAGGATGATGAGAAGCCCAGAAGAAGATGCAAAGGACTGGGAGAGGGGTTGATGTGGCTTGTTGGTCACTGTGTGTTGTGGGAAGGTGACACACACTCTTCATACACAAGAAAAGTCATCACAGAGAGAAAAGAGCTTTTAGGGGAAATATCTGTAGGCTGAAGTTCCTTCAACCTCACAAGTCTCAAAGCTCTGGCTGGGAAGACATGGGCACAGCAACAGGACAATGACACCATGGTCTCTTTCAGCCTCATTTTTGATGCGTCTGTGACAGGATTTCAAAGGCACTCAGAACAACACTCAGGGAGAGAAAGGCACTGAGTCTGTCTGCAGGGGTAGAGCAAGACAGGATTGTCTCAATGAACACCAGAGGAAAGCTGAGATTAAGAAATGCTCTCTAGCTGTGGGAGTGATGCCGTGCAAAAAGAAACCATGTTGGCTGGATGTGGCTTTGGCCAAATATCCAGCTGCTGCCAGAGGCTCCAGGCAGGGACTTATCTCCTTGGTCCTCAAGGTTCCTTTGCCTCGGTGTCTGTTGGGAAGTGGGATGGGATTGCAATGCTGTCCATAGTGTCAGGCTCCAACAAAGCACCTTCCTGGGATGGAGTGGCAAAGGGCAGGGAGCAGAGGAGCCGTGTGGTGCCGGAATCCCGTGGGAGCACAGCCGCCAGCGCTGGCAACTGGGGCTGCCTTTGACCCAGAGCTGGAAGGAGCTGGGGACCATGTGGGCTTGGGGTTGGCTGGATGTATCCTATCCCTGCAAGGGAGGATTGGAGCTGAACACTTCGTGGAGTTTGTTTGTTTGTGCTTTAACCAAGGGAAAGAAATCCCCTGGAGAGGAGCTGCAGGGGGAGGGTATAGACTGGGTATTGTTTCCCGAGGGGCTGGAGCAGCTCCAGGAGGCTCCTTCCGCTTCGACAGGCAAATTGGACATAACGAGGCTTGTTTTAGGGGTGGTTGTTCCCCCTCCTCCTCTCCCCCATTGCCTAATTAGGGTTCCCAAGCTAGGCTCACCTCTGTCGTGTTCTGCTGCCACTGAGACATCTCCTCCTGGAAGGCTAGCACGTTCCAGCAGCGTGGGGAACACAGAGCAGACCCAGTTATGACAGGGACACATGCTGGGGATGCATAGAGGGGTGCTGGGATGGTTCATGTGCTGAGCAAGGGGGTCCCATGGATCCATTATCCCCCAGTCTGGTAACAGGAGCTGTACAGTGATGTACTGCCCCTCACACCCTGCTTTTCTAGCATCCCTGGGTGCACACCAGGCTGTGGCACACCCTGGTCTGTGTGTGTAACCTTCTCTGGCAGCCACCAACCTGCAGAACCAGACTACCATGGCAAGCAGGTTGCTCCCAGCACTCCCACAGAGCCAGGTGCCAGGAGAGCCAGGGTGGTGCAGTGTGTGGTGTTTGTCCTGCACCCATGGATGGACTCATCCTCTCCAGGCCATTCCTGCAGGGGCACCTGCTTATCCATCCAGGAATTTACTAACACCTACCCTACACTATTCCTTAGGATCAGTGTGTGATGGAGCTGATGGGAAGCTGTGGGGTGCAGGAGCTGGAGCAGGGAAAGGTTGGAGAAGGCAGGGATATAGCAGGGCAGTTTGCATTGATTGCTAAACCCTGGAAATCCACCAGGAAACAGATGGAGCACCTTCTCCCTGCTGTGGAAGGGGACTGGTTGGCAGGTCCCTGTGGGCAGCACAGGGGTGATGCTCCTGAAGCAGCAGGAGATGGGTGATCCTGCTCCTCAGCCCCATCCTGCCAGGCCCTCTGCCTTCCCTCTTCCGGCCCAGCTACCATGTGAAAGAGTCTGTGACTGAAATCTTAATGCTACCAAGACCCAGCAATTGGCACCAATTAAATTGCTACATTCATGTTTGAATTGCTTTAACTGGCGAGACACACTGTCTTATTTATACAAAAAAATATGTTTGCTTGTGGGTTTGTCTGAACCAGTGCCAGCAGAAAATACACCATTTCAAGCCCTGCACTCTGCAAGCTCATTCTCCTCTTCCAAACTGGAAGTCACCTTGGTTTCAGCCTTTGCCAAGCAATGGTGGCAGAACAGAAACACTGCTTTCCTTGGGGCCGGGCGCTGCAGGCACCACGAGAGGGGTCCCCTCCTCTCTCCCTGCAGGCAGCTGCCAAGTTTCCTTCTCCAGCCTGGGAGCTGTTTGGGAGAATATGGTCTGATTCAGGAACAGGACTCAGTGCCCATTTAAAAGCTGCACTCAGGGGGAGGGCAGGGGGTGCTGGCAGCTACTGGTGCCAAGTCCTGCCTCAGCTTCTCCTTTGGAGATTCTGTCAGGTTTTGGGGGTAGGGGCTGTTTGCAGAGCGTGGGTGCAGAGGGGAGCTGATTTCTGATTTGGGACTGAGAGGAGAAGTTATAAAGAACTCTGCATGCAGGTTGGCAAGAATGGTTTACGCTGCCTGGGCAGAGCATGCAGGAGGAGATTATCCATCTCTGCCAGTCCTGGTGACAAGTGCCACCATCCTGGTCTTCCTGCCCCACACATGAGCTTAGGCAGGAGGGGGCAGAATCAGCTCACAGCACCAAGAGCTGCACCAGAAGTTGCATTTTGCTCCCTCTCAGAAATCCAGAAGTAACAGGGTCAAACAAAGAACCCCTCTGAAAGCAGCCTCTGCCCTTCACACCTAGCACTGACTGACTCCATCCTTTCCCACCCTGCCCACAGTGCCAGGCTCCTCTCCAGTTCCTGCACATAGGCAAAGGGTGCTCTGACCACAGAGATGGTGAGTGCCTAATCCCAGCCACAAGAGCCTAAAGCCCCAGAACAAAGCAATTAAGCTTAGGTCCCTCGGAGGCAGCTGAGAGGAGCTGATGCATCCACAGAGATTATCTCCTCCTCCACAGATCTCAGGGAAATGCTCACAAGAGGATCAGGTTGCTCAGTCTTTGCTGGGATGTTGGACTGGTAAGACCACAAGACTCTGCCTGCTCCCGGGGCTTTGCAAAGCCCCTACATCCCACTGGGATTTAGGATGATTCTTTTTCTCATCCTGCCTCTGTTGCCCTCCCCTCACAGCTTATTAGTGGTTTAATTAGAGCCAGCTGGGACCTTTCGCTCCAGCCCTGGCCCCACCAGAGCAGCCACCCTGGATTAGTGGCTGTGAGCAGGTGATGGAGGTGCTGACTTGCTGGAGACTGTTCTCCTTCCTCCTTGTGCAGACATCAGCAAAGAGCTTCCCTTGAGTCACCATGGGAAGGCAGACATGTCTTTCTGGCAGCCATGGAACAAGAGTAAGGAAAGCCCTGGGGATGCCAGGACAAGAGATGAGAAGCCAAGATAGACCCTGATCTTGGTTCCATGTCCCCTGCTTCCCTCACTCTCTGCTCTGGTGGGGAGGAGCATCAGATAAGCAGATGGACTCAGCTCAAGGCAGGCAACCCCCATCCAGTCTGACATGCCCAGGAGCTGGGAGCCCTAAATATGCCAGTTTGGAGGTGGAGGGATAGGAGAGCTCTGAGTCTCTTTGCCAGCTCCAAGGCTTTGCTACCCTGTTGGAGGGGCCAGTGGGATGCAGAGAGATGTGTGGGTCATGGTTTGGGTTCTTGCAGCCATGTTCATAATTAACATTGCTCACATGCTCATGAAACAGCGTGATATGTTCTCCCAAAAATGTCTTTGCTGTCAGGGATAATGGAGAAATTAGGGGACAGTCATGGACAGCCCTGGCTTGGCTGTGTTGGATATTTTAGAGCATCCTATTGGAAAAGAGCACTATGAAGGGCTGAAATGCTCCCAAGGGGCACATTTGTACCTCCCAGGGGGGGTCATTGCACTACAAGGGGTGAGCCCTGAGTCTGCACAGGGCTGCTCCCCACAGCTGGTGAGAGAATCCCCAGACATGCACAATGCCAGACTTAGGGCTGTGCTCCAAAACACTCCCCAGTCTCCAGCACCACCATGAGCCAGTCCCAGCACCCACCCTGGCACACATGGTCTGCCCCAGGGAGACCAAGGTGGGCAGGATTTGACCAGGGTGAGAAGCAGGGGATGCAGCAAAGGACAGCTGGGCATTGCCTGGCATGTGGCAGCCATTCCTCCCAACACTCCCTCACTCCTTCCCCAGGCCCAGGTGATCCCTGGTTCTCACCCAGGGTTTTCCCACAGTCCAGGCCAAGCTTGCAGGCTCCGGGGAGCAGCCTGCAGGGTCTGGCCTTTCCTCCAAAAACGGAAGCAGGGGAGCATGCGCAGCCGAAAGGGCCATGAATACCATCACTCGGGGCTGGGGGATTATTTATAACGCTGGCACCTCTCCAAACAGATGTTTCTTTTTATTCTGAACTTGCACTAAATGGGTCACTCGTTTCCTCTGTCTCCCATGGGCTTAAAACAGAGGGGGAAAGAGGAGGGGATATGGGTGAGAGTGCAGGACTTGCCCTGGTCCCACGTCCTTCTGTGCTGGCTCCTCACAGCGATGTGTTGTGGAGAGCCCATGGCTGGAGATTTGCTGGATTCTGTGTGGACATTGTGGTGCCCCCTCACTCGGAGAAGGAGGATGGCCACGGTCAGACAGGGCTGCGTGGGGCTTGCCTCCCCACCCCATTCCTCACGTGGCTGACCCCAGGGCAGCTGAATCACACTGCTGGGGCTCAGTGTGGACTTGTCATCCCCCCTGGCAGTCTCCCTCCCCTGCTTCAGGGTCACAGTCCTTATTTTCAGCTTTCTGTTGGATGCTGTCAAAGCCTGTGGCAGGCTGGCCTGGAGGAGGCTGGGTGTGCCACTTCATGTGCTGACATCTATGGCAGGACCCTCATGACCACACAACCACATTCTCCAGGTGCAATCAAGGCTGGGGACCAGAATCTGGGGTCCTGGGCAGGGACCTTGGTCATGTCAGATCTGCTCCCTGATGCAGAGGTCAGCAGGAGAGCCGTCCCCTCCTGTGGGCACAGTGTCCCTGGGCTGGTCCCTCAGCTCATCCCCAGAGGTGCCATCTGCCCGTGCTTTTCTGTCTCCTGGAGAGCTCAGTCCATACCAAGGCCGTGGCTTTAGTCACATCTTCACAGCCAAAAAGCTCTCACAAAACCACTTAAGGGTTTTGGCATTAATGGCACTTCCTGTGCTTGCAAAACTTCACCTCTCCCAGATTGAAACCCCCAGATCCAGCACACTGCCAACAGGTACCCAGGCTCTCAGCATCCCCCGGTCTCACAGTGTCTGGGTAAAGCTTCAGGGCCCCCTTGGCACTGGCAGGTGGCCAGATGAGGAGGGTTTGGCCCCCAGGTGTTCATCCCGGGGCAGGGATGGTCTGTGGGATGCAGAGACTGCCCAGCCCTGCTGCTTCTCAGTCTGGTTTCAGATTTCCTACCTCTGTGTTTTATCAGCAGCCCTTTATGGGCCATGTGTGTGCTCTGCCTAATTCTAGCCTTTTACTGGGAAAAAGAAAAAGGGCTCTGTGATGATAATCTGGCCTGTGAGTAAACACAGTGTCATGGGAGCCAAGGGACCCCAGAGGAGAGATGTTGCAACTCCGAACAATTCCAGCCAAGGGGAAAAAAAACAAAAAAACCCAACCACTCAGTTTTATTTAGATTAAAGGGTGGGAAAGAAGCAGTTGCAGAGGCCAGAGGGAGGGTGGCAGAGGAAAACAGGACAAGCCAAGGAGTTTCACTGCTGGACAAGCAAGGTTTGGGTTTCAGGGGTCACCAGCCTTTGCTCAGGGAGCCTTTTACCTTCAAAAGCGGGGGATGGTGTCCCCCTCCCCCAGCCAGGAATGCCTTTGCACCCTGGCTGTGAGCGGTATTGATCATGGGATCCATACAGGGAATTTTTTATTGCATATGGGCACCCATGATCTCACTTAATGACTCAGATGCGCTTAGACAAAGAAGAAATAAAGTATATTTGACTTCCCACTAATTTGCACCAGATGTCCTTTGCCTGCTTGGCAGGGCAGCGGGGCCATTAAGCTTTGTGGGAGCGCCTGGAAGCACAGCCCTGCTAGAAAAGGGGCTAGAAATAGAAATCCAGAGGAAGGGAAAGGATTGGCAGTTGTGTGAGAGCTCCTTCCCAGTCAGATGAGATGCCCTCATGGGCAGGGTCAGCACCTCTGCCAACACCACAGGAGCAGAGATGAGGGCAAGGAGAGCACAGCCAGAGAGAAGAGCAATGTGGGCAATGGATGCAAGAATTGCCCCTGGAAATACAAAACAGGATTTGCTGAGAGGGGGCTGTGCACCCTGATTTCCAGTGAACAGTGCATTCCCTTACTGGTGACTAATGGTCTGCAGGGACCAGAGCTCCTGCCAAGAGGGCTGTCAGGGCAGCTGTGGCTGCTCTCCCCCTCCCCAGCATGCTGAGCATCATTCCCTGTGCACCAGCTCTGCAGAATGGTTCTCAACACCCACAGCTCTGGGGGGGCTAGTGGGACCCTACACACTAGCAAGAAACTAGAGGCAAGAAACTTTGTCTAGGCAGGCTGGGAGGAGGGCAGTGGACTGGGAGGACATCCTTGGTGTTCCTAATCCTCTCCCATGGTTTATGATGTTTACAGGACTGGAAATGGCCCTCTCCCACATGATCCATGCTTGGGGATGGGCAGTGCCGTGCAGTGTTCTGCCAGGATTCTGGGAGGCACGCAGGGAGTAAGTGCAGAGGGAAGGGGGCTCGGAGTATGACAGGGCACACAGAGCAAAGTCAGAGGAAATTCTTGCCTTGTTATCCAAGAATAGTGAAGACTGAATCCTTACAGCATATTTTGGGCATTAGCAAAGGCATCTTAGAATTACTAGCATTCTTAAACAAGAAAGAGGTCTGGAGTGGGGGAGCATTAATGAATCAGTAAGGTTTGGTGATGGTTGAGCTGCTTAGTAAGGCACTCTGAGTTAAAAGGAGTAGTAGAGGTGGTTCCCTAAATTAAGGTGGTACCATCCCCAGCAGAGGCTGGATACAACTCTTGCTTGTGTCCAAACTCCTGGGCGTTGCCCTGCTGCTGCTGCAGAAATTCCTGTCCAAGTTCATCAGTCACAGAGCCATCAGCCCCCGGCCGCTCGATCGAGGGAGTGGGAGAGGAGGCGGAGGAGAAAGCTCAGCTGTCATCAGATTTGGGATGCAGGAGAAATGGGAGCGGGCTGCTCTGGAAAAGCTGTGTGGTCATGAGACGGATAATCATGAGACTCAAATCCCGGTCCTGGCGCAGCCGTGGCCCTGGCCGTGCTGTTTGACCTCTGCTCTGGCCCTCTTGTCTGTGTCTGCCTGTGGGATCACGGGCCATCAGAGCCCTGTGCTCAGTGCTGCAGCTGCTCTGGGATGTGGGGTGACCCCTTTTATTCCATCCTCCAGAACCCCCCTGCACGAGCACAAGGGTAGAGATGCTCAAACAGGATTCCAGTGGTGCCTGACCTCAGCCAGCCCTGGGACACTTTCCTTTGCCAGCTGGGAAAGCCAGCAGCCCCAGGGTTGGCTCAGCTCTCCTCATCTCTGCTGCAAACTCCACGCTCTGTTCTGCCAGGCTGGTGTGATTACAGAGGGGAGATAAGGACAGGCAGTGTCTGTGTCACCAGTCAGGGACATTTGCCTGTATCGGTGTCTTGTTTGGACTCCAAACCCTCCCAGACACTCTCAGGCCAGCAGTGCTCAGCTCTGGGTGTATCGTGGGGGTGAGCAGGGACGTGCCAACTATCGGGGACCAGCTTCTCCCATAGCACTTGGCCAAGGGCCAGCATGGCCCCCGGGCCCTGAGCCCTCCCAGGACCTGAACCCCTAGGGAGCACTGCCACCCCACAGGCATGTGGGGCTGAATGTGGTGTGGGGCTGTGTCACCCGGCCAGCGCGGCTGCCCTGCGAGCCAGCCGACCTCCTGTCTCCTCTCCCAGCCAAATTCCTCCTTTAGAATAATAAACAGTGTGGCTCAAGAGAAAAGCTCCTTTCCCTGCCTGCCTAGGACTGGTTTGCCTTCACATCGAGGAGCTGGAGAGGGGCAGAGGGAAGGTCTGTACCGGTGCTGGGAGGGAGGGAAGGATGGTGAGGGGTGTACCATGGGGATGGAGAGTTGGGACAGCACCTTGGTGGCTGCCACGGAGGTGCAGAGCTGAGTGAAGGGTGCTGGACATGGCATTGCTGCAGGAGCTTTCTGGCCTCCGTCATTGTGCCTGGATGGGTGAAGGCAAAGGATCTCATGGCATGAAAATACTCTGGTCCTGGCTTGTGGGAAGGATGTAGGAGTCTGAAGGGTCTGTGGCACCCTGCTAACTCACAGGGGTGAGAGGAGATCGCCCAAGGCAGCTGAGCATTGTGTAGGTGCCTGTGTTTGGGTCCCTGGGTGGGATAACGTCTGGGTGCCTGCTTTTGTATCACTGAGTGGGATTGCTCCTCCTCGTCTGGCACTCTTAGTGGCACTCACAGTTCCTGCTAAGAACAAAAGCTGGGATTGAGGAGAGAAACAAGTGCTCTCAAGGCTGGCAGCGAGCTGGGTGCATTTGCATCCTTTGTGAAATGCCTGTGCGCACCCACATGTGCAAGCACACATGTCCCCGTGACAGGGAGGGAAAGGCTTGTCCCTCTGCCTCCCGCAGGACGGACAGAGCTCAGACAGCCTCTCCGAGCATGCCTCTGGCTCCGGCCGGAGCAGACAAACAAGGGAGAGGTCACCACTCTTTGCGAGACGTTGCCACCCTCCCACTCTGCTCGGGAAGCATCTCCAAGAGAAATGCCTTTCTGCAAAACCAGCAGCTTTATTGAAACCAGCTATGAACACAGCGGAGGCGGCAGGCGGAGGCTGTGGGGCTCTCCCTGCTCGCTGGAGCAGCACCCCTGCTAGCCCAGCACCAGCACACACCGTGCCCGGCTCCCCGTTGGCAGGGCAGGGGTTTGCCCATCAGTTTGCCCATCAGTGATCCTGCAGAGATCCCTGCTGGATCAGGGAGCGGTCTGTGTGCGGACAGAAGCCAAGGTCTCGCCTGCAGCAGGACTGACAGTGACAGCCACAGAGCTGGACGGGCAGATAAAAGCTGGGCATGAGTTCAGGAGGATTTTAGCCGCTTACAGGCAGCTATCTGGGGGGCTGGGGTGGTGAATACAACCTGGCTTGTGCATGCAGGCAGGGAGGGTGAAAGGAGAGGATCCCAGCTGTCCTTACAACCTTGAACATTGAATAATGGATGAATCACACACCTCTGTAAAGGAGAATGGGGGAACGAAGGTAATTGTTCTCATGGCAGTGCCTTGGGGGGCCGAGATTAGATTGTCCGTTCTTCTCTCTCCTGCAGCTTGGTGCTCTCAGGGTGGGTGCAGGGAGGTCACATTCATTTACAGCCTGAATTTCACCTCGGTCCTTTCATCCTACCCACCCACATCTCTTGCCCTAAGTGCTCTTATCCCCTCTGGCAAACGAAGAGAGAGAAAGAGCTATGGAGGGTTTTTTTTCGGGAGGAGGGAGACGACGCTGCTGAATAAGCTGGAGGCCTGGAAGGATTTGTGGTAGATCAGACTTCTGTTGAGCCAAAGCAAGAGAATAATAAAAACATCTGACAGCGCACGTCATTTAAAAAACATTTCCTCCTTAACATCAAGCAGACCGGGAGGCCGCTCCAGGGCCAAGAGGCAGCGGACAGCTCAGTAAGAGACGTGGCCTGGGGCTGGGTCAGCAAATCCGGATTGCCACTAGCCCTCCTTGAGCCTGGCAAGAGCTGCCCAGAGCACTGCCAGCATCCCAGGGGGCTTCTCCTCGGGGTCTGCCTTGGGGGGTGTCCCAGTGGCAGGGCAGCAGCTCAGCCCCGGGTTGCAGTGTGGCTGAGCTGTGCTGTCCAGATCCGTGTGGGAACATCCCCAAATTCCCCAGTGAACTCGTTTCCCCCAGGCTTTGTACAGGCACAGAGAAACCTTTTCCCTTACTCTTCTTCTTGTCGGTGTGTTCATTTTGCTTTTCAGAAATACTCGTTCCCACCCCTGCAGGCACCGTGGGGAGGGGTACCTGACACCCCAATACACAGGAGACAGACCCCTGCTCTTAGAGATCTCTGGCCTCATCTCCTTTGGCTTCTGGTTTGCACCAGCGAGGGCTGAAAAAGCTCTGTGGAAAAGATTTCTTGAGAAATGTTGATTGGAAGGATTTTATACTAAAAAACCTCTTAGATATCCTCTTAAATTTATTTATTTAAAAGTTAAATACAAGAAACTAATTTTTTGGTGGAGTTTCTTCTGGCTTGTTGTGATTTAACCCCAGCCAACAACCAAGCCATGACAAGGCTTCTTTTATTTCATTGGAAGGAGCAAACAATGTGGGAGGGTTGGAGTGGGATCTGTTTTCTAGCAAGTTTTATCTCACTGTGACTGAGGGAAGAAAAACTAAGGAAAAAAGGCAAGTGGTAAAGCAGAGGGAGGGAGGGAGGAAGGCAGGGCTCTGCCAAGGGGAGAGAGGCATTTCCAGCTGAGATGAGCAAAAGTTGACACAACTGCTGGAGCCTCCAGCAAAATCCCTGTTTACCAGTGGGAGAAGCCTTAGAAACTGCAGATCCAGCATGAAGGGGAAGCACCACTCCCCCGGCAGGGACAGGCTGTAAACTGGAGAGATGGAAGTTTTCTGAGGTGGAGAAGTGAGGCCAGGGCTTGGATGAGGGCTCGGGGACCCCTGCCCAGGACAGCTGAGCGATCCCTTCTCTGCTGAGTGCTGTGCTCATATCACTTTCCTCTTGACAGGACTCAGACACCAAGCCCAGAGCCCAGCATGCTGTGCCCCACCCTCAAGACGTGTCTGTGGCTCCTCATCCTCACTGGTGAGTGCTGTGGCTGGGCAGGGCTGTGTGATCCCTGGGGGGCTCACCTCAGGTGAGTGGGAGGAAAGGGGCAGTGCCACAGGGAAGCACTGGGGTGCACAGCATGCTCCAGGCACATCTATCCCTGCTGTCCTTAGATCCATGGGCTGACTCAGCCCTGTGGTGGGGTGGATGTAAACTCCTCACCTGCTTCATGGTGATCCACAGCTCGGTGGGAGCAGGAGACTTTTCCATAGGCAGCAGTGCCAGGTGTGCTCAGACCTGCCTTGGCAAACAGCTGAGAACCCACAGCTGGACACCCCACAGCAGGAGGGATTTGGTCAGATCCCATATATCCAACACCCCCACACAGCAAAGCACCAGGGCTCCTGGCTGCACCTGGGCTGCTCACAGCATCGCTGCAAGTCCCTGGAGCTCTCCCCAGCTGTCCTGCCCACCTGTGGGGACACCAGACAGGAGCATGTCACAGCCCCATTGGGACATTTGGGCAAGTGGTGAAGCAAGGAAGCTGGGAGAGACATGGGGAGCCATTCAGGAAGACCTTGCCTGCTCTATTGCTTCCAAAGGATTTCCTGCAAGGTTTTGCTTTCATTCCTTTTTCACTTTCTTATAAACTGGCATTGTTTCAGCCTCATCTGTGTCCTGTCTGACACTGTCCATGTGGACAGGCAGCCAGAAGAGCAGAGAATTACCTCCTATCCTTCTTGGGAATTCTCCACCCAGTATTGCCACAGACAACATGGTCTGCATTGAACACTGTTAAATCCTGTGATGTCTGATTTGCTCTCCAGTACGGTTGAAGGAGGCACAGGGAATGAAAGTTGACCCACCAAGGTCTGGACTGGCAGGACATTTCTGGGGAGACCATGGGTTTGTCCGTGGTTATTACACCAGGCAAAGCAAACCCAGCAAAGTTATTTTTCAGTGCAAAGGCTGACACTACAAAGCAAACACATTGCCATGAGGTGGATTTCAGAGGAATTCAATTTGGTCTCATGTCACTCCTCTCTCAGGTCTGCTGGAGGTAACGTTTGGGGACAGCAGGCTGCACATCGAACCCAGAGACACTGAGCTTGTCCTTGGCCTTCACAGCACCTTCTCCCTCCTGTGCTACGGGGACAGAGAGCTGGTCTGGGAACGGGAGGGGCAGCCCCTTGCTGCCTCCCTGGAGCACAGGGATGGTGTCTTTGTCAGCAACCTCACCCTCAGGAACATGACAGGCCATCACACCGGGGAGTACACGTGCAGCTACAGCCCTGAGCAGGCTCCAGAGCCAGCAGAGAGGAGAGCCCTGTACATCTACGTTCCAGGTAGGGGACAGCATGGCCTTGCCAGTGGGTTTCCATAGGGTTTAGGAACCAGGAAAAAGAGGGCTTTGACTTGTTGTTCTGTCTCCAAGCACCTGGCCTCCTCAAATCCCTTCTCCAATAGCAGGAGAGCCCTCATGGTAGGACTCTCTGGCTGTGGCATGTCTCTGGTGTGCCAGCTCATGGAGAGTGTGGTGTGCTGGGACAAGTGGTGGGGGAACAGTGGTGCTTGGTGGTGCTGGGTCTCTCACCCTCCCAGGAGACAGTTGACAAGCACGTGACATGCAGCTCTACTTTCCTAAGGGAAGTATGGGAAGAAGCATCCCACTAGGATGGAGTCAGGGCCCTGTGGTGGAGTATTCCTGGAGGAGCACAAAGCAGCCCTGGTTAAGCTTCCAAGCAGCTTTCTCTAACCAATGTTCCCTCTCTCCCACAGATCCCTCCCTGGTTTTCCTCCCTGCAGTCACCTCTGAAGAGGTCTTCATCTTCATCACGGGCTACACAGAGGCTGTCATCCCATGCCGTGTGACCAACCCACAGATGCAGGTCACCCTCTATGAGAAGAAGGTGGAGAACCCCATCCCGGCTACATATGATCCACAACAGGGATTTAAAGGCTTCTTTGAGGATAAAACCTATTTCTGCCGGACATTTGTGGATGACCAGGAGGTGGATTCAGACACTTTCTACGTCTACAGGATCCAGGGTGAGCTGACATTGTCTTAGGATGCCTGTGCACCTGCTGTGGCTGTTTCTTCAGGCCAGTGGTAGGAGGCACCAAAGTTCTCCCCCTGCCTCCTCATTATGGTCAATTTGGAGGCTGGATTTAGTCCTGTCTCCATGAGAGAACGGGTTTTGCCTACAAGTCAGCTCCATCCCTCAGGGAAGACAGTTCCCAGTGGAACAGTCCACCCAGGGTAAATGGACTGGGTGCCCACTTATTCCTTTGTAATTCATTCCTTTCTTCCACCTTTCCCACAGTGTCATCTGTGAACGTCTCCATCAGCGCAGTGCAGACCATGGTGCGCCAGGGAGAAAATGTCACCGTGATGTGCACCGTGAGCGGCAACGAGCTGGTCAACTTCAACTGGGATTATCCCCGCAAGCAAGTGAGTGCTCCACACCCACAAGCTCTGGGCAGCAGCTCCAGCCTTTGCCCAGATGTGCCATGGCAATCACTCATCAATATCCCATGGCAGAGGTTATGGGATGATGCTGCTGCCACCCAGGGAGGTTTGGTGGGGTTGTGCTTGGTTTAAGACTGTCTCAGGGGTCTCTGGTTGGTGCATGTTCCCTGTCCTGTGGCAGCTAGATTGGGGTCCTGTACCACTTTCTCCCCCCTCCCTGTGAGCCCAATGGCAGAACATGTTTTTGGCTCCTCAGACCATGTCTCCTGTCCCCATTTTGCAGGCAGGGAAGGCTGTGGAGCCAGTGACTGACTTCCTGCCTGGATCCACTCATGAGATCCGCTCCATCCTCATCATCCAGAATGCAGAGTTGGAGGACAGTGGGACCTATGTCTGCAATGTCTCCGAGGGCTACCATGAGAAAACAGACCGGAAAGACATCACTGTCCAAGTGATCGGTGCGTTGCTGCCCACACGCCCAAAACCAGCAAACCGTGTGGGCGTCCAGGCAGGATGTCCCAGAGTGACCCCCTCTCCTCTCTCACAGCCTCCAGCTTTCTCCCCACCTCACTTCTGCTCTAAGTAACCATGACAACGAGCCAAACCTCACCCCATGTCACCCCTGCCCACTTCTTGGCTTCAAAACATCCCAAATTTCCCTTCATGGGAAGGGGACCCTTTGTGACCCTTTAAGACTCTTGAGGGTATTGGTAAGAGCTCCTCTGCACTGTGCAGTGCCAAGGTGATGTGAAGACATGTTGTATTCCATCTGCATCTGACCTTCTTTCATGTAATTTGAGGGAAACTGCCCCATCTCCACTATCTCCACAGGATAACAGCCACATGCTTCTGCCCTCTGAGCTCCTCTGCTCCAGTGTGGCTCTGCACCCACACTCCCCTCAGACACAAGCCTGAGGTTTTGAGGGATGGATCTGGAGCTGCCCCACCACTTCTGGGTGTTCAGAGAGTTTTGTTCCAGATCCATGTTTATCCAAAGGGCCAGGGAGGGAGTTGTTCCCCTCTCTGACCCTTCTCTTCCTCTTGCCTCAGAGCGTGGCTTTGTGCACTTCCACACCCACCTGCCCAGCACGGTGTATGCCGAGGTCCACAAGAGCCACACTATCCAGGTGGAAGTGGAGGCTTATCCCCCACCCAGCATTGTGTGGCTGAAGAACAACAAGACATTGACCATGGAGAGCAGCAGCGAGTTCACCATCACCAGCAGGAACCTGTCAGAGACCAGGTACGGGCCCATCATTCCTCACCAGGGTGCAGAGAGGGGTAATTGACAAAGGAGTCTCCAAGTTGCTGGTTGGACACAGTTGTTGGTTCAATAGTTTTCTGTGAGTGGATTTTGAGCACTCCTCAGGTGGTGGGAGCTGGTTGCCTCCAAGCATTGTAAGCCCCCAGTACCTTCCCACAGCCATCACTCTGGGTCTGTGTCTCCCCCAGGTACCAGACAGCTCTGGTGCTGGTGCGGGTGAAGCAGGAAGAAGGAGGATTTTACACTATTCGGGCTTCCAATGAGGATGATGAGCAGGAGCTCTCCTTCCATCTGCAGATAAATGGTGAGGATGGGCATGCACACACATGGCTGAGGAGAGCAGGAGCAGCCTCAAGGGGCAGCACCATCCTTTGCTGCAGAACCCTCAGAATGAAGCCCTTACTCCTATGGCTGCAGCTCCAGAATGGTCTTGCTTAAAGAAAGAACATTCAAGCAAGAAACACACTTGGGTGAAATATCTCCCACTTGGCCTCAGAGCAAGGGAGATGGGGAGGCAGCACAGACACCATCAGCGTGGTCCATGGTAGTAGGTGTAGAGATGATTGTACAGCTGTGATGTCCAGGACTTTCCCCCGTGCTCACCCTGCTCTCCAGTCAAGCTACATGGGGGCAGATCTCCTCCATAACCCACTCAAACCGTACTCATTTTGCTGTTCCCTTTCAAAAATAAAACACAATGGACATGATGAGTCCTACCTCATCCCTAGGCTATGGTACTCACATTCCCCAGATGAATCATGTTGCCCTTCCATCCTGCAGTCAGAAAAGATTAATTCCCATTTCTGTCTTTTGGTTTCAGTGCCAGCTAAAGTGGTGGATCTCAAGGAGAACAGCAGTGCCAGCAGTGGGGAGCAGACTGTAACCTGCTCTGCTGAAGGCATGCCCCAGCCAGAGATCAGCTGGTCTACTTGCAGCGACATCAAATGGTGAGTGGAGGGATGGAGGCCACGAGAACAGCTGGACTTCTATTTATTAGAATAACAGGTTACTATATAATTGTACTCTGCTGGCATACATGCCTGGGCATCCCATGGTGGTGCATGGTCCCTGCTGCCACTCAGGTGCCTTTATCCTCTCTGGCCCAGGTGCAGCACCAAGGGACAGCCCACCCGGCTGCTGGGGAACGAGTCGGCCGAGATCGGGGTGCAGACCAACGCCTCGTACCACGCCGAGCGGCAGCTGTACCGCGTCAACAGCACCCTGCAGCTGCACAGGGTGCACGAGCCCCTGCTCCTCAGGTGCACCGTGCAGAACTTCCTGGGCACCAACTCCCAGGACATCACTCTGGTCCCACACGGTGAGGCCTTAGAAAAGTTTTGAGCCAGTAGTGGGGAGAGAGACCTTTCTGTGTCTCCAGCCTGGAAACCTGGGTGCTTCTGCCCCAAATTAAGTTTCCTTTGGGTTGAACAGAAAAGATTGTTCCAGTTGGGGTGTGGAGGCCTTATGTCCATGGCCATGGATATGCTTTTCCCACTACGGGTAGGGTCATCTCTCCAGGGAGGCAAGACAAGGGTGCCTGAGTAGGTCCCCAGTGTCTTGTTGTTAGCCCAGGGGTCACTAGATGGTGCCACGGACTTGAACATCCTCGTGTTGAACATCCCAAATATGAGGAAGGATGGTCTAAGCCCAGACCCAGGGCTGCCAGCTCTCCCCCGAAGCAAAACAGCCTCTCTAGATCTTTTCACCCTCCCATGGCTGAACTACTCCTGAGGCAGAACAGTAACAACCCATCACCCCATCATCTCTGGGGGATGGCTCTGCAAGGGCTGGGAAAATCTGCCCTGGAGGAGACTGTCCCTACCCAGAGAACAGCTCAGGGTCAATGTCTGGGGGAGGAGTGTGCACGGACCTCTCTGCACTGCTCTCACCTCCTTTCCCTGGGTGCTCAGGCTGTGCAGGGGTGGAGGAGTCTGAGTGCTGTCCCTGTTATCTTTGTAGCCTTGCCGTTCAAGGTGGTCATCATTTCTGTCATCCTGGCCTTGCTGGTCCTGACTGTGATCTCCCTGATCATCCTGATCGTGCTGTGGCAGAAGGTAAAAGAGGAGAGTGTTCCCAGGTGGTACCCCAGGGTTAGGGTGGCTCAGCCTGGTGATGTCCCAGCTGCATCAGGATCTATGGCCTCCATCAGCTCCTGCATGCCCCTGGCATCTCTGGGGTAGATGGGGAATGAGACAATGGCTGTAGGGACCAAAGGATCCCTAACAAAATCCAGACACATCCCTCACACCCTCTCTGACTCCCAGCCTCTTAGATATGTCTTTTCCCTGTGCTCCCTTTTCCAGAAACCTCGTTATGAAATCCGCTGGAAGGTGATTGAGTCAGTCAGCTCTGATGGGCACGAGTACATCTATGTGGATCCCATGCAGCTCCCTTACGACTCCACCTGGGAGGTGCCCAGGGACAAGCTGGTGTTAGGTAAAGGCTCTGCAGGTCCCTCTGATGGATTCCTGAGGTCTTGGCTGTCTGGGGATGATAAGCTTTGGGTTGAGATCTCCAAAAGAGACCAACCCAGACTAGACACAGAGATCCTTGGAGATACAATGCAGTCCTGGAACAGGGGAATCATGTAGGACCATGGTGGGAGGCCAGCTGCCCCCTTTGGCATTAAGCACCGTGTTATTCCTGGCTATCCCACCTTGTAGCTGGCAGTTCTGGAAACCAGCCCCAACCCCAAACATTATAGTTCATGGCCATGTCCATGCCCACCAGAATGACTGCAGCAAGGCTGGTGTGGTTTCAGACAAACAGCTTGTATTTTCCAAGCTCCTCTCCTCACCTCTCCTCTAGAACATTGCCAACTTTGCCTCCTGGCTGTTTTTTTGCAGGACGCACTCTCGGCTCTGGTGCCTTTGGTCGTGTGGTGGAGGCAACAGCTCATGGCCTGAGCCATTCACGGTCCACCATGAAAGTGGCAGTCAAAATGCTCAAGTGTGAGTTCTCCCCCTTTCCCCACCCGAAAGCCACAAGACCAATCAGTGCCACACTCTCCCCTCCTTGCCCTGCTGCTCACACTGTCTCTCCCCAACAGCCACAGCCCGCAGTAGTGAGAAGCAAGCCCTCATGTCCGAGCTGAAGATCATGAGCCACCTGGGACCTCACCTCAACATCGTTAACTTGCTGGGGGCCTGCACCAAAGGAGGTAGATGAGCCCTGAGCACCCTGTTTCCTCTCTCTGCTTCCCCGGGCTGTGCTTAGGAGTACAACTGTCCTTAGATAGAATGATTCCTGTTTTCTGGTTCCAAATGATGCAACCTTCTCCTAAGAAAGCCTTGTGAGACTCTGAACACTTTTCTTCCAGCCTGATTGAAACTGGGAAGGCACATGTCTGTTAACCCCCACCTCCCTCCACAAACACAAATTTCAAACGCCAAAGAGTGCTCAGGACCAGAAAGGTGGCTTTTCCCTTTGGCCCTGCCTAGACATCCCATAGCCTGGTAATATCCTTGTGTGATGAAATTCACGGCCACGGTGGCCAAGGCAGGGCTGATGCAGGTGTTCTGTCCCACCAGGACCCATCTACATCATCACTGAGTACTGCCGCTACGGGGACCTGGTGGATTACCTGCACCGCAACAAGCACACCTTCCTGCAGTCCTATGGGGAGAAGGCTCGGCGAGAGGCAGAGCTCTATGGGAACACCCCCAAGGAGGACCATGTGCACAGGTACCAGGAAAGCAGCTTTCTCCTCCTCCCTGATGCCTGCCCCATCCTAACCTGTCAGGGAGGGAGGCTGGTACCCCCCGGAAGGATCCTATATTTCTCCAGAGCAGTGAAATAAGCGCTGGCCCTGTGCTGGGACACGGCTGGCTCATCTGTTACCTTGTTAGACCTGCCCATGTGCCAACCAGTGACCTCCAAGCAGCTCCTGACAGCGAGGAGTTAGCCTGAGAGCTAACTCCTGTATCCTGGAGCCTGAGTTTGGTAGCACACATGCCAGCTGTTCCATGCCAGTTGGGAATATTTCCTGGCATTGTTAACTTTATTTGCAGAACCATAGCCATGCACTGAGTACAGAGATGCAGGGTTTTCCAGCATGTCTTAACCAGTGGAGATCTCAGCTCTGCATTTCCAGGGCAGGTTGAGTGGCTACCAAGCCTAAGGGAGAAGTGCTACAAGGAGGGTAATTGTACAAGAGGTGCCACAAGGAAAGGGAAACGGTCCTTTATCTGGTTGCCAGCTGTAAGGGATGCAGGCACAGCAGCAAAGAGAAATGGTCCCCTGGGAAGTTAGAAAGCAGAATTTCCTTCCAGCACGCCAAAACAATAGTGAAATAGAGCAGTGTTACAGCTCCCCCCTGCCCTTTCTGCCTGAAGGCAGCTGAGTTCTTCCTAAGCACTCTGCCATTTGCACATGACTTCATCCATGATGAAGGGCTTCATTCCCAGCCATGTGGGACATTTCAATGCTGAGGTTGAGGGATTGGGAATATCAGACTCACAAATCATTGCCCTCAACCCTCATGTCTCCTCCTCTCCTCTGGATCTGAACAGCCTCTTTGCTTCCCCCCGCAGTCACCTCTCCGTGTCTGTCGAGAGTGATGGGGGCTACATGGACATGAGCAAGGACGACTCCCTGGACTATGTGCCCATGTCTGACATGAAGGGTGAAGTCAAGTATGCTGACATCGAGTCCTCTAACTATGGCACCCCCTATGAGCTGGAGAGCTACTCCCCCTCAGGTAACAGCTTGGCCACAGCAAGAGGGAGAGGTACTTGTGCTTTGGGTGCTGGTGCCTTTACTTGCAAAGGTCACTTTTGGGACTCATCCAGCAGCAGTGATAGATGTCCTCACACTGAGAGCTCCCGGCTCTGTCCCTTTGTTGCTGGAGACAGAGCATTCCCCAATGTGTCCTTCCACTAGTGGGAGGCTCACTGGTGTGCTGGGTATCACCAACATCCATCTCTGCTTGCTCTCCAGCTCCTGAAAGGACAGACCGGATGACACTGATTAATGAGTCTCCGCTCCTCAGCTACATGGACTTGGTGGGCTTCAGCTTCCAGGTGGCCAATGGGATGGAGTTCCTGGCTTCCAAAAACGTATGTATGATGGCTGGTCTGTGGAGTCTGTAGTGGTGGTGGCCAGCAGTGAGTTTTCTGCCATGTCCTGTGGCCAGTTTCCTCCCACTGTCCCTCTGTCCCTGCCAAACTCCTTGTGGGATAAGTGGCCGTGCAATTGAAGAGCTGCTGACCACTTCCTTTTGGAAACACAGTCCTGGAGATCAGCATGACTGTATTGGCATGTGACAGCTAAACCAGGCTTACACTGAGCTTCAGACCTCAAATTCCCTGACTCTGTGCTCCTCCTGAGCTGTGTTCAGCACAGCTGTGGCATTATATCATCCCTATTTACTGGGATGACCAAACAGTGTACAGGGAACTAAAGCACAGGGCACTCTGTAGCAGAGCAGCTACTCTTCTTAGACAGCCTTATTGAACTGATGCTGTAGGCACCCCAGGACTCATCAAAAATGCTTGTTTAGTGGAAATTAAGCCACCATGGAGCACTAGGGTCTGGGATTTCCTAAGGTCTGGCTTAGCCCAGGGCTGGCAGTAATATAGCTGGATTGTGTGAAGCATCACACAGGGCAGGGCTAACAGAAGGCGTCAATGGCATCAATGCAGAGAGAAATTCCTGGCTCTCTGCCCCCAGACAGACAGTCTGATCCCTAAAAGTGCATGGTCAGTGCTCCCACAGCAAATGTCATGGCTGTTCATACGGAAAACATCCAACATGCTGGCAAACTAGGAGACACAAGCCAGACTGGTGTAACAATGATGTCTTCAGGCTGCTGGGTTGGATTGTCCAGACAGAGATGGAGTCACCCATTCCGTCCAGCCCACCAAGTCCCCTTGTTTGGTCCAGCCCTGGCAATCCCCTCTCTGCTGGCTTGTTCAAATTCCCTCTGCTGGATCCATATGGCTGTTGCTGTCATGGAAGAACAGCAAAAATGTGGTAGCTCTGCTAGTGGTCAAGCCATGATTGTCCCTAGAGGTGAAGGAGACACCTGAAATGATGTGAGGTGACTCCTGTCCCTGCAGCTGCAGGAATGGCTAGTGCTGGAGCTGGGCTGTGTTCTCAGGCTGTATGAAGGCCCCTGACAGTGACAGTGCTCTGACTCCCCCCTACAGTGTGTGCACCGTGACCTGGCTGCCAGGAATGTCCTCATCTGTGAGGGGAAGCTGGTGAAGATTTGTGACTTTGGCCTGGCGAGAGACATCATGAGGGATTCCAACTATATCTCCAAAGGCAGTGTGAGTACCAGGAGCCTTGCAAACTCCTTCTTCCCAGGAGCTGCTGCTTCTCCTTCTGGGCCTGGCACACCCTGCATAGTCCACCTGTGAGCCACCTGTCCATCAGTGTGCCCAGAGGTGGTGACAGGGCAGGACTCCCAGGAGATGATGTCAACAGCCAACCATCCTTCACTTTCTTTGCTCTGCACACTGGGAAGTAGCAGAATTGCATGCCCACATCTCCTGGCTCTTTACTGAGGAACCTGAGCAGTAGCAAAACTCAGGATTGTCCCCTGTACGCTGTCCCGATCATGGCAGCAGTGCTGCATCCTGCAGTGTCCTCCATCTACTCAGTGCCAGCACTGAGTGTGGTCCTGAGCTTCAGGAAGGAGGAGGGCAAGGTTGGTAGGGCTGTAGTGACTCAGTGACCACTCTGGGAAGAGATTCACAGGATTCTGCTCTAACCACTAGACCACAAGTTAAGAAGTGTCTTCTTGCAAGCAGCTGCTTTCCAGAGAGATGTCTCCAATCTTTTGAGGCAGGAGAGGTTAAGGCTGTAATTGAGCTTTGCCAGAAAGCATTTCCCTGTGATTTCTACAATAGCCTACCTTCTCCAGCCCCAAGACATTTGTGAATCTCTGATCCCAAGCAAAGCAGGCCATGTAATTAATTCCCAGAGAAACTGAGGCTGGGGGAGCTGAGAATAGAGACAGGTGCCTTAAACCTCAATCTTTATCTAATCTACAAACTACTTAACTTCTCTCATGCTTTCTCCCATGTGCTGTCAAACAGGTACTCAGAGCTTGGTTAGGGGGACCCTCCCCCAGAGGGGTTGGGGTTTTCAGTCCAGCCTTGATACAGCTAGTTTCCTCTCCAAAATGGGAAATGAAACTGAGCCCCTTTGCAATCCTTCCTGGAGATTATTTTGGTATTCATTGTGCAAGCAAATACCAGGAGCAGCGCAGCCTGTGCTGCCTACAAGCTGGTCAAGTGAGGCTTTCTTTTTTATTACTCTGTGTGAGTAAGAACAGAAAAGAACCTGGATGTATCCTTTGGCTCTTTTCTGGTAATCCCTTAGCCCACTCCAGCCTGGTCTCAGGTTTCTAAAGTCAGATAGCCCTGGACTTCCTTCAGGAGTCTTTGGTCAAGCTGTGCAAGTCAGTGGTGTCCTCAAGAGCAAGGGAACACACACTGGGACATGTGTGCATTCATCATGGCAGGCTGTGATGGATGTGGATACAGTACACCCATTCTTTCCTCCTGCCTACTGGATCTGTTCTGCACAAATAAAGAGGCAATTGGTCCCTCACAGAGCCGACTGACAGCAGATGTCAACAGATGGGTTGGACTCCTGGGCAGATCTGTAGGGTCTTTTTTGCTTGTAATTTGGGTGTCAGGCTCTTATCTGTTGAAACAAGTGCTGTGGGTACAGCTGACTCTCTTCTTGTTTCATTTTTTATTCTGTCTTAGACCTTCTTGCCACTTAAGTGGATGGCTCCAGAGAGCATCTTCAACAACCTCTATACCACCCTGAGTGATGTGTGGTCTTTTGGGATTCTTCTTTGGGAGATATTCACTCTAGGTGAGTGCCCTGGAGATCATGGTGGTGTCTGTAGTTCTGATAACATGTTAGCAGGATCCCTTCAAAAACAATAGAAATGCATTTCTAACCCCCAAGTCCCTACTTTACCAGTCAGAGTAGCATTTCATTCCCTGTCTCCTTCTTCCCCATGCTCACATTGCATTTGGAAGTGAAATGAAACAAGGTAAAGAAATAAGAAAACCTTGGTGTGAAATGCATGTTGGTTGGAGGGTGGCAGGGAATCCTTCAGCCTAATTCCTGCTCTCCTTTTACCCCCAGGAGGGACTCCATACCCTGAGCTGCCTATGAATGAACAGTTTTACAATGCCATCAAACGTGGCTATCGGATGTCCAAACCCACCCATGCCTCTGATGAAATGTAAGTGCTGTCAACATGTGTTTGCCCTGGATGTGCTCTACACACTACAGAAGCATTTCTACCTGTTTTCCTTGCCTGCTAACACAACACTCTCCCTTCCCTTTTTGCAGCTACAACATCATGCAGAAGTGCTGGGAGGAGAAGTTTGAGATCAGGCCATCCTTCTCCCAGCTGGTGGTGCTTATGGGAAACCTCCTGGTGGATTGCTACAGAAAGGTATGTCCAAAGGACCCTGTGCTGGAGGGACAGAAGAGAATCAGTACCTTGGTGAGGGCCCTCAGTCAGGGTTTGGAGACCTGTGTTAATGCTGCAGTGCCAGAGGATTTTGTTGTGAGCAAGGCTGCATTAGTTGGAGCAGCCAGTGAAGGTGGTTTGGGCATCCCAGAACATTGCTGAGACAACTGCATTGCCAGACAGGCAGCTGGTAACTCAGCAACTGCGGAAATCAGAACTGGCAGGAGATCAAAATCCTGCCTCCAACTGTTTGGTATTTTGAAGCTGTGAAGTTGTGCCACTGATCTGTCCCTTATGAAAGGTTCATGGGCCATCTTTGTTGGAGTAAAGGCAGCTGAACCCAGCTAGAGGATGCCAGCCCCTCTAGGAAAACCCTGGCAGGCAGGAAAAGGAAACACAGCACAAATGCATCCTCCCCACTCACAAGACCTTTCCCTTTCTTTGGTAACCTGCCCTGTGAGAGCAGAGGTACCAGCAGGTGGATGAAGAGTTCATGAAGAGTGACCACCCCGCTGTTGTCCGCACAAGACCCACAATTCCTGTGCTGAACAACGCCCGCCTTGCTGCCAGCTCCCCCAGCAGCAGCATCCTCTACACAGCCGTGCAGCAGAACGGGGGCGAGAATGATTATATCATCCCTCTTCCTGACCCCAAACCTGAGGCAAACTGTGACCTTCCTCAGGAGGCCTCCATCAGCCGGGCCAGGTAAAAACTTTGCTTCCAAGTGTTATCCTTTCCCCCAACTGTCCAAATCTGAAACAGGGACCTCAAGAGAATATGGGGATGCTCTGTTGGGGCACAGATTAGGGGTGGATATACTGGGTGAGAAGGAGGGCAGTGTCACCCCATCTGAGGTACTGTGGCCTGCATGAGCCTACAGGGATGGAGATGAACCAGAGGACCTGGGACATGAGCTAAGGTAGGGCACAATGTCACATCCCTGCACATCAGCCAGCACAGCTGAGGACAAGCACACAGGGACCATGTTTTGTAGAACCTCACCAGCCATATGTTGTGTTTGAAGCTGGATAGACCCACCTGGTATGGTTTGTTCCACTGTGGGAAGATACTCATATAGAGTGGGGCTGCTGGGAAGCGAATGCACTTCGCAGTTTCTGGGAATCCCCTCCCACCTGGGACAAGTCACTCATTTCTCTCTCCCTCTTGTGTCCCTTCAGCTCTATGCTGAACGAAGCCAACACATCATCTACAATATCCTGTGACAGCCCCCTTGGCCTCCGGCAGGATGAGGAGCAGGAATCTGACCCACAACCAGACTGCCAGGATCCAACCACAGGACACCAAGAGGTGGAGGAGAGTTTCCTGTAGTCAGAGCTGGGCTGACTTTGCATCTCCTTATGGAGAGGCCAGTCGAGGGGCTGACCCAGATGTCACAGAGAGCCATGCTTGCATTTGGTTATCAGGACATCCCCTCCTGTCCCAGCGTTTCTCCTTCCCTCCTGTCTCCCAGTGCTGGGTGGGGAATTAAAGACTTTTTTCCATTGCCTCCTCCTTCCCCCTTAAAAAGAGGTGGCTCAGTGCCAGAAACCCTCTAGATCACTGCCACTTCCTCCTCAGTGATCAAACCACTGCAGGAGGGAGACATCTCACAGACCAACATCTTTTCAAGTGGAAGACGTGGGTTGGATCTCCACGAGATGCCACTTTCTGCATTTCTAAGACGATACTCCAGCCTCTTCCTCCTCCATGGCAAGGAGTTTCGTCTCCTCGGCACCAGCACTTCTCTGATGGTCTCAGCACCACCCACACTGTGGTTCTGTGAAATGCCACTGGGACAGATAATCTACCTGGCGCCTGTTGCTGGGGTGTAGAGAACCTGCAACACCAACCTTCAGCTGCTGGAGGTCAGGAGTATATTGGATTCTCCTCCAAGCACAGTCAAGTCCTGAAGAGGCCAGCCAGTGTCTGGGAGGTACAGAATCACCATTTTCTTCTCTTGACTGTGTTTCTGTGGTGGATAAAGCATCACAAGCACTCATCACAGCTCTGGGGCACAGCTCTGCATCCACCTGGAGGCTGTCACACTCTTTTGTACCCAGCATGACACCAGGAGCCCCAGGGCCATGCCAGGAGCTCCAAATGTCCTCACAATGACTTGGTTATAGAAGCAAAGAGGGCAGTCACTGTTGTTTGTGTTGTCTGTGTGGACACTAAGCTAATTATTCTCCACTGAAGATTTAAAGGGAACAAATATATTAATCCACTAGCCAGGGCCAGTATAAGGAAGCAATATGGTTATTCATTAATCTACTGCCACTACACCCAGCTCATCTGCTGGGAAATCATATAACCACGCCAGCTGCAGAATCCTTGTGCCTTATCTTTGGGAAGCAAAGTCTCACCTTTGATAAACTGTTCACCCAAACACCCTTTCTCAGGATGGGAGGGCTCACTGTTCCCTCCTGAGTCACAGCAAGATTATGGGCAGAAATAAGGATGCCAGAACACCAACCCAGGGATAGCTCCAAAGAGAGGGAGAGAGGCTGAGAAGCTCCTTGGTCACAGCTGAACTGCATCTCACACTCTGACACTTCCTGGGGTCAGGCAGAGCCACTTGCAGCCTGCCAGGGCTGTGAAATGTCACAGGGAGCCAAGCAGGGCAAGAAGAACCAGAGAGTATTCCTCTCTCTTGGAGAGTGTTTTGAAAACTGAACGGGCCCAGACCTTCCCCCTGCTTCCCACTTCCTTCCCCACTTCTCACAGATGGGTCAGGGGCTTCTTGTGCTCTCAGCTGGCACTTGAACGAGCATACTCAAAGCAGGAGGAACATCAGGCTTTGGAAATCAGTTGTGAACCCCACCTCTGCAGAGATGAAAGCTGGACCCCCAAAACCGCAGGTCTGACACCACAGAAGACAGCAGGTTTTTTTCTGAAATGAGTTTCACTTCACACAGAGCTCTGTTCACTGCATGTCCCCTGCTCCCATTAACTCTTCATTGCCATACTCATGCACATCTCTCTGTGCATCCTACCAGAACTGCACAGACAGGTTTACAAAATCAGAAATTCAATCAGCATCTTGCTGGGCTTCTGCCATCTCAGAACCACTGAGATTTTTTTTTTTTTTTCTTCAAAATATGGAACTTCTGCCAGAAACCCCCAGCAAAACAGCTTCTGTTTTAAGTTTTCTACCATTCCGGTTCTGCCATTTATGCAGCTAAAGGAGGAGTAGGTGTTTTGTGGGCTGATGTCCTTGGTAAAATGTGAACTTAAGAAATAGCACTTTTATTGGCAGCCAGCAGAGGATATTTTCAGCCTATGTGGTCAGATTCCCCACCATCCATAGGAAACATACTGTGAATGACAACTGTTTTTCCATCCTCTGTTCCTCCTGTTTGTAATGAAGGAACCACAGTTCATTAAATGATCCTCACTGCAGAGAAGCAGTAATTTATGAGATCCTTTGGGTCAGATTGCTTGATTTTTTTTAACATGTAAGGTGCTTAGAAAGGGTCTGTGTCACTGCAACTTGAGCCCATAGGATGGCACATCAGATTGTCTTAATGGCCTCTGTCTTCACCAGCTCCATTTTTAATTCATCCTTCTCTATCAAAGGTGACCAGAAGTACCCAGTACTCCAGGTGAGGTCAAACTTAGACCTCTCACAGGACGTTAATAGTTCTGTGCTGGTCTCAACTTGTCTGGTGTAGCTTTGGATTATATTGGCTTTTTCCCAGCCACAACATACTGAGAGCTTGGAGTCATCCTCTGACCAGTCTAGGCACCTACATCTTTCTACACTTCCAGCATTTCTAACCAAGCTACTCCCTGCGGTTCCAGACACCAGGTCATCAGCAAATTCTGTTAACAAACTGTTATTTTTGGGCTGGACTGACTAATAAAAATATTAGATACTTCTAGCAACAAGAACAATCTGAGAGAGCTACGTTTACTACCTCCATGCAGCCCAAAGATTTCCCCATCAATTAACATCTTCCCACTTTCCCTTTGGCCATTTGCTTATTTCAAAAATCCTGTTCTAAACTTCATCTTGTACAGATCTAACTGCTAATTAAATTACTAATTTCCCACTATCAAACAGTTTCCACAGGTCTGAAAGGAGGAGATCTCCCTGCTGGGGGAGCTCAGGTTTCCTGTCCTGCTGGGTGTTTGCTACATTTGAATTCCTATTGCATTTTGTCCCATTTGTAGATTTACTGCAATTATTATTTGCATCAAAATCAGTTCTGGTTGCTGATGGAATGCTAACCCCACCTCCCTATTCCTTTCTAAAGTAGGTATGCCATACTCTTTGCAAAATGGTGCCATTCTGCACTCCAGAGGAATATGACCAAATACTTGTCCTTGGCCCTGTGATTTTAAGGGCTGAGTCTTGCACTTGGTGGTCTTTTCCTGTCCTTACTCAGCCTTTCACAGCACCTTTAGCAAGTTGCAGTCAGCAGACCTTCTTAGCCAGGGACAAGCTGGCAGCTGGACAAAGCCAATATATTTTGCTAAGCATCCCTCAAAGAGAGGGCTTGGCAGAGCTGGGAATGACAGATCCAGCCCCACACTCCCTCTCTCTCTGCTGCCAACACTGCAGTCTCTGCATGGCCTGGCAGGTGAGGGCCAGGAGAAATGCTTGGCTGTTCTGGGCCCATCAGTTTTGTAGCCATAATTTCTCCAGTGAGACTCTGAAGGGAACTGGTCCCACTGGGTTTTCTGTTTTGATGATCAGTATTTCTGTTTGGGTGTGTTTTTGTGTTTAGAGGTGGACCCAAACTGAGCCCCCCATGAAGGAACACATGCCACAGCTTGGGCCCATCTCTAGTGCAATATCTTTTTATTTGTAGATTATATTTTACTCTACAGCTGTTACATTGTTATCAGAACCAGTATATGCATAATCCTACTGCCAGTCACTATTTCATATGTGTATCCCAGAAACTAATGCAGCACTCTGGTGTCTCTTTCCACATTTAAGGTGTTCCTCAGACTGATGTGTGCACAGGTTTTAATCCTTTTGTCCTTCTCAGTTTGAGTGTGTTATTTTCTTAAGTGCGAGTGTCACGTTTAGTGTTTGTTTGTGTTGTGTTAAGAAATCTAGAGCACAGCGGACTTTACTTGTAACTAAATTGTCTCTGTTCACCTGCCAAGGGGACTGTGACAGGGTCCCATGGGGATGGGGGGCAGAAGTACAGTGCAGATGTGCAGTCAGGGGAAGTCAGCCAGAAGTGAGAAGCAGCCCTTCTCTTTCTTCCCAGTCAGGGCTCTGGACTGAGGGAGACATAGCACCACAAATTAAGGGCACCAAGCACTTTGGGTTTGCCTGTGGGGAAGCCCAAGGTCTGTGCAAAGCTTGCAGATCTGGAGAAGGGGATTTCACTGAGTGCTGAGGAGACAAACCCCCTGTTCCAACGCAAGGAAGAGCCCTGGCTGGGCTCAGTGCTTAGCTCAGGTTCCAGGATGATCAGGGAGCCTGGATGCAGCCTGGCCGTGCTCCCACTTGAAGAACACAGAGGTTGCCCTTTGGTGGCCCTCAGTAACCTTTTGGCATCCTTTGCCCAGGCAGAGAGCAGCTGCGGGTCCTCCCTGAGCACTGGGCAGCTCCAGGGTCACACAGATCATTCCTGTAGCAGATCCCAGCCCTGCCTGGATGCTGAGTGGCCCGTGCTGACTGAAACAGTGGAGGCACCATGTCATCTGCAGGACTTGCCCAAAGCAGGACAGATATTGCTAAGAATAAGTTTTCATGGGTCAGCACACGGGTTGCTGGCTACCAGCAGAGTTCCCATGTTTCACCTGGACACCTGAGGCCTCTGGGAAATGCCAAGGTGGATCTAGTTTGCTTTGGCAAAGGCAGGGCAACTGCTACAGCAGCACTTTGGAGAGATGACTCTTACCTGAGGTGGGAGGAGGCAGGGAAGCCAGCTTGTGCTGGGAGGCTTGCGGTGTCCCATCATTGCTCTTCTTTCCTCCTTCATGGACTGTTTACACCAGAACTGCAAATCTTTCCCAAAGTGTGCCCTCTCTCCATCCTGCAGTGCTGGCTTGCTGGCATCACACTGTCCCTCTGCACCCTTTCTGAACAGCAGCAGCACCTATCTCCATGCTCTCTGTCAAAATCAGCGTGAGGGTAAAGGAAAAAACAGAGTTCAGACTAAGGTACCAAAGATTTAACATTTTTCTAGGTTTACAGTTGTATTTGTAGGATTTGTACTATATCACATTTATAGCCATGAGATATTATTTTTATGCTGTAAACTTTTACAAATACGTTTTTAAAGAAAGAGTTTAAAAATAAAGGTGTTTTTCATTTTGCAAAGTCCCATCTCTTCCTTTATTTACCTGCTTTTGGTTGCTCCCACTCAGATGGGGCTGGGAATACAGCTTAACCCTGAGGTGGGTGAAGGCTAAGCATGTTAATACTCTGTGCATGACCCCAGTGCTTAGTGAAAGCCAAGCTGGGAGCCAGGCAGGGAAAAGCACTGCAAGGAGCAGCTGAGCCCAGAGATAGGGTAAGGAAAAGGGGCAGGATCTGCCCCATCTCTCTGGTAACTGTGCAGCTTGTGGGTCATGTGGCAGGTGGGTAGAGGGAAGGATACCAGGAATCATTCACATATATATCCCACTGCTTGGGGTGTGGGCCAGTAGTCCCAGCTAAGGACTTGGCTCCTTGGAGCATTGTCAGGTCTGTGCACAGATCAGGGTGGGGATGCAGGAGAAATTACATACTGAAGAGTGGCTGGGCTGAAGGAGATGGCAGATACCACAGCACTGATTTTTCCACATAGTTTAATAGCTCAGGGCAGTGGGAGGATCTGGAGACAGCAACAGGGCAAGGCACCAGCAGGAGCCACACTGCAGCACACAGGGCTCCCCCCCTTGTCCAGCTCTCCTCCCTTCTCTCTAGGATGAGGAATATGCTGATACCCTCAAAAGATGCAACTCCAAAATCCTGGCTCCCCACTCCACCATTCCCTCAGATTTGCATGTCACTCTGCTCTTATCACCTTTCCCCAGTCACCTTTCCAGAGGTACTGAGGTCCCCCAGCCACATGAGAGACAGGTTCCTTGTGAGCCTTGCCCAAAGTTTTCTCCTCTCTCTAGCTCAAATTTAACTGCTTCTCCTAAATCCATCTCAAGCCGCAGATCAGAGATGTTTGCATCTGATCTGAGCCACATGCTTGGAAAGTCAAGGGTTGCTGCAAGAGGGGTTTTTGGCTCAAACATATCTGTTGGACCCTGTTTTCTGGCTACATGATGCAGTCCCCACTGGCAACAGTCATGCCTCCCTCAGCTCCTGGAAACTCCTTGTGTACCCAGAGGTCCAAGGCATGGAGTGCAGCAGCAAGCAGGTCCAAGTTCCAGCGAGGCTCCCCTTTCCAGCACAGCCTGCCCTGGGTTCCTGCCTTTGCTCATTTTTCCAGAGTGGAGGTTTGCAGTCTCCCTGACCAGCTCAGGCTGATTCTCCCTAGATATGCTCTGAGTCACCTGGCATGGCTCAGTTAGGGCATTTTTCTCCAGGAGCTGAATCAGCAGAGAGAAAAAAAATCTCCTTTTGTCCAGAGAGGCTGCATCAAAGGCTTGGGGAGAAACAGAGTGGGGGAATTGACAGACCTCTGTCCTGAACCCTGCTGGCTCCCACTTATCCCTCCCTAGCAGACCTTTTGCATGTCAGGATGTGCTGGAGAGGGGTCATGGGGGTGGAAATGAGCAGGCTAACATGGGGACCCCCAGCAGAGCATTTCCCTCACCCCAAGACAAGTCTCCCCTCCAGTGATGAGACAGACACCCCATGGAAGAGCTCAGGAAAGCAGAGACACTGCAGTGCCAAACCCTGTAGCTGTGGGTGTACCAACATCTCAGTAACAGGACACAGGTATTCCACATGTGTCCCCAAACTGCTGCAGGGCAGTTCAGGCAGGCATGGCACCATGGCCACCTGTGCTCAGTGCTGGGGTCCCATCGGGCTCCCAGCCTGGCAAACAAGCCTGAGCTTCCAGTGCTCCCAGCCAGGGCTCACAGCAGCCCCAATTCCCCCTTCTCCAGACAGTCTACCAGGCACTGAGCAAGTCTCATCCCATCTTTCACAATCATAAAGGCCTCCACAGATATTCCTGGGCTTCAAGTTGTTGAAAGTGAGGTAGCAGCATCTCTGAGAGCATCCCTGCCTTGTGCTCAGAGCTGCCTGGGCATGTGAGTTCCAGCAGGACTCCTGTGGCTGGGCTGCTGTTTGTACATAATATTTGGGGTGCAGCCTGCAGGAGGAAGAGCAGGGCACAAAACAGGGAGGGACCCCAAGCTTGTCCTGGTGAGCATCCCCAGGTGTGCCCAGACCAGGCTGGGGACCCATGTGGCCAGGCTGCCACCTGGGGATCACTGCCATCAGAGATGCTCTGCAAGGGGCCCCCTCAAAGAGAAGGAGGGCTGAGAGATTGTTTCCCTTCTCGCTATTAAGCCTGTCTGGTTTAATACTTATTCACATTGGTGAGTCAGTTCTGTCTGAGTTGGCATTTGTTCCTGGGGGAAAAAAAAAGAACTACTTAAAAAGAAGAAGGAGGGAAATAAACATCCTTTAAAAAGCCCCTTTGGCTCGAAAGGAGGAAAGAATAATCAAGCAGACATCTCCTGTGGCCCAGCTGCTTGACAGCCCCCCAGCTCTGGGCAGGATCCCCCAGAGCACCATCCTGCCTCTAATTCATGTTCTTCTTCCCTGAATCCTGCCAGGAAAAACTGCTGAGGGGAAACGTTCTTTGGCCAAAAACTGCCTTTCCTTCTCTCTGGACTCCCTCATGCTCTCCAGCCATCCTTTTGGCCAAAACCAAGAGCTCTCCACGTTCCCATGACTCTTAGTCATCTCCAGCACAGTCAGCCGTGCTCTCACCTCTTGGCCCCAGGACCTTGTCTTGCTGGTACCTGTCTCTAACTGCCCCCCTTGGAGAAGCCCATTCCCCTCCAGGCTGTGGAGGCTTTCAGAGCACTGCAGGTGCAGATTCAACAGCCACCCCTGCACAGATATTTTGAAGCAACACTTCTCTTTCTGCCCATGGTTTGTCATAGGGTTCCTGTCACCTCCCTGCTGTTGGGGCTGCAGCTGGGGCAGTTGACAGAGCCCCTGGCTGGACCTTCCTCTCCTGTGCTTCCTTCCCAGCACTGTTAGGTGATGGCTGTCACTTCCCACCCCAGAGCTGCTGTGAACAGCCCTGAACTTCTGCTGCAGCGTGAGGTTATCCAGAGACAGCGCCAAGAGCAAGGGGCTGACAGGATTCACTAATCCTGCTGGTTTGGGTGTCCCTGGGAGAAGTGGTTTGCTTCAACGTTTCCCTCATGCCTGTTTTGGAAGACTCACAGTCCAGTGGAGGGTTAACAAAGTGTCTGATTTATTAATTACTAACACTTCTAATTAGCTAACTGTATAATTACGGCTTCAAGGTGCCTGCCAGGTTGTCAATTACAGAACAGCTCCAAGCAGCCTCCCCACCAGCAAGGCAGGATGGCTGGGTGGGATGGGCTCCAGGGGAGGAAGGGTCTGTGTTTGAGCCCTGTGAGGCTGCCTGGTGGTGACAGGGTCACTCTGAGCCCCAGGCTTGGAGATACTGGGACAGGAAAGGGCAGGGGTCTCCATGTGCCCCCCAGCCAGGAGCCAGGAGGGGTCTGCATACTGGACTCCAACACATCTCCCTGCCAGGGAGGGTGGTGAAGCTGACATGGGGCTTGGGGCTCATCCTGTGTGGCCACACGACCCCTCTCTGCACCAGGGATCACACTTTTGGCTACATAAAATAATTTGGCATCTTCACAGGCTTTTTCCCCCAGGCTTTTCCTGGGGAGCTGCCCTGGGCTGAATTGCCTTTGTGAGCCTGTTGTGAGGGAGCCTGCCATGTCCTGAGGGTCCCCAGGCCCCAAAGCCAGCAAGAGCCACTGAGCTCTTTCACTGAGATGAAACTTATCCAGCTGAAATAAAAAGGAATTCACTGCCTGCAAGTGTGGGGACACTTTGCGTCCCCATGCAAGATGAAAGTGCATAAATATCCCTGGGGACTGGAGTGGCAGAAACCAGAGAATATCAGGATTATCCCAAACCCCAGCATGATGCAGTGGGCCCTGTCAGCCCTGGGGAGTGGTCTGGGGATGGACTCCTCTCTGAGACCTGAGGGGGACTCCCAAAAACAGGGGGACCCTGCAGCAGGGTGTGCACATGGCCCCACCTCTGCCATGGGGTTTGTCACTGGTGACGTGACAAAGCACGGACTGTTTTTTTTTCCCCTGTTTCAAAAACAAACAAAATAGGGAATTTGTTAACTTGTGGTCAGCTCAGAAAGGAGAAGCTCCTGACAAGGGAGTGCTGGGGACGGTGCCCACGAGAAGAGACACCCACTGCTTGAGAGGATCCTTCAGTGGCATCGGCTCCACACTGGGGACACCACAGTCCCTGGGGACATGGGTCCTGCTCTCCTCCTGCTGTTTGCCACAGCTGGCATCTGGCATGGTAAGTACACTGAATCCCAAAGCCCCAAGCCACTCCAGGGGAGTTTTGGGTTGTGGTGAGGGTTTCCTGGGTGTCTGGTGTTAGTGCTCCATTCCTCCTCAGGTGAGGAGGGGTGACAGCCTTGGTGGGGACAGGGCTGTGCTGAAGCTGGACTAACAGGCACACAGCTGCTGGAGGTGAAGGGTGAAGCTGGACTCAGTCATCTGTCCCAAAAGGCTGCTGTGGGCTGGGATGGTCCCTGTTTCTGGAGGCTGCTGATGAACTGGACACTGCTGTGAGCAGGTACAAGGATCCTTGGGATGGGTAGGCAGAACGTGTGTGCTCTGTGGCACTGCAAGGAAAAGACACTAGTGCTGGAATTCAGCGCAGACTTGGTTGTAGCAGCTTTCTGAAGGTCATCCAGAGCTGGCTGCAACTAGAGAGGGAAGGCAGTGGTGGAAAGAGGGTCTGTGGCTGGTCTGTGTTGGCTCTGGAGCCTGGCTTGCTCTTGGCTGCATGCAGCCTTGCCAAGATAAGGCCAAGGAGGATGGAGAGGTGCCCGTAGCATAGGCAGAGCCTTGGCTGTGGGGAGATAGGAAAGGGAAACTTCCCACTCTTTGAGTCTGGACAGGGTTTAAGATGAAGGAATGGTTCAGCAGCAACTGTGTCCTGAGGGAAGCTCTTTCCAAAGTAACACTGCTTAAATGGGGAAGGAGTTGGAGATGTTTGGTCTGTAGGTGAATGAGTCGGGAAAATCTGTTGGCACCTTCTAAACACCTCATGCCCAGCTGGAGTGTCTGAGGATTGCTGTGCTGGCACACACATCAGGGCTGTAGAGCCAGGATGTGATGGAAACAGAACTCAGCTAGCCAAGAGAGGAAAGGTGAACCTGTTTTTTGAGGCTGCAGAGTTGACCAAGAAGTGATAACCCACCAACCTCAAAACAGAGTCACCAAGCTTGTTTTGAGGTTTACAAGCAAAGAGGCAGAAACCAGCATTACTAATCTTGTATTTTGGAGTGCTGGAAACCTCTGAGGTTCTGTGTGGCACTCACCTTAATATTCCTTTTGAGCATGCTTGGGGACAAAGTGAGGCTGTGGTGTGAAGTCCTTGTAAAGGGACAGCCTGTGAGTAAAGTGTTTAGCATGTGACAGGTGGGCAGCAAATCCTTCTTGGGCCACTGCAGTGCCCATGTTTTCAGCCCAGGAAATTTGCATGCCTCTCATTTGTTGTGACATTTGCAACATGTTGAGCAGAATTTTCTAGGTCTGCTGTGCTGGGAACTGGGCTGTGAAGGCTGCAGGGTTTTCAATTTCTTGTGTTTTTTTATGATAATAAGGATGGGGCAGGTCTAAAACAGACCTGTGAGAGAACATAATATCTGTCAGGATCTCTCCAAAGGCTTCTTGAGCCACTGGCCAGTGCAGATCACCAGCTGTGGTATCTTCATGAGGCCCATTCTTCCATGTCAGGCTGTAGGACACACATTTTTGTGAGTACCACCACTGCTGGCCATTTGCAGCACAAAGCTGCACCATGCCAAAGTTCTACAGAGTAATAGCTTCCAGCTGGAGTCAGAGCCTGACTTTCTTCTCCTACCTCTTGGATTGCAAGTGCATCTTCCGTGAGTACCCAGGGCTGATGTAATGTGATTGTTGTGATCTGGGCATTGGCTGTGGGAAGGTAAAGGGCTCAGATCAAGCAGAGGAATTACTTTAAACCTGATCATCTTGCATGTGTGTTCTTAGCCATCTTGAGATTTATTCCTGAAGGTTTTGTTTTCTTATTTGTGGGTAATCTAAACCTCTGAGGTAGAAGCCCCAAGCAGAGCTGTGATGAGCATACTTTTCTCTATCCTCTGTCCACCAGATACTGTAGATGACTCTGGGGAAGGGGTCCTCAGAAATCAAACTTTTCCTTGCTATCATTGAGGGTGGGACAAAGGGAGTTCAGGTCCCTCTCAGGGCCAGACCTTAGCCTAGTTACTCCCCAAGTAACTCAAGTTCCTGGTTGCTGGCTTCTGTGGTAAGGATCCTGGGCACTTCTGTCACACCAGCCTTCACTTCTTCCTTACCAAATGCTCAGCAGAGGAAAGCAGTGTTTTGGCATAGGACAGGCAGGGACAGACTCTGCAGCTGTAAGGAAAGGTCATGGTTACACAACCCAATGTGGTAAAACCTCTGGCCAGCACTTACTGACAATGCTGCGGAAGCTGCTGGAGAGCAGAAGAGAGACATCCTTGGGCTTTGTGCAAGATTGCACAGTGGTCAGCAGGGAGAGAGGCTCCCCCAGCAGCCTTGCTTCCCCATTCTGGGAAAAGATCCACTGCTCTGACTCATCCCCCAGCACACATGAAGGGCCTTCACACCTTCACCTTGCCTTGTCCTGCATTAAGTGTCTCTGGCTTGTCTGTCCTCACCCCACTTGTGTGGTGCTTATATTGTTGATGTGAGTCTCTAGTGACAGCCTGGAGGCTTTTTCCTCACTGTTCTGGAGAGCACCTACCCAGAGCCTTTTCTGGCAACAGCACCTCAGTAGTACCTGTAAGCTGGTGACAACAAAGATGCACAGTGAGATGATTCCTGTTGGTTTTGGTTCCTTTCCTTGTCCTCCTGCTTTGGTCAAAACAAGGACAAGTGACAACCAGGTCTTTCTCTGAGCTAGTTTGAATACAGCACTGTGTCAAAAGAGCTTGGCTCCCCATGAAATGGTGCCAAAGCCCTGGATGTGAATGAATAGCCAAAGCAGAGAGTAGGTGAGGGAAAAGGGTACAGTGATAAAGAGTTAAAGCAATATCAAGAGTTAAAGAAATATCAAGCCCCACTAGAAAGCACAGCTTAGAAAAAGGGGAGGAATGTTTTGCCTCAGATATGTAGAAAATGTAGGAAAAAAAAAAAACAGGGAGAAAAAAATGTCAGCTATTACATTCTACGAAGATCCTTGTCCTCTGCTTCTCCCCATAGGGCCAGTGAGTTTAATCTAGGACTTGTCTGAGCTTCCCCATGGCAACTGTGCCATCAACACACACCAGCAACGCACTCCAGGGTCTTGAGTCTCATATTCTCTACCTTTTGTTGCATGGAGGGAAGTAATCATCCCAAGATGGTTTAAATGCTGGATGGCACAGCCCTGAGCAGAGCTGGTAGCCCAGGACACACCTTGTGCATCACCGTCCTCCCCAAAAGAGCTGTGCTCAGGGATGGATGAGGATGGAGGTGTGCTTCTGCTGGTTGTTACTGGGACCATGTCCATGGCAGGAGGACCACCGCCTGCAGAACAATGGATTGATAAATTGCACAGCTCCCTTTATGATTAGTATTATTTGAACGAGGTTGTGTGTCCCTTTAAGATGTGAGGTTGTGTTAGCGACTGGGAAGGAAAGCAGAAGTGGGAGAATAGCCCTGGACAGAGGCTGGAAGGGGATGCAGAGCCCCCCAAGCACAGATAGCCATTTGCAATGTGTTTCCTGTCCTCCCTGAGGGCCTGGCGTGGGGTGGCTGTACCACTTCTTCCCCAACCCCGTGGCACTGATTCATTTTGCACTTCCCCCCACCCTAAATATAGGAGGTGACTCAAAGAACTCGCTGACAGCGCAAGACAGGGAAAAAATATTTCCCTCTGACACTAAGGCTGGAGCAGGACCCTGGTTCCCCTTTATTCAGCCAGCAGAGCAGGCATCTTCAAAGTAGGGATGCATCAGAACTCCAGCTGGTTGTGATGCTGGTGTCCACAGGACTGGTGTGTTGTATGAACAACTGCAGCTACAGGCTTCCATCAGCTGTTTAGCTTTTCCATGCCTCCATTTCTCTCCCAAATAGGAATAATAATGCTGTCTCATTTCATAATGTTTTGTTGGTGTCTTGCGAGGAGAATGCAGTGTGTGACTCCATGACACACATGAGGAGGTGTCCTTCAAACTCCAGTACTTGGTAACAAAAAGCCAATCTTCCCAAATGATATGCACTGACCTCCTGCTCTGCAGGAGCCTTCCAGGTCCGTTCTAGCTCATGCAATAGAGAGCTCCATGCACCAAACTTGGCTTAAACGCCACCAAATGATGCTATGGGCTAACCCAGTTCACAGAGCAGCTCCAACTCTGCCACAAAAGGAAAACTATTGTAAGAAGAAGCAAAAATCAGCAGGAACAATTGCCAAGCTGGCATTTTCCCTAATCAGATTCAGATGACTGTTTTTCCTCTCACAGTGCTCTAAATGTTCAAATGGCTGGGAAGAGGGAAGTGTGGAGGGTGGTGTTTAATCCCTGAAATTCATTCCTTAGAGTATCAGGCCATATGGGTCTGGTGGAACAGAGAATGGGTGGAGTGATGTGAGCCAAAAAGCCAGTCTGAATCCCAAGCTCAGCCTTTTCCTGATCCTGAGCTACTCCATTCTCAGCAGCATGGACTCCAACAGAGAATCTTTAGGGATCATTTTCATATTCTCACACTCTCTTTCCCTTGCAGGCTTAGCATCTCCAGTGATCAGCCCTGATGTTCCTGCTCTGGTTGTCAACACGGGTGATCCAGTCCTCTTGCACTGCTCAGGAAAGTCTGAAGTTGCATGGAAAAGCAAATGGAATATATTCAGTAACCACACAATCAGCACACTCAGTATTCCCAAGACCACTTACAGGAATACAGGCACCTATGAGTGTGGTTATGTCAACAGCAGTGACAAGGGCATTGCAGCCATCCACCTGTTTGTGCGAGGTAACCTGCTTCTCTCTTCCCACATTCACTGGCAGAACAACCTCCTTCCAGGGAGCCACTGCACAGGTCCCTTCTACTGGGCTGTGCTCCTGGGTATGCTTGGGGAGCAGTGCAGGCTCCTGGTGGAGCCATAACCACGGGAGTCCAAAAAAAAATGGGGCCCATGATTACAGCACTTGGATAAACTACTGAGCTACATCTCATGTTGTCCTGTTTTGGCCAGGATTGGCCAATTTTTTAATATTGACACATGATTAAACCAGTGAAAAGGGTGTACACACCTTTTTGAATATACATTTTGGGATGAGCACATGTATATGTGGATCTCTCCTGGTTTTCTCCCTCCTTCTGCTGTGACTTCCCTTCTTGAAAAAACAAGGATGTGAATCTGTTCAGTGTTGTGATGAGCAGTGAGATTTGCAAATCAGAGAACCGTATAGCCAGTACCTCAGAAAAGGGAGAGAGTCACATGAATTACATCCTCACGACATGACCTGTACCCCAAATATTCTTTTATCCCAGAAGAAGCTATGCTGTCTTGACTTCACCCCTTCCCTTGTACCAGAGGTGCTGCCCTGAGCAGGGAAGCTGGAGGTCTCATAAGTAACACTAGCACCATGGTGAAAAGTTTCATTAGAGGTACGCACACTTTCCAGTCTCTCTTCTCCGTGGACATTTGTGAGCTGGTTGCTGTGATCCCCTCAAATGCCTTAGCTGGAACTGGGTTTGTCATGTGAGTGTTTGGAGGCTGACTCAGGCAGGCGCCGAGCAGGGCTGCCCCAGCATCGAACTCCCACTGGGCAGCAATGCTGGAGATTTGCCTTTGCTGGAATGTGTTTCTCAGCTTTGATGCATTTTCTGACCCCTCTCACAAGCCTGTCCTGTCTCCTCTGCAGATCCCAATAACGTGTGGTACACCTCCCATTTCCGGGTCCTTGGAATTGAAGGTGGGGATGTTGATCTCCCCTGCCTCATCACGGCCCCCGAGTACGGATCCAACGTGACTCTGATAATGGATGATGCCTCTCCTCTCCCACCTGGGACTAACTACTCCTTCAGTGCTGAGAAAGGAGTAAGGCTGTACAATCTGCAAAGCAAGCATAAAGGTTCTTACCGATGCCAAGCACAGATAAGTGGAAAAATAAAGAATTCATCAAGAATAAGAGTGGTTATGCAAGAAGGTAAAGAACTGGGGATGTTGCTGTCCTAAGGGCCACAAATAGCTAAGCTGGCCACATTAGATAGTTAAGAAAAAGTTCCTTGCCGTGGCAGGAAAGACTTTCTGAACCTGCAATTTCTAAAGGTTATGTAATGGAGCCCAAATTCCATCAGCCTCTGGCAAATTGGTTCCTTCAGATGGGTCTGCATGGGTTCAGCAATCTTCAAATCTTTGCAGGCACTGTCACAGACCAGAGAAAAATGTCCACCAATCTCCCCAGCATTGTGCAAGTCCTCAGGCCCCAATGCTCCACCTGTAACCATGGCAAAAGCTTCTCCTTCCCTTTCAACCCACAGTCCTGACTGCTGTGTTCTCCCCACCTGTACAGCTGCCCACAGACATGTGCTCAAAAGGGAGTGGTGATCACTAGGGAAGGGGAAGGCAGGGGTAAAGAGGCTAAAGAGGGTGGAAACGAGGAGGTAGAATCATGGAATAGAGCCAGAATGGTTTGGGTGAGGAGGCACCTTGAAAATCATCAAGTTCCAAGCTCACTGCCAGAGGCAGGGATGCTACCTGCTAGATCAAGTTGTTCAGGCCCCACCTAACCTGGCCTTGAACACTTCAGGATGGGGCACCCACAACTTCTCTGGGCAACCTTTGCCAGTGCCTCGCCACCCAAGGTAGCCAGGTCCTGGGGAGTCTCCAAAGCCCATGGAATCACTGGACAAGCTGACATTGGATCTTTCCCTGCTTGCCTTTGTGCAGCACAGGAGAATCCTGTGTCAGTGATGATGGACCCTGCAGACCACGTGCGAATTGTGGGCGAACCTTTCCAAGTCACCTGCACAGTGACTGCTCCTTCCCACAAGTATGACATCAGATGGGTGACAGCAGCAAAGACAGTAAGTTGGGGTGTGGGGCTTTCCTGGAAACTGGGGGACGCAGGGCGTGCCCAGACCCACCACAAAGCTTTGAACTACCCACCCAATTCAAGCTGTAGAAATTTGAATATCCTTTCTTTGGGATGACACAGGATTAAGAAACACCTGCCTATTGTCAGAATTGTGCAGCAAGAGAAGGGAGTGTGTGATTTCAGCTGAGTTTATTGGAGAGGAGCCACACTACCTATTAATATTTCTCCACCCAGCTCTTCCAGGGCTTATAAAGCAGCAAACATTTTCAGGACAGAGTTCTCCAGAGAAAGGATATGTCTGAAGAAAAGAAATATATTTCAAAATCTCTGTGATGCTGACATCTAACTGCTAGATGGTTAGATGAGATTTGCTAGAAGTCCTTATTATAACTGATGCCTTCATTAAGGAGATGAAACAACACACAAGGTGTGTTTGGATCACATAGTGTAAGGCCAAGTTGAAGTCAGAAGGCTGAAAATAGCTGCAACCTAACTGCTGTGGAATATCTGCCCTGGATCCTTGGGTTTAATGTGTCTCTGGGTCTCCATACAGGTTGCCCTCATCACAGTGATGAGCCCTCTAGCCCAGAGCAGGTGAGGTGTGTTTGCTCTGCCCTTCCAGTGTGTGCTGTTCCCTCTCTGCCTGACAGGACAAGAGAACTAAAAGAACTGACTTTGTAAATGGTAACTACTTCATCAATGACACCCTGTCCATTGCAGCCGTGACCATGGAAGACAGTGGGAAGTACATCTGTATAGCTAACAATTCAGTAGGATTCAGGAATGCCTCAACAATGCTTCAGGTAGTAGGTGAGTACTTCCTCAAAAGGCTAGTAGGACCGAATCATGTGTAGCCTTGACTATTTGCTGTTTCAGCTTCCATTCTCTTCCTAGATTTATTGTTGAAAACATAATTCTATCTTTTGCCTGAGGGATTACATAAGAACTATGGAGCCACTAGGAAATGAACTGGTGTTCCCTTCATATTTTGAGGGGACAGAGGACATGTTTTGGACTCTGGATGAAAAATTGCAGTACTCTTCTCAGTCTCTGTGCATTTATAACCAGCTTTGAAACAGTGAAAAGGCAATGGGGCAAGGTTGTGCTGGAAGACCAGGAAAGGCTGGTTAGAAAAAAGGGCGAGCCACGTGAGCAGAGTATGGATCTTTGTCTCTTCCAGTCACAGATCCACACAATGGGATTCAGATCTATTACACACTTGTTTGTATCTCAAGATGGAAAATTCATCCTCACAGCTCACAGGCTGGAGCTTGCTGATGATCCAAAGCTGCTGCATACCACAGCTCAGACAGAGTGCTCAGTCTGCAGTCTGAGTTATTTCCTAGTGAGAAGCCAGGATTTTAGCTAAAGGTCCTGTCTTTTATACACAGTTAGGAGATACTGTTTTAGCCTCATCACTTCTTAGGATACAGCATGTAAAACTTCTTTCCCCATGAGACTTCACTATGATTTTCTAGCTGTCCTCAGGCAGTGTAATCCAAAGTGCCATGACAAAGAAGTAATTTAAGAGTACTCCCATGGCAACATACCTGTGTAATGTTTCATTCCCTCCTGCAGTCTCCCAGCTGAGGCTGCTCTTTCCAATAATGATCAATTTATGGAGCTGGTATGAGGTTATTCCAGGTCTCTGGACATGCCTGCTGATGGTCATGCTCTCCTCCACCCTGCAGAGAGAGGTTACGTGCACCTGATCCCAGGGCAAGCCACCAGCCAGGAGGTTGCTCTGGGAGAGAGTGTGGAGCTGCAGGTCCACATCAAGGCTTACCCAAAACTTCTCCAGGGGATCTGGGAATACAGGAATCCCTTGAAGAACTCTAAAACCACCATATTAGAGGGCCAAATGATCTCTGGAAACAACTGGTATGTGCTCTTTGTCTTCTACACTGGCTATGGCATGTTTCCAAGAGAGCTTTCCTTGAGACAGGCAGGCCCCATTCTACAGAAAACTCTCTGGTTTTAAAGAGGGAAACTGTTCTGCATTTCTGTTTTCTCTTTCCAGTATTATTAGCAAACCACAGTATGATCAGATCAAGGAGGACACCACCCTTCTCTAAATTGGCAGCCTTCCTTTAGAAAGCCTCGTGGAAGGCAGTATCATGTTTGTGGTCTGCTTGTTCAATTCTGCACTCTCCCTGCCAGAAGAAATTGTAGGAGTGGATGAATAGTATAACAAGCTTAATTCCCTCACTGGTCTTTGGACCCATCCCCTGCTCTGAGGTTGAAAGAGTGTGCACAGAGAGCCCCATGTCAAGAGAAGTCACAAACATTGTTATATGTATATGATCTAACAACGTACCAAATCTAACAGGTCTGCCAAAGCCCACAGCCAACTGAGACCAAGGGGAGACTGAAAGAAAATCATTCCATTTGGAGGGGTGTTGGGCAATTCCCCTCTCATTTTCTTAGAAACAAAATACAATCCATAAGAGGAACTGTGTCACTTGGCAAAAATTATGGCTTTAGGGTGAACTCTTTCTTGCACTAGGGGCTGGCTGAGAAATGGGCTGGGGGCAGAGGGGAGAGGGCATGACTTCATGGAGAAACTCATTCTGCCAAAGGAAGGAAGACTAGCATCCCCTGACCCTTGAAAGGCAGTGATTTAGATGTCAAATTATTTCTGAGCATTCACATACCTGTTGCCTTTCAGAAGTGCTGAAGTGCACTTGGTGGCAAAAGGTATTTCCTCTGAGAAAGATCTGACCCTCCCTACTTCCCATGAAGAAGCAGGCTCCCTGATGGGCTGGGATTAGAGCTGGAAGTGTTCACTGTTTCAGTGCACAGGAAGCAGCAGCATCTCACTGAGCAAGGTCTGTGTGCTCTTCACAGTGTTTCTCTCTGTGAGCAGGTACAACAACACACTCTTCCTGAACCGCCTGAAGGAAGGAGAGGGAGGGTTCTACACATTTTATGCCCTCAACAATGTGACCAATGAATCAGTTACCTTCAGTATCTCTCTGAAATGTAAGTGCTTGTCCATTCTTTCACCCTGTTTTCTTCTGGGACTGCTTCCCAGTTGGAAAAAAAAGAAAGAAAGTTGGTTGGGGCACCAGGCTGCTTCCAGCTCAGCACCCACAGGACACACAGACCCAGCCCAAACCTGCCTGTGTATAGCACAGGGGTTCCTTCTGGTTTATTGTTGCATTAATGGAAACCAGAGCATGTGGGATGCACTCTTCCTTCTGGTCACAGCATTCACTGTTTATGTGACTTCCCTAAAAGCTTCTCCAAGGGTCTGCAAAATCAAGGTGCCAGCTGATGACTCCAGCATCCTTCAGTGCTCGGCCATTGGGTATCCTGCCCCACGCATTGAGTGGTACCAGTGCCCCATTCACTCCGACAGGTAAGAGCTGCCCGGGGCACTGAGCACCTGTGAGCTGTGCCCCTGCCCTTGTCATGCTGGCATTTACTGAGCAGCACCATGTGGGTTCCCAGGCAGGCAATACAGCACAGCCTGGCCAGTAACAGCAACAGCAATGTTGCTCTGCTGGAAAAAGAGGTTCTTGGGGTCTGCCTGAGAAGAGGGAGCACTTTCTATTCCTAAAGTCCTGAGCTTGAAGAGATCGTCCTCCTGTGATTCATGTTCTCCCCATGCTATTCCAAGGAACATATAGATCCCTTGGAGAAGTGCCCTGGTGTATGTTGCTGTAGAGATACATCCTGGATGGCCCAGTCATCTTTTTGGGACTTCCACAGGTCTGAGGCTCTGCAGAGCATGGCTTTACTGAGCTACAGAGTCTTGGGAAGAAACTGCAGCTGTCTGGACAGAGCTGTTGTATCTCAGGACCAGTCCCACTGAAGGGACTAATGGGAGAACACAGAAAGTGTTAATTATGTGACTGAGCCACATAAAGGCAGTCATGGCTCTGTCTATACAGGGCTGTGGTGTTCAGGGAAAGGTCTTTAACATAGAGTAACACATCTCAGAGCTGCAACCCTAATTCCCTGTGTCTCTCTAGTCTGACACAGGCCCCTACTCAGCTGTGAGCTGCTGTGCTGCAGAGGAGCACTCACTGTTTCCTCTTGCCATCCCTGCAGGTACAGTGAGGACTACAGATTGCTACGGAATGACTCCAGACCCCAGGTGGTGAATATGTTGCCCTTCCAAGAGGTGGAAGTGGAAAGCATCATCCTCTTCGAGGAGCTGGGTGAAAATTTCACCTTCTGCTGCGTGGCCATTAACGGGGAAGGGAATGCTTCTGATGTGTTTCAATCACTCACCATCACCAGTAAGATACAAACCATCAGCTTGGCAGAGTGGGGGAGAATCTAGGGGCTTTGAGATTATATCCTTTATGTATATCCCCACTGTCTTGCAAGAGAGCTGGAACTGATTCCACAAACCCTTTACCCTCACAGGTGTGAGGCTTTGGTGTTTGCTAGTCCTAAGAGCCGTGTGTGAATTTCTGGCTGGGTTATAGCCTGGAGCCAAAGGCTGAGCCACACCATGAGCATCTTATAACTGCAGGACTCAGCTCCAGGGCATGATGCATCCAGCAGTTTCTCAGCCCATGAAAATACAGGGCCTGCATCTTTTGATAGGGCTGTTTTTACTGCATAGATCTTGGTCCCCAGCCCATCTGACCTGCACTGGTGCTGTTTGTGTGGAAATAGGGGGGCATGAGGAGAATGATTTCAGCCTAGAGTTTGGAAACAAGCCTTCCCGCAGCTCCCAAAAGGGTGTACTGAGGGCAGTTCTGGGGTGTGTGGCATACAGAGGAATCCAAAGTGGATTACAAAATAGCTGGGCAAAATGCTCCCAGAGTTGGGATTGAATTAATTGTGTACTCATTCTCCCTTTTTTCCTCTTCCAGGGAGTGTCATGGCCCTTCCAAACAAGCTCTTCAGCCCTGTTCTCTCCACCTGCATAGGAGCATTGGTGCTGCTGCTCCTCCTACTCCTCTTCCTGCTCTACAAGTACAACCAGGTCAGATTCCCAGTTACAGGGCAAGGGCTGCAAGGGCTGCCCAGCCTCAGAGGCCACACAGCCTCTGCTGGCAGCCAGGGCAGGGACCATTCAGCTTGGAGGTACCAGACAAGCTGCCTCCTTCACGTCCCCTGCCTCCCAGCTTCCCCCTGGAGTTTCCTGATGCAAGGCAAAGCTCATGCATTCAACCCAGTGTATTAATACCTCCCCTGCCCTGGTCCTTCAGTCTTGTAGCCCAGAGGTCAGTGTGGTTATTGTTTGGTGTCAGACAAAGATGCTTTGTTGCTGTCTGTTACAGCTGTTTTTCCTCTGGTCACCACAAGTCCACCAACTGACTTAAGGGAGAAAAAAAAAACGTGGTTTGCAGTTTGCATTTACTTTTTATTCTGTTCACTGCTTTATAAAAAACTGTTTTTATGGAGAAACGGGATGATGTTAGAAGAAGTTTGTTTCCAGGAAGACTTGGTCACTATTTTTATGTAAGAACTTGCCCCATTTTCTCTGCAAGGCTAATTTACAGCATTTGGATTCCTTCTCTGTTTTTTTCCACAAATGGAACCAATCAGTAGACACCTCTGCCTCATCAGTGGGTGAAAATCTCCTGATTTTCATCTCTCCCTTTTGGCACCCTTCCTTTGACAGCCTATCAAGGCTGAAGATTTTGCAGCAAAGTTCTGGTGCTGGTAATTCAGGAAATTCATCAGAGCCCTCTCTCAGACAAGCACCTACAGCTTAACAGGCAGAGCAGCCCTTGGACAGTGGTCCAGAGACAGAGAAAGATGGATCAATGTGCAAGCACAGATCTGAAATAAAATAGCTTTTTGGAAGGTCTCACTAGCCCGAGGGAAGCAGGACATGTCTATAAATAACATGGTTACCTATCTCAGACAAGTAGCAGCCTTCTCTGCTCAAGGACTCCAGCACTGCTTCTCTGCCTTGCCTGCTTACTTCTGCCATGACATTCTTGGAAAAGAGAAATTCTTACTTCTCTTTCTCCTTTTTTATTTTACCCCTGTAAGGGAAGTGGGGCTGGGCAAGCTCCACTGTTCTGCTGTGCTCAGCAGCCAGGGGTCTAAGGAAGGAGACACAGTGGGGACATCTCTCTCCAGCACCAGCTGGGCACTGTCAGCCACTGCTCTGGTGGGACATGTGGATCTCCCAGCTCTGCCATCCCAAAGGATGGCAACAGGGCTGCTTCCAGTGGCAAGACAGCCCCCCTCAGTCACAGGTGATGACCTGGGGGGACTTCATAACTGCAGAGTCCAGGCTGTCCAGAAAAATCTTCTCTCACTCAGTCCAGATTCAAGAGATATTTGATGGGCTGAAATCTGTATCTTCCCTCTGCACCTGCAGAGTGAGCTTGAGTGGATGCTGGGGCTGGGGAATCCTCCTAGCTTGGGAAACACTGAGTAACTGGAGTCTCTTCCTTACAGAAACCCAAGTACCAGGTGCGGTGGAAGATCATTGAGGCCTGTGAAGGAAATAATTACATCTTTATTGATCCCACTCAGCTGCCATACAATGAAAAATGGGAGTTTCCAAGGAACAACCTCCAGTTTGGTAAGAATCCTTCCCTGCTGCTTCCCTGGTGGCATGATATTCATCAGAGAGCTGAAATGCCTTAGGAGTCAGAGCCAAAGCTCTGGGTGATATCCAAAGCTGCATCCAGACATTCCAGCAGCATCCTCAACCAGGCCTTGCTGCCCTCGTCCACGCAGGGTGACAAGTGGTAGTGTCTAACCTTCCCTCCTTCCTCCTTTGTTCCAAGGAAGGCTGCAGGGGTCATTCCTAAGGCACAGGGTTGGTGAGGCAAAGTTTGGAGATGGCCTCTTTCACACCATCTTTGCTCACAGTAGAGTTCCCCACAGATGTTTGCAAGTTCCTGACTAAGGGATGTGTCATCTTGTGTGAGCCCAGCAGGAATCCCCATCCACCAGACATCCTCCTCAAGGCTACATGCAGGACAGCTGCTCAATCTTTCTCTATAAAATGTCTTAAAAGTACTTTTTTTCTCTCTGCAGGAAAAACTCTTGGAGCAGGAGCCTTTGGAAAAGTGGTAGAAGCCACAGCTTTTGGGCTGGGCAAAGAAGATTCAGTGCTCAAAGTGGCTGTGAAGATGCTAAAGTGTGAGCACAGAGCAACTTGCAAGGCTTGAAATCCTCCAAGCTCCTCTGGGCAGGATGTAGTGTTTGTTCACCACATGTTGGTGCTCACAGGCTGCAACAGCTACTTTTTAAAGTTGTTTCTGTGCCAAGTACCAGATCCTGAAATCACACTACTGCCTTTTTTGTGGACAGGGGAGGCCAGAGGCACAGTTAGAGGACACAGTTTTTACTCTAAGTCTGTCTCCTCCTTTTGTTCTATAACTCTGTCAACACATTTTCCTGTCCTCTGCCTTATCCTCACTCCTTCACACAGTCCTTCTCTCACCTCACAGCATCAGCAGACACAGATGAACAGGAGGCTCTCATGTCTGAGCTGAAGATCATGAGTCACCTGGGACACCACGAGAACATTGTGAACCTGCTGGGTGCATGTACCTGTGGAGGTAGGATCCCCCATGCCTGCTGCCCCCACTGATCCCTGACAGGGCCCCTCCTCTGAGGCACAGTGTGAGCTGATGAGCTGTGTGGATTCTGCTGCCCTCCCAGGGAAAGCAATCCTCAGGACAGGTCAGTATCATTCCTTAATGAACCCTTTCTGCTGCTCTCCCAGGCCCGATCCTTGTCATCACCGAGTACTGTCGCTATGGAGATCTGCTGAATTTCCTGAGGAAGAAGTCTGAATCCATAATTATCCAGGATTCCGCCCTGGACACCTCTTTAGATAGTGCTGCTGATTACAAAAACATTGAGCTAGAGAAAAAGTACATCCGCAGGTAGGAGCAGAGCTCAGGTGGCTGCAGGGCTGAGCAATGCAGGGCCTGGGTACTCACTGGCAGAAGTGTGAAGAGCACTGTGCTGGGGAGAGATCAAGATCAAAGGTCTGGCAGGATACCAGGATGTAAAAGCCACTGGGGTTGCATGTGTTTAGACCTGGTTGTAGGTCCAAGCTTTCAAAGACTTTGACAGCAGTCATTGACTATCCCACCATAAATCCAGGTTTCAGCCCTGTCTGTCCTTCCACAACTCAGAAACAAAACTTTTTGCCTTCCTGCTCTACTGGGCACATGGGTTTGGTAGGATAAAGCTGACTGCTCTCCATCAGCCAAGAGCTTATAAAAGGGGAACAGTATTTGGAAGCCCATAACACAGAGGGCCCAGGTCCCCTTTCTGCTTCAAGTTTGCCTTTGCCCTTAAGCCCCTAAGTCACCTTCTGCAGGCAGGCATGTGCTTTCTTCTCTTGGTGAATATGGAGCAGGGCAGAAGGTACTGCTGGAGGGTTCTAACAGCCTGCCCCCCTCTCTCTGTTGCTTCTTACTCAGTGACAGTGGCTTTTCAAGCCAGGGTTTGGAAACATATGTTGAAATGAGGCCTGTGTCGTCATCATCTTCAGCAGCATCAGATTCTGCACAACTCAGGGGTGAGTCAAAGGCTCATTTCTGTGATTGCGAGATTTCTTTCTTTGGCCATCCTGTCTGGTTTAGCTTTGGGAACCACAACATGCCACAGTTTGTGTTTCTCACCAGCTTTGCAGCAAATCTAAATCTCTGCTTTGAATTTCAGGGAGAAGCTCTGAGGAAGAAGATGAAGCCAGGGAGGATCTCCGTCCCCTCAATCTCTCTGACCTGCTACAGTTCTCCAGCCAGGTGGCCCAGGGCATGGCATTCCTTGCATCAAAGAACGTGAGTGCCAAGAGGACCACTGCCCCCAGCATACCAAGTGGGAAACACCAGTCCAGCCAAGCAGGAGCCACTCATCCTGCAGGAGCCTTGGGCTGTCTTTGGATGGGGTAGCCAATTGGGTTCAAGCAGGCAGCTGCTGGAAATGGGCTTCTCTGCTCTGTCTGTTGGGTTCAGACAGGCTGGGTCCTGGTGTCTGGTATATCCTCCAGTGTCCTTATTTCCCATGGCCATCATGGGAGGGCAGTGTTACAGGGGGAACTGAGGGCTGTGCATCATGCTGGTCTCAACATTTTCTCCCCTGCTTTTCACAAGGTCAGGAACTTTGTTGTGAAGCTTTCTCACTTTGGCAGCGTCCCTGCTACCCCAGGGACAAGGAACTGAAAGTGACTGTTGAGCTGACTACCAGAGCTGGCTCAGAGTGTCAGAGTCACCCTGTGACTGTTTCAGGGATGAGGATACAGTGTCAACAGCCCCTGGTTCTGAGTCTCCCCTTATGGGGAAGATGACAGCCTCATGAGTGATTAAAGAACATAAAATGTCACAGTGTCTTAACACTGCAAATGGAGTGCTTGAAGGAGAGCTACAAACAAGTAGTTTTACATGACACGGTGCCCCAGACAGGGGCTCCTCAAGCAGTATGTGTTTCTCGTGCCCCTACAAGCATTGTTTTGGTGGCAGGCCAAGGCTGTAGGGAATTTTGGGGACTGCTGGGGGCCAGTGACTGGGTCTCAGTTATGGTCTCTTCTCCCCAGTGCATCCACCGTGACTTAGCAGCCAGGAATGTGCTCATATCAGATGGACGGGTAGCCAAGATCTGTGACTTTGGGCTGGCCCGGGACATCATGAATGACTCCAATTATGTTGTGAAAGGCAATGTAAGTAATAAAAATGGGCACAAGAGAAGGTACGAGGGTAGGAGGGGCTTGAAGGACAGACAGGGTGTAGCAGAAGCAGCCAGCTTGTCCCAGTCTGCAGGACTCTCTGCTCTTCCAGGCCCGCCTGCCCGTGAAATGGATGGCCCCAGAGAGCATCTTTGACTGCATTTACACAGTGCAGAGTGATGTGTGGTCTTACGGCATCCTGCTCTGGGAGATCTTCTCCCTTGGTAAGAAAGAAGCGAGTTTGCCAACCTCTTCTGTTTACCGTGGCTCACTACTGCAGAAAAATTTCCAAGAAAGGAGGAAGGTTGACAAAAATCTAAGTTTATCAGGGCTATAAAACACTGTGTTATGTTTCCAGAGGGACCATTCAAAACAAGGAATCCCACATCATTTTCTCTAACTCAGACCTCCCTGGGTAGCAGCAGCTCAGGTGCTGCTCTGGGCTGCCTCTTCCCACCCCTCAAGGCTAGAGTGCTCAACACTCTGGTCTGAGAGCCATCTCTGCTCCTTTTACTGTCGCAGGGAAGAGCCCCTATCCTGGCATGGTGGTGAACAGCAAGTTCTACAGCATGGTGAAGCAGGGATACCAGATGGCCAGGCCTGACTTTGCTCCCTTGGAAATGTGAGTGGAAGCACTGAGATTCACACAGCAGTGACAGGGGGCTGGGGCTGCCTCATGGCACCAGGCAGGGACACAGCTCAGGGCCCTTGTCCACAGGCCTGCCTGCTGCTCCCAGGTGTCTGTCTCGACGTCAAGGATGGATCCTACCAGGCTGCTCCTTGTTCCTTATCCAGCATCTCCTGTTTAGGGACAGGAGGATGACAACTCTCACATTACATGTCTACATTCCCATACTTGGTGGGGTTTTCTTTTTTTTGTTAGATTCTTTTGACTATGATTATGAGAAGACAAGCCTGAGTAGGCTGGGAGGGTAATGAGTGTAAGCCTGAAGTCTTGGTGGTAAAGCTTCTTGTTGATTAATTTGTTCCATCCACTCCAGTGCTCACCATTCCTTGGAGCACTGCACATGCACTCACCATGGGTTTTTTGGAAGATGGCAAGGGACTGTGTCTCTGACATACAGTGCTGCAGACCCTCCAGCAGCACCATGTAACCTCCCTGTCCCTATCTGGCCCTGCAGGTACAGCATCATGCAGGCATGCTGGAGCCTGGAGCCCACACGGAGACCCACCTTTGACCAGATTGGCTGCTTCATCCAGAAAGAGCTGGAGGTGTATAAGGAGCAGGTGAGGACCTCTGGAGAGAAGAGGGAAGATGTCTTCCCCCCTACATGAAGGGGGAAGCTTCTGGACACGTTTTTCTGTACCCTTAGCTGATGGGAGCAGTGTAGTGTGTTGGTGGGAAGTGCAGAGAGGCATCCAGCTGAAGGATTAAGTCACTCCCCACCATGGCCAAAGAGGCCATGGACAAGGAAGCACAGCTTCTTGGCAGAAACCTCAGTGTGACAGGCAGTCATACATGAGCAGATAGCACCCTGCCCCATTCCCCTGGACTTGCTGTGCATTCTCTCAGGACTAGCTGTCACAAAAGCACAGGCACATGCCTGCCTTGCCTTTTAGTCCCGCCCTATGGGCACAGCAAAGGGTGGTAGTGTGGAGTGAGCACATCTCCAGCTGATCACCCGCAAGGGAACACGTGTCATACACAATCAAAGGGACCAAAACACACTCGGGGTGTTGTGTTTCCTCCTTTTCTTTCAAGGACTACACCAACCTCCCCTCCAGTGCTGAGGAAGACAGTGGCTGCGACACCTCCGGCTGCTGTGAAGAGTCCTGTGAGCAAGAGGAGAGTGGGCAGCCCCTTCTCAAGGGCAACAACTACCAGTTCTGTTAGGTGGGACCTTCACCCTGGGGTTGATCCTTGTCCTGGCTCCACAGAGCTCACCCTAGGACACACACACCTTCTGCTTTGACCTTCTCTGTGCTTTCTGAAGTGTGAATGTTATGGACTCTCTCACCAAAAGGAGAGCAAAGGGGTCCCTGAAATCTTATCTCACACATAGCATAGAGCTGTTAGGATGGTAACAGGCTCCATCTCTACAAGGTACACAGAGGTCCCCATCACCTGCCTCCCCATGCCTCAGAGAAGGCTGTGGGAGTTTGGGTTTTGTAGTTTTTAAAAAATACTAGTCACAGCCATGTAAGACATTTCCAAGTGTCACTCACATTACTGAACCCTTGTGTTTTATAAGCACATCTTGAAATGTCTTGGCACTGGAACTGCTCCATACACTCCCTTGACAGTCCTGCTCTCTTCCCTTTGTCAGTCTGAACCTGGACATTGCAGTGTGTTTAGATATAGGTAAAGCTTCTACATAGCATTAAATATGCATTAACCCCTACACTTCCTCATGTAGCAACCACCTCTCCACAGCTGATGTTTCTGCAGAGAGTGTGGGTGAAGTGAGCCACAGAGCCAACCCCAGGGTTATGTGAACTTGTGTCTCTCTAACAGGACAGAAGGACAGTTCTTTCTCAGGTAACGCAGCAGAAAACAGTGCTCTTCCACAAGAGCACTGAACACAACCCCAATCCAGGAAAAAATGGCAGCTTAAAGAGGTCTAGAAATGATCAACATTACATATATCCTACAGAACTTCTGAGTTACAGAGCACACAGCAATCACTGCCTTTGTCACTATTACAGACTTGTACTAAATTTCCTAAATGTACTTTTAATAGTGCAACTGAGGTGATTTTTTCATAAGCTAGGGCCTAACGCACTTCAACCTATTTCTCAACTAGCTCTTGCTCAGAGGTACTACTGCCCCAGCCACTCAGGCCTGTGTACCTACCAGAAGTAGCAAAAGAACCTTCTTAGCTTCACCTGACTCAAAGATAAAGGATCTCTATTCTAGGTACAGGCAAACAGCAACTGACAGGGCTCAGGCAAACAACTGCACTGCAGGTGGCCTTTGTCACACTGAGCAATTTCATTGTGGGCCATTTCCGATTCTATTAATCCTGATTTTGTGCTAACACCAAGTGAATCATTCCTCCTTACTAAATGAAAAGCTAATGTAACTCTGTCAGCATTATAAAAAATAAAATAAGATTTTTAACGAAGTGAGTCTCTTCTAGGGCTCTAAGGACTGTTCTCAGAGGGAACAGCTCAGAGTATGGGTAATGCACTGGCCTACCCACTCACCCTGCAACTCTGTTCCTCAGTACCAGTTCTCAAAACCACTCATTCTTGTGTAATGCAAAAACTTATTAAAACCAAAGGTTAAAGCTCTGAAGTAGTCCCTGTGCATGGATATAATGGAATGTAATTTCAATTGTGATGATGGGACATCTGACAAGTCACCATGTGACACATGGTGACAATCTCTGGGGCAAGTGCAATGCCAAAGACAGGGCAAATGCAGAAGAGATTCAGCAGTGTTTGTGCCTCGTGTCCTGAAGCCATCCAGGTCTTGTACACAAAACAAACCCAAAAACAACCCAAGTCACTTGACCACAGTTTCACCCCCAAAATTGGAGATAATTTATTAAACTTTATCACTGACTGAAAAAAGTCACTAATGTCTCTTATAATAAGTTAATGTTCTTAACAGAAAAACCCCAAGCCATGATTACTGCATTTGCTCAGACTTAATACATTTACTTTAACAGTAGGGTACTCAATAGGTTCCCCTTCACAGAAGGGAGTTTTCAACCACACCACAAGCCTCAGAATCTTCCCCACTGCTCATTCAGACAAAATAAATTCCCAAGATGGTAACTTAGCAGTCTAGCATCCTGCTTGTCTCCTCTGCGGGTCACAGCAAACACCGAACACCTTCACCACCAGGTATGGCCAAATGGAGCTGCAGCAATGCCATCACAGCTTTGCACCCACAGCCTCAAGTGTTCTTCAGGTATGCTGCAGAGGCCTCATCTTGACTCCTCTCAAGGAGCTGACAAAGCAACCTGGGCAGCAGGAGACTCCTCTAACCCCCAGAGTGCTGTGAGGACATGACCTGGGCAGGTGTGACACCTGACAGTGATGAGATTGCACACAGGGGTGCAGCTCTCCCAGCACGTCCATGAGGGTGGAACATGGAACCCTGCTTGCTCTGGTGACATTGTTCCTCCTTGATCCCACAGACAGTGTTTGAATGTCCCTCCCCTCTCCAAAGCCACCTTGCACAGCACTTAAACCATCCTCCAACCCCTCGGCTGCCCTGGGGTTCAGTTCATACCTTACCATACAGAACACACTCCTCTCACTGTACCTTTTGGCTTCTAAGTTATTAGTGCTCATGTGAAGGGACAAACAGCCAAAGTACTCACAATCCTGGACCAGGAGTGCAGCCTCTAGGGAGGCTCCCCAGATACAGCACGTTAAAGCAGCACAGCTCCTCCTCCTCAAGACTCCTTGCAGCCAATGCCTATGACAGCTCTGCAAGATTACCAAGCAGGAGTCAGTATTCTAAATTCACCTATTCAATATGCTTTGGGGGAAATTGTTGCAGACATCTAACTTTTATGCCTGGTCCCACACCCCCAGCCCTGCCACCAATAAGCACAAAGAAGTCAGCAAGCAAGATTCAGAATTAAAAAATGTGTGTGTGCTTGACCACGCACACTCCCTGCTACCAGCAACTCCTGTCTCCCCTCTCCAGCTGCAGGGAGGGCGACATCCCACAGCCCTGAACAGCAGGTCCATCACGTGCCTTAGAGGCAGCTGCAGCCTTCTGCAAGGGGGTGACAGACCCAGGCTCACAGCAGCTATCCCGATGCTATGGAAGCACAGAGCTCTTTGGTCAGTAACAGCAGTCAAAGCCACCAGCATCACATCTTCAACCTGGAAAAATAAACTCTCAAGCTAGACAGCTGCAAAAGCTGGCTCAACCCACCCATCCACGCGACCAGAGAGAGAAACCAACGGGCTGTTTCGTTACTCAGCAACCTCTATCCTCCTCCTGCTTCCCCTCTTCATCCTCTTCCGTTTCTGTTTTGATCTGGGCCACCCCGAGCCGGTAGAGCGCGTCACGGATCACCACCTCCCCCGGCTGGCAGCTCTGCACGATCTCCTGGATCTGCCTGTTCACGATTTCCCTGCTGGTGAGGAAGTCCATGAGGCGGTTGTAGAGGTAATAGTGGGTGGGGTTCTCGAAGGTGATGGGCCTTTGGCGCACGTTGCTGGTTTTGCTGTCGTTGATGGCGGCGATGATGGCGCCGTACGGCTCCAGCTCACGGCACAGGGAGATGCAGTGGTGCCGAGCTGTGGGATCCCAGGGGCTGCTCTGCTCTGAGCCCGTGTGGACGATCCGGCGCACTGAGGACTTGGTGATGGGGTGCTGAAGGGAGTGCTCAGCCACCGTCATGTCTATGCTGTAGTGCTGGTCCAGCAGCTCAGGGCAGGACACGTACTGGGGGAGAGACACACACACACTCACACACCAGGTAGAACAACAAAGAACTTCTTCATAGCTGAGAAGATGAAACTACTAGCTGGCCAAACTCCAACCAACAGTATAACCCAGGACAGAGGGAGGGCTAAATGATCCAGGCTTCCCCTGCATGCCACAAAGATGGTATGTACACTCCTTCCTCACTTGTATGCCCTCAGATAATCCCAAGGCCCTAGGAACCATCTTCCTCTCCAACTTCTCAAGGAATGCTGTTCCTTGTTTGAAAGAAGTGAGTTGCTGTGTCAAAATAAGTGACGTGCTCCAAAGTTCATGATCTGAACTGCTACAATGCACTCCCAGCATAGCTCTTCCTATTAAGGACAGTTAATCAAACACAATCCCCAGGCAACAACTAATACATTTTGCTATGCTTAGGAGTGATGCACTGGCAAAGCTTTAATCAGGAGACACTTACCAGGTCAAATTCACCCTGGCAGTGTGCAAGAGCAGGCTGGATGGGGCTGTGAGCAACCTGGCCTAGTGGAAGGTGACCCTGTCTGTGGCAGGGGGGTGAACTGGATGAGCTTTAAGGGCCCTTCCAATCCAAACCATTCTGTGATTCTACAAAATTATCTTGAGCCATAATGCAGGTTACATATTGGGGGGGGGGGGGGGGGTGTGTGTGTGTAATTTTTACCTCCCTTGCAATTTTTCCATACTGGACTGGCACAGCAGAGAGCAAAGACATAACTAACCGTTGGAGATTCCATGGGGTCAGAGAAGCAGCCCTGGTTCTTCCCCCACATCTGGGAAGTCAGGCCAGGCCAGCAGAGGTCGGCACATAGCGCCACTGAAGAGGCTGTATCAACAACATATACTGGAGGCCAGTGACGTGAGGATACCAACAAGTCCACATGATCCCGAGCACTTTCTCCTCTTACTATGTACTTTGAGCCACACACAACCTAGAAAAAAAAAACAAAAAAGGATTAACATCAGCAGCAAAATAAAACTGAAAATTTACAGGGAAAAAAAAAAATCTAGTCTTAAAAAATTCAGCTTCTTTTCAGGTATTCCAGACTATACAGTAACCAGACAGCTACTTTCTCTGAAGATACTCTGTTTCCTCCTCATACACATTCACCTCCTCTCGGCAAATTTTCCAAGTCCTGAGGAACACATTTCATTCCCAAGGCTCAGAGAAGCCCATTCCATTGCTTCTATTCGATAAGGAAGTTCCATGCTGTTAAGTCAAATAAAGAATAGCCAAAAAAAAAAAAACTTCATGGCTCCAGCTTTCCTTACCTGATGTGGACACACTTTGTATATTTTCCCTCCTGTGTGATGAGCAGAAGGTGGTGTAATGCTTGTCCCATTCTGTACAAACTCATAGAGAGCCAGGAGGGAGTAGCAGAGCTCGTCCTAGAAAAGACAGGCCCAAAGAAAGCGACTAAAATTAACAGACTCCTGCAGAGAGGGAAAAGGCACAGTCTACCAAATCCTAATTTGCACTTCATCCAATAACTTCCTAATCCCAGACTCGGCACTGTGAGGATGACAAGCAATTACACAATGCTGAGCTGGTGACAAGGTAATTACAGGCTTCCTTTCCTCTAGCCCACAAAGGTTTAATTTATTTCACCATGTGTAAATTATCCTATAACCTGCTGGCACCCATCCCTGCCCTTAGTGCAGTCAGATGAGAAATTAATTGTCTAGGATGGCAAGAGTGGATGAGGGAAAGACACTGAGGAACAGCTCCACTCCTGCAGGCCTGTTTGTGGGCAAACAAGCCATTACCTTTGTATGTGATGCCTCCCAGGGGATGCCACACTGTGTTAGAAAGCTCTGCAGCTCTTCCTCACTGTAAGAGTTTATCAGCTCAGGCCTGAAGACTTCTTCCTGAAGGAGCCTCACCAAGGCACTCCCATTACCTGCAAAGGCAGGAAACAGGTCTAAGCACTCATTCTCAGGAAAGGAACTTACCAAAATAATTTCTTAGGAAGACTACAGAAGCAGAGATTGCACAACCCACAGTCAGCAAGAGAAAGCTGTGAACAGTCCTACTTGCAAAGCACGTCACAGCCCACACTTGTCTTGAGCCCTTCACTGCTAAGGTCACCAGACTGAGCCCAGCATAGCTGCAGACTCCATGAACACTTATCTATCCTGTCATTTGCAACCTTTAAATGACTGATGTGAGGATCACCAAGTGAAGAAGAGTAGAGATAAATGTTGCTGCAGCCTTTGGACTGAACAGCTCCAGACTCAGCCTTCACATTTCCCAGGTTTTTTCTCTGGAGCTCCACTTCCACAAAAGCCCACACAGCTCTTCTGCAGCCCAACTCTGAAGCAGCTGCAGCCTTGTCTGTAAAGACAACTCACACACTTGTTAGGCTTGCAAAGCCAGTTTTCCTTCTTATACCAATGCCTAAATTCTTAAGGGAACCGGGTGCTAACTGATCTTAGCTCTCAGATCTGAGATTTTTCCTCTCACTGTTTCCATGCACTCAATATGCAGTGGATGTACTGAATGTTGACAACTCTGATCAAGACCAGCACACCACTCTCCTAGTTTTTTCTCAAGTCCTGTAAAAACTTATTCACCCTTTATTGAGATTGTAGCACTGAGATATCAAACACTACCTGTAACTTCCACTCTAAGTGTTAGCCTAACATGAAACAAACACTGACTGGCATTCAATATGTGCATGCCATATTCAATATCTGCAATTAGACTCCATCTCACCTGGGGTGCAATGATTTCATGTACCCCATGTCTTAAATGCATCAGAGCCCACCAGTACATCCAAATGTGACAGGAATAGCCAAGCCTCAAGCAGCAAACCAGCCTGAGAACAGCTAAAATCACCCCAATGCTCCTGTCCTTTCATAGCACATGTAACTTTTAAAGTGTCATGCAATCAGCAATTCTTAATGCTAAATATTACCAAGACTGAGGTCATCAACACATCAAGCACTCCCTTAATAAGCACAACCTGAGCCATTACCTGGCACTGGCTGTGCATGCAGATTCTTGTCCTTCTCTGTATTGATCACCACTGCTCCTCTCATCAGTGGAGGGAAGAAAGGAGCAACAATAGAGGCATCAAACTTTGTGATGGGGATGCTAGAAGGAAAAGCCACCTGCTCAATCACCTCTGTCTCCATCGTGGACCAAAAGTCTTCTACATTCACTTCGCTTGATGGCAAGTATTCTGGCCAAGTAAACTACAGAGAGAAAGAAACACTGGTCAAATACAAATAACCATTTGACAATTCATTTGACAGCTCTGTGTGTCTCACTCAAAGCATAAGACTCAGGACCCAGGAGAGTGCTCAGCCCAAATATAACAAAATGACTTCAGTCTCCTAAAGCTTCCCACAACCACTTTGCATTGGGTAAGACTCAAATTTTGACATACTTGACATAAAAGCCAGTCATGGTACATTCTCCTACTAGGGCTTTTTCCCCCCATTAGAGAAGACCGCACCTCAGGGAAACTTGAGATAAAAAAGAATGTGTTCATGTCAACAGAAAATCAAATTCAACAACTTCCATCTAAAGTTCCAACTGCCCAAGGCTGCTGGACAAAAGCTGTGGTCCATGGGTAAAGGATCTTGTTTTCCCTGAACTACACATCAACACTTCTAAGAGGAAGCACAGGCATTGCTGCTCCAGCCACATCCTCTTGTCAGGCATCAACAGAAAACCACTCACACAGGTCTCGTGTATTTATTGTGCATCACGAAGACCAGAGTCAGAAAGAAATCATTATGATCTGCTTTGAACATGAACAGGATGTGAGCTGTGGGAAAAACCAACCTCTATATTTTTCAGTGCTAGAACATTTTCCGTATTCCTCTGGGCTATTTCCACCTTGGGGGTTATGCCACAGATTCCACAGATCATATCATTGTAATCCCGAACTGTCAGGCATTCAAAAGCCCAGTAGCCATTGCACAGCAGTTCCTGGAGTTGACCCTGCTCATCAGGGCTCAGGCTTTTGTCTGAAAAGAGAACAATACCACTGTTACAGTTTTCACATCCTGAAGCAAGTGGAGAGGTAGTACTCTGGATAAAACCAAACACCCTCCAGAGAGTTGTTACAAAGAACCGGTCATAGAGGTACTGTTTGGTTTAGGATTTAATAGAAATATACCACACTAAAATAGGTGAGGTTTGCCTTTTTATAACCTAACAATCATCATCAGGTCACAGTTTGGTATGTTATGGTAAAAAGCAAGAAGGAAAACCCACCAGTTTGCTCCTGAACAGAGTCAAGAATATTGCCAACAGCCACTCTGGGATCCTCTCCAAGTTTAATGTGGTTTCGGATTGCAAACAGAAGATCCAAGCTCACTAACAATTTGTTGCCCACATTGAAAAGGCCTGCAGTTAAAACAAAACAGTTATTGTCTGTAGAGTTCCAGATCTTCCTCACAAAGAAATATATCCCTTACTGATACACAACACACTCACAAGAGTCCAGTTCAGAGGACAACAGAAACAAAGTGGTTCTGCACCTCTGAAATGCAGAGTTCCCTGCTGAAAGATCAGCTCCTTTCACAACTTGTCTATTGATTAAAAAAGCTACAAGGAGCAGCTGCCAGTCCATCTCACAGCCAATGCCATGAAACTGCCCTCTCCAGAGATATCTCTATGATCTCAGGGGTTGCCTTGCAGAACTCAATGTTCACACAGACTTACACCAGTGAATCAAGGCAAGGTCTTCCTCACCAGAAACATTCATGCACTTTCACTCACAAATACAGAGTTACTTGCAGAATCGGCAGAAGCAATTAAAAAATAATTTAAATTTAGTACACTGGGGAAAGGAACAAGCTTTTCTGTGCCTGGACATTGCCTTGATACAATCCCAAGGCTTCCAAAGGGTTCAGACTGTAGTCATGCTGTATGCTCACATCTTTCCTACCTGTGTAAATGTCAGTGAAGCTATGGAGGGCCAGACACTGGAGGTTCAAGCACACTTTGACCTGAGCTGTAACCACCTGTAACCGATTGGCTGTCAGCAGCCAGCACTCCTGAGGACCAGCAAGGGAACTGCAACACACAACAAAAAAAAAAAAAAACACCGAGTGAAGCCAATGGGCAGCCCTGCAGTAACTTCAGACATTTAGCTGACATGAGTTCATAATTATGTAAATCTAAGCCAGCTCACCACATCTTATCACATGAGGAAAAGAAAAGTTACATTTTAGAACAGATTTCCCAGGCAGAGTCAGGTCACTGCTCACATTCTTTTAAACAACACTAGAGCATCCCTCCAGCTCCACACACTGGGCACCTACTACTGGAGAGGTGGAGAATACCTATGGCCCCAGCTGTCCTAGGAAAAGTGTCTGTACATTGTTGTGGTGATCAGTAATACATTCCACCCAACAGCCTGTCCCTGCAGGGATTCAGAAAGGTCTCCTCCTCTACAGTGTAACTGCCAAGTGGGAAGTTCAGACAGGAGAGTGCCAGTGGCAGAAACACTGCTGTCCACCTGAGAAAACAGCTATCTAAGCCAAAGTCACCTCCTTCCCACTGGCAGGGCTTCAATTAGGGCCTGTGCAGGCACATGGGAGAGTCCCACATGGAGAGCACTGCAAAGCAGCCAGGCACAAAGATTTACAATGCACAGGTTCTTAAGTCCTAAGGTGAGGGACAGAGTGTGAGATTGCTCTGTTCTGAAAAAATACAGAGCATAGAAAGTGTCCCTTCTGGAAGGATCTCAATGCTAGCCTGATGAAAGCAAATATCCATCATCTGTATCACGAAAGTTTTGGAAAAGAAAGGAACACATTAAATTCCCCAACATTTTGCTGTAGGAAAAATTTTAGATCATGTTTTCAGAAACAGGAGGATGTCTGACAGACTCAGGGAGGAGATATCTTACAAGCTTTCATACAAATCTAGTTAAGGCAATGTAGCCTATGTACTAAAAGTTTGTGAAAGTCTTTCAGGTTTCAATTTGGATATTTGTTCAAAAAAGCATTCACTCAAGCACACATTAAGAAATGAAGGAATGAAAATGTCATAAGCAAAAAGATCCACACAAGAGATATTCAGACCAGGGAGAGAGAGAAAAAGGAAATCGCACAATGCACACCTGTAAACACACAAGTTCTTCTCTCTCAGCCTCAAAGCACCAGAATGGAAAACAAAGAGGGAATGACTAATGAAAATACTCTGTTTCAGTAAGAAGAAAGTTACATCTAGACTGTGCAGTCACTCTTTGATCCTGCTAAGTTCTTTCCACACACATGTAGCTTATTCAGCATCACTTTCACCAGCTTCACTACCAGGGGCTAAAGCAAATATTATTTCAGGCGGACTCGGAACAAAGAAAATCAGCATGAGTTTGAAAGAGTCCAAATCCAAAGCAGAATCTTACTTCTGTCCCCCTTTGAACAAGGGGCTGTTACAGAGCAGGCACTGCACGCACGGAGACTCGTAGTAGTTGGACCAGGAGGTCTGCTCGATGGTCACTGTCTCCTCACTCACGTTGGACAGGATGAGCCGGGAGCTGTTGAGCTCATGGATGAGGGTGAAGATCTCTGCCAGCTCTGACTCATTCTCAGGGATCTGCATCACCTTGCGCAGCAGCTGCAGCGTGGACTGACGCTGGATTTCCTTCTGGGATGGTGTTAGGGGCTCACTGGTGTTCAGCACATCCGACTGACCCGGACTGACCTCCTAGAAAGTAACATATCCAACTAGGCAAGGATGGGGATGAAATATTAAGCCCAAAGAAGTCATAAAAGGCAGCAAAAAGACAGTAACCTTTGCACTTGGTAAACTTGACTTCTACTCTACTGCTGAATCATGGACTTCACACAGGAGATTCAAGCCCAAATTACTTTAACAAAATCTGTTTATTACAGCCCAGCCCTTCAGGAACTCCTGCACTGCCAGACCATCACAGATTGGCCATTGAAATGTTAAGTGCAGGGATGGGGTTCCAGAAGGTGAGGATAACCACCAACAGGTATATAAACACTTCAATAACCCTCATCACTTGAGCCCCCAATCTTCACTGTCTTTCTCCACAGGTTATCAGGCACAAGCTCAGGGCAGCCTGCACAGCTCTGCAGAAGCTGGAGGAACCAAGTATTAGGAGAGAACTGGGGGCTGAGATACCCAGAATAAACTAATCAATAACAATTGATCAGCTACAGTCTACCCTTCTCCAACACACATATACCATCACAACAAAATGCACAAACACAGGAGAACCAAACTCCGGGTTGTCCCAGGAGAACAGAGAGAACACAAAAAGGCTGATCTGTTTAATACCCTTCTGTCAACATTTCAACCTGGTTTTCTGACTAGTCTAGCAATGAGATAAATGATCAGTCAAAAGCCCAGAGACAACAATGAACTGTGTGACAGGAATGCTAAACAAATCTACAACCAGAAAAAAAAAGAAAAAAACTAAATGAGGAAGAGACAAGCCACATGCCTCTCAGAATGCAAGCTGAGCTAAGCACACTGCTGTTCCTTACACAGCTGTTTGTGTGTGTGTTTCACACAGACCATCTCAGTTTGTTTGTGTTTTTAAAGAAAAAACAAAATCACTAAACAAAGTTATGATCTTTAAAATGAAAAAAAGGCAAGTGGATGAGTCATTACTACACAGACTAAAATTCTTTCTATTTGCTGAGTAGGCATGTCAGCTAAGAGCAGGAGAACTTTCGTTCATTTATTGTTTTAAAAACATGACAAATCAGTATAAGAAAAGCTAACCTTTGAGACTGCAAGGGCAAAAAGAAAAAATAACCCCAGAATTACTAACATCCCATAGAAAAGCAGACAATTGAACATATGAGAAAAAAACCCCTACATCCAGAAATAAATTCAGGTTGGAAATAAATTTGCTCTACAAACCCTTAAAAACAGGAAGCTCCGATACAAGATGTACTAACTTAACTGACACTAACCCCAAACTGCTCACAAAGCAGAGCATACTTGGGAGTTTCTTGATGAAGTTCAACAAAGCTGACACAGCAATGCTGTGATTTTCCCAGCATGTACTGACAGAACAGAGGCATTTTTAAGTTGAGGAGACACCCAGTGGAAGCACTGGGTGTGCTCAGACTCACACTCAGCCTGAAGCACCACTGCTGGAGAAGTTCAACAAACATCATCACAGATATTTTAAATAGGAACCATTCTGCCAGAAAAGTTTATCATAATGGGAAAACAAAAAACAAAACAAAACAAACAAAAAAATCACAAAAAAATCCCCGCCCCCCACCCCCCAAAAAAAAAATCCCAAACCATGTTTCCACAGAGACCTGCAAACTAAACTTCTCTGCCCAGCTGGAAACAGACATGGGATAAAACAAGCCATCTTGAACCTTACCAGGGATTTTGCTGTTTTCTCAGTCCTGTCTTTGGCAAGGTTGTATCCACAGCTTGGACAGATGCGTGGCTTGTGCCTGTTTGTATACACATAACTGCAGGAGGGGTTCTTGCATTTCCCTCTGCCACGTGATGTTGCTAATCCCAAATCCTGAATGACACAAAAGAGATGTTTGCTGACCTTGACTTTTAATAGTTGGACTCCATGATCTTAAATGTCTTTTCCAGGCTGAATGACTCTATGATTCTAAGCCAACAAGATTCTAAAAAAGATTATTACACGTTTCATTCCCACTTTATATCATCTTGTTTTAACATCAATAGCCCTGTCACTTTGCACAGAATCCTTTAAGTGGCACTTAAAATTCTGGGGACAGTTCTCCAGACCAGAAGCATATTAAATTCATTCAGAAACCCCTGGTCCTCCCTACTGAACTCAAGGAGAGGATGGGGATTATGCATGGGGACATGAGTTAAAAATCCATCTCTTAACAAGGCCCCAAGCATAACTGCAAAACAGAGCACAGTCATGCTGGACTAGGTCTAGAGATGCTGCAAAGTACAGATTGTTTCACATTAAAAATGAGATGTATTTGTGTAAGTCCGTAAAACAGAAGTCCCACAATATTTTCATCCCAGAGAGGACATTCCCTGTGGCAGAAGTCACACTATATGAAAAATTCTCACCAAAGTTACGGTGCAACTGTACTTGTAGGAAGGGAACAGATCTGGTTTGACCTCCACAACTTTAACCTGAGATGCCCTGCTTGTCACAGAACTGTGGAGCTAGAGATTGAAAGCAGAAAAAACAACACCTATCAGACACCTATTAATAAACACATACATGCATCAATAATCAATGACTTTTAGCATTCCTGCCCCCAAGAGATTAATTAATGTTCATTAAACATCAATAATACCATAAGACACTATTTTGCATGTGAAGGAATTGCAATTCACAGATTCACTTCAGCACCTTGGCATACTCAGTCATATTTTACAGGTGAAAAGCTCAGTATTCAATATTTCATGTCAGATTATCAAAGCACCTACGGATCCTTAAAACATCTGGAAGTAGCTGGAAGGTTCCCAAAGTGACCAAGAGCAGGATTGTCCAACAGCATCTCTCAGCTCAGCTCCCACAATCAGCTACCAGTCATTCTGCTACCCAGCCATATAATAAAAACAGCCAGTCACAGACCATCATAAGGCTGTTACATTTTTTGTTCTATTTCTCACTCAGGTCATATCACTCACCTGGGAGAAAAATAAAAAAACAAAACAAAACAAAACCACAAACAAAATCCTCCCCACAAAAAATCCAGGAAAATAATTTGCATTTGAAGAACAACCTTTTGCTCCTCAGAAGCTGATGGCTGCAGAACTGAATGGCCCAACTGTTTCAGTGTACTGGGCTTCAAGCCTGATGTTCTCACAGGGGAATGCTTGTCTAGAAGGAGGAAAGAGATGCACCAGGTTAAGTGGGAGAAAACAGGTTCTGTTTCTTTCTGACACCCTTGGAAAATGTCACTACAGTCATGTGAGATCTTTCCTCTGAGCTTGAAATAACCCAAGCAGGTGTTCCATGGCCCGTTTACTGCATCAAGGCAAACTGGGTTTTTTCTAGCATTGGTAACAACCTCCCTTGAAACCTATCTTACTATTGGCAGACAGCACTTCAGCATGGTGAGGAAAGACAACAAAGCACACAGAGAATGCTGCTTTTACCAGTACTTGCAAAGGACTGCCTGCTGCTTGGCTGCTCCGTGCTGGCTTCTCTCCCCACGCTGACTGGAGCAGGCAGAATGGCTCGCATAGGTCTGGCTGCAGCCAGCAAGGAGGGCTTGGGTCTTGGTTTACTCTTTACTTCTTGTCCCTTGTGTGTAGCAGCTGTTGCATCAGTTCTGAAAAACAAGAGCTACAAGTGGAAAAATATTCCATCGATTTCCCCTCAGCTTCAGTTTTCCTCTTTTCCCTGAATTGTGCTTTGTTAGCACACTAATCACAGCTATTGCAACAGGGAGAGAGTGCTAAGGCTGCATCTGCCTTGTGACTACAATGTGTCACTTAAAAATATATTAGTTCTGATGGACAAAGACTCAAGGAACATTTCTGAGCTGGCACAAAACAGACAGCAAACACAGTAAGTCTTACAGGAAGCACTGCCAAAAGCCTTCAACTTCTTGGACTAGTCCCATGAGCACACAATAGACATCATATGGTCCCATAACACATGGAAAACTGACTCACCCCACCACTGGCTTTTTCATAGAGGCATTTGGACTCAACACCTCAGAAGACGTCGACATCCCCAGCCCTACACTTCCTTTCTCTGCCTGCTCCGAAGAAGTGTTTGCTTGCCGCTGGCTCTCTCGGCCCAGCACCACTCCAACAGCACTCCTCCTGTCTTCAGCAAGCACATTATTTGGGAGAAAGTGGCCCTCAGAGATGATCACTTCCTCCCACTCCATCTCAGGCATCTGCCCTCCGACAGGCACAGCATTCAGCAGCTGGCTGACAGCTTCAGAGCTCTCCAAGGCAGACTTGGAGGAACTCTCGCTAACAGCCGTGGGTTCTGGGAGGGCTGACTGCTGACCTCTTTTAGCTGCTGGAGTTTTAAGAGAGGTGCCTGAATTTGGCTCAGATTTGCTTTTTGGTTGCTTTTCCTGGAAACAAGGAGAGAGTCACATTTCAGAGCTTTCAGCTTTCACAGATAATCAAGTCCCCTGCATATATGCCATGTTTGTCATGGTCTATTTAACGCTGGATCAAACCAGCAAAACCCTAAGTGCTAAAGCAGTGAATTGTACAGGAGTAGACAGACAGAATCTCCTACAACAGAAAAAGCCCTGCTAACATTGCATGTGGCCTCTTGGCCCTTCATGTATTATTTTTAGACACTGTTTACTTTGAAGAATCAATCTTTCTTAAACTCCCTTAAATATAATCATTAGCATCAACACTCCAAAGTCACCCGCCACCCTCTGTAGCAAGGGTCCACCTCCTACGCTCCACCTTCATGGCTTCAGCTCTCTGATACTGTCTGTTCTTCAGATTAGTGAGCAATCAAAGGGAGTTAAGACAGAATTTGCATCTTTTGGATGCGTGCTTTCAGAAAAGCAAGCATGTGAGCCAACCAGAAAACAGGATTACTTAGGAAGATTTTTTGACCTTAAGAAAAATGCTGCTTCCAAGACTAGAGCTACAGAAATCACTGCACTGGAGTCAACAAAGGTACAAGGAACACTGAATTGGAATATGGAAAAATATATCAGAAACAGGATCAGAGTATATCTGAAAGACAAAAAGGAAAACTCCCTCCAAAAACTTTCAGTTCAAACCAGGGTAGGACTGAACAGCAGCAGATGTGCCATGTTCAGGCAGAATCCAGAAATACTTTTTGCATTCAGCCATCTCTCTACCTCCACAAGTTAACCAAAAAAAAGTGAAGATGTCACCATCACTATTTGTACCCTACCACACAGGAAGCTCAGCCTTCAGCTCAGACACCACAGAGTCTGCAAGCTGCCCAAAAGAGTTGTCATTCCTGAATGTTTATTGGATCCAGATACAAAACAAAGGAGATTCAGAACAAATCCACACAAAGCCACTGAATGTCAATGCCAATTTCCACACTGAGAACGTCCTTTAAATTGTGCCTGAGGAGTCTTGCTTCAGACAGAAATGCACATCTGTTCAGAGCTGACTAATTACCAGCATAGTGCCAAGGTTTAAGGATCAAGTGTGTTTTTCTGTACACAGCTAGTAGAGATGCCAATAACTTAAGCAGAGTGGAAATCATGTGGAGAAAGACTTTTCCACTCAGACAAGCTTCACAACTCTATCAACCCCTGGAAATTTCCTTCCAGTCAGAGGTCAGAACATCATGATCAGACACATGGCCATAAAACAACAATACCTAACAGCACTTCAGCTCCCACTAGATCAACTTTATTAACAAGCTCCTAATGGAGTTCTTCTATAGTTGAGAATTGTTCCTCCTCTCTGTTAAAAAACCCAATGTTGAAACACCAAAAAAATCACTAAATCTGTAGAAGAACTTTAAATAGTGATATTAATTACCACAAAACACCTTCCCAAGCTTAGTTGGGGCTGTAGCAGGAAGAACAGGCAATGCCTTCCAGTCACAGGAACTGTGTAGGCAGAGAGCCAGAAGAATGTGTATCCTCTCAGTGAGAGAGTTAGCAAATGCAGCCCCATCTATTCTAACAGATATGAGCAGCATCTTTCCCCAAGGTGTGGTGATTTCAGGTCTCACATTGGCCAAGTGTCCTCTGCAATGGTGACTTGCTCCAGCACATGCACTGGAACACAAGTGCAGGGATAATTTCTGGTGTATCTGACCTCCTGTGCTTGATCTACAGGTCTGGAAGTATCACAGGCATTCACAAAACCAGCACTTTTTGTCTCAAAATTAGGAAAGGAAAGACAAATTTACCTTTGGGATCCATTTCCCTCCCAGGAAGTTCCCACATGTTGGGCATTTTGGTGGCTTATGTCTGGTGACATAAGTGAAGGAACAGCCAGGATTGGTGCAATTTCCATGTCCCCTGCGAGTATAGGTGGTTGTCTGAAACAAGAATTGTCAAGAATTTGTCTACAGACCTGAAAACTACAAAGCTGAGCTGATCACTTCCTTCTTCCTCTTTAGCATTTTACAAATGTTATTTGGCAAATCACTAGCCTTCCACTATTATTCATTTTACTGAAGAAGCACCACACAGCTGTGTTAGAGTGAGTCAGCACCATAACCAGTGTAAGTCTAAATGCTCAGTCTACACAACAGCCTCTGCTATCACCAGAATTTAGATCAACCTGCAGAGCAGAGATGAACAATGCACACAACCTCCTGGAGAAACTAATCTTGCATTTACAGTGATGTAACAGTTCTTTTTGAACATGAAAGTCATAGTAAGGTAGCATTAAAATGCTTCTAACAGCAATCTGCAGTAAGACAAGATATGATTAACACTCATGACAACACAGCAAAAAGATTTGAAGACAAGCACTCATGATGCAAAGGCAGTTTTGTCAGTAATTTGTTGCTGTATGGGATAGTCAGGTGTTCCCTGGTCCTTCCCTGTAACTTCCTATGAATTACTGAAACACAAGCAGCAGCATCAGGCACTATTTATACAAACAACTAAAGGAGAACCTGTCATCTTTGCCAGGACTGCATCAACACATTTGAGTTTTTGTCAGCACAGCACTTCCCAATATCCTGTTCTCAACACTCCCAAGGGAGCTGTTGTACCATAACTCCCTAACTAGGTACAGATTTTTTTCGAGAAATGCAAGTGCTGCTGTCAAAGAAATGAGTCAATTTAAACCAGATCCTTCTCAGGAACAAAAACCTGAGGTATTTCCATTCCCCCCGAGACAACTGGAAGAGCATCACACTATGCACCACTATAAATATATCTGCAGTGTTCCACCAGCTGGAAGCATAGACAACCTGGAAAACAGGATTTGATGTTAGCTTATATAACAGAAGGAGCTACAGTACTGACTGTACAATGAATTCCTGAAATGGTTACAAAAACACAGGTGGCTGGAGTGGTTAGATTAACGAAATAACACTATTCTTCCTTGTGCAAGCCTTTTATATGGCTTCTCAAAACCTCAGGTCATTGCTCCCCTCCTGCCACACAGCCAAAGCAAGAGCTTTGGAGTTCATGTTTTCCTGTTAGAAGAACAGATCCTTGCCCTTAAAGGGATGGACACTGGCTTTTTATGAAGACAAATATCCATCCAAGTAATGGATATAGATGGTTACACAGAAACTGCTGTTGGCCAGATGTGCTGTGATAGCTTTATCTACTCCATCTGTTACCAAGAATTCCCTGAGGAAGGTGGCAGAAGAAATGGGCCCTGAAAGACACTGCAGGAAGTCAGAGACCCTCTTAGCCTATGCAAGACATACCACAAGGGACAAGAAATACATCAATTGATACAGCAACTCCAAACTGGATTATCTTTAAAAACTAAACCAGGAGCAAAACACTCCCACATCTTTAAGACAACTCTATGACAATACATCCAAACCTTAATATAGCATAAAAGACTCTGAATTTCTTACCAATTTAATTGATGTTGGGTTTTCCACAACAGAATGAGCTGGCAAAGGTAACATGATAAACTGTGTTGCAGGTGTGGAGGAACTACTCTCTTCAGTATCCTAAAATGAAGTCAAAGGTAAAATACATGCAGAAAACAAAAAACTTGGTGACCCATATCACTCCCTCTTGTGAACATTAATGTATCTTAAGGACTGATGAGACCAAAATACAGGACAGAGCAATAACCATTTAAAAAGCAATGGCCTTACCTAATGTACTCTAGAAATTACTAAACTCCTCACACTTTGAAACTGAACACTTCACAGCGTTCACAGAAGAGAATCCAACTCTTCGCGGACTAAGGTATTCCATGACTGATCCCTAAAACCTCAGCTTAAAAGGACTCCCTTCTACGTCTCAACCAGGAAAACAGCTATCAGGAGCACAGCAGTAGCATTTTTTCTCATCAACATCTTGCAGCACAACTGCAAAACCCAATTACTGGCACCAAAATACCCCAAATACTGTTATAACAAACAATTAAAAGAACTCAGTCACGTTAAGACACAATTGACATAAGCACATGGCTGAGCCAATCTGCAAGCCCAGACAACTTAGTCACACAGTTACTTTTGTATCATTGATTACAAAAGTTTCTGTTTCTCTCACTGAGCATCAGCAGGTTGGGCAATCAGAGGATCTCCCACACCCACTCAGGACCTCAAGTAAAATGGGGGAAACACACTCAAGATGTTTCAAGTGAGATCCAGCAGGAGTCTTGAGTGTCACTGGAAAAACTTACCCTCCCAGTCACCACGGTGACCACAGACACGCCATCGGGCACCTGGGGACGGCCCACAGTGATGCTCCTGTCAGAGATGTCTGTGGAGCTGCTAACCAGAGTCTCCTCAATAACCACTCGGGCTGTCTGGTACGGCTGTCCTTCTATTTCCAAAGAAGCCTCATCCAAGAGGAGATCTCCAGCCACTTTCTCTGTCACAGGCCCAACATAATGTGAGAGAACCTCTGAGGCAACCGCTTCTTCAGCAGCCTCGTGCTGGGCAAAGGCTGCTGTGTCCTCTGCCAGCCCCTCGATGGCAATGCACTGCTCCGAGACACCGGCCTGACCCGAGTCCACGGAAAGGATGCTCTGCATGGCATCACGGGACACACTGGTGACATTCCTGGGAGCAGCCAAGCCTTCGGGTGCTGCCGGGCTCTGTGTCACACACAGCTCCAGTGACTGCCTGCTCCTGTCTTCTTGAAGAGTGGTTTTGGGAATAATTATATAATCGGAGCGAGGAAGGATTTTACGGAAGCCTGGAATGTCAGGGACCACTGCAGTCCGAGTGGATGGCTTGGAGTTCTGTGGGCAAAACCAGAGGATGGAATAAATGATTCAGTTCTCAATCCTGCTATTTTAGTGCCTAAGGGTCAAACGGTTTCCTGAAGTAATCTGCTAGAATTTCTCCACATGACAGAGCCTGCAGAATCCCTCTCAGTCCTGATTTTACCACCCACTTTACCAACACTCACTCTGATGAAAGGACACGAAAATAACTGCCCTGAGCGGGTACCAGACATATCCATCTTGGGTTACAAACATCCTCCCTCAACTGAACAGAAAGCAAAGGCAAAAGGCAGTGGCCTCACACCGTTTCCTTAAAGGCAGGATACAAACTGGAATCTGCAGTTAAATGACTCTCCCACACAGTGCTATGTAAGCAGGTAACTGCCTCTCTCTCCAGCAGCCCAAGAACTTCCAGAAAGACAACTTACCGGGTCCAGTCCCTCTTTCTCTAGCTTGGCTTTCTCCAAGTAGTAGCTCTTTTCAGCCACACTGAGCAACCTCCAGCTCTCACTGATCTTTTTGTTGATTTCAGATTGAGGGAGGTGTGGAAGCTCTTGCTGTACTTTCAAGTAAATATCATAATAGTAGAGAAGGTAAGCAGATCTGAAACACAACCAGAAATTGAAACATTAAGGTCATTCTACATAAATTCCTTGGGGAAAAATAAATCCATGTGGTTTAGTTTGTCTCAAGGTCATGTGCAAGCCAGTTATATTTAAATTTATTTGTAAATGCATTTTTTAACCAAATGAATGCTCTCTCTAAGGAGAACCTCGGAAGACAAAAGAGAACCTCTGAGGAACAGCCCAAGGAAAATTATTCTGGGGTAAACAAACTCTAAACTGAGCAACAGTGACACCTGTGAACAATGTCTGAGCAAGGCCAAAGCATCAAGCTGATATATCATGTACAAAGTTTTATACTATGAAGTGTCCCAAGTGCACTGGAAAGTCCACTCATGTTAGAAACAAGGAAAACTGCTCCCACACCCTGCAAAACAATTAAATGAAGGCAGAAAGAACTTACCGAGGCTTCTTGGCTTTTTCTCCATGATCAGCAGTACTTTTATGTTTCTTCTTCTTCTTGGATGGCACTGGTGACGGGTAAGTGTAAGTGCTCTCTATCTCCTCCATCACCACAGTTACCTCAGCACCATCATAGGGAGCCTCCATGGCTAAAACACATATTCTGTGTTATGCTCTTACCAAGTTATACAACGTTTCTCCCAACAAACAGCACTTTTAATCACTTTAGTAAACTGACAGCACTGCTGGCATCTAAGTTTCACTCTTATTATACCAAGATAACTATGTAGTCTCTATTTATTTACTTTTAGAAAGAAACGTCTATTCCTATAACCTTAATACCATCGGTTCAGTGCAGATACACTGCATTTCCAGAGCTGCAATTCCATAGGGAACTCTCAGGGAAGTCTGGTGTCCCAGAGGGAGCCGTACACTCAGCCAACAGCTGCCTGACTCCAAGCTGCCGTACCACGGCCACGCTACAAGAGCAATACCGGAGTGTGAGCGAGCCTCAGAGCCCCGTTACCCACCGCCAGCTCTCCGGGGCTCCTCTCCTGACAGCGGTGACGGACGGCTGCAGCCCCGCGGGGCACAGGAGATAAAGGCAGCGCCACCTACGGCAGGTACAGCCCGGCAATGGCCGCCCCTGGGCCCCGCGCAGCCGGTGAGGCGGGCGAGCCTCAGCCCGTCACCGCGAGCCCCACACCGCCCGAGGCACAGCTCCGCACAGCACCGCCACAGCTCCCTCCCGTCCTGCCGAATGTTTCCGCGGCCCCCTCACAGGTGTCCGCACTCACCGGACAGCTCCGCGGCCGCGCGGGCGGACAGGCGGCGAGTCGCGGTCACGTCCCCGCCGGGGCGCGGCGGCGTGGAGGAGGCAGCGCCGGGGCCACGGGACGGACCGCGCAGGGGCGGGAGCGGCCTGCGTGCGTGTCGGTTGAGGTGGGGCGGAGCGGGCGGGCTGTGCGGGCGGGCCGCCCGGCCATGCTGGGCCGGCTGAGGGCCGGGCGCCGGCGGAGGCGGGGCTGCACCGGGGCTCCGCCGTGCAGTGGGACCGCCGCGGAGATGTGGACCGCGGGACGGCGTCCGGGGGCACGGTCCGTCATGGGCGGGGGATGCGCGCGAGGGCGGGAGGGGTCATCTATCTCTCGCGCTGCGCGGGCGCGTTCCCGCCATTTTCTGTGAGGGCGGGCAGGCCCGCGGCAGCGCGGCGCAATAGAGTTTAATTAGCGCTTTAGTTAGCAAAGAGGCGCCTCTGCAGGCAGCTTGGAGCTCTTCGCCTTGGTCAGTGTGCGCGCTGTCTTCACGCACAGTTCTCCATCTGTTGCGCTCCCTGGAGCAGGTCTTAGGCCTGTGGCCCTTCCCCGGTGGAGGTCACAGCACCGCGGGGCCCAAAGCGCTGAATCCCAGGCTCGGTGATGTCGTCCCCAGCAAGAAAACAATCATTAGAGTTGGAAGAGACTCTGATATCATTGAGTCCAAACTATACCCACCAGCAACATGTCAAACAGCATCCAGTCTATCCTTAAACACCTCTGGATGGTGACTCCTATCTCCTTGAGCAGCCATCCAAATGTTTCATACCTTTTTGTGAAAAAAATGTTTCAGCATAGGATACCTAGGGGAATGTGAGTCAGAATATAATAGTCCTAGGGTAAAGAAGCCACATACTAAGAAATATGGGCTAGTAGGAGATTCAGAAGCTATTCATAAAATGTTTTCCAGGAAGATCCAAAGCAGCAGAACCAGTAATAATACAGCCTCAAAGCTGAGTGGTAGGCAGAAACAATATACTTAAAAATTAGATGCCTAAGAAAAAAGGTTGGAAGAATTAATTGCTAAATTTGTGCAGAAATTCCTCTTGTTCCCCCCCTAAACACCTACACTTGACACAGGTTTATGACCTAAATCTGCTTGTTGTTGCTTTGGTTATAATCACTTAATGCATATATATAGTAATTTTTTTAGAATCAATAGAATAAGTTATTCAAAAACAATTAATTAGAGGACTTGTTACATTCTTTCCAAACAGCTACCAGGGTGAACCGAGTGCTTACCCCCACCTGGCTACACCCTCCTGTAGGGACTTTGCAGAGTGTAAAGGTCACCCCCAAGGTCCCCCCTTTTTATGTATTCTTGGGGGGGGGGGGGGGGGGGGGGGAACACTGTCTAAACACCACCCAGCTCCTCAGTTGCTCTATGAATGAGGAAGTGTGCTCGAGTGTTGCTGTCACCTTCTCCAGGCACGGAGTCTGGGTTTCACATCTTTGCCTGAATTAAGGGGCCCAGAGTCAGCCCATTGCAGTCAGCGAGTGGAGTCAGTCCAGCTCTCCCAGTACCAGTGATGAGGCAGGTGAATGACAAGCAGCAATCCAGTGGAAATCCAGGGAAGATCGGTGCTGTGTCACCCGCTGATGTGCGTGAGAGTTGCACGAAAAGATCATCCCTGTTTGGGTAAAACAGGGAATCACCTCAGTACTGCAGCACTCAAGTATGCTCAGGACCTTTGAATCCCAGCATATCTTTATCAGCATTCTCTCTGGATTTTGAAGGCTAAAAACGTTTCCATGCACAAACAAAGTAATTGTTTCTAGTTTTCATGAACATTAAAACTTAGTGCTTTTACTCCCCATGAAGCAAACAGCCCGTCATAGGGCTACTCTACTACTGAACATTCTTCTCAAACCTTTTTAGGGAAGCAGGATGTATCACGCGAAGCATATTGCTTGAACACATTTTCCAAATTACAGCTTTTTTTTATTTTTTTTCCTAGATGTCATGTCTATTTCAGCAATTTACATCATGACCTTCTAACTTTAGATGATGTAAGATCACATTCTATCTCGTGACTCCTCTGATTGTCGGAGGAGCAGAAAAAATTATCCTCTTGCTAGATCCTAGTCATTAATAAATCAGTCATCACAAATAAGTGATTACAACAGCAATATTCAAATCTACAAAGGTTATTTAGTCTCATGAAGTACTGCAGCCACGTTCCTTGCTCGGTTAGTGTTTATTTGTGGTAATTGGAGGAAGCTGTCTGTTCGCTGCATCAAACACTCCATCCAACCTCTCTACTTTCCAAAGCTGCCTGCTTTATTCAGATCAACACATAACTACTAGAATTGTCTTGATTCTTACCTAGCAAATATTTGGACACAAAATGGCTGTTCACAGGGGACTAACGGCAAAACTGAAAATAATAATTAATTAAGAGTAAAAACATTTGAAGGAAAGCAGCCTGGTGTTCTCTCTATTGTTCGTGAAGAGTTTTGACAACGTGTTGTGCTGTCAATGGCATTAGAAACTCAAATTCTTTCCTAATTGGGCATCTTTGACTCTTCCAGGCACATTGACATGGCTTTAATCAGAAAAAAGAAAGTTACATTACAACAGTAAATTATTTTAAACTACATTGTGATAGCACTTGAGGAGCAGGTGAAGCAGCTGTGTTGGCGGGACTCAGTGTGAGACAGTGGTTTATGAAGGGTTACGAAGGAGCCCCCGCACTGGTGCAAGAGCGGGAAAGGCCACTCTCTCCCCAGGACACTTAATGCATAATTACCTCTGGAAATGAAAGGTATTGGTGTGAGATTACACAAAGGGGGGTTTCCTCTTCTTCATTCCTGACAAAGTAACAAGGGCTCTTGGAAGGGTTTAAAGGACTCCAGAAACACAGAACTGCAGCAAGTTTACCAGCCTTACTTATGAAGAGTTGACTTCAGATGTCTGCTTAAATAGACAGAAATTGTGACAAGACTATTCAGATATCAGTAGAGTTCCTCCAGCTCCCCCACACTGCAAGCCTTTCAAGGCCCATCTCTGCTCCAGTTCAGTCACCACAATGTTGTAGTAGATGGTTGCTGTGAGGCAGAGGCATCGCCTTCGACGTGTGAT
>CM031869.1:6776053-6882538 GCA_018697195.1 Certhia americana
GCCGCCCCGGCATGCTGGGCCGGCTGCGGGCCGGGCCCGGGCGGAGCGGGGCTGCACCGGGGGCTCCGCGCCGGGGCCGCCGCCGGAAGTGACCGCGGGGACGGCGTCCGGGGCACGGCGGGGCGGGGATGGCGGCCGGGAGGGGTCACTATTCCTGCGCGTGCGCGGGCGCCGTTCCCGCCTTTTCTCGTGAGGGCGGGGCAGGGCCCGGGCAGCGCGGCGCAATTAGAGCTTAATTAGCGCTTAGTTAGCAAAGGGCGCTCTGCAGGAGCAGCTTGGAGCTCTTCGCTTGGTCGGTGTGCGCGCTGTCTTCACGCAGTTCTCCATCCTGCGCTCCCTGGAGCAGTCCAGGCCTGGCCCTTCCCCTGGTGGAGCACAGCACCGCCGGGGCAAAGCGCTGCTCCAGGCTCCGGTGATGTCGTCCCAGCAAGAACACAATCATTTAGGTTGGAATAGACCTCTGAGATCATTGAGTCCAACCTATAACCCACCAGCAACATGGCAAACAGGCCAGTCCAGTCTATCCTTAAACACCTCTGGATGGTGACTCTACCTCCTTGAGCAGCCCATTCCAATGTTTAATTACCTTTTTTGTGAAAAAAAAATTGTTCAGCATGGATTACTAGGGGAATGTGAGTCAGAATATAATAGTCCTAGGGTAAAGAATCCACATACTAACGAATATGGGCTAGTATGAGATCTCAGAGCTATTAATAAAATAGTTTTCCAGGAAGATCAAAAGCAGCAGAACCAGTAATAATACAGCTCAAAGCTGAGTGGTTAGGCAGAAACAATATACTTAAAAATTAGATGCTAGAAAAGGGTTGGAAGAATTAATTGCTAAATTTGTGAAGAAATTCCTCTTGTTCAACCTAAACCTACCTTGACACAGTTTATGACTAAATCCGCTTGTGTTGCTGGTTATATCACTATAATGCATATATATATGTATTTTTTAAAATCAATTAGATAAGTTATTCAAAACAATTAATTAGGAATGTTACATTATTTCCAACAGCTACCTGGGAACCGAGGCTTACCCCCACCTGGCTACACCCTCCTGTCAGGGACTTGCAGAGGTAAGGTCACCCCCAAGCCTCCTTTTCTCTGGACTAAACACACCCAGCTCCCTCAGTTGCTCCTAATAGGACTTGTGCTCAGTTCTGTTCCCTTCTCCAGGCACGGAGTCTTTCTTTCAACATCTTTCCTGAATTGAGGGGCCCAGAGTCAGCCCATTGCAGTCAGCAGTGGAGTCAGTCCAGCTTCCCAGTCCCAGTGATGAGGCAGGTGGAATGACAAGCAGCAATCCAGCTGGAAATCCAGGGAAGCTCGGTGCTGTGTCACCGCTGTGTCGTGAGAGTTGCGAAAGATCTCCCTGTTGGGAAACAGGGAATCACCTCAGGTACTGCAGCCACTCAAGTATGCTCAGGACATTTGAATCCCAGCATATCTTTATCAGCATTTCTCTCTGGATTTTGAAGGCTAAAAGTTTCCATGCACAACAAAGTAATTGTTTTCTTAGTTTTCATGAACATTAAAACTTAGTGCTTTTACTCCCCATGAAGCAAACAGCCCCATTAGGCTCTCTACCCTTAACCTTCTTCCTCAAACCTTTTTGGGAAGCAGGATATCACGAAGCTATTGCTTGAACACATTTTTCAAATTACACTTTTTTTTTTTTTTTCTAGATTCATGTCTATTTCAGCAATTTACATCATGACTTCTAACTTTAGATGAATGTAAATCACATCTATCTCGTGCCTCCTCTGATTGTGGAGGAGCAGAAAAAATTCTCCTCTTGCTGATCCAGTCATTAATAAATCAGTCATCACAAATAAGTGATACAACAGCCAATATTCAATCTACAAATGGTTATTTATTCTCCTGAAGTCCTGCAGCCAGTTCTGTGCTCTGTTAGTGTTTATTTGTGGTAATTGGAGGCAAGCTGTCTGTTCTGCATCAAACACTCCATCCAACCTCTCTACTTTTCCAAAGCTGCATGCTTTTATTCAGATCAACACATAACTACTAGAATTTTCTTGGAATTATTACCTAGCCAAATATTTGGAACAAAATGGCTGGTTACAGGACTAACGAGCAACTGGAAATAATAATTTAAGAGAAAAACATTTGAAGGAAAGCAGCCATGTTTCTCTCATTGTTCGTGGAAGAGTTTTGACAACGTGTGTGCTGTCAATGGCATTAGAAACTCAAATTCTTTCCTAAATTGGGCATTTTGACTCTTCCAGGCACATTTACATGGCTTTAACTCAGAAAAAAAAGTTACATTAACAACATGTAAATTATTTTAACTACATTGTGATAGCACTTTGAGGAGCAGGGGAAGCAGCTGTGTTGGGGTGACTATTGTGAGCCCGAGAAGGGTTACAAAGGAGCCCCCGCTGTGCCAAGAGGGGAAAGGCACTCTCTCCCCAGGACACTTCATGCATCATTACCTCTGGAAATGAAAGGTATTGGTGGAGATTACACAGGGGTCTCCCTCTTCATTTTCCTGACAAAGTACAAGGGCCTCTTTGAAGGGGTTTAAAAGACTCAGAACACAGAACTGCAGCAGGTACCAGCCTTTACTTCTGAAGAGTTGACTTCAGAGTCTGCTTAAATAGACCAGAAATTGTAACAGACTATTCAGCTATTCAGTAAGAGTTCCTCCAGCTCCAGCTCCCCCACCTGCAAGCCTTTCAAGGCTCCATCCCTGCTCCAGTTCAGTCACCACAATGTTGTAGTGTGGGTGCTGTGAGGCAGAGGCATCGCCTTAGAGTGTGATCTGACATCACCTGTGTGCCACCTCGAACAGTGCCAGTTACCAGGAGGCCTTCATGACCCCATCCCCTGGAGCAAAAGCCAAATGAGACTGAGACAGTGTGGCAGCAAGGAGAAAAACACTGCCAAGGGCTTTGGGGGATCATGTTCCCCGTGGAGGTGGAGAGCTTAAACCCCCATAGGACCTGCTGCGGTAAAGGGGGTGTGGCAGGGGATTTAGGAGTAGCCAGGTGGAGTTGCTGTCTGCTGTAGTCACCAGGGACAGTTTCCATGAGTCCTTCTAAGCTGCTTTTTTTTTTTTTTTATTTGCTCTGACACTGCTCTGGTGACTGTGGGGACTTTCCTTTGAGAGTAAAACCACACTGAGCCTGTCTCTGTTTCAATGCACACATCTGCTAGTGTCATCATGCCATCCATGGGTTTTGTGCTGACAGTAACTGCATGGTGTGAGAGCAGCAGCCAAAGGACTGGAGACACTGAAGGAGCATCTGTCTGACTGTTGAAGGGTAAAGGAGCCCCTTTCCCGAAGAAGTGTTGCAATAAAGATGTTGCTATTTTTAAAATGGCACCAGTGGAAAAGCAACAAAGGGATTTGTTGTATTTCTGATGAATTCTGGTCTGTTTGGGAACTCTATGCAAGAACAAACATTAAGGATCTCAGAAATGTTAACATTTTCAATGTTTCTGGTTATATGCGCAGGTTTTGGGGGGTGGGAGTAACAAAACAAAACTTGGGCTGTTACTGAACTCACAGCACAAAATCAACAAGAAAAGGGACCAAAAGTGTTATATTCAATTTAGGCAGAAAAAGATCTCTTCTTGTTTTATCTGAAACAAAGCATATATTAAACAAATAGAGTTATTACACCAATCTCTCATTTAATCTTCTAGGATCATAAAAATTTCAATTTCTCTGTGAGGCTGTTCTAGCCACACACAGCACTTGGGATTTCTGTGTTTATAAAACAGAACCCACCTCTCTTCTTTATAATTGCTTTGGCTCCTGAGTCACCATCTAACCAATCTTTTCCTCAGCAGGCAAACAAGCACATATTTTACAGTCAGTAAAATATGTATCTTTCAAAATGGTTACAGCAAACATCTTCTAGACATTTATTCTTTTCTTTCCTAAGTAATAGAAGAGAAGCAATGATTCATATGACTTCTCCATTTTAGTAATTTCAAAAAATCTGTTAACAAGGCTTCATATTTTAAACAGAAATTTGATCTTTACAGTTTGCTATTAAATGAGACATAGAAGTATTATATGTTAGGTGATAGAAATAATGAAAGCTATCAGAAGAAGCACAGTTTAAAAGCCTGTCTGTAGAGACTTTATGAAGAAGAGAAACCTAGTGATACATTTGTGTAAAATAATGAACAGTGCAGAACAGGCCAGGCAAGCGTTCCCGTTTCTTCTTTATTGCTGATAAAGGAAAGGGGAGAGCTTTTGAAATTGGAAATTCTAATTTCGTTCAGATTTGGAAAGTGAAATGGAAACATAACCATTCAAAGCTCAGAAGAAAAAATACCTCCAGTTGATCACAAAGCAGCATTGGATATCTGCAAGTATCCAAAACCCATTAAAACTTCCCATGGATAATGCATCCATCTAAAAAAATGCGTCAAGATAAAAAAACATAGGAACTGAACAACTTCCCATCTAAAGAATAAATTCATCACTATTTAAAAGACCAGGAAAAGTTCCCCAAGGCCCTGTATCACCCTAAGAGTGTATTAGAGAGGATTGAATACGATGCTGGTGGCTATTAAAGGCAAAGTCCTGATGAAGTCTGACTGTTCATAGGATCCAGAATATATTTTCTTTAAGTAAACATTTCAGTCCTACTCATTTCTTTCCTCAGGAACATCAGGAATAACGTGTCATTGTCCCTGATTAAGCTGGAGCTCTCCCTAGTGAGCCAGAGAAACGGTCTTGCCTCAGAAAGAAGAAACAGATTCTGAGTTTTTCCCACTGTTTGTAAGTTGTCTTCCCTATTTACTAGCACAAGCCTCTGAGCATAGTCTGTCTGTGGCACACTCACACCTTCCTGAAATGAATCAGGATAAATCCCTCCTTCCTTTTATGAGCACGTTGCTGCTTTTGATCCATGTTGGGTGTTTTTCACTGTTCCCAATGCAGTGTGTTTGCTCAGATCCATTTATAACTTGTAAAGTACAGAAATGTGATTCACTGAATGGGAAATTAATTCCTTAATAAGGAGCTGCCCCTTATGAAGGCATCACCAGGTGAAATTAGAGTGTGCTTTGACAAGCCTGACTTGATCTATATGGTTTGTGAAGGAAAAGCTACCCAAAGCTCTGGCACTTGAGGGTGCAGCTCTGATCAGAGACTTTGCCAGAAGCAGCAGTGAAGCCTCCTCAACAACAGTATGTATGTGATGGGAGGTGGGTAAATGCTGTTTCTCACTCCCCACCTGAGTGATTAAAAACTGAGGTATCAAGAGATTAAAAATAATACCTGAAGATCTCCAAAACCCAGTAGAGTCACTCACTGTTCAGCGTCCCTGAAAATTCAGAACAGTCAGGCATGACTTTTGGGGTGCCCTAAAATATTTTCAACTCAAGACCAGTGAACTGGATTGAGATAAATGACAGTTCCTGTCTCTGTGAAACTGTATCTTCCAGCACAGCTGCCCCACAGCTGTCACCATAACAGCAGGACTGCAGGGTGACCCCACACCATAATTTAATTTTTTCTCAGGAATGCAGAGTCAGCAAGGAAAGGGAATCTTCAAGGGAAGGTCTTGGCCTGTATTCTCTGGCTGACACTCTTTGGAGTCTCTGCCCTACAGTGCAGACAGGTCCACACTTCACACACGACTGTGCATTACCTGGGAGGGATTTGGTCACTGTGTAGCTGCAGCAGCAAGGACCTCTGGGAGAACAGGATAAGGTTCCTCAGGAAGGCTGAGCCTCACCATCTCCCAGCAGTGCTGGTCCTCACCTCTACCCAGTAAAAGCTTCCTCAAAAGGATGACAGAAGTTATGGATACGCTTTTCACTGCAGTAGCAAAGGGCAGCACAGTGCCAGGGTGAAAGCAAGAACCAACAGCTTTTCTCCTAGCAAGCACAATGGTTGTCACAATAATGTAGAGCTTGACTGAGTAGGAGACAGCAGAGTCTTCTGAAAGCAGATCTCAGAATGCAAAATTAACAGGATCCCAAGACCTGGGATCCATGATAAATTCCACTGATTTCTGGTCTCAGAGCACTGAGACTGTTTTTTCAATCCTGCCTCCTACAAGATAATTAAATACATATTTTTTAGAGATAGCCACCAGAGCAAGCAACTCCTTGTGCTCACATCTTCCCCTGGAGATGCAATGAGCAACAGGAGAGATGTGAATCACTTAGTGCTACATTGGAAAGAGCTCATATACCACTAGAGCTTGCCTGGGATATACAAAACACATTTGAATCTCTCCAGAGTCTTGCTCATTCTCCTGCTCTGCTGTGTCCGTGAAAACAAGGAGGCTCAGGTGTGCTGTCCAGTGTCATGTCTGAGGTATGTCTGGGATGCTGACAGTGTTGCACCAGGGCTGTACATCAGAGCACGATGAGGAGAGAAATTCTCCATTTTCTCCTTCAGTGGGAGCTGCTGGCTTATAACACACTACTGCTCTGGGACAAGTACTGGAATGCCACCCCAGCAAGGTGGCACTTTGCTTGAAAACAATAACCAGCTCCGACTGACAAGTGTAAAAGGTGCAGTCCTGGTCTCAGATATTAATCTGGCTTCAAACAGAGCAAACTGAGTGGAGGATCAAGTACCCTGACACAGTGACATTCAGAACAACTGCATCTCCCAGTGTTTTGAGCAGGATAATGCCATTACTGAGCACAATGGCGCTAATCTCGGCTCCACTCTTTCCACTGAAGGGGAGAACATCAAAGTTTAACATCTGCACCTCTTACCTGGTATCTTCTACAGTCTCTTTCATCTCCCCTCCCTGTTCCCTAGTCCATTTTGAGCTGAAATCCTTCCTTATCACATTCAGCAGTTGTCTGATCCTTGCAGGAATTAAAATAACTTGGAGCTGTGTCTTGGCTTGCATGACAGCATTTCTAAATGTCTGCAAGTCTCTGGCAAGGAGAATTTGGTGCCAGGGTCTCTTTTCATATAAGAGTGACTTGGCATATTCATCACTCTGGAGGGTCCCTGAACAGACCCTCAGAAGCACAGTTTGCACAGAGAGACACAGGCAAGCTGTCTGCAGCCTTCAGAGATCCACTGTCTTAGAGAGGTTTTCTGGACTGGGAAATAGGATGACAGCCAGGAATGAAGTCCCATACCTGTGCTTCCTTCCAACAAACACTGACTTGTTTATACAGTCCCCTCTGATAATATACTGTTGGAAAGTCCCAGCCAAAATAATTTCCTTGCCACACTGTAGAGCTGCACCTGTTTGTTAATGCCCAAAGGCATCTATCTCATATTTATTAGTACAATGACCTGTGAAGAGAAGGAATGAGCTCTATATAGTATTGCTGTAACCATGAAACTCAAGAAGTCCTAGATGTTATAAAAGGGCCATAGACATCCAAGAGAGTTTGTTAACCAGCAAATTGAGCTACCCCAATGCCTACAGTACATCAGAGATCAGGATTTTATAATCAAATAGACTGGTAAGAGTGCACGCCCAGTGACTCTGGGATAGAAAACATCAAATCTGCACTGTGTTAGTCACTGCAACAACAATGTTATATTAAATTCTGTTTAGTAGCCTCATTTGTAACTTGCTTTCATAGGTCACCAGTTATCTGAATGCAGAACTGAAGAATTTTTGCCACAGGACTGTTTTTTAAGTGGGCACAGGGAAAGGTGTGCGTGCAAGAAGTTTATTAATTTATTTCTCCTAAGATGGTGCAGGGTACCAGAAATATCAGAATATGTGGGAGTGTGACCAGACCTGATGAGAACACTGTAACAAAGGGGAAATATGGGCTGAGAATCAGAAAGCAGCTGCTTATTCATCCGTGGAATGGCCTCATAAGGATCCAAGGGGAATCCATGACTTGAATCAGAACTTGAAGAGACAAAGCAGTAATGAGTACACTGGAGGGCACAAAAAGCTTCTGCCCCAACTCTTCCATTTGACACGACACCCGTGTAGCTGCTGCCATGACCGTTAGTGCTTGTTAATGAGAAGTCTGAACAAGAGAAAAAAAAAGCCTCTGAAAAATTACAGGCACTGTCACCACTAAAAAACCCTCCCACACCTGGATTCACAAATCACTATTTTTGAGAGTCTGGAATAAATATTTATCCCTGAGAATTCAAAATTTGCTTTTCTCTGAGTATTCAGCAGCACTTTCCAAGTAAGATCTGCCTCCTAGATCCCCAGCTGATGGCAATACAATCATTGTAAGATGTGTTCAATGACAATGCTTTTTGCTGCAGCAGCACAGATGACGGGATTTACAAGCCTCTGGGTGCTGCACTCGTCCTGTTTCATAGAAGAGGAAAGCAGGGCTCAGCAGACTAAGATGAACTCATCAGGGATTTCACAAAACTGGAAAGGAGAAAAGAATTGTACTTTTTATCCACAAGGAAATACAATGTAAGTGCTGTTCTTCACGGGAAGGTGGAAGAAGTAGCAATTAAAGGCTGCCTGTACAGGAGCTACACAGGACAGTGAGAAGGAAGTGACTGCTGCAGTCACAGTAGGGATGGGGAGTGCAGAAAGGTGAAGGCAGCACAAGAAATAGTCCTGAGGTTGACTCAGAGATAATTTGTGAGGCACCAGGTTCCTGAGGAAAGGCAGGTTTGGACATGATCACTGTGGCCGATTATCTCTTGTGTCCCTCTGTCCTAGAGAACTAGAAAAGTACAGAAAATCAGAAAGCATGGTCATGGCTGTGAACATACCCAGAGCTGCACACATGAGGCAACACCCACAAAGGGAAAAGTGGAAAACTCCATAAGATTGGTGCAATTTGTAGAGAAACTTGCCTCAGTTATTTTCACCTGTGAGTGCTTGAACAATGCTGCAAATGCTGCTGCTTTTACCGGTGTAAAACAGTCGTGGATGAGTCAGAATATGGAAATAGCTCAGCTGACAGTGAAACAAAGACCCTGGTCTCCTGCCATACTGTAGAGGCAGTCACTGTGTTTGGAAAAGAGTAGATCCCAATTGTGCATTCCAGTACACAGAGCAATTGCTAAGAGAACCTAAGCATTTCTGCAGAACCTTGTTACCTCCTTCAGCCCTTTGGTTCCCTGCAAAACTTCCTCCCAAGGACACTTTCATCCAAACCACCACTTTCCTTTTTCAAAGTATTTTGCAGGGCTTTTCCCCCACTCTGCTTAAATTTGTTAATCAGCTCACTTTTCTTCTGCTTTTCTACCCACTACACACTGGGAATGGCAAACTTGAATATTACTTGGCACTCTGGACAGGACTTGATGATGGATTTCTTGAACTTCTTGGCATATCTGCACTGCCAGATGCAGGACAAGAAATATGTGTGGTTGCAGTTGAAAAGGATCCCAAACGTCCTCTCAGAGGCTGGTTGTTTTTCACACAGCACTTCCATACAAATGATGCACACCTTGACCTGACTGGCCTGGAAATCAAAGGCCTTCTCCATATCAAGCTCAAATGTCACCATGCACATCATCTTGTGAGCCTTCCTCTGTTCTTGATTGAAAGGGTGAAGCACTTGCAGCCCACAAATGTCACCCATGACCTTGTGGAGGTACAGGCAGCATTCTCCCAAGTGCCACATTCCCTCCACATGTATGGACACAGCTGTCCCCTGTCACCACAGGAGCTCCCAGCTACCAGATCTTCCAGTCCACTGAAAATTGCTTCCAAGTAGTAATGGGACTTCACTTCCAGATTGTTATATTGGTTGCTGCATCACAGCACAACTCTAAGGGCACTGGACTTCTGCTGCTCTTCCCTCAAGCCACAGAGATTTCTCTCCCTAAGCATCCTCCTACTCTGTTTGCTCTGTGTGGTGGTGGGGCCATACTCAGGGGCTGTGGGGGACTGCCAGGGGCAGCACAGTGGCTGTGTGTTCCCCTGGGGCTGTGAGCCTCATTGGATCACACCTGTACGAAGCACTGCAGGCACACTGTCCCTTCTGGTAGTACTTGAAGATTTGCTTGTAGGCAAATCATGTGAGAACAGACACTTGTTTGCCTCCCAACACACTCCATGCACGTAGTACCTGCACATCACCTGCTGTGCACATCGTGGTGCTCATCGTGGCAGTGTGCTGCCGGGCCCCCTGCCCCTGACTTCTGGCTGTTGAACACAGGGAGTCCAGAGGACAGCAACAAGAACAACCAGAGGTACAGCAAATGAGCCCTGCATGGAGCTACAGAAAAAAGTTATTTGATTTAGGCCAGGGGAAGTGGAAGAGATGCATGATAATACCCTTCAAATAGGTAGAAGTTCAGTATAGAAGGTAATAAACTATTAACTGTGTCTGCCAGGAGACAAGAAGTGATAGGTTGCGGTAAGGGAGATTTATTGGTTACAATTCGGAAGGGCTCACATTAGACTGTGTGGGGAGCAGATGAAACCACCATCACAGGAGCCTTGGAAGAGGTGAGACACCCCGTGATCAGGAATGGTTTAGTCAAAAAATCTCCATCTTCCTCACACTTATTTCCTATGATCTTTACTTATACAATGCACATGACAAAAATACTCCAGAGCCTCTCCCCACTCTCTGGCAGACCTGTGAGCAGTGCTTTAATAGCTGTGTCTCAGAGACAGGTTCTTGCGAGGCTGTTCTATCTGCTTGGGCTGCAGAGAGATTAGCTCATGTCCTTTTAATGACGTAATTAAAAAAAACAGGATTCCAAATGAATTACTGAGTATTAACAACCCAACTGTCATTGATTTTACATGAAGCCAACTGGAATTTCACAGAACAGACTGTGGTGCCCTGCAGACCTTACAAGGACCGCAGTAAGGCATTTTTGCCACTGTAGCAATCTCGTGTTGCTGCACTCCTTGTAGCAACAGACCCTTTCAATCAGTTCCTGCCACAGTAGTTATGTTATCTTACTTTTACTGAATTCGTTACTGCAGGGTTGTCTTGGAGACTTAAGATCTGCTCTTTGAAACCACTGGATTCTAATATGCAACCTAGGAAAGAGAAATGAGATTTCACACAGCAAAGTTATCAGTAACAAAACTGGACCAAAAATGCCGAACCACTGCATAAATGCATTATCTGGTGTCCAGCAACATAGCCGTCTGCTGAGCTCAGCCTTGGAGACTGGCCCCCAGCAACTGAAGCCCTAAATTATTATTTTAATAATCATGTCTGAATTCTTGTCTGAAGTCAGCTGCCACTTCAGAGCGCAAGTCAAACTTTACCCTGGCCTCATTGCCTGGGTTTGCTATCCCTGTGTGTACACTCACCAGCCCTCAGGTTTGATTGCCCCCTCCCCAGTTTTCACATGCAGATCTCTTGCTGATTCCTCTTTTGAAGCTTTTTGTTTCTGGTGCTCAAATCTTGGCTGACAGGAGTGCAGCCATGCTGTGTGCTGATTGCAGCTGGCAGGTGGATTAGAGCCCATTCAGATGGCTGTGAAATGCCTCTGTGATACAGAAATGGCAGAACAATGGATTATTTCACCATGAAGAGCCTAGAAACTGATTCAGACAGTCATGTTGAGGAGACAAGCTGAGGAACAGGAAGACATAAAGCAATTTTTGCTTCTACAAGCCCCACAAGATCTTTCCAGCTCAAAGTTTTGGAGATCTGCTGCCAGCTCCCTTCCTCCTCACCTAAGCTGGTTGATTTCTCTGAGGTACAGGATGTTCTCAATTTTTTCCAAAATATGTGGGAGCTACAGTTGCCAAGTAACAAAACCTCATCACTTTTCCTGAAATGCATAATTCCTCATTTCTCAGTTTCATGGAATGGACAGATGAGGCTGTGATCTACAACACTTGTTCAGTATCAGGATCATTTGGACTCCAGTCTTGCCCCTGGATAAATCCGTTGGTTACAGAGTTCAGGGTGAGGAAGAGATCTGACTGCCCTTTTGTCTCTCATCTTCAAAAACAAAACTGGGGATGCATTTTACAATTCACTGCACTGACTCAGTGACCAGTGTAATGAGATTTCATTAAGGATACAGCGACACTGCAGCCAGGGAGAGGCAGCCTGACATTTTTTTCAAGAGGTGTCCTTCCTCCTCACCTACTGAAAAGCATTCATATGGTTGATCCCAAGCAAGGTCAGAACAAAGCTGATAGATCCCACTCCTTCACCAGAATTAGGAGCAAAATTCAGCTCATTTGTGGAACTAAAGGAGGTCCACAGAAGGGCAAACAAGATGACGAGGGATGAAGAAATGTCTTAGGAGACATGAATTGAACCAGCTAAGAAGAATATTGAAAAATGAGGACAGCACCAAGATTTGTTAAATGAAGAAGGTCCTAGTAAGCTCTAGTTCAGCTGCTGCTCAGGAAGTCCTGGAACCAGCGGGCATTTGCTGAATCTAATAGGGGGTTCATTTTAACAGATAAAAAGAAGTGCTTTTTTACAATGTGCAAGTGAACTTCTGGAACTGGCTGCTCTGGGAAGCAGAGAGAGTTGTCAGAGTCAGGCAGCAATTAGATAAAATCACAAGCAAAACATCTAGACATGGACACTAAATGCCCTAGGCAGGGATGTCCACTTTAACAAAGCTGGTACAACAATTGTGGCTGTTGTTAGAGAACGAGGAGAATGGACCACTAAAGTGGCCAAGCAAGTTTGTTTTCCCTAAACAGCATCTTTTATTGTTTCAATCTACAACAGAATACTGGACATGATCCAGGTTTGCTGTTATTTCATACTTGTTTCTAATTTCATAGAGGTCCTGCTCTTCCTGCACCATGACAGAGTTCATTCCCCTTTGGTCCTGCTCCCAGTAGAGCCAACAATCTACACCAGGTTACATAAGGAACCATATAACCTCCAGATTTCATGCAAGGATTCATTTCAATCTTGTTCTGTCCCCTAATTTCCTTCTTCCATCCACACACCAGCAAGAAGCACCATGTGGCTGAGCTGCTTGTGAATCTTGAAGATGAGAAGTGTCTGAAAGTTTGTGACACATTAGCAGAGCGACACAGTGACAACTCCATGCCTGTGCACTTCAATAAGCTAGTTATAAACAAGAGGGTTTCTCCTCTAATGTTCCCAGTCCTTGCTACCACACTGGAGAGGACTGGACTAATGAAGATTTCCTCCTGTGAGCTCCATGAGGCATCTGCACTATTCCTTCTGAACTCATTACAGTGAACAGAACATAGACCAGAAAAAGCATTCTTTCCTGGCTATAAATCATGAGTGACACTAAGGTATTGCTATTAGCAGCAGAAAAATGCTTTCCTCCCCCAACCTCATCCACCCATGTACATACAACACTTTGGCAAATGGTGATGGGGTGCCTGGATGGAAAATTAAATAGAGGTTGTGTTGTCTGAAGATAAATTGGTACCTCCCTCGGCGTAAGTGATTTTGTCTTTTTCTGATTTGTCTTTTAACTTAAAAAACACTGAGACTAGAGATAAGGATGAGCTTTAAAACCCTAGCCTTTGTCCCCTCCCAGGCTCTCCTGAACAAGTCATGTCTCTGAAATGAGCTCAAAACTAAGATAAATGTTCTGGCAGTAATATGCAATATTATTTTTGGCACTTGAAGAATCTCAAGCTAGATAAGGCAAAACTGAAAGGAAAACAAAGCTCTAGATTTTTTCTAAATGCAAGGGACCAAATTCTGCTTACCCATATGAACCAGAATCCTTTTTTTTCCCCCAGATTATTGCAGTAATTCCTGATTTTTGCCAGAGGAGCTGATTATGGGGCTTTATTTAAAACCCAGCATATTCAGAGACCCTGGTGGAATCACACAATAATACAACTGAAAGACAAAGGCATGAGAAGACAATGCCAACTCCCCAGCTCCTGCCCAAAGGCTAATTTGGTTTTGGACCATGTTAGCTGTAACAATGATAAGATTAACACCTGATATCAAGGGAAAGGCTGAACTGTCTGAGACCTCCTTCAGCAGAACAGAACTCACTCCAGCCCCTCTGGCATATTAGCATATGTTAGAGGAATGGCCTCGGTTTTGGACTGGTATGTATTTCCCTATAGAGCCTTCGTGCAAAGCTCAGAGCAGTGTTTCTGCTGATACATTTGTGGGTATGTTGAATAAAACATGTGCCATTTGACATTGTTTGCTTGGGCTTCCATGGAGAATGGGAGAGGGCACCTATTACTGAAGGGCAGAGAGCCATGAGAGATTGAATCTGGCCTTTCAAGGAGCAGGATGAAGCACAGGCAAATGCAGGAGCATGTCACATTTTTGATTTTGAGAGAGCCCTGACCAAAGGACCCTAGCTCACCCTGCATTGATTGCAGTGCCAGCTGTATATATTGCCTTAAGACAAGGAAAAGTAAAAAGCTCAAACCTTTGATCTCTGTACATGCATTACCTCATTACAGATGTGTATGCTTTGGAAATTAAATGGGAAGTGATTTTCAGAACAAGTGTTTTAGAGGCAAAATTTCTAGTGCTTCAGAAAGGCTCCTATGTCCAAAGCACAGCCTGTGCTCTGCAAATTTCAAATGCTTTGTCAAGGCTGGAAGTTGGATAAGAGACTCTGGTTCTCAAGAGCTCTTAGAGCATCCTGTTCTAGGGAAGAACAGTTATTGATGCTGCTGGTTTTAAACTAAGACGTTGTCACATCTCAGCTGTTCTTGGATTTGACTGGCATGTGAGGAATGGTTGCATGGAATAGCTAGAGGCATTGCCACCTGTTGTGTCTACTCAAAGTTAATAATTTACTAGGCAATTAAGAACTGTTCAGAGGCACAGTTTATAATACAAGATTTGCATGATGTGACCAGAAGGAGCGTCCTAGCATAAGAAATGGGACTTTTCTAAAGGAATTCAGAGTCTCCCTCCTAAAAGCTGTGAAATATCCTCAGGTCAGTTCAGAGAAGCAGCATATTGAGAAGGATGTCAGCAAGAATCAGGAAGAGCCCCAGAGGAAATTCGTTTGGCCACCAGGTACAACACTGTCTTCCAGATAAGCTTTGATGAAACACTTGTTCATTTTCAGTTCTGTCACCGTGTTTCCAGCTCTGTAATGAAATACCTCATCCCTGTCAGCTGTTGTCATTCCGTCCCATGTCAGTAACACCAGGGCCAGCTCTGCAGAGAGGAACCCGGCTGGTCAGACAGTCACGGATGTGCCTTTGGCAAGGAACAGGCAGGGGGAAGATGACTCCATGAGTATCTGTAACTACTAAAGGATGTGCTCTTGACACCCACAGAGCAGGGTCATACCCTGTCCTGAGCTCTAAATAGTTCAAAAGCTTAAAAAGCTGCTGGTCTTTGGTTTCATGGAGCTGATCGTGGCTGTAAGGCCATCTTTAGCAGAGTTTTAATATTTGAGGAACCTTCATCTCCAAGAGATTTCTGTTTCATGGAAACAAATTAATTCTTGTCTTCTATGCAGTCACAGTAGTAGAAATGTACTCTTTATCTGTTCCAATCACTCTTTGTTAAACAGCTTTGCTTTCTTGCTTCCCACCCTCTCTTGTTCTTTTTGGTACAGGACACTAAGACCCCTGTCCCTCAGTAGAGGCATCATAGTTTTCCACAGGAACATGTATGCACAACTGAGAGCTGGTTTCCTTGCCATCAGTGGGTGTGGAAGGTTGTAACTTTTTCCAATGGCAAGGAAAAAACAGCAAGTTCACTGGCACCAATCTATCAGTGAAGCTGCACAAGTGTGTTAAACAGAGCAAACAAGAACTTTGCTGTTACCTTTCAAGTAAATAGTTTCTCCTTCTCAGTTTGCTTCAGCATAAAAATCCCTCTGCCCTGTACATACCATTGCCAGTATTTATTTTCTAAGAACTTGGATCTGTTTATTTATTTATCCATATTTAGTTTGAAAGTCTGGGCTCAAAATTAAACAGTCATTCATAATGTCATTATCTGCCTTGCTCTGCAGTTAGATACAGTGTGTGGTGTCACAGGACAAAACCTTTGGCAAGGCCTCTAGAAGAGCAATTTAGCTCCTCATCCATCTTGCCTGGCAGCATGACTGGCTTCCAAGCTTGCACTGCTACATTTGTTATTTTACTCTGAGTTATATTATTGAGTGTTAAATCACTTTTTGAAGTGTTTATTGGTAATAGTTGAATTCTTTCCACCCATTTGAGCTACTTTTGAAACATAAACATTTCCTTGTATCTTGGAGCTTGATGGAAAGGTGGGGAGAGTTCCTCAGGAGGATGGGTTGTAGAAATTATCAGCTCATTAAGTAAGGACAGTATTTACCAGTGCTATGGAGGAGAATATCCTTCCCCTTCCATCAGGATGAAACAGCAAACTCCCACAGCCACTCCACAGCACTCGCATGAGGAAGGTTAACTTGTGTCTTGGCTCTCCCATCATGTCTTGGCCTGTCAGGAAGCAGATGACCTGTTTACTGGAACACCAATGACTTCCTGACAGATCTTCATAGATCCTGAATCTCCCTGGATAAAAAGCCAGGCTGTGATCTGCAAGGTCAGGTGCTGAGGAAGTTATTAGACATCAACCTGCCCATGCTTCCAAGTGTGAAGTGTGGTCTGCAGCCCCTCCCTGGCACTGATGTCTCTTGGGAAGGAACCAGAAACAGCTTTCTTATACCTATTTAGGAAAATGGACCAGAGGATCAGGGAGCAGAAATAAACAAAGAGCTTAAAATCTAGTGCAGCAGTTGGAAGTTGAGCTGGAGAACAAAGGCCAGAGGCAGGTCAAGCTGGAGAGAAGGCAGAATTTCAAATAAGCCCTTTGGCAGTTGATCTCCTGAGGACACAGATGTGATAGCCCAGCAGCCTGACCCAGGCCAGTGTACTCAGTACTGCAGGACCTCTTACCTCTTGCCCTTGCTTCAATGAAGACTTACAAATCAAAGTTTTTCTTTCCATTTTATTTTTAATAAGGAGGTCTGTTGATTCTCTTTCCTGCATCAGGGAGTTACTTTCCAATCTGATGAACACTGACTTTTAGAGATGACACCAAGATCACAGTAGCAATCAAGGCTCCTTTGATGGCAGAGCTAAAAATACACTCCCCAGCTGACACAAGCCTTGAGGAGGAGAACATAGAGTTTGGTTTGAAGGAATACATCTTCCTTAGTCTCCAAGTCTTCTTCTGCCAGAGAACACCACATCTGTGACAACCATGCAAGCAGATTTTACCTGTCTTCTGAAATGAAGCACCCATACACAGACCCATACTACCTTCAGCCTCAGCAAGGGGAAAGCTTTAAACCTTCTGAGTACCGTGGAGAATGGTTTCATTGGCAGTTTTTTGCCTCTCTGGTCATGTTGGCATATGTCAAGTTATTGCATGGCTGGAGCCACATCTTAGGGTCTTTAGCAGGTTGCCTTTGCCAATCCCTTAGGAAAGGAAAGAGCTGGGGCAGCTGATCAACAGGACTGAAATTGAACCTATCTGCTTCCCTTCCTGCTCTCCTCCCTGCTAATTCCAGGACGCTGGCACACAAGTCCTGGCTAATGAGGCATTCTCAAAGTCCTGTTTCTGCACTTGTAAAGGAGACTGTGGTAAGTAGTGCCACTGCCACCTCCTGGGCTTTCTGAGGACTTGAGCACATCCTGTGGGTTGCAAATGCAGATTTGTGCAAATGTTGGGCAAGAGATCATGGATTGCCCAGCTTCAATCTGTGCCAGCCCGCTCACTCCCCACGTTACCTGGCTTTGGGCAAATTTGGGAGAATCAGCCCAGGACGCCAGGTCAGAGGAGTGATGGCATTAACAAGCAGGTGTTTGCAGACCAGAGTGCAGTCTCCCTCCCCTTGAAGGCATTAGCTAAAGATGGATCATTAAGGCTTTCGGGTAGGAGATGTACAGATGAACGATCACACACAGTATCAGCTCCACATTTGTAATGTGTAATGTGTCAGGGGGTAAAAGGTTGAGCAACCCACTTTGGCAAATGGAAATAGCAAGAAGGGTGTATTTTTCTGAGTAAATGAAAGCCTTCTCTGTGTCATTTTTTTCATGCATATCCATGCAAAACTTGAATGCAGCAAAAGGAAAAATTAATTTATTTGGTCAGGCCAAAATACACCAGATTTATTGTTTTGAGTGATACAGGGGGTATTTCATATTTCTACATGGCTGCTGTAGCTATAATTAGCAGCACGGTGTTCTGTCAAAAAAAGGCATTCACCCAAGAATGTCTCTTGGCCCAGCCAGCCCTGGAGGTGGATGTCCCACCCCTAAACCTCTGTGGGCAGTGCTCCATTGCCAGGAGACTGTTTGATGCTCCCATTTAGGGTGTTGGCCCTGAAGATGTAAGACCTCCCTCTAACTGAGCCTTCAGTGTGGATGCTTTCAGGCTTATTCTGGCAACGGAAGAACATAAGGAAGCCATTCCTGTAGTTCTTGTTCATCCATCCGTAGAGCAGGGGGTTGACAAATGTAGAGCACATGGCCCCAACATGGAAGACAGTGTACAGGAGTTTGTACTCATGGAAGATAAGAACCAGATCAAGATCGATGGCGAGCTGGAATATGTGGAAGGGGAGCCAACAGACTGCGAATACCACAACTACCATCACGAGCATTTTGGTTGTCTTCCTCCTCCGGCACTGGTTTTCATTCCTAGAAGTGGGACTGACATGGTTTTTCAGCTTGAACCAGATCCTGGTGTAGGCATAACAAATAATTGCAAGAGGAAGAACATACTGCAGGAGGAGCATGGACAGACTGTAGATGGTGGCATCTCTGTTGTTACCAGAGGGCCATTTTTCTGAGCAAACTGCCATTTTGAGGTTAATGGATGGGATTTCCTCGTATCTGTACTCCCTGAAGATGGCCAGAGGCCCTGCTAGGACAGCTGCTGCCAGCCACATGACAGCTATGATGGTGAAGCTGAGCCTCTTGGAAATCCTGCTGTCCAGGTGGAAAACAATACAGCGGTACCTATCCAGGGCAATCACAGTCAGGGTGAGAGTGGACACATGGACACTCAGAGCTTGAGCATAAGGAACCAGGTGACAAAGGACAGCTCCAAACTTCCACTCGTCCAGCAGGGTGTACACTAGGGTGAAAGGCAGACAGAGTGTGTCCACCATCAGGTCTGCCAGGGCCAGGTTAGCTATGAAGAAGTTGGTGACAGTCCTCATGGTCTTGTACTTCACTATGATGTAGATCACCAGGGAGTTTCCGATGAACCCCAGCAGAATGATGAGGGAGTAGGCAGCAATCAGGATGACCTGGACCCCCAGGATCTTGGTGCTGTCCATCATGACACTGCGGGACCCAGAGAGATCCTGGGTAGGAGTGACAAAGTCCTTGTCATGCCAGCTGTGTGGCAGCTTCTCATCTAATGCTGCCTTCTCCACAGTCATTGTGCTGTTGGCTCCCTCCAATGGTCCCATGCCTGGCCGGAGACTTTCCATAAGGAGAAGGAGATCTGGAACACAGACATAGCAGAAGTGAGAGCACAGGTTACACTCATCTTTGATGAGATTTACTTGCCTACAAAAATTCCCTAATGCCTTATGAACTAGAAAAGGAGAGAAACAAGGCACTCTCCAAGTCAAGGTGTTCTTCTCCAGCTCCCTGTAACAATTTATTTCCAGATTGTGCACCAGGTTTTTTTCTGTTTCTTATTTCTCACCTCTCCAGGTGAAAACATCTGTCCCCCTGCCTCTGTATAAGTCTCTGCCACTGCTCCTGCCGGTGATGCTACCACCCAATCCACCCAGTACTGTCTGCCCTCCCCTCCCAGTAATGTGGGTAGCACAACTAATGCCATTTTATGAGCCACTCTCCATGATCAAATGTCTCACATAGTCATTTCCTGGCCCTCATTATCTGGCCCTCAAGGTCCTTTGAACCAACTAAACAAACCAGTTTTCTTCTTCCTCCCCCTGCCAGTTTCAGGGTTCCCAGTTATCAGGCAATTGTTGCCTTCTTTGCTGGCTTTGAAGGTCACAGGTACCCAGCCAGGCAGGTGTTGTTTGTGTCCCGCTCACAGAAGAGGGAAGTGTGACAGCACACAGAGCACACTCCTAAGTCCTAAGTAAGGAACTACTGAACAGTGAGACCCATGAACTCTATGGCCAAGAGACATCCCCACCCTCCTCTGCTTTTTTCAAGGATTCAGTGAATGGCTCATATACTTTTATAGAATTTTTGAGCCTAGATTATGATTGTTACAATGATACAACAAATCATGTATTACAATTTAGCCCAATTTGAAGAGAGTCCAGATGATTATAAATTGTAAGTTGTATTATAAATTCTGTATTACTTAGGTGATTAAAAATCATAAATTATTTATAAATTCTGTATTTTGCTATTGGTAGATTGTACAATGTTGATTCTGCTTGTAGAAATCCTGTGCTGTTTCAATCATAAATTCAGTTCTACACTAAACATAATACCCTGATAATGAAACAAAGCTTTCACTGTCACCATGATTTAGTACCATCTTCATTCTGCCAAGATCCCTAAAAGAACCTCTCTGTCCTCTCAGTGTTGGTGACACCCAGGCATCCACTGGCTTAGCAGAGGAGGGAGCTCCTCAGGGATGTACATGTGCAGGGCATAAAACAGTGAAGCTGTGAACAAGCCTCTCACAGAGCTGCTGCTGATCATCCAGGCACAGACAGGCTGAGAGCCAGAGCCCCAGTGTCCATCAGCCTCCTGCCACGTGGGGCTCAAATGCCTGCGTGGGATGGCTGTGGGAGCAGGGAGCCTGAGGGGCCAGAACTGATGCAGCCTGGAACCCCTGCTGGCATTAGGTGCCACTGGAACAGCAGAGTGTTGTCACAGCAGGGTGTTCATTGAATCCAAACACCACAGGAGAAAAGCCAGCTCTGTCGCTGGCTCCTCCTCAGCCTCTGTGGCTCAGAATTGCTGTGGGCTGTGTGGAGAGGGGTGGACATATCCCCCCATTCCCACTGCAGACTTAAACAAAAGTGAGCAGAAGTCATAACTCTGCCCAAGCAGGGAGGTCTGCAAAGTACTGTGTTTTCTCTGACCTGCAGAGAGGGGGGGAAATGCCCTTTCACTGAGGGAGGGAGGCAAAGAGCTTAAATGAAGTGGGAATTAGAGGCAGACTGCTGGGTATCTTAGGCTGTTCAAGGAAGGAACTGGGTTTGTCCCACAAAAGATGTGAGGTACTGACTGGGTACTGGTGGGTTTTCTGCAAGTCCCATGCAAGCCAAAGATTTAAGGACAGCCTGTCCTTGGGAAGGGAGAATGCTTTGCAATTACATTGCAACCTAAACTAAAATGTCTGCTTGTCCTATCATCCCTCCTCAGAGCAAGAGCTGCGATTCCCCCTCAGGAATCTGTCTGGCCAGCTGCAAAGCCAGGACCCTGCAGAGGCCCAGCAGAAGAGCTGCCTGCAGTAAAACCACCCCTGCTGGCACCCTTTCTCTTTCCCTCTCCGTGTCCAATTGCCTGCCTGACATCTCACTCTGCAGACTGATTTATGCCAGTGGTTCCTGTAAATGAGGTTGTCAGGCTCAGACACTGTAAGATAGTGGACACCATGTAGCTACTGCTAGGAGGGTAGGAAGCAGAGGAAAAACTGGGTGGATCTGCTAGGGTCAGGATTTGTTTAAGTGTGATCTCAGACCTCCACAACATCCCTGCCTCAGCCTGGAAAGACCAAGGGGAAGCTCCAGCTTCTAAGACATGAGAGAATGGCTCAGAGCCATGCCATACAGTGGGTGCAATGGAAAGCAGAGCAGGGGAACAGGCAGGGCCCTGGGAAGGTGGCACAGCCACAGCCTCTTTGGCAGAGCCTTGCCCCCTGGCAGACACCAGTGCTGCAGCTGGCCCTGAGCAAACCCCACTGCCAGGAGAGCAAGGTCAGCCAAGGAAATAGGATAAGTGCTAGGGACACTTTCAGTGACTGTACTTTCCTGCTTGCCACCCATCTGGGATTTAAACCTTCTGGATTTTCCAGCATTACTTTATCACTTGTATCACCTTTTCTGTGGCTTAGCCTGTTCCATTTATCTTTCATACCCAAGTCTTGGCACCACACCAGTGGACACTCCCTTCTCTTTTTCTCCATCTCATCCACCAACTGGCTGCCAGTTCCCATGCTCACATCTCAGCCTATTTCCTTTCGTTGGAGACTGGCAGCTACCCACCATCTGAGAGGAGCCAGGAACATCATGGTTACTGGAGCTGCTTTGCTTCCTAACAAAATGGCCTTAATGGAGTTACTATTTGATTTTGTTTGTTTTGTTTTTACTCCACAGGGGAACTATTACAAATCAATTAAGACATTTTAATTAAGAGACAAAATGATTATAATAAATGTTCCCACTCCAAGGACTGCCTGGAGGTCGCTGGATGCTTCTAGGAGTGGACTGAGGTCTGTTTCAGCAAGTAATGGAAGTGCTGGCATATGTGTAGGCTGCTGTCAGGCCCCGTGCCTAACAGGCCTGCCAGACTAGATGAAAAAATTCTTGGAGTTGAGAGCCAGCTGCTTTTGGGACAAGAAAGCAGCAGGAGAGACCATGAGGAGGCAGAAATACTATCCAGGTCCTTTTCTCTGTGCTGAGTTGTCATGAAGAGATGCAGAAACAGGGTGCTGCCTTTACCAAGATAACCCTAACCCTCACCTTCTGCTCCAGCTGAGGTTCAGCCTGAGGCAGGGCTGGGACACAGGGATGGCTCCCAGTAAGAAAGAGCTGTTCCCTGTGCCAGCAGGCTTCAGCCTTTGGGAAGTGGGGAAGCACAGAGGAACCCTTCACTCAGCACACTGCTGTCAATGACTGGGATAGTGACTAAAGTGACAGCTCCAGAATCCATTCCTACAGAGGGCATACACCAGGTGCCCTAGGACTCATCCACCTCTGCTTTCTGGGGTGCCCCAGCTCCCTCCATGTCCCTGCTGCAGCCCCAAGCATTCAGCCAGTCTTGAAGAGGCACATCCAGACCTGAAAGAGCCATCTGTAATGCCTGGCAGGGTTCAGAAAGCAGGGCTGGTGGGGAGGGATGGAGAAAACAGAGCTTGTTAATTAGAACTTCTCTTTTTGTCCAAGCAGCAAGACTGGAGTCCATGGAATCAGAAGGTGGGAATGAAGGGACTTGGGCCAGTCTCTGCTCTTTGGTTAATGACAAACTCTTTCCACAGCAGTGCTGGAGTGTGAGGGCTGAGGCTGATAGATACTTCCATGGCTTGGCTCACTGATTTATTCCATGCTTGTCCTTCCTCCAAAGCAGCTCAACTCCACCAAATCCCTTAATCTCCAGCAGCCCAGTCAGGAGCACTGACTTATGTCATCCCCAGACCCATATCCAGACAGACATCCATGTCTCACACCATCCCTCATCACAAGAAGCTGGTGGTCACCCTGGGACAAGCCACCTTCTACCACCTTCATGTTCCCTTCCAACACTCAAGAGGCAGCAGTGTTCAGTGTCCCTGCACCCTACAGCACAGCACTTAAGGGAGGACAACACAATAAATGGGGGTATGGAGGTTAACCAGCCTGCCAGAGGCCACATAGCACATCCATGGCAGGGCTTGGGCAGAGCCCAAGTTTTCTAAGCCTCCTGTATTCACCACCAGAGAGGACTCTGCATCTCAGCATAAAACCTGAACATACATCTCTAAATGAAAATGCAAAATGTGACTGATGGAGGGGAACGAATTTTGTCTTCTCTGTGCAATGGGCACATTTCAGGACAAACAGCAGCTCTGGATGTTTTCCTGAAGCCAAAAAACAGATAGAAATTATCCCAGCTCCTTCCATCTCCAGTGAAGGGGTGATTGACTTGCTATGACACTCCAGCAAAAGGGAAGACCCTCTGACCTGCCCACCATCTGCTGTAGCTTTGTAAGTTATCTATCCAGCTCAGGGCCACTGGTGCAGAAACCTCATGGTATCAGGCACTCATTGGCACCCAGAACTGCTCCTGGGGCACCCCAGTGTAGAACTGGCACTGGGAGACAAAGTGCAAGGACAAGGATATTCACCAGGGATTTCTTGTGGTTCCTCACACGAAATATTTTTGTGTCCCTGCCTAGGCTGGAGCCATTGAAGACTCTGAAGGGGACGAGGCAATGAGGATGCCATAATCACCCAGCTCAGGACAGAATGAAAAAGGAGGTGGTAAGAAGAGATCTGTTTGGCGGGGATACATGCTTTGTCATGGGCATTTATCCTACAGAAAGCACGAGGGAGCAGTGCAGGGCTCTCTGCCCTGTGGGATGTGCCATGGAAGCAGAGCAAGGCTGGCTGAGACATAGGGATCACTGCAATGGAGACACACCAGGTGTTGGGGCTGCAGAAAGGAAGAGATAGCGTGGTGGATGAATCCTGGCTAACCTGGGGAATCTGTTACCTCCTGAAATTTACAGAGTCTGGGATAGGTGAGACAGTGGAGCAGAGGAAAATAACAAGTCACTGACAGAACAAACAGGGAGAAAACACAGTATCCTGCTTTGGGACAGACCAGAAACTCTGTAGGTGAAATGCATCTGCAGCAGGACTATAAGAGAATTTCTCTGTTCAAGGACTAACATGCAATGGGTGCTGAGAGAAAGCAAGCACTGATTTTCCTCCTGTATCCCATATCCCCCTTTGCATCTCCCTCTCCGAGGACACTGATCCGTGGCAGAGAGCTGAGTGCCAGCAGCATGTGCAGTCCCAGCACGGAGGAGCTGATGGAGGTCTGTACCAAGCCACGAGGAGGCAGACTGAGGAGAGATCAGGATTTCTCAGACAGCCGCACACCTCAACCCCACAACCCCACACCTGCACCTCTGGAGCTGTATGCGCACAGGTTCTGCAGCACCCTGGAGCAACCTGCTCTCCTGACTGCTCTCACTCAGCATCCTGCTTCCCACACTCCCTTCTTCTACTCAGGGACCTTTTGAAACTCTCCTGCCTGTATCTCTTGTTTGCTTTCTCTATTCTAGCACTCAGGGCTGTCAGCCCCCAAATCCAGTTTCCCAAGATTCTTGGACCTTTTTTGCCTGAACCATGTGGCATAGACACACAGACCTGGCCCTATCTCAGCCCTGCTGCTCAGATGAGCCCTCCCTGACCCACCTGCAAAAGGCCAGAGTGTCCTCCTCCTCCAGGAACCGATCTGCTCACCTCCAGTCACGGTCTCATCGCTGGCCAGGACGGAGCGCGTGGTCCTCTCCACTCTCTGGAAGTCAACCTGTGGCAAAGGAGTGGAAAGCACTTTTCTGCAACTGTCCTCAGAGAAGAGAGGCAGTCAGGTGAGGATCTGGGCTGCTGGAGATTGTTTCATCACCAGGAGTAGCTTTGGAACCCTTCCCTAAGCACCCGGAGAGCCCCCTGTCGCAGGGTGACTGACAGCCCTGTCTCACGAAGCTGGATGCTGTCTTCACTCCTGAATGAGAGAAAGGCAGAGAGCGTGTGTTTAACAAACAGCAATGGAAAGGGGGAGGGAGCCTGCTGCTGCTGTTTATACAGTGTTCAGCCACTGAGGGGCTTCTTGCATCGAGCAGAGAGAAGCTTTTCCACCACATCCACTTTCCTCTCCAGGGAGAAGTGCTGGGAGCTGGAGCTCTGCTGGCTCCCCATCTATACCACGGACCTGTGTAAGTGTTATCTGCCCTCACTCCAGAACTGTCCGATCTCCTCAAGCTTTAAACTCATTGGGACTGTCACAGTCATGTCCAGAGGGAGATCTCCTTGGCAGCAAGAAGTCTGCAGGTCCTGCAGCTCAGCAGAGCTTTCACAGACCTCCTTCCACCCTCCTCTGTCTCAGTGTTTGCACAGTTCACAGAGCAATCTGCAGCTGCGGGATGGGACTTCAGGGACTCCTGAGATACAAATGGAAGTAATGCTGAAAAGTTTTAGCCACTTGGCAGTGGCTTGGTCTGCTCCTGAGCCAGATTCATTGTGGACATGGAAACTGAGTAACTTTCAATTTTAGGAGGCTCAGCACTGTCCACACACCTGAGGCAAGTAAGAGGGAGAGACAGAAAAGCATCATCCTCATTTCCAAATCTGCAAAATCCAAGCCTGGTGGAGCCAGGAAAGCAGTCTAAAGGCAACACAGGGAAGCAGATAAGCACAGATAAGCCCCACCTGTTTAAAGATTTTGCCCTCAAGAAGAAGTCACGTGTATTCTTAGCATAGAATTTCCAGCTCAGGCAATGTGTGAATTTGCAGCTCACCTAGGCTAGGAGATGCCCCCACAGTCTGAGGGGAAGGACACCTCTTCTTGGTTTTGAGTACCTACAGCTAAAATTTTATCAGAGAAATCATGCTCTTTACCCCCACAGTGAACTTTAGCTTCCTTTTCTTTGTGAGAACGGAAACACGGAGGCTTTTCAACCACCCCTTTGTGCCAAAAAGTCACAATACACCAGGAAAAAGAAAACACTCTAATGGCCCAGCAGAAAAATAGGAATGAGAACATTCCTGAAATCACATGGAAAGTGACACTTGAACCAAAGATTTGGACAAGAGTCCTCATAAGTCTCATCCTTCCCCCTCCTCTCTCTGTCTCCCCTTCAGAAAAGAAAAAAGACTAGGCATGAAATCCACCAGCTGTGCTAACTGGATTTTTGTGGGAGTTTCATGTCTTCTCCCCCTTTATTATTGATTTAGCTGCTCAGGAAAGCTGGGAGTGGAGGGAAGAAGGACAAGACAAAAGTGCTTGGAAAGATCCATTGGTCTGCAGAGAGAGGCAAAGAGCAGCTAATGTGAAATGAGTGGTGCATGCTATTCCCCCTGTTCCTAGATGATGGATACTCCTCCTCTCCAGGGTCCTCAGCAGTGGATGGTTGATTTCAGCTCAAGATTATTTTTTTCCTCCTTTCTCTTCTGTGTGAGATTTTACTTTCTTGCCTCCCAGATTCCTGTGCTATCACTCTGCACTCTTCTCTTCCCAGGGCTGAAATAAGATGCTTGGGGAGAAGGCAGTGATTGACAGGAGAGAAATTTTTTCAGCCTGAAGGTATAAACCTTCATCAGGACCATGGGGTGAATTCTAGTCATTTTTGGCACATGGTCTTTGCTGGATGATAGCAAATGCAAATTCTTAAATCATGGATTAGTCAGTGCAAGTCCCTACAATGTCCTCTCCTGCAGTTTAAGGAGTCCAGTGGAGCACCAAAACCTGCTGTGCTCCAAAACATCACGTCAGCTCTTTGACCTGACAGAGCAGTGCAAAAAGTGCAATTGAGCTCTCAGCGTACCTGGACTGGCATCCCAAATGGCACCCACCAATCTGGAGTTTGGTCCCCAGCCCCAGGGTGCTCCCCAGCCCTGTCCCTGGGAGTCAGGCCCTTCTCACAGCACCACAGACACGGGCTGCCTGCCAGTCTGCCTAATCTCACCCAGCTACAACAGAACTACAGCCATCAGCAGGTGCAGCATAGCCTTGGCTTCTCCATGGGGCAGGGACACCTGGGGGCTGCAGTGCCAGCCCCCTCACACTCTTGGTGGGTTCAGAAGAGCAGTCGTGGCAAACTGCAGCAGCCTGAACACCAAGGTGCAAACCCACCTGCCCACACAGCTTACAGATCCCAAAGCAGCTGAGGGTCTTCCAAGCCCCAGCCAGCAACACTCTGAAGGAGGAGAATGGGGGATTACAAAGATGGTGCCATGCATTGTCCTGGGGTGTGGAAGGCTGTGCAGCCCCGAGCAGAGATGCCAGGGCCCACTGCATGTTGTAATCTCAAGCCTGGGGTATTTTCACACACAGGCTGGATACCCTGGATGGGTGTCCCAGGAGCCTCATGTCCTTCCAGACATGATGGGATCATTCAGAGGATCTTTTCAGCTCAAAAGCCTTTCCCAGTGGTTGGGCCTTCATTAGGCAAAAGTGAGTCTGCTTACCCGTGCTTCTGAGAAATACAATGAATGTTGTACTCCAGGGAGCAAAAATTATGTCCAAAGGCTGAGAAATGGGGCAGAGAAGAGAGCTGTCTTATGGCCTGTAGTCTGCTCTGCCTCAGTGAACAGGCAGGTCCTCAGTCTGACCACCTTGCAGCTGTAAGCCATCTGCTGCAGCTTAACTTCTGTCAGAAAAGGAAGGTGGATTATCTGTTCACTCCCTGGGAGGAATCTCTAAGAAAACTGTTTCCAAGGCTTCCAGATGCTCTGGTTCATGCTGCTTCATCTGCAGCAACAGTGACATACTTTAAAAGGCAGCTTTTCATTTTTTAATCATCTGTTTAATTCCACCTGCATGTAACCAAAATATTTCCACTGCTCCTTCCTGAGGTGTCACGCCAGTGTTTTCCTGAGCAGCCTCCAAACTACCAGCAAGTTTTGGTAACACAAAAGCCCCTTTTCCATTTGAACCGCAGAGTTCACGGATGCAGTGGATTTGGGAGTCTGATGAATTTGGGAGCTAAATTAGCCACAAAGAGACTCAGGGGTGGGAGGGCAGATAGAAAGCTGTCTGTATCCTCTCTGAATTTAAAAACAGATTCTAATTTCGTAACAGTTTTTTGTCCCCATGTGAACATTCCTGGAATTAGTGAAGGAGCAGAGACTGTCAGGGATAAGGTTTGGCTAAAATATCTGAGCTATCTGACACTAATAGTGAGTGTCAGTGAGAGGAACTGGAGAAGCAGGAGTAGAGATGGACTGTGGGTTGACCTGGGACTGGCCTGGGTTTGCCTCAGCTATGCTCACCTTCAGGGCAGACAGAAGTCATGGATGCTGAGTGCATCTGCAGGAGCAGGGTCAGTGAGTCAGGAAGGAGATGATTATATGGAAAAAGATTTAATGGGATTTGTCCTGCTGAACACATCACCACACTTCAGCTCATGCCCCACTAGGGGCAAACCCACAGGGCTCCTTTAGTTAAGTCAATTATTGCCTAGGAGGGCTTACTCCTTCCAACCCCTTCCTACCCCTGGATCTCACTCTGGCACACAAAATCCTCTTGATCATCCTCACATCAGCACAGAAGGAAGGATTCCACGTAGTTTCTCCAGGCAGACGTCAACACTGCTGAGCCCAGAACTGGCCCCTGCATTTAGCTGCCATTTCTGCAAGTCACTGCACTCAAAGCTTTGTTAATTTATTAGAGGGTTGCTTGTTGTTTGTGTACTGAGCCAGGTAGAAAACAGCTTCTGCAGAAGAGGATAATTGCAGTCAGATAAGCGCTTCAGAGCCAGGATTGCAAAAATACGATACGATGTAGACAGCAGTTGTCTGGGTAAAATAGAAACATGGATGAGTTTTTGGGTTGGAACATGTTTCCCCCATGTATAACAGACTCCCTGTCTGCCTTTGGGCAAATCGTTTGATGTACCTCAGTTCTCTTTACATAAAAAAGGTGATAAAAATGCTTCACTCTGGCACACTCACCCCTGGAGAAGAGGACCTGGTGTTTGGATGTGCAGCAGTGGCAGCTGCTTTCCACTTTGCCCTGTGGGATTTCTTTCAAAGTTGCCCTTCTCATTTAGGCAGTGTGTTCTGTCATCAGGGTCTTGCTCTCCCAGACTGTATACTCCTGCTTCACAGTCCCACAAAGAAATTTTCGCCCAGGCTGTCACTCCTGAGATGACAAACAGCACTATAAATGCTGGATTGTGTGATGAGAACAGGCAGAGCTGGATGGGCTGATGGCAGCCCCAGCCTAAACTCTTCCAAAGTGTCAAGACTGAAAGTGATGCAAGTGGCTGGAAATTTCAGAGAATGACTTGTTTTCTATGGGCTTGTTGTTGCCAAAAGGCACCAGTATGCAGGAGCTGGGATCCAGTGCTCATCACCACCATAGCAGCAGCATGGGATCATGTTTGCTGCTTCACTGCCTTGTTCCATCTTTTCTGGTCCTGTGGGGACCCACATCAGCTGTGGACAAGGAGCAGGTTACCCATGCCCTGCTCAGCTCAGCGGTGCTGGGCTGGACTGGCAGCAGTGTCTGAGCACAGGAGGCTCAGATCCACTCCTGATACAAACCCAGGGATTTGGCTGAAAATCCATTTGGCTCCGTGTTCCCCAGAAACATGACTCACAAGCCAGTGTCTGACACTGAGAGATAGGTATGACACCGAGTGCCCCATGGGGAAGAGCTGTATCCCCAGGGTATGAGCAGAGCACGCACAAGCTGAGTGGAGACGGTGCTGGAAAGCACAAAGCCTTATAAAGGCAGTGCTCTGGGTTTGTCCTTCTCTCAGCTCTTCAGGCGATGAAAAGGACGACTCACAGCCCTAATTAACTAGAACATGCTAATACCACTGAGCTTCCCTGGCCAGCAAATTTGGCACAAGGCATATGGGACACTTTCCAAACAACTGCTCAGGGGAGCGCGTGCCTGCAATTTATTATTCGAAGAGCCGTTTCCTCTCTGCCTTCGCTAAAGAACTCACAACAGACATGAGGGAGGTGAGTCTGGAGCCTGCAAATCTACTTTGAAAGCCATTTCGTGCTGAAGAGAGAAGAGACTTATTTCTCCCCAGGCATTTAAGACATTTAAGGTATCAGGGGAAATATGGCTTTGCACAGCATTACCGCTGGGAGCACTCAGTGCTTTCGAATGGTGCAGCTCATAGTGCTCAGCATCCCGTGGGGAAAACCACCCTCCTTCAGGGTGACATTCACTCTGGGCAGAAGATGCAGGACCAGAGTGTGTGCATTGTTATTTTGCAGAGTAAAGCAGAGGAGCACAGCCAGCCCATGTAACTGGGGAAAGGGGAAAGGTATAAGGGGCCCTGGTGCTGTGTCTCCAGGATGGATTACTCCTTCTTTTGACAACTGTCCTGGGCAAGGCAGTACCCCAGCTTATTGCCCTGAAAAAGGAGTAGGAAGTAACCTCCTTATCTCCTATTACAAATAAATCAGTTTGTGAGCTTCGGATGGGAAGCAAAGGACAGGACTTTGAAAAAGATCAATTCATTCCTGTGGTAAGATCATCACTATCAGTATTTACTGTACTGCCAAAACCAGAGGCAGGAGCAGCGGCGTCCTGAAGGCCACAACCTGCCCCTGGCCTCGCCTTCAGCCTGGCTCCCATGGCAGCCCTTGCCCCAGGACTGTTCAGGGCAGCTCTGACACAGGGTTTGAGTGGCAGTGAGATGCGCAACCAAGCACTGCCCCAACCTCACCAGTACGGACACTGGGAACAGCTCAGGCTTGTGCAATGTTCCAGGGACTACACTGGTTTGACCTGCCCCTCATCCTTGGAATCCCCTGTGGCCATCGGCTGTGTGGCTGGGCAGGGCACATATCTCCTTGCTCCCTCCCACTTGCATCCCTTGCAAACATTCGTTGTTATGGTGACAACTGCAGAAGGAAAATCTTTTTGAGGATCTTTCAGATTTTTTAACAAAGGTACAGCCACTTTAATTCTTTTCTTTAAGGGAGATGGTTATTTTTCTCAATGGCAACTGAATTTCTTTCATTTTGTTTGTGGTCACTGCTTCAGTGATTCTCAGGCTCCAGCCTTCAGTGTGTGGCTGTAAGAAAGTGGAAGGGGGAGTAGAGCCAGGTTGTAAAGAGCTGCTTTTAAATCCTCTTGGGAGCACAGGAGGCGCCTCCAGGCTGAGGCTGCTGAGCTGCAGGCAGTGTGGAGTCTGAGTTTTTCCAAAATGAATGAGATTTTGGAGCAAATTTGTATCTTTCTCAGATAGCAAAGTGCAAAATAAATAGCAAGGGGGAACATTTATGCCAAATAACCTGTGCTCTGTGTGAAATGTTGCACTGAGAAATACTGTTCTTGTGGAATCTTCTGCAGAAACGTCCCTTGGCTTTTGAAGGCTGTGTGTTGGTAAATTAATTCTATCCGTTTCCACTAAATGGACTGAAGACTTTCATATGTGACATCAGGGAGAGAACTGGGCTCTGTAGTTGTCTCTAATGCAAGTAATGAATATAGCAAACAGCCTCAGCCCAGCCAGAAGAAAGCAATCTGGGTATGTGATGTGACCACACGCGTGGATTTCATGGCTACTGTGTTCTGACCCTGGAATGTGGATGCTAAATGACAAGACTCCAACATCCTGAGCAGCCAAGCCTGCCCAGCCCATTTTTGAAAGATGAGGTCATGAAGACTTTTCCTACACCCCTCCTATAGAGAGCTGAGGTCAGAAACTTAAAAAAACATTAAAAATAAAATCCTGCAAACGCTAAGGCTCTGAAGGGACAGCTTAGCACAACTATGAATGCTCAGCACCCTGAACCAGAGATCCAAGTGAAGGAGAAGGGCATTCTGGGCATCCTACATGCAGTGACCAGCAGATTGGCTGGGGGCTGACACACAACCCATCACAGGGAAGGCTGAGAGGACAAAGCTGTTCTGGCCAAGCCCATGCTGTGTGTGGAGTATCAGAGAGGTTTCATGCACAGCTCAGAGTAAACAGGCAAACAAGTTAGAAATGTTAATATTTGCAGAAATCTCCTGGTTTTGGCGCCTGGTGTGGGGAGCTGAAGGAAGCTGATGGAATGTAAATGTGATGGATTCTTGGCTGCCTGGAGTGGTGGCATGGGGAATCTCACAGAGCAGGATAGACTGCCTGACAGGCCTGCTCATGATGGTCCACACAAGGAGTCCTGGGGAGGGAGACTGGGCTGAGAAGTTCAGTAGCACATGAAACTGATTCCCCTGAGATTGAGTTATTTGAGCATCCCTGGGGAAAAAAAAACCCAAACAAACATGACTAGGCCTGTTCATCTTCCTTTGCATGTTTCAGACCTTATTTACCTCCCTCCATGTAAGTAGGAGATGGATTTGTCCATGCTGATCCCCAACCCTTCTCCTGGATACATGAGGGGAAAAATAACACAAACTTTTCAGACTCCTGCCCTCACTTCACTTGGGTCCTTTCATGGCATGTTTAGGATGGTTTGAACCTGCTCAACAGCTCTTGCCATCTCTACACGGCTTTTACCTGGCACACGGCTGCCTGTTCATAGTCAGACAATTTCAGAGGCTCCAAAGCCTTGAAGGCTTTGGCTTTAGCACAACAGCAATAGCATTTGGAACTGGGAAGAAAATACTGGTAAATAATGGCCATCTCTGGTCACCTTCCTCCTGCAGCTATTTATCCAAAGATACCATATCTTGGAGTATTGCTTCATTTCCTGCTCGCCTTTCTAACCGAGGCCTCTAAATCATGTCCCTGCAACTGAGATCACGGAGGGAAGTGTAATATCCATTAGCAGTGATGCTGCTATTACCTTGATTTACCTTATCCCTTCTTCTTTCACTCTTTTCTTTCTGTTTACAGCAATCCCTTTCCAATTCTTCCCCCTCCTGGTCTCAGTGCAGTAAAGAGATGGCAGAAGGCCACAGAAGCAAAGCTTCCTGGGATGCAGCCAGCTTTTGGGGACATGGGGAGTCTGGGGATTTTTCCTGGACCAGCAGCACCCCACTCCTTCCTGACCAGAGATGCCAAGGGCAGTGGGAAACGTTGGCTTCAAGCTACCCCAGCCTCACCCCAATAAAGTCCTTCACCTGAGGCTTGTCGAGTACATGGAAAACATCAACCCCAATTTACCACTCTGCCCCTCTCCTGTCCCACAGCTGGGCACTGCTCAGGGAGAGCCACAGGATTCTCCAGGAGAGACTCCAGGAGAGCAGGATCCAGAGGAATCCAAGTCCTTTGAGTGTATTTGCACTCAAACCAAAGTGAAACAGGGTATCAAAATGCAAAGCTTCTTGTCCCCTGTGGAATTTTCCTGCCTGCATCTGGAGAGCTGACACAAGGGACTGACACTGGGATCAGCAGCTGCTTCTCCTTCCCCTCGTGTTTCACTGATACCCCAGGGAAGCTCCCCAGCAGCCAGACCCACTGCACTTTCCATTTCATCCTCCTCCTCCTGCAAGGCCAAACAGTTCCTCTGAGACCCATCTCCAAGAATATATATTTATTCTGTGGAACAGAGAACAGTGAAGAGTTTTGGACCCAACCCATGTGCTTTGAGCCAAACCCTTCTCAATCCATGTTATCCTTCACCTCCCCAGTGCATAATCAAACTCTCCAAACACAGTGTTCTCAGGTCCCAGCCCAGAGCTTGGAGCCTCCCAAGAGGGATATGCTAAAAAAAGAAAGAAAAACATTACATTGCCAACTGAAGTGAGTGCTGAAAGGAAGAAGATGCCAGGAGCACTTAAACAGGAATCTGAGACCGGGGGATGCTCGGGTGTGTTTTCAATCCCAGAAGGGAGACGTGTTCATTGGGAAATGACTGCCACTCACTGCTAGTTTTAGACCTTGTAGTTGATGTCCCAGAAAGTGAAATGGCCATGACAAGGACATCTCCATCTGTATTAGAACTTTCTTCTTGAATTGATGGATTAGTGCAGTGCATGGTAAAATGGTGCCACTCCTCCTTTGGCTCCAAAATCTGCATTTGCAGCTCAAACCTGCAAAGATGGAAATAAGCAATTTTACATGAGTGACAGGTTCTGTTGGTAGCAAGGGGAGTTATTTGGGAAAACCTATACATCAGGAGGTCCAGGACTCTCTTGGGTGCTGAAGGATGTCCTGCAGCACCTGAACCCAATGGGTGTGGCAGCTCCACACCCTGGGGCAGAACATCTCTTCCAGGAGAGCAGCATCCCACAGAACCCTGCGAGTCTTGGGCAGGGTGTGTGCTGGCACTGCCCAGCCTGGTACCATGCCAGGGGGATGCTCCTGCTGTTCACACTGCGCAGAGGGGAGCAGGACTAGGCTCCAGCTGGGGCTAAAAGGGGAGCTGATGGGGAAGTTCAACATCTGCTGAGCTAATTCTGCTCCAAATTCTGCTGTTTCAGGGTGAAGCTTCAGTTATCCAGCTACAATGGGCCTACAGGTGCCCCAGGGAGGCTGTCACCCCCTGGACTACATAATGGGGAGAGAAGAGCTCTGATCACAGCACAAATCCTGATTCACAGGGACACCTCCCAGCACTGTTGGCTTGGGCTGCTGGGGGAACATAACCTTTCACAGCACATTCCAGATCTCTGCTAAAAAGCAGTTATTGATGCTTTTACCTCTTTGCAGAGCCTCACAAATAAAGGATCATGGTGCTGCAACAGGTGAGGGAGCAGCACCCTGGTTCACCCTAGGGTGTGTGTCCTGTGCAGGAGTCTTGTCTGTGTGTCTGTACATAGGTTATAATGTCTCCTGGAGGAACAGTGGCAAAGCTAGGAGGCTGGACACAGATGACAAAGCCATTTCCCTCTCAAAAAGATGCACCTAAGCAGCTGATTCAGCTCCCATCCAAAATCCACGAGTTCGAAGCCAGCTGTTTCTCAGGATTGCTGGCACGTGGCAGGAGGATGGGAGGTAACACCAGCTGCTGTCCCAGCAGTGATGCTGTGATGGGCTGGCACTGGCACTGCTCCCATTCAGCCCTGGCATGTTCACAGGGTGAGAGCCAGCCTAGTGGAAGCACAAAGATCTAAATGTGGGAACTAAGGTTTTGCTGCATGAAGTCACAGCTGAGAGGAGATTGTTCAGGTATCCCTGGATCCTTGTGTCATCCCTAGATCCCAGTGTCATCATCCTAGTGACTTTCCCAGGGGCACTCTTCCATGTTGTGCAGCGGAAAGGATAAAAGGACAGCAAAGGGAGTAGATTCAGCCTGCTGGAAATAATCCCTTCCCAGTGAGTTCTTGTCCCCCAGTGCCCAGTGGGCAGTGGGGACTAAGCATCCCTGTCCCAGAGCCACCACGGGTACTGGAACAGGAGGGTGAAACCAACCTTGCTCAGAGAGCTGGAGCAGTCCTGAGCCCCACAATAACTGTGTGGGAGCTGCCAACCCCTTTGGCCATGGCCTGACGTTGTTGGTGTCCATGGATGTCACTTGCTTGGCCAACCAGAGGCTGAGGGGTGCACCTTGCTTGCCCGTGGCCAACATCCCCCAGGACTGATTACTCCTCATGCATGCAGTGATCTCCCAAATCCAAACATTAGCATGGGGCTGTGTCTGAGCGTGTGAGCCTGAGGGGCTGCTGGGGACAAGGCAGAGGCCAACGCCTGCAGGCAGGGCTGCTGTGGCCACATGCCAGCGAGCAAGCATGCACAGTGTGAGAGAAAGCCTGGGAAAATCCCTCAGACGAGCAAATGAAGATGAGCAGAAATACTTTCTGCACTAATTGCACTGCTGTAATGAGAAAAGAGAGCACCAGGAGGAGGAGGGCAGTAGCTGGACAGTGCCTGGCACGCTGCCTTTTGGGGGCATGCTCTGGTTCTAAGGGTGGTTAGGAAGGAGACAAGTGGTCTGTGCAGCTCTTGTGAATCCCTGTGTCCCCTCTCCTTTCAGTTTTATTTGCTTTTACTTCCAGTATAGAAAGTTCTTGTGATTTTTCTCATATGTCCACCACTGCCTGCCACTTCCCACAACATCGCAGGGCCCATCATCAGGTGACCACACAAGGATGAAAACCCTTCCTTATTTCTTTCTTGTGCTAACAAGCCCACAGCCCTCGTGATTTCTGAGGTAACCCGAAGCTGTGACCCCAAAGCGTTGGCCAGAGCTGTGTTCCGAAGGTACCGTGAGCAGGACAGAGAGAGGGAGGCTTTGGCCTGGAGCTCATTTTTGTGCCCTTTACTGAATGCAGCAGTGGGGCTGCAGCGGTGCAGGGCAGGGTGATGCAGGGGCAATGCAAGACAGTGCAGGACAGTGTAAGGCCAGTGCAGGGGAGGTGCAGGAGCAGTAAAAGGGCAGTACAGGCGCAGCAAGGGGACAGTGCAGGGACAGCGCAGGGACGGAACAGTCCAGTCCAGTCCAGTCCAATCCAGTCCAGTCCAATCAAATCCAGTCCAGTCCAGTCCAGTCCAATCCAGTCCAGTCCAGTCCAGTCCAATCCAGTCCAGTCCAGTCCAGTCCAATCCAATCCAGTCAAGTCCAGTCCAGCCCAGTCCAATCCAGTCCAGTCCAGCCCAGTCCAGTCCAGCCCAGTCCAATCCAGTCCAATCCAGTCCAGTCCAGTCCAATCCAGTCCAGTCCAGTCCAGCCCAGCCCAGTCCATTCCATCCAATCCGTCCAACCCATCCCAGTCCAGTCCCGCCCAGCCCAGTTCCAGTCCAGTCCAGTCCAATCCAATCCCAAATCCAGGCAAGTCCAGTCCAGCCCAGTCCATCCAATCCCAGTCCAGTCCAGTCCAGATCCAGTCCAGTCCAATCCAGTCCATCCAGTCCAGCCAGTCCAGTCCAGTCCAGTCCAGTCCAGTCCAGTCCAGTCCAGTCCAATCCAGTCCAGTCCAGTCCAGCCCAGTCCAGTCCAGTCCAGTCCAGTCAAGTCCAGTCCAGTCCAGTCCAATCCAGTCCAGTCCAGTCCAGCCCAGTCCAGTCAAGTCCAGTCCAGTCCAGTCCAATCCAGTCCAGTCCAGTCCAGTCCAGCCCAGTCCAGTCCAGTCCAGTCCAGCCCAGTCCAGTCCAGTCCAGTCCAATCCAGTCCAGTCCAGTCCAATCCAGTCCAGTCCAATCCAGTCCAGTCCAATCCAATCCAGTCCAATCCAGTCCAGTCCAGTCCAGTCCAATCCAGTCCAGTCCAATCCAGTCCAGTCCAATCCAATCCAGTCCAGTCCAATCCAGTCCAGTCCAATCCAGTCCAGTGCACTCCGGCCTCGCACGCGCCTTGCCGCGGGTGGCGCGTGAAGCCCCCGCAGCGGGCCGGGCGCGCTCGCACATGACTGCGTCATATGCCAGGACCTTGCTCCGCCCCCTCCGCGAGATCCCACCCAATGAGCTGGCGGGCGCGCGGAATGCCCGCGCCATGATTGGTCAGAACGGGTGTCAGTCAGTGAGAGGGGCGTGGCGTGGCGGAGACCCCAAGTTCGGAGGGTCGGAGGTGGGAGAGCGACGCGACGGGACGGGACGGGACGGGACGGGACGGGACGGGACGGGAACTGGACTAAAGTAAGCGGTGTAACCACGGTGCGGTCCCTGGGATGGCGGGTGGCCGGGTGTGCGCCCAGGGCAGCGGGCGGTGCGCACCACGGGAATGGAGCCGAAGGGGTACCGCACACGGCAGCGGCCGTGCCGCACCAGCCCTGGAGCTCCTCGGGATGTGGGTGGGTGCTGGCAGCCCTCGGGCCAGGTGAGCGCTGCGCTGTGGGGCCCTGTGGGGACTCAAGGCTGGGCCCTGTCAGGCGCACTGAGCAGTTTTGCTGAAGTGCCGGGAAATTGGAAGTTGTTACCGTGCAAAGGGAGTGACCCTCGGGCAGGGTCGCTCTGTAATTCGGGGATTTCCAGCGCTGCATCCACACATTGCAGCAGCTGGGCAGGCCCTGTGCCTCCCGCCCGAGGTCCGGTAACCAAACCCTGCCCCAGACCGCAGGAGTTGGGCCCAGTCCGGAGAGATGGGGCTTTGTGCGCGGTGGTGGCAGGAAGCTCAGGGTGGGATCTGTGTGCCAGCAGGGATGGCCGGCAGGAGCCAGGAGCGGAGCCTGCGGGAGGAGCTGACCTGTGCCATCTGCTGCGAGCTGTTCAGCGAGCCCGTCATGCTGGACTGCATGCACCACTTCTGCAAGGGCTGCATCCAGGAGTACTGGGACAGCTGTGCCCACGTCCCCTCCTGCCCGCAGTGCCGCCGCAAGTTCCCCAGCCGCGCTTTCCGCACGCACTACCTGCTCTCGGGGCTGGTGGAGAAGGTGCGGCGCTGCGGCTCCGAGGAGCACCAGCACAAGATGCAGGTGAGTGGTTTCTGCCAGGCTGGGGAGAAGGGGACAGGTGCCACATGAGCCCTGAACAGCCACCACCCTTCCTCCCATAGGCAGTTCCCCCACTGTGAAGCCTTATCTGACCCATGTGTCTCTTCCTGATTAGTCCCTCTCCCTCTTTTTTTACAGCTGTCTTTTTTGAACACTTTTGCATTTGTTTCCCTCACGGCTTTGTCTGATTCCAACCACAGCTTTGTCATTTCTCGTCTAAGGACATTGTCCCTAAGTGAGAGAGGGGTGAGGCTGCTTGTGCCAGATGCTCTGCTTGAGGGGATAGTCCCTTCACAACATGCAGCATTTAAAGCTTGTGCAAACAGATATCCCAGACTGGAACTCCCAGTGTTAAAAATAAATTGTATTCATTACATGCAATGATACTTAATTCTCAAGGCTGTTCATCAGGTGCTTGCTTCTCCTTACAGTGGTTATATTTGATCCTGTTGCAGTCTCCTTCTGATGCTGACTGTTCCTGAATCACAGCAGAGTTGTGAAATGGCCTCCTTATCTTCTTTTCCTTGCTCCTGCAGAAGCACCTGGAAGATGCTTTGCAAGCTCGTCAGAAGGAGATGGAGAACTTGCTGCAGAGGAAGCGTGTGGCACAGGAGGACATCTGCAGCCTGACGGTAACACCCTGTGGGAGCTGCAGCTTCTGGGGCAGTGTTCACAGAGGATGTGTGTATCACTTCAGCTGAGGTTTAGCTCAGCTTCCTGTAAAAATCTAGATGAGTAACAGTGGGGATCTACAACCTCCCCTGCATGCAGGCCCAAGCTCATCACTGCTGGATATTCAGCAGAGGTTATTGGGAGGAGCATTAGCACTTGTTAATGCAGTGTTTACAAAGTGCATTGGTGCAGAAGAGCTGAGACATGGTGAGTGGTGAGAGCTGTGGGCAGCCTGCTCTGGCCCTGCAGTGCTGCCTCTTTGGGAGAGCATTAACTCTTGGCAGCTCTGAAATCCTCCCATGGCAGAAGGGCTGGCAGCAAAGCTGAAGGAACTGAGTCAGTGGCAGGGTTGGCACTGCACGAGCGGTGGCCTTGTCACAAGGACAGTGTTGGGAATCACTGCAAAGCTCCAAGGTGAATTAGGAGCCTGAGTGCTCTCCATGGGCTTGAGAAGGACCAGGCTCCCTGTTGGTACAGACCCATGAAGTGAGAACAGCCACAGGCTGGCTGTGCTGCTTTCTTGGATGGCATGAAAGTGTTCAAACCCAGGAAGGGGAGTTAAAGGAAAATGGAAGTAGTTCAGAGATGAGATAAAACTGAGAGGGGAAAAAACACCTGTGTTCTGACTGGAGCTTCTGATCCCACAGCCTGCACCATTTCAAATCTCTGTCCTCTTGCCAGATGTAGGATAGACCTTTGAGATTAATGAAGAACTATTAGCAAATAAGCACGTGTTTTCCTGTTGCTGTGCAAGAGCCAAGAGGTGTCTCAAGAGTAAAGGAGCAAATCACTGATCTGAACAGGGAGGCCCTGCACCTCTCTGTGGTTCTGGTGTATCAGCACAAACACCTGCTAGAGCAAGAGGAGACTGGTGAAGCTTCAGATCTCTGAGGGAGATGGGTTTCCTGTGGGGAGAAAGGGATGTGTGCTTCAGGAAGCAATCCTCAAGAAAGTAATGAGGCTAAGGTTGCACTTGGAGATTAAAAGCTAAAGATTGAAGGAAAATAAAAAGTCATTGGCTGTCTCTTGTAAACAGGCAGGAAGGCAGCGAGAACACAACAAGGTTGGCTGGTGAGTAAGCAACTGGAAAAAAGTGACCTCTGGATAGAGCTGGATGGGATTTTATCAGCCTTAATGACAAGAGATTAGTTTGTGCAGCTTGCCCGTCAGGCAGCTCTGCTCAGGGTCTGGAACAATGTGAAATAAATGCAAACTAACTCGAGCAGCTGAGTCTGCAGCTCCACTAAATTTAAAGAGCTCCAATCTTGCCCATAGGCAAATTCCTGGTGGTGTGGGAGAGGGCTGTTGTTTCGTGTGGGGTATCTGCTTACAGTGACCAGAGTGCTTTGGTGCAGCTGGTTTTTTGGGTTTGTTGTTTTTTTTTTTTCTTTTGGCTCTGCAGCCTTGAAGATTGTCCTTGGGTCCTGTTCCCAATCCAAATAGTCATTGCTATGTCTAAACCTCAGATTTCCTGGGCTCTGTAAGCAGAGTAACAGGCACAGCCATCCTGTGCACCTGCTGTTTTTTAGCTGTTTGACTCACCTTCTTCCTGTTCCCTCTGCTCAGAAAGTGTCTGGGGAGCTGAACTTCAAGGTTCGGGCTGAGTTTGCTCGCCTTCATCAGATCCTGGAGGAAGAGGAGAGAGCTGTGCTGGCAGAGCTGGGTGAGAAGGAGGAGCAGTCACTGGCCCAGCTGCACCGGCACGTTGGCCAGCTGGAAGAGGGTATGGCCATGCTGCAGAGGGACATCGAGCACGTCAAGCAGACCTTGAACAAGATGGAAGATGTGTCACTGCTGGAGGTGAGATGCTTTGCTGACTCTAGCAGGAGGCTGAGAGATATTTCAGGATCTCAAATTGGAATGTGAGGGTCTTAAATGACAGCACTAGGCTGTATCCCAAAGTTGTTCTCACTGCCATCCCTCTGGATTATCTACCCAATCCCTTGGGTATTACACTCTAGCCATAAGGTATACAGTGACATGAGATGTGTGAGTCTTGGGAGCCTTCCTCATTCTCTATCCAAGTGCCAGACACTTTTCTCCAGGATACAAGTCCTAGTAGCTTGGTTTCCTCTCTCTGTGCTGTGTGGCAGCAGGAGGCAGGACAAGGAACTTATTTGTGTAGCTACATGAATTAGAGTGACTGCTAATTCTCTCTGCTTCTCGCTGCAGGTGGAGAGCCTGGATATCAGGTATGTGTCTGACATGAAAGAAGCTGATTCCCTTTTCAGGAGCTTATCTTAGTCCCTGGCTGGGACCACATGGAAGAGAGACTTTATCTCAAGTTTTAAAAGCGTCACAAATTGCTCAGGAAGTTGCTGGTGCTGTGCAAGGTGGAGGCTGGTCCCCAGCATACCCTGGATGCTCTTCCCAGGTTTGACATGGCTGGAAGAGTGGGTAAAGGACACAGTGGTTTGGAATGGGTGCAAGAGCTTCAAGAGGGAACAAACTTTGGGTGCTTCATCTCCCTGCCCTTCCTCAGCTTCTTACTACTCATGAGGCTGCAAAAGTGACCTTGAGGTGCAGGTTTGTCTGAGGCTGGGAGTAGCTGAGGGCCAGAACTGCCATAGGGGAGTGTGTCCCTGTCCCCTCTCTCCCTGGGATGCAGCCTCACTCCACAGACTCGGCCTCCTTGGCCATTCAGGAATCCTGTTGTGTATGCTGGGTGTGGGTTTGCCAGGAGTCACTGTTCCATGAGCAGTGCTGCTGGCTCTGTCTTGGACACCTCTGCCCTGAGCCACTCACTGCACTGGGGGCAGAGCAAGCAGAGACATTTGTGTCCTGTCTTTACCAAATCTATCACGTGCAGCACTGTCCCACAGCCCTGCCCGTGCCTTTCCTGCGTGTGTTGGCAGTGGCTCAGCAGGAGGATTGACCCTGCCTGCCTCTCTCTGCCCCAGGCCCTCGGTGCATGTTGAGACCCAGTCTGCCCTGGACCTGCAGCACTACAGGGACAGCCATGGTGGTCCCTTGCAGTACATCTTCTGGAGGCAGATGCTGCGCTCCATCTGCCCTGGTGAGCACATCTCTGTGAGGGATGGGTGTGGTGGGCCAGGAATGCTCTGCAGAGGGAATGTACAGCTGGTCATGCTTGATATCTCCACAGCTCCTGCCCCACTCACCTTTGACCCTGAGTCAGCCCACCCCAACTTGGTCTTCTCCAGAGATCTGACAGCAGTGACAGAGAGGAATCGAGCCCAGCCTGTCCCCATCAGCCCTCGGCGGTTCCGTCAGTGTGTCAATGTCCTGGGCTCGCAGGCCTTCGACAGCGGGCAGCACTACTGGGAGGTCTGGGTGGGCAGCAAAACCAAGTGGGACCTGGGGGTGGCTGCTGAGACTGTGGACAGGGCAGCCAAGGTCAAGCTGTGCCCAGAGAATGGCTACTGGACACTGCGCCTGCGGAACAGGACAGAGTACTGGGCCACTGCCACCCCCTGGGTGCGCCTGACTCCCCGCCAGCCCCCACGGAAAGTGGGTGTCTTCCTGGACTGCCAGGAGGGCACTGTCACCTTCTTTGATGCTGGGGACATGTCTCACCTCTTCACCTTCCACCAGGTCTCTGCAAAGAGATACTGCCCCTTCTTCAGCACCTGCTTCAGTGATGGGAGGGATAACGTGGAGCCCATGCGCCTCTGTCACCTGGCCCTGTGAGGGACCAGGATGCTCTAGGGACACCAGCATTGCTCTTGCCTGGGGCTGTGCTGGAGGCTAGTTCTGCACACACAAGCCTGATGGGAGTTGGAGGAGCTGTTTTGGTTTCAGTTTTGGGAGGAGGGAGTACATGAGTCTCTTCTCAGGTTCTGTCTGTCCTCTCTTCCCTGGGCCATGGCTGTGGATGCCACAAGGAAGTCCCAGGGGTTCCTGGCACCCCTAGAAGAGCAACCTCCCATTCCTGAGCACGGCACAGTTCAGTAACAGCAGCCATGAGGCTGCAGGGGAGGTGGCTGTGGGTTCCTTGCACCTCCTGCCACTCTCTGCTCCCACCCGTAAGGCCTGTGGAGGAGGGCAGGGGTCCCGGGACACCATCGGGTGCCTCTCAACTGCACATCCCGACCATGGGCATCCTCTGCTGGAAGAGCTACCCGGGGCACGGCTCCGGGCCGGCAGCAGAGGGAGCCCGGAGCGCAGCCCGGGGACTGCAGTGCGGCTCCCTCACCTCGGTCACTATTAAAGCTCGTTAGAAAACCAGTGGTGCCTGCTGGGCCTGCTCGGGGCTTGTGTGCTGGGGGGATCTGCTGTTCTGGGGTGTAGCACAGCCTGGGGGCACCGAACAGCCTCCCCCCCGCCGAGCCCTGCTCCAGCCCTGGCTCTTCTGTGCCTGCAGCACAGGAGGCTCCAAAGAGTCACCACATAGTTCCTTGGAGCACTCACTGCCTCTCTTGCAGTGGCTTCTCACCATTTGCTGTTTGAGAACAAGGGAGAGGGGCCCTCTGAGCCTAGCCCCGATTTTGGGCTACAGCATTTTAAGACTTCGCCATCCCTGGCCTGGCTGGGTCTTGAGGATTTGTACATATGAAATGTGCCAAGTCCCAGTTCTTCCAGAATTCAGCAAGAATGTGGCTCTTTTCCTGTCAGCCTCCTGTGGCCCTCCTGGCAGTGCTGCACCTGCAGGAGGCTAGGCAGGAGTCCCTCGTGGGGGCAGGTCGAGGGGGTCTGGCTGCTATGGTTTGTGCCCAGGAGGTGCTGGCAGTCTCTTAGCCTCACAAGTCAGCAGAGGTGCTGGGATGGGTCCAAGCCTGGCTGGTGGAAGTGGTGGGTGGGAGGGAGGATGGCAATGCCTGGGGTGGGTGGAAATGTCATGTTTTTCCCACCCAAATCCATTCCAGGCTCAAAGCAGGGGCCAGAGCTCCCCAGTATTGCCTAGTCCCCAGTGCTGGCTGGAGCCAGACACCTCCAGCAGAGGCTCAGCTTTCTGTGGTGTGCAGAGGGTCAGGTGTGAGGCTTTCCAGCTCCCACAGCTGGGCATAGGTACACTTACCAAAGCAAGACCTTCACTGGCCATCTGCCTGCCCAGAGTGGATGGCACAGGGGCCGTGTGTCCCCGTAATGCCACAATGGACATTGCCTCTCTTGAGCACCACAGGGCTGGGAGTGCCTAATGCTGGTGCCAGGGCAGGAGAAGAAGCCAGAGTCAAGGATGTCCCGTGCAGGGTTCAGCAGATGTTCCTGTGCAGGAGCACTGAGCACAGCCCAGGGCTGCTCCCAGTGACTGGGAAGCCTCTGCTCTGTGCACCCTTGCTCGGGGTTCGAGTGTGGAGGGGTTGCTGGGGCTTTGTGCTCCCTCCTGGCCCCCGATTGGCCTTCAGCCAGCGAGTGCAGCGCTCATGAGCTGGATTCGGCCTCCTCTCCGAGCTCTCATCTCTTCCTCTCACTGTCCCACAGCCTCAGCTGAAACAAGAGTGGAGAAGAGCAAGCTGTAGGCTTGGAAATGGTGCTGCGAGCATGGCTGCGTTACCCCCTGCAAGGGCTGAGAGCCTTTGGAAGGGCGAGGCTGGTTTGATCACAGTAGGGAGTTACACTGAAACCCATCAGCTCCCCAGCCTGCCCCAGACTGCAGTCAGGTACGGCTGGGCAGCTGCGGGCAGCATCCCTGACGTTGAGGGGAAGCAGATCCGGTGGGAACTGGCAGGGTGAGCACAGCCAGGCTTTGTTGTCTGCCAGCTCCTGCTGCCCAGCGCTGCCGTGTGCTGCGGGGGCCAGCGTGATGGCACAGGCTGCCAGCGTGTGCCACTGCCACTGCTGCCACCTCCCGCACCTTCCCCGTGCCTAAGGCAGAGCTGGAGAGCAGCCAAGCCCGCTTGTCCCAAATGCTCCTGAGGAAGCATGTCCTTCCTTCTCCTGCCGGGCTGTGCTGTGGCACGCTGCTCCCAGGCACAGACACATTTTGGGGTGCAATGTCCTTGCCTGGCCCTGCTGGCGAGGCAGGGCTGGGGAGGCAGAGCAGCTCCTGCACACACGGAAAATACTGCTCTGGGCTGCCGTAGTGCAGCCTTAGCCCAGTGAGGAAATGCAGTCTGCCACTAAATACTGCCTGAAAAACTCATTTCTCGGACAAACCAGAGCACCGTGGAGTAGGAACCATAGGTGTGAATGAAGCTGACTACCTGAGCTTGGCCTGGGTTCAGGCAAGAGGGGATAGGGACAGGAGAGTGGGCACCATGGGCTTAAAGCACCCCTCATCCCAGCATCCAGACTCTGCACCTGCCAGGGCTGGCTCTTGCCATCTTCTCCCAGGGCCAGGCTGTATGTAATTTTCTTGTGAGTTACCTCACTGCTTTGTCCCTGGGTGTTCCCGGAGCCACCCCAGTGTCCCTTTCCCATAGTTATGCTAGGGCTGGGCAGTGTCCAGCAGCTCCTGCCTCGGCAGCCTTCTGTGATCTCTGTGTGTCTTTATCCAGTGCTTTGGGGAAGCCTTTGCTTCCTTGGGTCCCCCCGCGTGCTGGAATGGGGACAAGATTTTAAAATAAGATCCTTTTGTTTCCCAGGGCCGCAACAATGGAAAGGTCCCATCGGTCCCACAGTCGCCCTACGTTTGTGATGGAAAATTCCCCGCCGTGGCGGGGCGAGCCCTCCGCGGTGTCCTGCCATTACTGCCATTAGATGGCAGCATGGGCGGGCTGGTCCCGGCCACCACCGCCTGCACCGTGCCACGTTCGGACTACAGCGGGTGGAGGATGCCAAAATCCCTTGATTTTTGAGGTGCCAGAAGATGCCTCTCCCCTCAATCCCGGGTCAGACCCTCTGCTCCTTTCGCACTCAGCTTCTCCAGGCACCCTCTGAGTGTGCATTTTGGCCAGTGGTGCCGTGTGATTCATTCCGCTGTCACTGTCCACCCCTCGCCGCTCACCTCTCAAGGGCACTGACCCCGATGCTGTCCCCAGCGTGGGTGCACTGCGTGGCTGTCCCGTCTCTGATCACAGCCCTGTCACTGGGGAAGGGATCTGATCCCGCAGCTTCAGCTCTTCACTTCTTAGTGATGGGCAGTGCCACCCCTCTGTGACATTCCAGCTCTCCCTTATCATGCAAGTTTTGAAAGTCTCCTCAAACTTGTAGGGGCTTGGATACCCGCCTGGGGTGAAGGGACATGGCCTCTCTGCTCTGCTGAGACCCAGGGGGGAGGTGATCCAAGATGAGTGTGCTGAGGCGTGATGGAGTTGGCACTCTCTGGGTTTAAAACTCACTAATCAGGATCGGGTGAGTCGGGTGAAATAAATTCTGTGACTTAGAGTCCCTCTGAGGGTTCCAGGAGAGAGACAGGGTGATTCCTTCTGCGAGTTTGGCAACGTGAGCAGTTGAGTGCCCCAGAAGTTTTCCTGCCTTTTTGAAGCCATGAGCACATGGCTTTCATTCAGGCTCTTTCTTCACTGCCTACAAGTGAGCCTAATTAATAATCCTCTGGGGCGCAGCGCGGGGCCGTGTTAATTTATCCGTTCAGCGCTCGTTGGGTGCGCAGGCAGCTGGCCAGGGCGGTGCCGGCTGTGTCACCCAGAGCTCTGCCATCGCCTCCGTCTGTGGCACATTCGCAGCCAGCTCGCTCCGAGCCGGAGCCGCTGTCGCTGGCAGTGGCAGCGCTGTGGGGGCAGCGGCGCTGGCACCGGTGGGGTGGCACCGCTCGTCTGCCAGCGCCACGGGCGTGTGGAGAGGCTGGTGTGTACCTGCCAGAGAAGCGTGCGGGTGCCACACTGAGGGACAGCGTGGCTGTTCCACGCTGCTGGAACTGTGTGCGCATGGACGGCGTGAGTGGGGGGCCCTACTGCACCCCCGAAGAATAAGGGTGCAAGTGTGAGCACACCCAAGTGCGTGTGTGTCTTTGCGTGCCCCAGGGAGTGCAGGAGGAGGGAGGTTCAAGGGGGGTGTGCAGGACTGTGTGCCTGGGTGTGTGCATACAGGTGTGAGGTGTGGAAATGAGGGGATGCACTGGCATGAAGGGGGGTGTACAGGCAGGTGAGAGATGTGTTCCATCGCATGAGATGCGTGTGTGCTGCTTTGGAGCGCTTGTTTGTGTGCATTCCCTGTGCTCCAAAAGGCCGCGATGTGCACTCAGGCACAGCCAAGAAACAGGCGATGTGCGGGCATTCTCACACAAGTGCGGGGTGATACACAGGGTGCACACAGGTGTGAAAATACATGCAGGTTTGGGGGTGCTCACGTGCCCATGGGTCAGGGATGATGCAGACCCACGCACACGGGTGGGGAACTCACTTGCCCGCCAGATGCAGGGGATGCAGACCCACATAGCCAGGAGGAGACACCCAGGCGCTGAGGGATGCGCGCACCCCCTCTGGTGCGGGGAGCGCGGATTCCGTCAGTGCCCGGAGCTGCAGGTGCGCTCCCCCCAGCCCCCTCTGCTCCCCGCCCGCCCCTCCCCGTCCCGCCCCGCCCGCCCGGCGCCCCGAGGCTCGGCGGAGGGCGGCGGGCGGCCCGGGCGGGCGGAGGAAAAGGAAGCGGCCCCGGTGCTCCCCGCCCGCCGCCGCCGCGCGTCGCCGCAGCTGGGGCGCGGCGGGAGCAGAGCTCGGGCGCGGGGCGCTCGCACCGCTCCGCATCGCACGGACCTGCCGGCAGCCCCGGAGATGAGGAGAGTTTGCACGCTGCCCCTCTGGCTCTGGCTCGGCATTGTCTCGGAGGCAGGTGAGCTGCCGGGGCTGCGGGCTGCCCTACCCGCTCTGATGCCCTCTCCGCACCTGCGGGCGCGCTGGGGACGGGGCTGCTCGGGTGGGACGGGACGGGACTCGGTGCCTCCGCCCGCGTGTCCCTCACACCTCGCAGGGACCCGCACTATCCCCGCGGCGTCCCTCAACCAGGACGGGGATGTGCCGTGACCTGGCGCTGCCCGTCCCGGGCTCCCTCATCCTGGCGGGGACCGGCGCTCCCGGTCCCGGCGGCCCCAATCCCCGACGGGGACCGGCGCAGTCCGTCCTGGGGTCCCCCGTCTCCGACCGGCAATGCCCGACCCCTCCCCAACCAGGACGTGCCGCGGTGCCCGCCCAGGTGTCCCCGACGGCGGTGGCAGCGTGGCCGCAGCGACAGGACGGGACGGGAGGACCCTGCTGCGGTCCCCGCGGGTCCGGGGCTTGGGGAGCCCACGCCGTGCTCGTCCCGAGGATGTCTCGCTGCGAGCGGGCAGAAACCCCGCGGGACCCTCGCGGGAGGGATGTCACTGCACGGGGACGCGCCCGGCTGGAGGCCAGGCTGGAGGCCAGGCTGGAGGGCAGTCCCGGCTCTGTTTATTTATTTTTTCACGCACAGAGTCATTAATTTGTGTGTGCCGGGGAGGAAGGCGAGAGGAGACGGGGGTCCCTGCAAGGCTGTCCCAGCTCTGGTCTGCCTCGGAAGTCACCCGAGGTAGATCCCAGCGATCCCATACCACTTCTGTGGCAAAAGGCTGTTGGGCTGAGAGTGCAGAACCACGGCAGAGATGGGGCTGCAATGCCATTCTAGCAAGCAAAGCCCGTGAGACTGGGCAGAGCTGGGTAGGCACTGCCAGGGCAGTGGGGATAGGACACCCCACCAGATACCCCCAGAGGAGCTCTTTCTTGCACGAGTACAGCATTTATAGCCCAGATCAGAGCAAGACTGAAATAAAGTTAGTAATGGCGGAAGCTTGCAATGTGGGGAGATGAATTTTGGGAGCATAAATAGAATTTTCTGTAGCATCAGCTCAGTCACTCACTATCACCAGTGGCATTTGCTGCTATCATTGAAGTGAGCTCACGGGAGAGCTGCAGGTGTGGCATGAACAGCATCACCAGCAGTGTCCCTGTCAACCTGCTCTGCTGATGGCTCTGGTGTCATGGAGCCAAAGGACACAATGAGTAGCCGGAGCTCAGGGGCTGCTCAAGGAGGCTGGGCAGAAAGGAACCTGCTGCTGGTGGCATTGTGGTGGGAGCAACTGTTCAAAGCTCTCTTGTTAGAGGTTTGTAAAGCATGGTGTAGCTGCTCCCGGGTTCTTTCATCTCCTGGAGGTACAGGAGCAGTGCCTGGGAGGCTCTGGCCAGCGCAGCTGTGTGGCCTCGTCGGCACAGGGCTGAGCAGAGCTTTGAAGCTCTCAGTGCTGCCTGATTAGTGCAGTGATGAAGGGCGATGTGGAGCTCAACTGGGGGATGGTACCAAGGGATTTGCTTCCCCTCCTTCCATTCTGTCAAAGAGGACAATTTGTCAGTGCGTAAAGGACCCACAAATTTCTCATTAGCCATAATCACAATGGGATGCAAATGTTTGCTCCCCTTGGAAGCAGGGATGTGTGTGTGAGACTAGTTCACCTCTGAAGGATGAAATAATCATCTCAGGATCATGAAAGGTCTGTTCTGGCACCATGGTGCCTGTTTAAATGAGCCAGCATTAGAGGATGCTGTGTGTAAGAGCACAAAACTCTTATACATTCCAGTTCCGTGGTGCTCCCAGGATGGAGTGGAGATGGGGAGCTGCCCTGTGCAGGCAGTGAGATGGGGGGAACAGGCAGAGGTTCTGCCCCAGTGTTCTAGATCATCTTGGCCTCTTAGGATAACCCTTTGTGAATGGTGATGGGACTGTGTGCTCCCTGAGCCACCATCTTCTGGACACAGAGCAGTGCTGAGCTCCCCACAGCCAAACAATCCCTTTGGGGACACTGGCTTGCTGCTTCCAAGGGCAAGCCCTGTGTGAGGGAAGGGCCCGTGCTTGTGTAGGACCTGAGCCGACTGCGTTGGCTGCCCCTGCCGGCTCCCCTCTCGGATCACACCGAATTCCCGGCCGGGTGCTTGGACAGCCCCGTGCTGACCGTGCCAGCAGCAACAGTTGTGCAGCTGGGATTTGAAGCAGTTGCTTTATTGCAAGTAATAAACATGGGCTATTACAGCAACACCCTTTCATTCAACAGCCCTGACTGCACAGCAACCCCACCAGGCTCAACCCAGAGTGATGAAGCAGGGCCTCCAAAGGGAGTGGGTGTTTGGAGGGATGCAGCCCGTGGTCCCTGGGGGCTACCAGGGAGGGGACAGCCACAGCTCCTGAGCCCTGTTGTCCTTAAGGATGATTTCAGATGAGGGAGCTGCAACTACTGCCCTGGGATTTGGCTTGGGCACACGAGCCCGCGGCTCACTGCCTGCACAAACACCCACCAGGGCGTCACTGAGCTCAAACTGACGTCTGGTCAGAGGGACACTCCCCCAGCCGCACAATGTCCCCAGCCAGTGCAGGCAGGGTGGACGGGGCTCCAGTGTATCCTATTCCACTCTGCTGCCTCTCTCCCTTGGGCTTGCTCCATGCAGGATCGCTGTCCCCAGGGTTTCTCTTGGCCCTGCGTTGTTGCGGTGTTTTCCGGGGCAGGCGTGGGAAGGGCAGGTGCTCCCAGCCAGCCAGGAGGGAACAGGCTGTTCCCGGCATCCCGAGGCAGTTCCTGGAGAAAGAAGGGGAGAGCGGGATCCCACGGGAACGGCAGCAGGAGGGAGGGGACTGTGGCCAGGGGAGCAGTTTCTCCAAATCCATAGGGGACATCCACCACACTCAGGAGGTTGCCTTGAAGAGCAGGAGGGGGCTCTTGTGGGTCTGTCCAGCTCTCAGCAGCTTTGGGGAGCAAGGTGAACCCTGTGGATAGCACCTGTCTCATCCATCTTCTCCTCAGCCACTGCAGCTGGCACAGCAGAGGTGACTTTGCATTCATCCTGCTGGACTGAAACAGCCCCCAAACAATGAGTGCAAGGCAGGGAACTCCTCACTCCCAGTTTGAGGGGGCTGTGCATTTAAACCAGGTGGGGGAGGAAAGCTGTAATAAGCTGGGGGTGATGGGGAGGTCCTGCAGGTGCAGGGAGAAGCAGAAAGCCCTGTGATGGCCAGACCCCACGGGCTCCACTGCCCATGGAAGGTGGGGAGCCAGCAGTGCTGGTGGTTTCCGTGTGAGGAATGACTAAAGCCACAGGGCTCTTCCGCTGGGAAAGACAGGCTGGGGCATTGTGATTGAGGGCTGCAAAATCACAGCTCGCCTGGAGAAGGCAGTTCCTGGTGGATTCCTGTGGTGGGAGCATGGTGGGAGGCTGGTGGCTTGTTGAACACTGCTGAGCAGCAGTGGAGCTCACCTTCACAGGGCCTTGTGAGTGTGAGATGTTTGCCTGGGTCCACAGGCAGTTGTGCATGGAAAAACACTTGGGTTTGCAAGGAGAAAATCTATGGGTGGTTAGTTCAAGCTGAAAGCCCCCCTTTCCTACCTTGGACCTTGAGCCAGAGGTGCCCAGTGCTATGTTTTGCCTTGACCTGCCCCAGCTTCCCCTGCAGCTCCTGCAAATCTCCAGCTGGGCGAGGGGCAGCAGCCAGGTACATGTGCCACTCCTGCTGGGGGCTGCGGGGGGATTGTGACCTCCTGGTGCATGCTACGGTTTTCCGGGGAGACCAGAGCTGAGCCTTGCCCTGGGCCAGAGCTTTTGTCCTTCATTAGTAAAAGAAATGCTGCTGCAGCTGCACTGGCATCTAGTGACTGGTTAAATGAATTCCAGGGGTTTTATTGCCTCTGGCTATCCCAGACCTTTGTTTCTCATTTCACGTTGTTAAAAGAGGGGGTTAGCCAGGTCCCAGGGGGGCTTTTTCTCTTTGGTCAGAATAGTTCTGATGTTTTCGGCACAGCATTATTGCCCATCTGCGGTGCCTCATTGTTAAGGCAGAATAGTGGAAGCGGAGGTGGCCTGTGGTCAAGTCGGCGAGGAGGCACAAGCCCTGAACCCAGCGTGGCCACTCCTTTTGTCGAGCAAATTGCTCCATCTCTAGGTGCAAGTTCAGCAGAAGGAGGGTGAAAAACCTGGCCCTGCAGCAGCCGGTGCTGAAACTCCCACTAAGTTTTATAAGCTGAGGATATTAAGTGGGGAGTCTTGGAGTCTCTCCTGGAGTCGTTTCCCTGCTGAGGTAGCAGAAACAGGTTTCAGCCAGTGACTTGTATTTCACCTTACAACTTCTCCCACGAGTGAATTGTTTTTCTTGCTGTGTTTCTGCCCCCTCCTTGCAGGGCAAGGATCCCTCACACAGCCTTTGCGGCCAAACCTGGAGGTGCTGTGGGACGGACGTCATGTGCTAATGAGGGAGGATCAGTTTAGGGGGTCAGGAAAAGGCTCTCACTGGGCAAACAGGGAGGACAGGGTGATGGGGGAAGGCAGACTTAAGTGCTGTGGTCTCCTGTATCTGAGCACATAATAACAGGGCAGCTGCTGCTCCTTTCCTTGGGTTCTACGCAGTGAAAGGCAGCAAGGACCCCAGGGCTGTTCGCAGGAAGGACCATGAGAAAGGGGCAAGTGGATTGCAGATTGTCCTGGTCGCTGTTACTGATTGGCAGAGCCCTGGAGTGAGCAGAGAGAAAAAGGAGATGAAATTTTACCTGTCTGCAGCAGCCAGCCCAGGGCTGGTTATAACTCCTGGCAGGGCCTGGAAAACCCCAATTCCATTTCAGAGGAATTGGGGAAAAAATAAGCTTGACTTTGCTCCTGGTGTGTGTGCATGTGAAGAGGGAAGCGATGGAGCAGCTCATTGATGTTTTTGGGGACTCATTGTCTCTGTGTGAGGTGTAGCTGCCCGCCCATGTGTAGGTGTGGAGGGGTTAAGCCTTCTCCTGGCTGTAGCTCCAGTTAGCTGGGCAAATGCCAGCCAGTGCACCGAGTCTGCTGCCTTGCTCTGCAGTGCCAGCAGCAGTGACACAGCACCCAGGCTCTGTCCCACCACGGCCACACCGCCCTGGCTGGTGAGACCACCTGCTCAGCAGGCTCCAGGGTTCAGGGCATCCCCCAGGGAAGGGTTAAGCAAAGGGGAGCGGTGCCAATGCCAGGCTGGGTGTCCAGGTTCTCCCTTGGCGGAGGTCAGTGGTGGTTCATGGGAAAGGAAAAATTGGCAGCTGGGCCGGATGTCCCTGCATTTCCCCTCTTCCTGCAGCCGCCTGAACGATGTTCCTTATTTAGCTTTCCTGACGGACAGGAGGAATCTGATGGCGGAAACTGTCACTGCCTGATAACAGTTCAGGGACCCCTTTATGATGGGCGGCACGGCAGGGAACAGGGCAGCACTGCCCTGGCTGGGAGGGGACAGCCAGGGCTGCCCTTTGCTCCAGGTTCTTGGGGACGGCCAGGCAGGGCGGGAAGGGCACTCACAGCCTTTCCCTTTGTGCTGCTCTGTGTACAAACCCCCTCAGTGCTACTTTAAAGACTCTCAAGACCAAGAAGTGATGGTGTGTGTCTATACATCTGTAATACTGGCTTTTTCCCTTCTTTTTGGTGAGGCATCTGAGCTGGTGGAAAGGGCCATGGATGGACAGAAGGGAGGCATGGAGCAAAGGCACCCTGCCAGGGTCTGAGACCAGGTGAAGCTTTGTACTCACTGGCAATGAGGATGTGAAGGGCAGCCAGGGCTGGGATGCTCCAGCAGGACCTGGGAGTGATGACCAGGGCCACAAGTTGAGCACACACGTCAGTGCTGTGAGTGGATCCCATACAAAAGTGTGCTACATAAGCAGATGAACATAGCGAAGGAGATGTTCCTCCATGTTTTGTCCCTGGCTTTTTCTTCATGGAACATGGCACTCTCCTAGTGTCTGAGCCGTTCTCTCATATGGTGCCCATGGTGACCAGCCTCAAAACCACAAAAAGTCCCGAAACACAGCTTGTATGTCAATGTATCCATTGATTTTTGCCTTGCATCTGTGGAGGCCACCAGGGTGCTGCCATACCAGTAACAGCATTGTTTCCATGGCAATTAATGTACTTTAAAAGGGCAGAATGTACAGCAAGACTGTATTTACTCAAAAGCGAGCCCTAAGCAAAGCAGCCCTTGCCACTGGCCAGGGCATTGTACTCTCAGTCTGTGGAAAGCCCAGAGTGGCATTTCAGTGTTTTCCATTGGGATATGGTGAGCTGGTTCAGCCAGGCTGGATGGCACAGGGCTCCCACAGACCTGTGCAAAGGCTGTGCCACAGCTTTGCACCTTGAGATCACCATTCCTCTGCTGCTCAGAGTTCTGTGTTCCCTAGGGTGGTTAGAGCTGCACACTCCAAAGTGCGCCTCTGTTTCAGTCTTAGCTGAGGAATGTTAAAAATCTCACTGCAAGATGCAAAGTTCCTCAGAAGGAACTCACAGGGGTTGTGTCAGTTCTCTCTGAGCCATCCACAGTCTGACCAGGTCACCCACATGAACATCCATGAGTTGCAAGGCTGAGGTTTAAGTCATCAAACTATGGTGCTATCTCAGGACCTCTCACTTCAGCTGAGTTCAAATCCCTTTTGTGTTTGGTTTCTGTCACCAAGCAGCACAGGCAGGGAGACTGGTGCAGAGAGAATGGCTGTGTCTGTCTGTCTGTGTTCCTGTGCTGCTCTGTCTGTGTCACAGGTCTGTGCAAGGCTGGTGGACATGGGAAGGAAGCAGGAGCTCCTTCTCCAAACCCCAGTGCACATTTCAGATGGTCATGCTGAGGATGAGGTACTCTTGGGGAATGACAGGGATTTGCATCCTTCTGGCTATTTTGAGGCAGCAAAAGCAGCAAAATTCATTTTGCAAGTTATTTGTTTAAAGTTATATGTGTTTCTTATGGTGTCACTTTCTAGCATGTGTCATTGCAGTGAGATGAGTTATCTTCCTGCTGTACTTTTCTGGGCAGGAGTCATCTCACCCATTCCCTCACATAAAAGTTTGGTGTAGAGCCCAAGGCATTTGCTCTATGCTCAGCAGGAGGGAGAAAGGCTTTTTTGGGGATGCTCCAACCTGTCCTCAGGGAGGCGTTGAAGGAATTGGGGAGGTGATGGTTCAGCCAGCTCCTAGCCTGGACAGTGTCTGCATGCACCCATGTTCCCAAGACTGGCTCTGTGCCTCAGCCAGGTTGTATTTAAACCCACAATTTCCCCCTCTTCCTCACTGGCCACCCCAGCTCCCTCCACATCAGCAGCTCGCAACTGCATGAGGGGACTGGCATGGTCTGGCTGAGGATAAAATGAAAGAGCAACATCAAAACAACTGATGGCCCCAGCCTCGGGAGACGAGGCCAGGAGGAGGCTGGGAGGCAGTGGGATCATGTGGAGTGAGCAGTAGACAAAGGAAGGAAGTTTTTATTACTGGGCCAAATCCTGAACTCCTTCAGTTGTATTTAGGCCAATGTCTCAGTGACTTCAGTGGAGCTTGGTCTGAGTAAAGAGAGAAGGAAGAGCTTCAGAATCTGGCCCCTGAGTAATTGTGTCACGTGGGATGTTTATAAAGAATTTGCAAGCTCATGGTGGCTTTGCTAAGCAGCCGGTGGAAGCCAGTGAGCAGCACCCCTGCTGCTCCCCCTGGGTCACTGTCCCCTTCCTCTCTGGGTCCTTCCCCATCCTGCAGCAGTTTCTCCATTCCATCTGCTGGCAGGGCAAGTGGGGGCTTGGCAGACCTTGCAGGGCACAGCGAGATGCCCTGAGCTGGGCAGTGGCTTTGCACCTTCACGAGTCCCAGGGAGGGTTTTGGGGGTCCTCCATCATCCTTCTGATTTACAGAGGTACTTGAGCTCTCCATATAGCAGGGAAATCTGTAAAAGGTTTATTGGTTTTATTTATTCCACAAAAATGCACAGGGCTATGTAGCAGATATTGGAAATTCCTCCACTAATTTCCCAAATTGATTGGGGGCACCCTGTATGTTTCTGCACAGATGTGTGTGCTGACAGTGAGGTTCAGCTCCATGCTTAGCTCTCCATCTGTGACTTGTTTCCCCCATTTCTGAAGTACTGGTGTCCACTGAGATTGACGTTGGATGTAGTGACCTAAAAAAATAAATACTGACATAAGTGCAGGTCAAGCCAGCAGTTTCCATGAATGACAGTAAATCTTGACATTTACTGAGGCAGGAAGGTTGGGCACAAACAGTGGGTTTACACTCAGATTTGGAAACTGCCAGCTCTGAGCGATGGCAGCAAACGAAATCGCAGCCAGCAGAGGTGACGGCATCGAGCGCCCACAGGAATCCATCACTCACACCCTGCATCGTCCCAGCCCGAGCAGAGTCCCCAGAGGGGTGTAACTGGGTCTGAGTGGCCATCAATCCCTTCCCCACACTGCAGCCTCTGGCCCTCGGGAAGCAAAGGGCAGAGGTTTAACAGCATGTCCCAGAGTGTGGCAGCCAGCTGCAGAGTGGGATGCTCCCATGGGAGATGCAGACATCCACACCAAGGAGATCACTCACCGCTGGGAAAGCAGTGCATGGTGCTTGTGCTGGGATGAAGAACAGGGGAAGAAACTGCCTTTTTCTCCAAACGCAGTTACCTGGTAATGCCTTGTAAAGCAATTTAGGTAACAGAGTATGCATCTGGGCCTGGTGCCTCCTCATGGGGTTTGTTGGCTGCTGCCAAACTGTCAGACTTGGCAGATCCTGAGCTGTAAGTGCTGGCTCTGGCAGTACTGCTGATGCTGGGATGGGATTGGGGCATATCCTGGTCTTTCATCTCCTCTCTGTGCTGTGACATCCCAGTGTGCAAGGGAAGGGCAGTTGCAGCATATCCTGTAGTGCCCGGTTCAGGGCAGGCAGGCTCAAACCCAGGATGTGTCCCCTTGGGTGACAGTGTTGAAGTGGGATTTTCCTCACCAGGTTTGCTTACTCCTGTGCTACAAGGCCTGACAGAGGCACCACTGTTAGTGCTGCACTGGGTGTAGTGTGGTGCCCAAAGTTTGAACATGAGGAGGGAGTTTGATGTTCCTCGAAGCCCTTGTATTGTAAGGATGCAGGAACCTTCCCAATGACATCAGTCACGCCAGGGTTGTGTCCAGCCCAAGATGCAATCCCTGCTGTCAAGGTGCCTGCGCTGCCCAGTGTTGCCCCTCCACAACGTTCAGCATTTCACAGTATTTATGGCTGTTCCTCACCCTTGGCTGCTTAGACAAATAAAGCTTGATGCAGCCTGAGGCTATTAATCCCTGGCTCTCCAGCCTCCCAGCAATAACAAGGAGTGGGTGGCATTTGAAAGAATGCACTGGGGGAGAGGGGGAGTGCTGGGATCTATTTTTTTGTATGGAGGGGGAAATCCTAGCCTGCCTTCATTGGAGATAAGCGACGTGGCTGGGCTGAGCTCTGGCTCAGAGGTTTTAGTGGTGATAGAAGGCAGGAGACTCCGCACAGTGTTGGCCCCACAGTAACCTTTGCCAAAAGAAAAACACTTCTTAATACAATAGTGATTTAAAAAAAAAAAAAAAAAAAAAAAAAAAAAGAAAAACAAACAGGACCCCACATGAACTTAGGAAACCTGTTCTGACATAAAGAGAGATGTGTATGATGAAATGAATGGCATTTGGAAGGACTCTGGCCTCTAGACCCACATTTCTGGGAGTTGGGAAGGACCAGTGTCTGTCCTGGCCCCTTTGGTCCAGTATGATGCCAAAACAACCCTATTCCCAAACGGCTTCTCCTGCATTTGCGGACCAATGTGTCTTTCCTTCACCCACACCTAGAATTCCCAGGATGCTGGAGAGGCCATCACCAGCCTTGCCCCACAGCTCTGAGCATCAAGTACCTCATGGTGACCGAACAGGGAGAGCCGAGGAAGTGGCGTGTTGTTCCTCTAGCACCGTTTCCCTGTTGGTACTTGTGCTCCTTGGCTGGAAGTCATTAGCATGTGTAAACGCTTCCTTCCCATCGCGTCCGCTTGCGTGCTCTTCCCACTGCGCTGCGTGGCAAGGGAAGCACCTTGGAGCAGGAAAACAACAGTCAGCCTCTGCGCACTAACAGAGAGTAACTGCGTGTTTATGGAACTTGGTCACCCTGTCGTAAGCTATTTTTAAAAAGCAGAAGAAGGAGGTTTAGCTTATTTGCCTTCAAATAGCGCCAGAGTCCTATATTGCCATTTAGGCTGGGCCTTTCATTGTAGGAATTGTGCTGTGATATACAATGTGTGACATTTCCAACTCAGCCTTTCTTGGAAGGGAATTAAATTAGTTTCATAGCTGCACGAGGGGAGTTATGTGGAGGTGGAGAGAGAAATCTGTGCAGATGTTAAACAGCCAGCTAATCTCAAGTGACGCGAATGCCCCAATACACTTTGGCTCTCAGAGATGATGATTATCATCTCCTGCTGCAGCTTGTGATCACAGCTCTGTGCCAAGAGAAACTGAGAGTGTGTGCATCTGTAACTTGCCATCAATGCCCTGGCCAGCCCCACAGGGCCAGACTTCCTCCTACCACCTTGAATCTCTGCATCTTCAAATCTCTTTGCCCAGCAGGGAGCAGATAGGATCACTGACCCAGGGCTGAGGTGCAGCCCAGCAAAGTCCTGTGTTGGGGGAGAGCTTTGCTGCGCTCCTTAGAGCCCATCCCTCTTGGGGATTCTGCAGAGAACAGAGTAAGATTTCATTAACCACATCAGGGAAGGCTCTGGGTTTGGGCAGCTCTGGCTGCTTTTAGGAATGGCAAAAAGCCAAGCTGAGCTGTGCAGTGGAGGGTTGAAATTCCTTATCTCCTACGTGCTGTAGGTGCATTTACCCCAGGGATCCCATCTCCAGTCCTGCTCGCACCAAGGGCTCTTAGATCTGCAGCGAGCGCTCAGAACTCCTCCATCAGCCCTCACTGCTTGTGGCTGACCTCGTACCTGAGCCTTCCTTCCTCTGCCGCTACCTCTGATGACTAATTCTCCTTTGAAGAGTGTGTGCCTGTGATCTTCCTGGCTCCCCTCGTGCCCACCCCACCCAGGGTCATGCTGATGCTCGTGTGTGCACGTGCAGGTGTGCATGGAGAGGCTGCGCAGGGAGGAGGGCTCGTGCTCCCCAGGCAGCAGCTCCCTCTATACTCCTGATCACTCTTCCCTTTGCTTTATTATTATTATTTTTAGATTATACTCAGCACTTGAAGCCCCTTCTTTGATAATCAGGAAGTTTACATTCCTCCTGCATTTTGCTTGGGCTTCCTACTTTCTGCATCCATCCTCATCTAATGTGGCTTTTTCATGTTGCATTGTCTCTGGGCTAAATTAATTTTCTTTGTTCCCTGTGTACCTTTAATTAGAAGGAATTAGGATTCCTCCTTTCTTGCACCAGTATATATTTTTCCAAGCCAGAGCAGCTCAGTTTCTGATGCCCTACCCTCTGTGGCTCAGGCTGGGATGGAGGTACATGGAAGCTGTGTGACAGCCTTCCAGGGAGCCTAGAGCAGATGGGGAGTTGAACATAGGTTTTCCAAGGCCAAGATAATCATCTAATTGCAAAACTATTTTTTCCCCACTTACCCTGTTTATCAATCAGCTTCTCTTGCACCCCACAGCTGGAGATCAACTTGAGGGTGGGTTGTGCTGCAGAGAAAAGGCACTGCCAGCTCCAGGGCAGCTGTTTGGTTTGAGGGCTCTGAGTTGATTTCAGTTCACAGCTAAGTAGCAAACATCTGGATGCAGACTCCAGGGACATGAAGATGGAGAAGCAGGTCTTTTCCACTTGGTTCATTGTCTCCCAGCACAGCTGCAGGGCTTGCAGACCCCTGAAAAAGCCCAGCACAGTCAGTCTGGCACAGCAGGCTGGGCAGGAGGCAGGCAGGGCAGCCCAATGGGTTTGCTCACATGGGAGAAACCTGCCCTGAGTGGTGTACAGGGTTTTTTCAGTGTCCTGCTCAGTCTGTCCATGAGCCAGCAGTCTTGGGAAGAGTTAAACTTCAAAGGCCAGCAATTAAGCCCACACACATCAAGGAAAAAGCAAACCTGTGACTTGTTTTTTTCCTTCCAAATGCTACTGCCCTTTTCTCTCTGTGCTCAGTGCCGACCCTCAGGCTCTGTCTGACTTCCCGGTCAGCTGCCTCTGCCTCCTCATCTCCCAGAAGAGTTGGATGCTGAGGCCTCACATGGCCTGAGCTCCATCTTCCCTCAACAGCACACCTGCAGTTTGCTTTGGTAGGAGTTCACCTCAACCTCTGGAAATGGGTCATGATGGAGCTGTAGTTGATGATGTTGAATCTGAGGGTCTCTCTTCACAGTTTCTCAGCCTTTTCCCTTCCTCTACGTTCACACAGCTAAGTCCAGGTGCTGTGAGTGGAAGCCTCTGAAACTGGTCTTGGCTTTGCCAGCAGCCTCAGCATGGGCAGCTGGAGCTCTGGGAAAGGAAATGATGCCCTGGCATGGACAGGGGGATCCTGGAGGTACCCACTCTTTATGGCAGTGGATGGTTTAGAGACTCCCGGACCTGGATGTCTCTCCTGGATCATGTGAGTGACTGGTAGTGACTGGTCTTCTGGGAGCTTATCTCTCTTCAGGAATCTCTCTGTGGGTATCCCACAGTGGAAAAATCCACAATTTAGCTGAGTTGCATGAAGAGGTACTTGGTCATCTGCCTCATAATTCCGTCAGGTACAGTGTAAGAAGCAGCGGATTGTAATTTCATTCCATCATTTCCCTTTAATCACTGATGGGCTGCCATTTCTTCTCTGTAGCCAAAGATGTGTCCTTAGGGTTCCATGGGTTTGTTCCCTCTGCTGCCAGAGGTTCCTCAGCCCAGCAAAGCCCCTGGGGTTACATCTGGATCATCACGGGGTGGAATTAACCTCTGAATCCTGAAATGGTCAGGCAACTCCTGAGCAATCCCAAACAAATGAACTGGAAGGAGCAGCAATACAAGCCTTTTGCAAGACACTTGTCCAGAGATCCCAGACCCCCAGGGCCCACAGGGGGATGTCCCCAGCCCATCCTGGCCATGCATTTGTGCTGGCAATACTTTATGCCAAGTAGTGGACTTGGAGCAACACTCATTTCACACAAGCTGTGGACCATCCTTTGCATCCCTTCAAGTTAGAGATGTAATGAGCTGTGTTAATTGCTGATATCAGTGCCCTAAAGCCATCCGATCCCTCTGCTCCTTCTATGCCACATTAATCACCCTGCTGGGGCAGAGAGTGTGAGCAGGGCAAGATTTTGAAAGAAGTAAATTAAAACAGGAAGAGAAGCAACCTGACAGCCCTTACGATGTGGGAGGATAATTTTAATTGAGTTTTGCAAGGGTTTAGTTGTGCAGTTAATAGGGGCCACTGGAAGAGGGGTGGTTATGTATGCTAAGCAGGACAGCTCACCCAGGGCTCCTGCAGAGCCACGGCGGTGGCAGAGTGGGAGCTGCCACAGGCATTTGGGTAGGTCTGAGGATTTCTGCCTCTTAGGGAGTGAATCCTGTGGACAGAATAGGTCCCGTTCCTGTCTGAAGGCGCTGGGCTCCCCCTCCCCTCCCTGTGCATCCCGCTGTGCCGGAGCTGCCCTCTGAAATGTCAGGGAGAGGAAGCAATCCTTGGCTTGTTAGTTTCTACAAGGAAATAAAACACACAGATGGCTCGAGCATCCTCTATCTCAAAGGCAGGAAAAGGATTCTCCGGGCAGGAGCAGGCAGCCAACAAACGCGGAGCGATCCAGGGAATGGAGGACCAAACAAAGCAGCGTCTGGCCAGCCCTGGCCCGCAGCAGAAAGGGTGGGCCGGCGGCCACCGAGGGGAAACCAGCCCTCTGATGTGTCGGAGCATCCCTCGCTGGAGCGAGGGCAGCAAACAGGCGCTCCCCTGGGGCCCGGGGAGGCTGCTGACAGCAGAGATCCTGGAGGAGGTCTGCAGGGTGGCCCCGGCTGACCCGCTGCCCCCGGCCGGACATGTGGCTACCTGACACAGGCTAACTTTGGCTCAGGACGGAGCCTCTCGGGGAGGATGGAGTAGGGAGCGAGCGCGGGGGGGGGCACGGGTAGGGAGAGGAAAGACGGCAGGAGACAGAAATGCAAACATGGCCTGACAGCCGTGGGGCAGGGGGAGGGGAGGAGGAAAAAGCAGGGTAAACCTGGCAGGATGGAGCAGGAAACCGGGCTGGAGCGAGCAGGGCGATGGTGAGATAGTGCTTCCTGCCGAGGGAGAACGGCAGACAGATAAACACTCCCGGACGGGCGCTCGCTGACCCCTCTTTGGGATGCTTTGGGATGACGTGCTGGCAGGACCCTGGGGCAGAGCAGAGTCCAAATCCAGGTGAGAGCGTGGTCAGGCATTGGGTGTAGCCGTGCTTTGCTGCCCAGGGCAGCTGGCTCGGAAATACCCTGATATAAATCCCTGCCTGAAGGCACCAAGAGGCCAGGCATACACGGGTCACTTTGTTCCTCAGGACAGCCCATCTCTCTTGAAAGTGGCTTCTGCTTTTGAGCTGCTCTGTTTCTCTTCCCTGATGGACACCCAGCTTGGAAGATGAAATGTTGAAGGAGCCCAGAGAGCTTGTGCCTTTTTTTGCCTCATTACCCATCAGTGCAGACATGAGATACCAGAAAAGAACCAGTTAAAGTCACCATGAGAGGCTGAAGAGACCTGTTGGGGTGCATGCACTGAGGCCAAGCAGCTTTTCAGACTGAGCCCTGTTTGGCCAGAGCCACAGGCACTGGATGTGCAGCTGTGGAGTGCCAGGGGCTGGGGGAGCAGGGTAGAATGCCCAGCCTCAGGGTGATTGTTATAAATACATATTATGGTATTGGTTTTTACACAAATATTGAGGTGGATACTATATGTGTGGTGAGGTAATGGTTTTAAAGATATAGTTTTCTTTAGGAGTAAAATAAGTTCATAAAGTAAGTGAACTGACTGCCTGGCCAGGATAACACCTAGTGAAGGTACTTGCTACTGATATGAAGACTGATATATATCTGCTACTGATATACCAGCTACCAGCACTGACCATCTGTAGAAATTATAGACCAAGGCCCAGATTAAGACTGATAAGAAGAATTAATTAAAACCACAGCCAAGAAACATGCATGCTCTAAAAAGGCAGGACCAAGGAGTGGCCATGTAAAACAGTTCCTAAAAACACAGAAATAAGTTCTTTGAAAAGTTTGAATATGTATGTAGATCTGTGACTATACAACAGGCTGAGGTATTTAAGGGGGTGTCTCAGACACAGCAGGTGTGCTCTTGGCTGAATGCAAAGCACCTGGCCGTAAGAAACCTTTGCTTTATTGTTTGTTTTTTATTTTCTTTTATTAAACGTCTTAAATTTTACCAGGAAAGTAAACTGTGTCTTTCACAGTGCTGCTGCTGTGGCTGTGGATTCTGCTTGTGTTGTGACCATGCTGCTGTCGTTAATGTATGTCCTTGCCCACCCCGTTCCACTCCCCTCTTGGCTGCCAGGCAGGGGGATGCTTTGGCTGGGGTCTCCCCTAGTTGCAGGTGCTGAGCTGGAGGAGAACCCTTTTTCTTCAGTCCCCAAATGCCCTGTCTGCTCAGACACATGTCCTTTTTCCTCACCTGGCATTGCTGCAGACACAGGATGCTTAGGGTGTCTCTGAGTCTGCCAAGAGAAAAGCATTTCCACCAGCTCTGGTGGTTCTCTGGTGGCCCCTTCGTCAGCCCTCCTGTTGGTTCTTGCTCAAGGGGCTCCTGCCTCCACACACCAACTTGCACACAGGTGTTTTGGGGCAAAGATGATGTCTCACACTTCTGGTGGTGGACAGGAAGGATCAGACACCCGGTAATGACGGTCACCTCTGTGTTTGTATTGACTGAGTTTCTATAATTACTTTTCTTTTCTGTCCCCTGAGAAAGGACACATGTCCTAATCGAAGCAATGGAACATCTGATGCTTTGGGAACATCCTCACAAACTGGTGAGGATACGAACCCACCCCGCTTTGATTTGGTGTTGTTTCAGGGCTATGAGATCCATGGACAAAAATTTGCAGACCAAAGCCACCAATGCCTTGCCATTGGCACTGCCCACTGTGGGAAGGGGAAAGGAGCTGCCCAAGGCCTGAGTGAGCCCCTGGTGTGTGGATTCAGTTGTGTGGCTGGGATTGTGATGCTGCTGCAGCACAACACCAGGATTAGAGAGGCTGGTCCTGCACTGAGAAGCACAGCCCCCCTGTTTAACCCTTCTGAGGCAGGTCTGAACTGAGGGTCAACCCTGAGCTACGGGACAGGGAACAGCTTCCATGAACCCATAAAAGAAGGGGTCTGCTCTGTCCTTGTGCACATGCATAGTTTGGGGGTGATTTTCAGTTTTCTATCATTATCTTTTTTCATTTGTTCATTGCTTGCTCATGAGCCTGTTTCCATCTCTGTTTTCCTCCCAACTTCACTGTGGGCCTGGGTGGCTGTCACCCTGTGCTGGCAGTCCTCAGGCACAAGCTGCTGGGCAGAATATTCTCTATCTTGGTGTCAGTTCCCACCATGGTTTGGTGCTCACTCTGCCCGCTGTGAGGCTGGAGAGAAGACACCTGGTGTTTCATCCCTACATCAGCTGGAGCCTGACGTTTATTTCTCAGCCTCATGTGATATCTCACCTCTCTGCAAAACAAGCCTTCCTCCCTGCTGGAGAGTACTGGGAGGAGGAAGAGGAGGAGATGACAGCCCTACTTCAAATTTCCCCTGCTGCTCTGCCAGCTGCCTGCTTCTTGTGTGACGTGACACTCACGCTTTGCTGCTCCAACCCACAGTTGGATGCTTGCCCCGTGCATGAGAACAAGTCACTCTATGGGGGAACTTCAGCCCTGTAGGTGGGAATTTGGCCTGGCTCTGCCTCCAGCACATGGACTTCCCACGTGTCTGTGGGCAACCACAAGTCCTCCAGCACCAGGGCAGTGAGTTACACCAGCACAGGGCAGGTGGGGAATTGTAACTGGAGCAGGGGGGGAAATGGCACCTGAGTTGCCAGTTAGTTTCTGTGATGCACATGCAGTTTTGCCAGAAAATGCTGCTAATTCAGACAAGTCTAGCCTGGAAAGCAGGAGAAGAAGTCTGCAGAAAGAGCAAAGAAAAGCTTCTCCTTCCTCTGCCCCAGTGCTAGGTACTGCTGCTCTTTTGAATAGTCCTCTTGGCCAGAGAGGTACCAGAATTTCACTGTTGGCTGTTCAGGAGCAGAGCTTTGCTCACATAGTAGCTTGTGCAAACGAAATTTTCCTTTTAGAAAGTGTCCAAATCTTGAGTCCTTGCATTGCTTTGTTGGACAGATGCTCATTGACTGGGAATTTTTGTCTGAAAACAGACAAGTAGAGGTGGGGCTATAGCAGGATCAGGGGAGCTTTGCTGGGGGAAAGGACACAGTTTTTTTCCCTTTCAGCCTATCTTTTGCCCCAGAACAGCACTGGGGTGGGCAGGCTGGGCTAAGTATGCAAGGTGCACAGAGACAGGCCTCACCTGGACCAGCTTTGCTTTGTGCATGGCTTCTTGCAGCTCTTGTCACAGGACCCCAAGGTGTGGTGGCCCGAGCGTGAGCTGGGCCGGTTAGCTGGGGACATGTGGTGGCTGTGACCAGAGAAATCCAGCCCAGCACCGGGGAAGGAAGTCAGCGAGAAGGACAGAGTGTGAACAAAATCCCTCTCCGGAAAGGCGCCCCGTTAATCAGTCAGCGGGGCCAGCTCAGCAGAGAGGGAGGGAAGGGGAAGCAGAGAGGGGCTGAGGTGATGTGTGGGGGCTTGGGGGAGATCCGGTGCAGGGCTTCCTGTGAGTGGAAGCAGACGGAGAGCAGGAGCTGTGTGGTGCCATACTGTACCAGACCATGCTATACCTTGTCCCAGAGCAGCCTTTGCTCTATTCCCAAAGCCATAGCACGTTGTGGCAGTGCTGGCTCTGGCACTGATGGTGCTCTGCAGCCTTTTAGCATCTGCAAGGCAAAACCAGGCCCCGTGCGGGGCTTTCCCACATGCCCAAGGGTGGAGAGAAGAGGTCAGGCTGCAAAATGCCCTGGGGTGGGTAGCACTTTCCAGAGTGAATGTGGCTTCCTCACAAGGCAGGGAGAGCCCTGGATGCTGGATGCAACTGAGGGCAGCAGTGGTTCAGGGAATAGAAAGAGGTAGAGGTAGAGCTGAAAATGAAGCAGCCGCCAGCAATATGGAGAAAGTCCTAAAGTGCAGCCTGGCCCCTTTCAGAGCCACACGCTGCAAGATCAAGGCAAGGAGAACTGCTGGGAAACGTGCTTCTCTGGAAATAGACAAGGTGTGACTGGCTGTGGGATCCTGCTTCCTCTCACCGCATCCCATCAATCCCTCTCTGTTTATTTTAATATCCTGCTGCCAACTTGCTTGAAAAAAGCTGCAACCATCTTGAAAAAACAAAGGCAGAGCTGCTGCATGCCTTTTTAATTACATTAATGCTCTCCCTGTGCAAGGGCACAATTGGTTGTGCGGGAGAAAGCAGGAGCTGCTTGGAGGGCTGAGGAGATAAAGCATCAGAAGGGGGAAGGAGGGACTCAGAGGAGAGGAGACACTCTATGCTCTGGAGACATCTCCCTCGCACCCTGGGATTTGCCAGAGACACAAACCAGCTGTGCGTCGGTTAGCAGAGATTTAATGGCCAAACCTAGCACCAAGTTCAGTGCTGGGGAGAGCAAAACACAGAAGAGAGCCATGGCAGGGCACACGCTCCCTCGGGGAGGGAAAGGGCAAGGCCAGCAATGGGTTGGATCCATCTGGCAAGCACAGAGTGATAGAGAATTTTTGCTGATGTCTTTGAAGATGATTTTGCAGGGTGGGAATGGGTCTGTGCATCCCTTTGCCTGTCCTGGATGCTGGAGGTGGCTCTGGGCATTGGCATCCCAAGATGCCAGGCTTAGTGTGGGGCATCATCAGTGAGTAGTGGATCCCCAGCAGCGAGCCAGTGCAGGGGGTCCCCAAAATTCCCAGCAATCCAGGGCCAGTGAAGAGGCTTGGATGGCCACAAGAGCTGGCCCAGCAGTGCTGCCAGCAGCAGGAGTGTCCCCAGCCCTGCGCCACGGTACTTTCGGAGTGAGCAGTGGTTCCTTTTCCTGTTGTACTCACGGAGGGCCATGGACAGGATGCATCTGCAGGAATCCCACAGCCCCAACCTGCACAGATCGTACTTTTCCTTTCTTCCCCTCCACCCCCTGGTGTTGTTTGCTAACAGGTCACCATGCAGCACGTGAAGGGAGGCAGGGGGTTGTTTCTGCTGCTGTCCTGCTCCCCCCAGCCCCAGTGGTGGGGCACAGAATTAGCCAAGAGACTTCTGTCACCCTGGCACTTTAGTGGTTCAAGCAGAGGGCTCATGCCAGTTTTAAGACCTAATTTGATGCCTGTTGCAGCCAAAGTTTTGGGGATTACCTTTCTGCCCCAGAGCACAGTCAGGATGAGAGGGTTTGCTGTCCCCAGCCAGGCTCTATGCAAGCCATTACTTTCTGCATTTTGGGCTGAGCACTGGCCGGGTGGCAGGCACCCCCAGCTGCTCCCTGGGACGATGGACAGAGAAGCTGTGGCCATCTGGAGAGCAGTGTTTGCACTGGGATAAGTGTGTCCGGCATTAATAGGAAACGCAGCTTAGCAGACGGATTCCTTCCCCTCCCTCCTTTTTTTAATAAACCTTGTTACATTTTGAAGGGATTTTACAAAAAATGCGGTCATTTATTTTCACAGCCCCAGGGCACATTTTTTCTGTGTGACATCTGACGTCCCCTCCATCGGGGAAGGGGAGGTTGGAGGCACGAGGCAGGGTGTCCTCCATGGTGGCCAAGCACCACGCAGCCCCAGGGACCACAGTGACACCGACCCGTGAGTTGAGTGACAAGTGATGGCTGCTGTTGTTGTTTTTGAGGGAGAGGTGTCTGTAGGACAGGCTGTGGCAGCAGGACACGCACACGGGAGGTGGGCCGGGACTGCCCCTGGGCTGACACATGTGGGACACAAGTGGAGGGGAGGCAGGAGATGGCAGAGGGAGATGGCTGTCACCCTGCTGTTGCCATGGGGGCAGCCATGGGGACACCACCTCAGAGCCGCGCGCAGGCGGGAAGGAAGTGGAGAACAATTGGGGAGGACAAGGCCGGCAGCCCGGGCCTGGCAGTGCCGGCGGTGCCTCTCTGCACGTCCCTCACCCCCGTGTCCCCCTCAGCAGCCTCTCCCAGTCGTGGTGGGCCCTGGGCACTGTGGCTTCTCCACCAGCCTGGCTCCCCATGCCACCCACATGTGTCTGAGAAGCTGGTGGCTATTTGTTGTCTCCTGGGTCAGGGTTCCCCATAAAGATATGTTCCTAGAGTCATTGGATGATTAAAGTTGGAAAAGTCTTCTAAGATCATCAAGTCCAGCCATTAACCCATCATCACCATGTTCACCACTAAATCATGTCCCCAAGTGTCACACCCACATGTCTTTTGATCTCTTCCAGGGATAGTGGCTCTGCCACTACCCTGGGAATCCTGTTCCAGTTTCTGTGTAGAAATTTTTCCTAATATCCAATGTTAACTTCCCCTGGTGCAACCTAAGACTATTTCCTCTTGTCCTGAGGCTCTCGACCTGTAGTCCTGAGGTCACAGCTTTGAAGGAAAGGTGTTACAGCGGCTTGTGAAACACATGGAAACACCATAGCCTTGAGACCTCTCCAACCCAGCCAGATCTCTCTGATACCTGGGTTTGAATGTTACAAGGGAAGGAAACAGATATACGCAGAACAGTCACAAAAAAACTCATATTTTTGTAGAAACTCAAGCTAGCAGCATATTTTTGCATCCTTTTATTCCTTAGCATTTAGCACCTACCTGAGTCACAGCCTCACATTCCATATCATCTTTCCCCCTCTCTATTTCTGGTTAGTTTGCTTGTTTTTGCAGTCAACGAGACTTCTTTTGAATTATCTCACATCTCCAGAAGCTGGAGTTTTAAGATAAAGATCATGAAGTAATGACAGTTGGCAACACTGAGCTGATGAAAAACAACAGTAGTCTCTGAGGGTAACCGGTACTTCGAGATGTTTTGTCCATGAGGAGCTCACTTAGGGTGCGTGTCTGGCATGCCAGAGATGCAAACACACAAAAAGCGGCACTCTCCCTGAAAAACAAAAAGCTGGAAGAAGAGCATGATAATGTTTACCTGCCTGTCCCTGAGCCTGGATAATTTCACTCCTGGAATGCCTGTCCGGTGGTACAGGGAAGGGGGCTGCTGCAAACCACAAAGGTTGGTCCTAGTCAGGTGAGAGTGCACCGCAGGAGAAGGGCATTCCATGAATGCCTCTTGGCTCTGGAGAGCATCTCAGTACAAACACATTTGTGGTATTTGGGCATCCCTGATTTGTCCCCCTGATTACAGAAAGCTACATGGGTATGGAAAAGTCTCCTGCCAGACTCCCTTCAGTTAGCAGAAGGGATCATTCCAGAGCTCCAGTCCAAGCAAGCCCAATATCATTCACCTGGTGAGGAATGGCCACAGCTGAATTCTCCAATTTCTGGTCTTCCGTTCTTTTTCTGGCCTTCATCCATGCTAGGCTGTCTATCAGAGCCCAGGCCCTGTCTGGCCCTGGCCCAAGAGCTGAAGAGCTGCTTGCTGGAGCCAGGAGGGCTGCAGGCAAACCTCTTGTGTCCCACTGAGCCAGCAGTAATTACCTTGTAGGAGCAGACCCCAAGGAAATGTTCCCTTCAGGAGCCTGTGCCCCTCTCTGGGCTCTTGGCACCAGGATAACTGCTGCCTACAGCACTGGGCCCAGGCTTGTGGATCTCTGCATCATCCCCTCTCTCCTTTCTCTCAACAGATCTGGTGAACAGCTATTCTATGACCCCTCCTACTCTGAGCATCACCGAGGAGGAGCACGTCATCAACGCCAAGGACACACTGACCATCACCTGCAGGTAGGTACCAGCAAGTGTGGCTCTGTCTAGACTACTCTTACCTGGGTGAGTGCTGGAGCACCAGGCAAGGAGAGCCCACCAGGGACACCTTGGTTGCAGTACTCCTGCAAATTAGTATGTCTGACTACAAATCTTCCACATCCCCCAAGTGTGAATTCATCTAATTAATTGAAGGAGAAGCAAAAGATGTCTCAGAGGATTTAGTGATAACCTCTGCTGTAGTCTTTCAGAGAAGAAGAAAGATAGAGAAACCTTTTGTGTGATTTGATAGCTTTGTTGTAGGCTCTTCAGGGAAACTAGTCTTCCTGACTCCCCTTGTCTTTTTCTCGTGTTCCTTATTCTCACCTCATTGGGACCTCAGAGTCTGAAGTTCTGGTTTCTAAATCTAGTGGGACATTTGGGGGACACTAATATAGAAAATAATTCAATGGGACAAGGCAAGGCTGCACTTAGTGGTGGCTATGAGAGGCCTCCAACTTTTCTAGGAAGACAGGATTTAATGCTCTCCCTTTATATATGTGGGTGAAAAGAAGCCCCAGCCAGGCCAGGTGAATAACTATGAGGAGCTGGAGAATCTCTGGTTGTTTTGTACACTGTGGCTTTGAGAAGGTGGTGTGTCTGAACTGATTTATCTATGCTGGGACACTTGGCTGTGCATGTTTTCTGGACTGCCTCCTGTCTCAGAAAGCAGAAAGAAAATAAAACATAAACAAGTGGGAGAATTGCCCAAGGTCAATTTTCCTGGAGTTTCCCTTCAGCAGCTGAAAACAGATCCATGCTTGGGATGTGAATGCTGGGTCCAATGGGGATCTAAATTCAGCGTGGGCCTCAAATGGGTGTTTCTCAGTGTTATATATAACCACAGAGCAATTACTGCAAACACTTGGCTGGCATTGTGTTCATGTCTTGTCACAAACATATTTAACTTTTCCTGGAACAGATGGCATTGCTTTTCCTTTGTGAATCAGTTCATAACCAAGGGAGAAGGACAGAGGAAAGGTTGTTGATATTAATTACTGAACTGATTTCACTTGGTCTGGGAAGCTGAGTGGTTGTGGGCTTGTTTTCATCTGGTGACTTGAAGAGCCATGATGTGTGCTGGGATGTAGGAAATGTGTGAGTTGGAGGTCTGTCCATGACTATCCATAGGGGGCTGTCATCAGCCACAGAGCCATTGTGGGAGAGTAGAGGAAGAGAAGGGAGTTGGGGATTCCAGTGCTCTGCCGTGCTGCTTCTCTGCACAGATGGATGAGGGAACTGACACTCTCTATTAAAACCTTGGAAGAGGTGAGATTCAGTGAGGGTATTCTGAATGAGCTTAGAGTCAGGGCAGACCCTTTCTCAACAGGGGCCCAGAAAGGGACACAGAAAATGCTTTCAAGGCTTTTGTCTATAGATTGAGCCAAGGTTACAGGACATACTAAAGTTAGAGGTGTGGTAAAAGAAAGTGTCTTCTGTGTCTGTGAAAGCCTGAACTGGCAGCTGAAGAGCTCAGGACTATCCTCAAACAGCACTAAAAACCACGTACCTACCCTCTGCCCATATTGCTCTTTGGCTGCTCCTTGCCTCTGTATCCTGCTGTCTCAGATGTGCTCCTTGGGGCTGTGCAGTGTCCTTCACACCATCTGCAGACAGATAAGTCTCAGTATCTCCTGCATGGCTCAGAGCATTTCCCTTTTCCTTCTGAGCTCTTAGTCCTATGTTTATCTGTCTTAAGGAGAAGACTTTGACTTCAGGACAGTTACTTCATTTGAATGAAGAGTAAATCTTTCCTGGTCCCTGTATCTCTAATTACACCCAGCTGCTTCTCCAACCTCTTCTCTGGACCATGGCCCACCCTGGGAAGACCTGGCGTGTGTTAATGGGAGCTGAAGGGAAAAACATGCAGACCACCAAGAGAACAGGCAAAGGAGAGGGTGGTGGGGCAGGGTAGGGCAGAAACAAATACAAAATCAAATCCAGGATCCAGGGATTTCCTGCTGAGCATCGTGTTGGAGGTAACTTCAGTTTGACCCTGGTCTTCCCTTGAGAGCAATGTCCTCTGGCTGCTCTTTGAGCTGCCCTGGAGCCAGGAGTACAGGCTTGCTTGAAGCAGTGCTTCAACAGAAAGATGAGCTCAAAACCCCCATGTGAAACTCCCTGGAGACCTTTCAGGCTTCACCCACTGAGCGTGAGAGTCCTGCAGCCAACTGTGCTCTCAGGCTCCCTCGCAGCAGCCTAGATCTCAGACATCCACAGCTCTGCAGCCCTGCTCCTGCTCCACAGCACACCAAGCCTTATCAGTGACCAGAGTCCATGCCAGGCCATGGGATAAGCAATGTCTCTGGAGCTGGGAATGCTCAACAGATACCCAAAGGCACAACACACACACAAGGAGCCACCAGATGCTGGGGCTCTGCTTCTGCAAATGCCATAACTGTTCTCTTGTCACCCAGCACAAGGCAGCCTTGAGAGGCCCAGACAGAGCAGGGGACCAGTGCAGGAACATTCCCCACAGCAGAGATTGTGCCAGGGCTGGCTGAAAGCCCAAGAGATGTTTAGATCCAAGCATGTGGCAGAACAGGGGGAAGGGGCTGATGTACAAATGGACAGTGCAGCTTTTATTAGCTCCTATTCCTAGAAAGAAGGAAAGAATATTGTGAATCTTTGCATTCATTCCCTCAGCAGCCTGCGTGGGGGGAAAGAAGAGAGCTTGTGCTTGTGCTCATAAGCATTGGAGCAAATCCCACAGGAGCCAGCTGCAGAACAGCAGAAACCTCTGGAGGGATCAACCTGGTCCTGGCTGTGCCATCCCATCCCATCCCATCCCATCCCATCCCATCCCATCCCATCCCATCCCATCCCATCCCATCCCATCCCATCCCATCCCATCCCATCCCATCCCATCAGTGCTGGGCACACAGGTGGGGAGCAAACCAAGAAAAAGAAGAACAAGGTTGTCCTTTGCTGCCCAGTGACCTGTTACCAGAGCTGACTTGCAGATGTGCAAACCCATCCGTGGCAGAGAGGAAATACTTGACCCCGGAGCCCTCTTGGCTCCTGTGGAGGAAACAAGCACTGTGGCAGGGATGAAGGAGCCTGAGGATAATGTGAAGCCCCACAACCACTGCTCTGGAAGAGTGTCCAGGAGCACACAACACCTGCTGCTCTCTCCCACACATTTGTGGCTGCTGTGAATGTCCTCCATGGTGCTGAGGGGAATCTGGTTTATCCCAGCTAAGCCACAAAGCCACAGGCAGCTTTGCCCATCATACCATGCATGGAAGTTTCAAAGAGAAGTGAAGAAGAGAGGTGCCAGTTGCAACATCTCCCTTGAAGAGCATCTATCCTGAAAAGATTGAGGAAAACAGCTGTGGAGAAGACTACAGTGCATTTTTTTCCAGCTGGCATCAGCAGGCTCTATCGCCAAGAGGCACATTGTCACTGAGCTGAAAGAAAACAGGTTGTGAATAAATCTTGGAAGGTGACAGATAGGAGAGAGGGAACTATCCAAAACTGCTGCTTGGACCCTTCCCCAAATGCACAGGGTAGATTCAGAAATAAATCCATGTGAGCCTGGCCTGCCCTCATTCCTGCCTTCTTCTGGTCCTCTTAACACACCAGTGACACTAACTTGGACTCACAGTAATGCCCACACCTTCTGTGTCCCCACCAAGCCTATGGATGTATGAAAGGAAATGAAAGCACATCTGAAAGGAATGCCTGGGTTGAGCTGCCCACAGGCTGGTTGGTGTGTCTGTGGGCACTGGCCCATCCATGTTTATATAAATACGTGTCACTCAGCCACTGCAGGCTTGATGGTTAATGAAACAAGTGGATCTGATAATGTGTGAAAATCCCAGTAGGTAAACAAACAGAAAGCGGAAACACTGGAGACTTTTACAATTATCCTCCTCCAAGTGGAGTGCCAAAAATACTTGGTCTGAAACTCTCAGCTCTGGGCTGAAAGCAGGGACAGCCCCATGGTCTGTGCCAGTGCCATGAGGCTGTGGGCACAGCAGCAACAGCTATGGCAGAGGCCACCAGGTGTTCCTGGTTCAGTGATCAGTTTTACTGTTATTTTCCATGCACCTGAATAGGATGGGAAAAACTCAAAATTCAGTTCTTATTTTTATTGAAGTGTTCATGAGACTCTGGTACTTGGGAGAAACTTGCCTGTGTTTTATAAACACAAGCCGGCAGAGCTGTACTTATAGTCCTTCCTCAGGCACTGATGGCATTTTTAGTGAAAGTAGAAGTTTGAGCAGGGTAAGAGGGGCTGTGTGGCTGTCCCCAAGGGCTCATCACTGCCTCCAGAGCCCATGTGCTTGGCAACATGCGAAGAGTGCAGCACACTCTCTCCAAACTCATCTGCAGCAAGCTGGAAGAGAGCAAAGTCTGCAGGAAGATAAATCAGCTGCTGAAGACAAACACAAAGGGTCAGGTCTTTCCCCCATGCTTGGACAGAAATCCTGTCCTCGTTGTGTCTGAGCCATTGTGCCTTCCAATGGCACCTTATCTCGCTTCCTCCTCACTGTCCCTTGCTGTCTGGTCACAGTCTGCCTGTGCTTAATAGTATCTGCCCACAGAGCTGCCCTGGCAGAGGAGCTGCGTGTGCCAACATGTCTATTCCCAACTTGCATAATAGATGAACCCAGTTTCCCCTCATAGAGCCAATGGTGCTGACAAAAGGCCATTTTTACCCCACAGCTGTCTCTTACGATGGCTTCTTTTTTCCCTGTTTCTTTTTTTTGCACGTACTTAAGTGACTTTAAGCTATTTGGCAAACTTTCAAGTGGGGGCTAGGCCTTCCTCTGAAAGGGGCTCTGATTTCACAGAAGGAAACTTCCAGTGTGGAATAAAAGCTTGTTTTGTTTGTAGTAAACAAGTGCAGTTATAACAAGCTTCGGTGGCACGTGTGTGCGCATGCAAGCTGCCGCTCTGGAGATCCTCAGCTATATATAAATACACACGTGCACGTTCTGTCTGGGGGTTTCTTGAGTTCCTGGACTTTTCTCTCTGTTCCTGGACTTTTCTGTCTGCCTTTGGGCTGCTGATGAACAGGTTTTGTGGTCATGCCATCAGGTGTCTGCAGCACAGTGTCTCTGCAGAGGTGGGAAGGGGCAGCAGCCCCAGGCCAGCTGGGGTTTTGAGGGACTGCAGGGTGCAGACCAAGGGGAACCCCCTCCCACAGCAACAGGGAAGGAAACAGCTGGCAGCTGGCCAGAAGGCAGTCAGCTGAGCCTCCTCTTGTTTTCCCCTTGCTGTCTTTTATCCCTGACTCCCTCCTGCTTTTCTCTTTCTCGCTTTCTTTCCAGTCTGCTCTCCTTCCCCCATTCTTCTTCCCACTCCATTCATCACACAATGAGCCCCAGCCAGCAGCTACACTGAGCCAAGGGAAATCATCACATCCATGTGTTTCCCTAATAGCTCTGGACCCTTTTAATAATGAGAGGGAATAGAAAATAAATGGAACCTTTCCCTCAGGGTCCTGTGTATTTCCCTGTCCCAGCATTCATACCAGTAGGACAGTGCCATGGGACAGAGGGGCCTGCTTGTGCATGGGCTGATATCTTACAGTTTAGCATAGCCAAAGAGGTGGCCTGGGGAAGGAGATGAACCTTTGCTTGCCCAGCACTTAGGGAATCTGGTTGCCATTTCCTTGTGCCTGTTTTTTCCCTTGGAGGATGGCCATTTCTCCATGCCTCAGCCCCAGACTGGTGGCAGGCTGGGCCACATGCAGATGTGCACAGAGTCTCACAGAGTCATAAAACCACTGTCTTCACCATGCTCAGCCCAAAGCTAATGCTGCTTTTTGCTCATGTCTAGAGGCCAGCATCCTTTGGAGTGGTCGTGGCCAGGGGGAAAGGTGGATCCTGCTGGGAAGGAAGAGACCGAGTTGGTGGCCTCAGCAGCCCCCAGCAGCGGCCGGGCAATCCAAGAAGAAGACTGCGAGGGGACTGGCACAAAGCCTTACTGCAAAGTGCTGGTGCTGACAGAGGCACAGGCGAACCACACAGGTTACTACCACTGCTACTACAAGTACATCGATGCCAAAATCGAGGGCACTACAGCAGTCAGCACCTACGTGTTTGTGAGAGGTAAGAGCTGTTGGTGGTGTGCACCTGCGGGCTGGGGGCCTCGGGGTAGCCTGTGCACCAACATAATATCTGAAAGATTAAACATCTCAGTGTGCCTCCCAGGGCAGAGCGTGGCTGCTGCAGCCTCGGGGAGAGGGCCAAGGGCCAGTTCCCTGGAAGTGCAGGGGACCAATATCCGTCCATGGCGGCAGCGCCTGGGATTCAATTATGTTCCATCCTGGGGGCATTCCTCCAGCCGGGCTGGAATGCAGGAATTCAAAGAGTGAGAGACTGGCCTCAGAGACACTCCACCACTAAAAGAAGTGCAGGAGTTATCTTCTGGGCAGCTGGGGGCTCCCTGAGATGCTGGTGTCCAGGGGTGGTAATGTTTCATAAAGCTGAGAGGCAGAGGATGAGTGGTACAAACACTCCATGTGCAGTCTGTTCCCAGACCTGCTGGCCTGAGCTGCTCCACAGTGACAGATCTAGATGCTCCTCTCCACACTGTGCAGGGGCTGCCCATGTAGGCAGGGTTATGAGGTGTATTTTGGCAGAGGAGGGATGTTCACCAGGCTTGGGGCTGGAACCTCAGCTTAGGGAGTGGTTGTGTGGCCAGTACTCAATGTCTCTGTGTCCCAGGGGTTCCTCCTCCATCGTCTCCCGCACTGCTCACAGCAGGCTCCAGCAAGATAAATGAACTCTGTCCCCTGGAAACAGTTGGCTGAGCTATTTCTCTTTCCGCCCCCATTTATTAGTTGGTGCAGTTGTCATGAGCCAGGCAGGTCATGACATATAAGATGCATTTTTCAGAAGTCCCAGGGCAAAGCCAATTTTGCCTCTGCAACTATGCAGAGAAAAATGCAGGGGGAAATCAGAAAAGCTGGGCAGCTGTTGGAGAGTAATTGAAGTCTGTTTGGGCAATTGCTTCCTCTTTCCATGGGCTATGCTGCCCACCCTAAAACAGGACAGAGCCTGCCTGGCTTTCAGACATCTGTGAGTTGAATGAGGGTGTTCAGACACTCTAGAGGGTTGTATCAAGATGGAGGCAGAGAGCTTCTTAGATACACTGAAAATGAGTACAGCACAAGCTTACATGCAAGGAGTGCTTTTACAAGAACTGATTTTCTTTGTGACCCAACAAATGTCACTTTGACCCCGATCCACTTTCTCTCACCTCCAGCCTTTCTGCAGCTCAGGAGCTGCTCTCCTGTTTGCCAGAGAGTAAACATGGTGCAGATTAGGGGCAATAAATCCCACACTGTCAGGGCCCATGGGACTCTCAGTGCCTGTGGATGGCACGTGTGTGACAGATCCTGCTAACAGCTCACAGCACTGCTGTGCACATGGCTACACAGCACATGTTCATACTCAGTCCAGTCAGGCTGCCCCCTCTTATGGTGATCAAGCATCTAGAAAACCTCAGAATCTGCCTTTCCAGACTGGACAGGCTTTCAGGCAGGAGAAGGGATATGTCAGGAAAACCCAGGCATGTGGTAAGCACAGCCATTGCAGAACGTTCAGATAAAGCCTGTTCCTGCTGAACTGGGCTGCAAAGTGAGACTGTCCCTGGAGAGCTTGGAAGGGCTGATGTAAGTGTTGGGGATGTTTGGAGACAGGATGATCAGACCACAGGTTTATCCATCAAGCTCATTTCTCATGTTAAGAGCTTGGTGAAACTGCCAGGAACAAAAATATCTATGCTTGCTTGGAAAAATGGGTTCTTCTGTATTTTACCTGCAATACAGTTCTTAAATGAGCTCTCTATGCATGTGTCTCCTTCCCATGTGTTGGGTTAGGTGTGTATTTTGTTACAGCTACAGATAGCACTGTAGACACAGAATGCCTCATCAGGGTAGGATAGGCTGTGTACAGCCCACATCTCATAAAGCTTAGCAAGTATTAATGACAAAGATGCTAAATTATTCCCATCTGACCCATTAAGACAGTCTTAAAGAAATTTGTGATGTTGGCAGAGGGGGGAGTTAGTGCATGAATCACAAACTCATTGGCAGCAGGACCAGCCCAGTAAATCAGTTCTTGGCTGCCATCTGAGCTTGAAGGGGTTCTCATAGCCTCTCACCTCTGGCAGTTGTGCAGCTCCTCCTTCTCACATGCCCAGGGTTCAGGAGAGGAATGAGGAACATGTTCACACTGGGAAACAAATCTGTGGTTTCAGAAGTCAGCAATCCTGTGGCAGCAAAAAACCCCAGGAAATAAAGATAAGAACTCTCTGGGCAATCCATGTTTTCCTAAGAGGTGACCAATACAGTTTCTTGAATGTGGGTTGTTTCATCTACACTGTAGAAAAAGTACTTCACACAGAGGAGAGACCTTTGCAGCATGCTTATCACTGAAGCAGCAGCTTTACAGGTCAAAAATTAAATGTTTATGTACTTAACAGTGGGAGCACTGGGTTGAATTGAATTGGACCCAACATGATTTGAAGAACAGAATTATTTCCAAATTCATCTTTGACTTGTCTCTTTAGATAGATCTCTTCAGGGGTTGGGTATCAGCGGGAAATCTCAAGTTGGACAAATGGATGTCCTCATGCTACACTCCATTGAAATCAGTGGTTTAGCTGAAACACAGGTGAATAAAATGAAATGTAGGCCACTGGGATCATTTGGTCTGATTCCAGTGTACCAAAAGCTGTAAAATCTCCCCTTGCAGGACACTGACGCAGCCCAGTGTCTCCCAGATGGAGACCTATCACCCCCTTATAAAGCCCCTTCATCCAGGGGACAATTTCCATGAATAAAGCCAATAATGACCATGTGCTGGATGAACATTTACAGAGGAGAGATGCTGGTAACACCTTGCCTTCAAGACATTAGGAACGAGTCTCTAGTCAGAGCATCCCACGAGGCACAAAGCCCTGTGGAAAAGGGCAGGCAGGGGCTGATAGCACAGAATAAATCATCTGTCACTGAGGCCACCAAGCAGCCTCAAAATTCTTCCTCTCTTCCAATTTTTGTCTTCATCTCATTAGTCAGCCTGGGTCACTGCTGATTCTACACTGGCTCTGCACAGAGTTTAGTGTAGCATCCCTGGCCTTGCTAAGTCATTTCATAACGATCATTTTTGGGTGGTTGTGCTCTTCCTGTCAATATTTGTGCTTGCAGCAGTTGGGTGGCAGTGGGGTGGCAGCCCTGGAAAGCTCAGCTCCTGTGTTTCTCTGCCGGCCGGGATGGCTGCAGGATGCCATCTGCATAGCCCTGCACTGCGGATCATTTCCTCACCCGGGGCAGCACAGCCCCGCCAGCCCCAGGCCGGCCCTGCCCGGGGACACAGCCACCAGCTGGGCAGGAGCCGAACCCGGGACACCACGCACTGCTTGTACAAAGGGTCAGACTCAGGCAAAGCCCTTGAGCGCTCCAGGAAAGGGGAGGTCATTTCCCGCACTGCCCAAATGTCACACAAGCGCCGCTGCACCGCTCCCGTGTTTGGTGCGGAGGAGCCGGCTGCCTTTGCATTCCCAAGCTCCAGGTGTCTCCTCTGACTGTCACATGAGGCAGATGGGGCTGAACAGCCCAACACCACTCCCTCTGTGAAGTCTGTGCTGTGTTAAGGAAATTCAGAAAGCCTCCTTTTCCCAGGAGGCTGGGAAAGGTTGTTGCCTTTTCCCAGCTTTTTTCTTCTTTTTTTAGTAGTTGTACTCCTTGTATCTTTCCTACAGATTTTGATCAGCCATTTATCAACAAGCCAGAGACCCTCCTCATCAGCAAGAAGGAGAACACTTGGGTACCATGCCTCGTGTCCATCCCAGATCTTAACGTCACACTGACCTCGGTGAGCACTTGGCTGCTGGGAGGCTGGACCGAGATGTATTGCATTTGTTCTGCATTTGTAATTGTCTGAGTGGAAGCATGACAGGCACTGCCAGGAAAGGAAAATGCATGGGATACATTTTCCATGGAAAGTACAAGCCACTGGCTTCCTCGTTTTATTTACTGGTTGAAGCTGTGTTGTCCAGACCCCACGGGTTTCCTGCCAACCTTGCTTCTCTTCCCTGGAGCTCTATGAAACAAAACAAGACTTTGTTTTAAACCCATTTCCCCACAGCATCTCCTGTTTGCCTCATCTCTGTGATCTATACCCCTCTAGGTGGTCGGCATCCCCACAAGGGAGGAGGCTGCAGCCCTGGGGCTCATGACTAAAACCAGCTCTCTTATCAGTTTGCTTTTGCCTTCCCCCTCCCCCCTTTTTTTTTTTTTTTTTTTTTTTTTTTTTTTTTTTTTTTTTTTTTTTTACAATGCAAATACATCCTTCCAGGATGAGTGTTACTATTGTACAAAGGCCTCCAGGGACACTCTGGGGGCCAGGGGCCTTTCCCTTGCCCAGGAAGGACGCTACCCAAGGTCAGCTGTCATCCCGGTGGGGCTGATGTTTGGGACATCAGCATCAGTTTCCTTAGCTATATCTAGAAATTTCCATTCCTGGAAGTCTCTGGCCCACTCTGCAGATGGGGAAGCTCATGGTGCAGGATACAGCTACTCGGGGTAGAAGGGAGGCCACAATTCCTAGATGGCAAACCTTTGGGGGGAGAGGGCAAGAGGCCAGCACAACATGATGCTGCATCATTTCTTCCCACAAAAGGGATGTGTTAGCCAGCATAAAGCCTGGGAGGGGTGGAGTGGGAATGTTGTTACACTCTGATTTCAGTTGGCAAAATGTTGATTTTTCCAGCAAAATTTTGTGATCCACCCTGATGGGAAAAGCACTTTCTGGGACAACAAGAAGGGAATGCAGGTACCCACACACTTGATCAGGGACTTATTGTATGTCCACTGTGAGACTGTAATCGACAAGAAGGTCTTCAAATCCAATTTCTTCATCATCCATATCGCAGGTGAATACTTGGGAGGTTCAGGGAAGCAGTTTGGGTGGCTCTGAAGTCCATCAGTGTGGCTCATGGGATTGTTATAGTCCTCTCTAGCTCCACAAACTCTGCATGGTGCTTATATCTCTTTTACTGTGTGTCGGGACAGAGACACACCATGCGGCAGGAGGTCATTCCCAAACCTCCTGTAACTGCACAGTCTGAGTCAAAGAGTTACTAGATCAGAAATGTCTTTTCATTCCCCCTTCTGCATCAGGGAGTGAGCTGTATGACATCCAGCTGTATCCCAAGAAAGCCATGGAGCTGCTAGTGGGAGAGAAGCTTGTCTTGAACTGCACAGTGTGGGCTGAGTTCAACTCTGGTGTCGGCTTCCAGTGGACTTATCCTGGCAAACAGGTACCACCAAACAGAGCAGCTCCCATACACTGGCCTGTTACCCTCTGAGTCAGCCCCTCCTGACCTTTCATTGTTCCTCTTCACATCATGGGCAGGGCTTTGCTTCATAATCCTAACCATGCTGTGCCTTGGACATCTTAGTCAGAGTGTTTGCCCATTTTTTTCTCCTGCAGCAGAAGGGAGACAGAAGGAAGACCCCTTTTCCTGGCAGAAAGCTCCCTCCTTGTCGAGGTGTTACTGCTCTGGGGTTCTTGGAAAACTGGCTTCACTTTCACCAGGCAAATCCAGAGCAAACGTGATTGGTTTAAAAGGAGCTACTCTAATCATAGAGCTCTTGTTACCAAGAGCCTGCAAGGTGGTCCCTTCCCCACTGTGTTTTCCCTGTCTTGAATCCTCTGGCTTTTTTAAATGGTGAGACAGGGGAGTCCCTTGATAACATCACTCAATTCATGGGGCTCCCAGCCTGGTTCCTGGGCTACAAGAGCAAAACATGCTAAGATCTGACCCCAGCCTCAGGCAGTCAGTACACAGAACGTGTGCCCTTCCATCCCTGAGGATGGCAGTCAGTTATGCGGAAGCCTGTCCAGATAGAGACAAACACTGATCATCAGGAATCTCATCTGTGCAGAGCCCATCCACACAGCCCCATGTCATTGCTGTCCTTCATCCCCGTCGTTGCTGTCATCTCCCACAGACACAGCGAGCAGTGATCGAGTCCGAGCGCCGGTCCCTGCAGACACACACAGAGCTCTCCAGCATCCTGATCCTCCACAACGTCAGCCAGCAGGACCTGGGGAAGTACACATGCACTGCCACCAATGGTGCTCAGATGCTGGAGGAGAGCACCGATGTCATTGTGCACGGTATGGCACCTGCCAGTGCCCTGCAGAGACACAGCCAGAGCCCAGCTGCAGCAGAGCCAACCCCAGACTGCTCGGGCAGAGTGGCCCCTGAACCTCCATCCACTGTGCTTTAGTGAAATCCAGCCCCCCTCCAGCCCCTCAGTCCTCCTGTGCCCCAGCACCGCACTGGGAGCAGAGTCACATTCAGCAAGGTCCCAAAAGGAAGGGAGAGAGATGCCAACACCAAATTGGCCCAAATGTGGCAGAACAGCAGGACACATATATCTTGCAGCCCTGTGGCAAATGCAGTCACTGTGGCATGGCTGGACTGAGGGGCATGACCAGCTGCAGGTGCACAAGGCACCATCTGCTTTGGGTGGCTGTTTCTTGGCAGCAGAAAGTCACAGGGCAGCCCAGCCTTCCTGCATCCCCAATGGTTCCCAAGAGAGAGCTGCCAGGATCTCAGCTGTACTGTCATGACACCCCACCTGTCCTTGGTCCTTGCTCTTGGGCCCTGTGGAGAGCAGCAGAGTTTTGTGACATCCTGTCTCTTTGAGCTGTCCTCCATGGTCCCTTTTTTCCTTGCAGAAAAGCCCTTCATCACTGTGGAGTGGAGGAAGGGCCCAGTGATAGAAGCCACTGCAGGAGACGAAGCTGTGAAGCTGCCAGTGAAAGTCGTGGCTTACCCCCCACCAGACTTCCAGTGGTAACTTAGCTTTCTTAGCTTGAGCCACCTTCTCCTCTCCTCCTTTTCTCTGTCAAATGAGGAATCCTAGCCTGGCTTCCTTGCTAGGTCTCTCTGTGGCCAAGATTGTCACAAATGTCACTTTTTTCCACCAATGGGAGTAATTTCTCCCATGTCCTGACTCTCAGCTGCACAGCCTGGCTTGGCAGTTCTGCACTCTGGAGAGACCAAGAGGAGTTCCCACAGGAGCTGTCCCTCTTGTCCCTCTGCTGTGGCAATCACAGCCGCCAAGAGGAACAGGACAGTGAGATGGGTTGTGCACCTCATCATGCTGCACTTCCATTAGAGCTGACTGGAGATGGGAGCTTTGCACCCACTCACTGCTCAGGGCAGAGCTACAACACCCCCAACCCCACACACGTCCATGTGACACGATGTGCAGACCCATAACTTGGGTCTGGGGAAGGCCCAGGGGTCTCTCCAGAGAGGTTCTCAGTGCTAGCAGGGCACACTCTGACTGCACTCTTGTGAGGACCAGCAAACCCTTTGCCCAGCTGCCAGTGGGACACTTCCTCCCCATGGCTGCATTTTCTCTCTGCCTCCCTGCAGGTACAAGGATGGAAAGCTAATTCCCAGGCAATCTCAATCTTCAATGCAGATCAAGGATGTGTCGGAGCAGCACGCTGGGACATACACACTGGTTCTGCGGAACAGGCTGGCGGGGCTGGAGAAGCACATCAGCCTCCAGTTAATTGTCAATGGTAAGGGGGGGCCAGGGCTGGAGCTGGGGGGAGAGTGCTGAGCCCATGGCCCCAGCCTTTGGGCTGCTACAAGACCAAGTCCCCACTGCTGTCCTAAAGCAGCTGGTACCTACATCACCTCTTCCTCCCCCATGGCACAATTTTGTTCCTGGCTCCCTCACTTTGGGCAGGATATGTCATTGCTTCCTGACTGCAGTTGGAGGTACTGCTGACGGTGACCCTGACTGATGCAGATGTGAGAGAAGGGCAGCTGCCACACAGATAAAGTCTTGATCTGGAGTAGTTCCTCTGGGTGGGAAGCCCCTATGGAGTTTTCCCACAGCAGAAACTAGTCCCATGCAGGAAACAGATGCCAGCTAAAAAAGTGCTGTAAGGGTACTGCTGCCTGGAGATGTGTCTCCAGCAGGCTCTGTGCTTTGAGCCCTGCAATATCCAGTCGGTTCCACTCACCAGAGAAAGGAGAAATTATGTCACTTGAATCTGCTTAAGTATGACCTGCTGTTCTTTGCAGGCCTGAATTGCCCTGAGATCCAGAGAGCTGTAGTGCCCAGGCTGTCTATAAATGAGCTTGGGGAGGGCTGTGCCAGGCCTGGGGATGCAGTGGCTGAGCCTGCAGCTGCTCACAATGTCACTCTGATCCTTGCAGTTCCTCCACGCATCCATGAGAAGGAAGCTTCTTCCCCAAGCATCTACTCCAAGAGGAGCCCCCAGGCCCTCACCTGCACTGTCTATGGCATCCCAGCACCAGAGGTGATCCAGTGGCAGTGGAGGCCATGGATGCCCTGTCGGATGTTCTCCCGACGCAGCCTGTAAGTGCCATTTCTTCCAAAACTTGTGTCTTGCCAGGCCACCATCGTGGGCTTTTTGTGACCATGGCTGTGCCCCCAACCGTGTCTCGCTTTTGCCCTCCCACCCACAACGTGGCACCCTGTGAGAAGGCAAAGTGGTGACACTTGTTGTTCATGTGGGAGTTTTGCCCAGCCGGGCTGGTCCCGGACGCCAACAGCTTCCACAGCATTCTCTGCATCCTCAGCCACCTGCATCTGTCAGTGGATGCCTATAGCCCAGCCACACCTGCAGTGAAACACTGATCACTGTGCTAATGGGGAAACTGAGGCAGATTGCAGGAGAAATTGTCACAGCCCCTTGGTGAGATCCCAAGACAGCAGCTGGGGCTCACACCATTCCTGCCCTGAGGTCCCCATGGTTTTTCTGTCCTTTGTCTTCTCCTGGGAAGCAAAAGTGCTCATAGGCAGCTGCTGCTTGTAGGGAAGAATTGCTGAATCCTGGGGAAGTACCAGATCTCTGCCAGCTGTTGGGATTTGTCAGCAGGGCAATAGGTAGACAGGAAGGGTGCATGCCCACTGCCCGTGCTCTGGGAAGCTGAGGTAGAATCAGACAGGGCTGCAGTGGCATTTTTTAATGACGACCTCACCAGAAGAAGGAAAAAGGATGCTGGGGAGTTATAGCCAGAGCAGTCAGGGTGGAGGACATCAGGGTGCCTGGAGGAAGCCAGGTCCCTCAGCCCTGTGCAGGCCTTTGCCAAGCCAGGAATGCCAGAGAGCTTCCATTGCATGCAAGTGCACTGTGGCCCTGTCAGGAAGCAGAGGGGCCCATGAATTATGAGCACTGTCTCCCAAGGCCACCATATTTCTGCCGAGCACAGCTCCAGAGGATGCAGGAGGCTTCTTTCTAGCTTCCTGTTGTTTACACAGCTCACCAGTGTGTTTGCCTCGCCAAGTGCTCTGCCCCACACTGCCAGCACACACCTTTGCTGCAGCTCCCGTCACCCAAAGCCTCTCCCTTCTCTCCCAACCCACATTTTTGGGCAGGCCCTCCCATCTTCCACCCTAACCCACATTTCAAAAGCAGCCTGCAGCATCCCAGGTCCCTGACAGATTTGGGCACTTCTCCCCACCCGCCGGTCTCAGCCTGCAGAGGGACCATTGTTCCCCTGTGAGACACCAGCAGCACCTCTACCTGGGATGTCTCCCTCCTGGCTTTTGCTAAATCAGGGGCAGCAGGAGCACGCCTGAGTGCAGAGCCCTTGGGAATTACACCCTCTGCTCCCCAGGCCAGCACCAGCTGTGATACCCCTGACTCTCAGTCCCAGCAGGGCTTTAAGGCCTTGGTGCTGAGAAAAATGACACCAAGAATTTCCCTAGGCACATGAGAATTAGCTTAACCCTGCCTTTCTCCACCCTGAGCAAGGAAAGATGAAGCCCCAAGCCTGAGGGTGAAGGCACTGTTTGGGACACCTGTATCTGTTCCCTGCTTCAGTTTTCACACCTACAAATTTTTGCCTCACTGGTGGTTGCAAGGCACTCTTATAAGGCACATCAGAATTGTGTAACTGAAAGACCCAGGAAGTTTTGCAGAGTTATAGGACAGAGCCATCAGTTCTCTGACACAAAGCAGCTTTTGCTGCCTTTTTCCCAGCTGACTTTCTCTCTGTCTCTCTCCTCTTTCCCCTGCTGGTCCTTGGCTGCTGGATTAGCAACAGCAGGCACAGGGCAGCAAGGCGCCATCAGCGGGACCGGATGCCCGAGTGCAAGGACTGGAAAGATGTGTCACAGCAGGATGCCGTGAACCCCATCGAGAGCATTGACACCTGGGTGGAGTTCGTGGAGGGGCGGAACAAGGTGAGGCTGTATTCCAAACCCATCCTGGGACAGGGAGCTGGAGACAGGCACGGGGCTCCTTTGCAATCAGCCAGGAAAAGCAGGAAAAGTGGTTTGGAAAGGAGCCTGTCAGAGACAGATTTGGGGAGGGCTTCACACCTCTGCTTCTAAAGTAAACCATCAGTGGCAGTTCCCCGCCCTGGGGCTCTGCAGTACCAGGCAGCCCCAGGGCGAGGGAGAGCTGTCATCTTTGAGAAATTGCCCTGTGTCCAGAGAGGCTCCCACTGGGGCTGGTGCTCAGGAGGGATTTCATGGATTGTTATTGAACACAGGGCATTCAGCCAGGGAACACATGTGGGACAGGTGCAATGGGGGCTTCCATGGCCATCTCTGAGCATGTTGCATGACCTGTGAGAACCAAACCCTGCAGAGCATCCTGGGCAGGAGAGCAGGAGTCACAAACTGACCAGGAAATCTCTGGCGTTGGGAAGGTGGATGTGTCTGGTGGGGCACTTCATCCAGCTGTCCCCCTCCTGGCAGGGTGAGGCTGGTTTGGAGAAGCTGGCATCCATCCACTGCAGCTTGGTGAGTGGGAGCAATGTGTACTTCACAAAGCCATTTCTCCATCACAGCATTTCCTCTCTGGAAGGAACACCTCTCCCTCGTTGCAGTGTGTGACCTGCTTGCTGCCTGTTTCTTTCTGTCTCCCGGGTAGCCATGGGTGTCAGGTCTGCCCCATGACGAGGTTCCTGTCCCCACTGGTGTCGGGCACCAGGCACTCACAGAGGGATGCAGAACAAACAAATGGGCCCCTGTTTCCGAAAGTCACTTCCTGTTTTCCTACACACCTCTAAAGGCACTTCCCGTCCCCTGGCCTGGCCAGGAGTTCATCACTCTGCCAAAAGGGTGGCAAGGGCAGATGCTTCTCCTCCCAGAGCAGCTGATGGGAGAATGAGGGATTGATGTTCCCCAGAGATCCAAGCAGGGGTGGTGGGAGCTCCTGGGTGAGAAGCCCCTGTGTCCCACTGCAGATGTGACACTTGTATTGGTCCTTTTTGATCTTTCCTTATTTTCCCCATTTTCTTTCTCCTGTTCCTCAGCTATGTCTTTCTAACTGTCCAGGAGCTTCAACTTAGGTTGTGCATCCCCACAGATGTGCAAGAACTTTGGGAGAAAAGAGCTCTTCCATTTGCAGTGGGATACTACTTCCTAAAATCTGTTTTCTCCTTCTCTCCTTGTCCTTTCTGCCTGTCTTCTCTTACCATCGTCCTGGGTTTTATTCCATCTGTAAAGGCCAGAACGAGCCACAGGATGCACAGTGCACAGCCATGCACTGCAGGCAGCAGGATGATGTTAGATCAAGAAACCCCAACTCAAACAATTCCACAGATTAAAAGAAAAATCCCCAAGAAACAGGAAAGGCAGCACACAAAAGTGCCAGCAATAAGGTCACTCTGGTTGTATGAATAACCCCAAGAAACGGAAAAGGCAATGCACAAAAGTACCAGTAATAAAGTCACTTCATCAGTGACTGAATGTATGCACTGAATGAATGACTGTTCTTCTGGTTAACACAACCTCAATGCATTGCCCCTCAGAACGGAAATGCTTCCCAAAGTCTATGGGATGTAAAGGCAAAGAAATTACCCTGTAGGAACACGTTAATTTTGCATTTTAAACACCGTCTCATAGAGGGATTTCTTCATGTGTTTAGCTTGTCATTTAAACTGGAGCCTCAAACTTCAAGTCTCCTCTAAGGGGAGTGCTTGTAACACTTTTGGTAGCTCACACGTGCTTTGTGAGCAAGGAGGAGAAGGAGAGCAGCCTTATTCCCTGACTGCTTCTCTTGGCTAATTTGGAGGCAGCATCCCCTGGGTCTGTACTCCCAGGATGGCAGCCTGGCTGTTTGCCCAATTTCAGTCATGTCTTGCTGGAGGGAGAGAGGAGGAAGCTTTTAGAACCATGTCTATGTACACTTGGAATTCAAAGAAAGATGACAGCGCTTCCTGAAGGGATGAGAGCTGGGATGTTTTCACAGGTCTGATTTCTCCTTATGAAAAAAAATGAGTGCTCGCAGGTCTGTAAATTCCACTGAACCCTGTGGGACACTAAGTAGTCACTTAACTGCAGAGGGCTCAGGGAATCAAAGTCCTGGGGTCCTTTACCTTTCTTCCCAGTGGTAAAAATAAAGCTTGGCAGGAGCATAACCGTCCTCTCAGCCCTTCATGATGTTACTGTCCCCCTTGCTGAGCACTGTCCCCATTGTGACCTGAGGGGCTTAACAAGAAGTTTGCTCCCATGAAGAAGCATCTATGCTGACTGAGCTCCGTAAAAAGATGCAGAGATTGGGAATAAACTCATGTTTTCATTGGTAGAGCCAACAGATAAAGCTTGAAATGCACAAAGGGCTGTAGAATAAGGGTCTGGTTTTGCATAACCCTTTCCCAGGGTTATCCAACAACAGCTGTTGGGGGCTTTGCGACCTGCCAGAGAGCAGCAGTGATCCTACTTCTCCTCCCTGTTGCTCTTCCTAACTCTTCCTTATGTTCTCTCCCCCCACCAGACAGTCAGCAAACTGGCCATCCAGGAGGCCAATGTCTCAGCCATGTACAAGTGTATTGCCTCTAATAAAGTGGGTCGAGATGAGCGGCTGATCTACTTCTACGTGACCAGTGAGTACTGTAAAATCCCCTCCCCCTGCACCAGCCAAGCTCTCTGCTTGAAGTAGGCAGGTCCTTAGAGCTGTCAGGTCCTGCTGTTTGCAGTTAGGATCTTAAACAGTGGAAAGCCAGCAGGAAAGCAGGGTTCTGCTGGCTGGCAAATGCCTGAAGCCCTGGCAGCAGGTAGCACAGGCAGAGTTTGGCAGGCAGACCTGAGAATGAGCTGGCACTGCTGTGCCCAGGTCCTGAAGCAGCCCTGGCAGGTCCTGAGCAGGTCTTGGACTGGGGACATCCCGCTGGCTGAGGCCGAGGCAGCTCCCTGGGCTGGGGATGTGTCTGGTCCAAGAGCATCCTCTAGTGGCACCGACCGACCCTATCCCAGGCCAGGTCCCGCTGGCCCCAGCCCCTGACAGTGATCCCACGGGATTTTGGTGATGGGAGGAAGCTGAGTTTGTAGGAACCACAGCCCAGCGGGCTGGAGTCTTGGCCCACAGGGGGCTGTATGAGCCTCCTGCCAGTGGTATCCCATCCTGGCGTGAGCCTGTCACTTGCTGATGGCACAGGGAGCCCAGCAAGGGCACAGCAAAAGCTTATCCTATGGAATGAGAATTCCATAATAAAATTCCCAGCCCAGAAGGCTGGGCTCATGGCCCTTGTAGTAATACCTGTGCTGTCAGAGCCACCAGATGTTGTGAGGCCAGATGAACGTCTTCAGTCACTGCTTCAGTAATGCTGAAGTAATGCTTCAGTAATGCTGAAGTGTTGTTATCCAGGCTGCTGTGTCACTGCCTGCACGTTGTGAAAGTGGGCATCTGTGCAAACCAGAATGCTGCAGCTGAGCTGGGAGCAGTAATTCAGCCTAATTCAGACCTCCCTGTCTTGTTTCATTTGTGACCCTATCTTAATGTCACCCTGGGAGTTGAACATATCCCGTAGCACTCGCTAGGTTGAGCTGTGGTTGCTAGCAGTCTGCATGTCACAGTTCTGGTCTACAGTGGTTTCCTTTACCCTGGCTGAGGACAAGCAGACCTCCAAGAGCTGAGCCCAAGGAGACAATTTCATTGTGTCTGGCAGCTCAGCCATGAACACTCATTCACATGTTCATTTCCTTCCTGAAAGCCATTCCAGATGGGTTCGAGATTGAGTCCCAGCCCTCGGAAGAGCCCATAGAGGGACAGGACCTACAGCTGAGCTGCAATGCAGACAACTACACCTATGAGAACCTGCAGTGGTATCGGCTGAACCTCTCCAAGCTCCACGATGAAGAGGGCAACCCCCTCGTGCTGGACTGTAAGAATGTCCATCACTATGCCACGAAGATGCAGGGGGAGCTCCGCTTCCAGTCCAATGACGCGACCTTGCTGCTCACCATCCCAAAAATCTCCCTGGATGAGGAGGGAGATTATGTGTGTGAGGTGCAGAACAGGAAGACCCGGGAGAAACACTGCCACAAGAAATACATCTCTGTGCAGGGTGAGGATCCACAGGGCTGGCGGGAGTGACAGAGGAGAGCTGGTGCTCTGATCCATCCCCAGGGGAAGCCACACAAGCAAGCTAAACTCAAGGTGGCAAAGGCAGGGCACCTGGGTTCTCAAGACACCCTTCAGCAGGGGTCAGAGACCCAAAGCCCCCCAGGAACACAGATATTCTTTTGATCAATCAGTTTCCCGTTTTCCCCTCCTCCTCTTTGTGCTGCTCCTCCAGCCCTGGAGATCCCCCGCCTCAAGCAGAACCTGACAGACATTTGGGTGAACGTCAGCGACTCCATAGAGATGCGCTGTAAGGTGGACGGCAACCACGTTCCTGAAATCATCTGGTACAAAGACGAGAAACTGGTGGAAGAAGTGTCAGGTACAGTGGGCTGGGGGTGGATCACAGGAAGGGCAGTATGTCCAGCAGCTGGAGAGCTGAACACTGCTGGATTCTGGAAGCTGTTGTGCCCAGATAAAGGCACCCCTTCTGTGGATCAGTCAGACCCGGCTCTTAATCACATTCTGTCCTAATTTGATGCAGTCTCACTGGCCAAGCCTATGCCCTAGGGCCTGGTTCAACACTGTCTGTGCTTGTGCACATTCAGCTGGAGAGCAGGGAGAGAGAAATCATTCATGTTCCTACTCTCAGCCCAGTGCCTGGCATGTCTGATTGTGCAGGGACCAACCCAGATTTCATGGAAGGAACATGCAAAGGATCCATGCAAAGGATTGCAGAGGGAAAGGAGCAGGTTCTGAAGCTGAAGCAGAACTTGACACACCAGCTGGATTGCCTGGGCACTGTCTCTATTCAGTATGTTCCATGGAGGATTTGTACCCTCCATACACTGCCTAGGGAAGGCCCCTCCAGGGTATTTCTAGGGCCATCAAGAGAAGATCTTCTACCACCTGGTCCAATGTCATTCTGCCATCTAAAATGAATCAGCCAAACAATGCAAGCCTTATTTTGAGCCTGAGTCCAGTGTACTAATCTTCCCTCCCTGTGAGTTGACCACCACAACCCTCTATGCCTTACAGGGATTGACCTGGCAGACTTCAACCAGAGGCTGAGCATTCAGAGGGTGAGGGAGGAGGATGCTGGGCTCTACCTGTGCAGCGTCTGCAATGCTAAGGGCTGTGTGAACTCCTCAGCCAGCGTCTCCGTGGAAGGTACCAGCAGCAACAACACCCTGGGGGATAGGAAGGGGTGGAATAGGAGTTGTGACCAAGCTCCCATGCCTCTTCCCTGTGACAGTGGGAGGCAGTGAAAGCCCCTTGGCCTTGCTGGTGGCATGGTGCTCTCAGAGGGAAATCTGTAGTCCAGAGCATGTTTAACTCAGGCAGACGTCTCCAGTCACCCCACATCCTGATGCAGGCCATCAAGAATGGCTGAGTTGGAGCATGGAATGGGGATCTCTGAAGCTGTGATTTCCCTCCCATCCCACAGGCTCTGATGACAGGACCAATGTAGAGATTGTCATCCTGATTGGGACTGGAGTTATTGCTGTTTTCTTCTGGATCTTACTTATCCTCATCTTCTGCAACATCAAAAGGGTATGTGACTGTCACTGCCCCAGGCAGGGAGGGTGGATATCAGGGCTTGGGGCAACACCAGTGCTGTGATGTGGGGGCTGCATGACAGCATCTGCTAAAAGGAGGTCACTGAGTGATGCTTCCAGTGCTCTCACTGCCGAAGGGTGAATAAGGACTGAGGTAAAGGAGGTGACAGCGAATGGCCTTTGCTTGAGAGGGTAGCAGGTCAAGGCAGGCAAATAATCCAAATCCCATCTGGGAGTCAGCACCCAGGGCACAGAGGGCACCTCCTCACCCTTTGTGTTGGCTGGTTTCTGCAGCCTGCCCACGCAGACATCAAGACAGGCTACCTGTCCATCATCATGGACCCTGGCGAGGTGCCCTTGGAGGAGCAGTGCGAGTACCTGCCCTATGATTCCAGCAAGTGGGAGTTCCCACGAGACCGCCTGCGCTTAGGTGAGCCAGACCCACCCCCTCCCACTGCACCCTGCAGCCAGGGCTTCCCACCAGCCCTACAAACTCACTCTTCAGGTTTCTTAAAACACCTCTGTGTATTTAATGCTTTCTCTCTGCCTCAGGCTTCCCATCCTCTTCCCCAGGCTGTCCCTAAAGCCCAGCTGTGCCTGGGAAATCTCTTTAGGTCTGACTATAGACAGGTCTGAGCCAACTGTACGCCCAGACTTCCTTAGTCTATCCACACTTTTACTACTGAAAACAGAAGATCCCTGGGCATGGTTTAAAACACATCCCCATATTATCCAAGTGGGAAATAGACAGCTGGACAGAACAGCCCCAGTTCACAGCGGGTGGACAGAACAGCCCCGAGTTCAGGACCAGGATTGCATCCATTATTGTCCTAATGCTGAGACACCTACCTGCAGCCTCTTCCCTCTGGCAGTTTAAAGGGCAGCAGGCTACCTTTGAAGCACAGAGCAGTGACATTAGTCCTGGCTGCTGTGCTGCAAGAGGTCATTTACCTTTCCCACACACAACAACTTGTTGCTCGAGGGCAACAAACAGCCCCTCACTTCTCCATGGCCATTTCCTTCCTCTGCTTTGTCCATGCCAGCTCTGTCTCAGTTCCTCCCATCGTCCTTTCTCTTATTCTCACCGACACAGCAAGCAGCCACCTGTAAAGGGCACATGTTCCACTCCTTCCTTTTCCTTTATGATGTTTTTTCTTTCTTCTTCACATGATTTCCTGATGGGATTTTTGTTTTCCTTCATTCTATTCTGCCTTTTCTGGTCCTGCCTTTCTTCACACTTACTCTCCTTGTCCATAGGTAAAGTCCTGGGTCATGGTGCCTTTGGGAAGGTGGTGGAAGCATCAGCATTTGGGATCAATAAAAGTAACAGCTGTGAGACTGTAGCAGTCAAAATGTTGAAAGGTATGTGAACAGTGAAGCAAAGCATTCAATTTGTTTAGACAGCAATTAATGAGGCACCAGCCAGGGAACATTCACCCTGTAAATGCCTGTCTTCTAATTAATGGCTTCTTGGCCTCACCACAGTTGATCCTCTTTGGCTTCATTCAGCTCCACTGGGAGGCTGAAGTGGCAGAATAGACAGCAAGGACTTGGGGAACTCAGCTTTCAAGTAAATTTAGCTGTCTGCAAAGGCAAAGAATGAAATCTGTCTCAAAGGACAAAAAAGAATCCAGAGACCCCTTTGGCATGCCACTGAAGGAAGTGTTGCTCCCAGTTGCCTTCTTCCAAGTGTGCCTGTATTTTGTGTTTATGGGCCAGATTCAGAGCTGGGTAAGGAAGCATGTTGCAGCTCTTATCCAGCTCTGAGGGCTAAATTGGCTATGCATGCAAAGCCTGATCTATCCAGAGTGAGATTTTAAACTTTTATAGCCATGCTTTCAAACAGGCATCCAAAACATTATTCTGTAATTTGGCACCAAACAAAACACCGAGGCAGTCTCTGGCCAGAAGTAGCCTTTACATGGAAATTGTGTCACGGCTCGTCTAAACAGTATTTACTGCTGTAAGTGTACAGATCATCTGCACAGCAGAGGGGAGCCTGGTGTGCAAGGTTGCTTTGCAGTTTTTTGAAGCAAGGCTCTTACCTAACCCATCAGCTGCAGCTCAAGAGGATGCTTCTGTCTCTCTGTCTAAATTTACAAACGCTCAAGTAAGACAAAATGCATATGGGGACGCTGAGAAGTATGGACAAGGCACACAAAACCAGAGAACACACCCTGGGGGTAAAACAGAGGGTCAAGAATTGATGTGAATTGGACACCTGAGAGAAGGTGCAGTACAGAGAGATGGCAGGAGCATGACATTGTGTTTGCTATTGAAGAGGAATCATCAAAAGATATCTGGGTTTTCGTTGAGACAGCTTCTATCTTCAATTGTGATAAAAAGAATCAGATGTCTTTTGTTCCTAATTCTCTTTCAGATTGTTTCATGGCTCGTTATCTCTGTTCGGAGGCCAAAAGGGCAGAGATTCAAACGGGTGCCTCCCAATGAAAGTCTCAAGTGATGTTTTTCACTGCACAGCTATCATAAAGAAAAATCTGTTGGGCACAGATTGTATTGTCCTTTGTTCTGGGTCCCTACACTTACAGAGAGCACCTTAAGTGTTACAGCAGGGATCCTGGGATCTCCAGACAAGGCTCAACATTTCATGTGGGAATATGCAATAACAAAATGTACTGAGGCTTTGAGGTCACAGCTTCCTCAGCAACACTCACATTAACATGCTGCTAGAGAAGGGTGGTGAGGGGGAGTGAAAAGCTGTGAGGAGGTGTCATGACATGGTCTGTGTGTTTCCAGAGGGAGCTACTGCAAGCGAGCACAAGGCACTGATGTCAGAGCTGAAGATCCTCATTCACATCGGGAATCACCTAAACGTGGTGAATTTGCTGGGTGCCTGTACCAAACCCAATGGTAAATATCCCAGGGGAGCAGGCTGTGCCTGTTCCCAAAGATCAGAGCTTGTCCCCTGTATGTTTTTGCTGTCCACATATGTGAGTGATCACAGGGACCTGTGGGGAAGTTTTTAATTAATGTGTTTGTGTGCACTCAGAGCAGATGTCACAGTTTAGCAGGGCTGCACATAGCACAAATTGTGGCAAATTCTCACCAACTCAAACCCTTACCTCTTGCCCTAACCTTTGGTCTCTTCTCACCAGGTCCACTCATGGTTATTGTTGAGTTCTGCAAGTATGGAAACCTCTCCAACTACCTCCGGACCAAGAGGGAAGGATTCAGTCCTTATAGGGTGGGTAGCTTCCTTTGCCCCTAGGGACCTGTCACATGTCTAGGGAAGGAAGACTCATACATGATCTGACAATGTAACAAAGATACCCTCTGTCCTTCTTTCTGCAATGGCAGATGCTTCCAGGCCAGAATTGCAGTTAAAGTACAGGAAGAGATTATGCAGCTCATGGGTGCAGGGGTTAGAGTGTGCTTTGCCTGCTGAGGGTTTTGGTTTGGTCCCTTGCCAGGAGAAGTCTCCCAGACTGCGTATTCAGGTGCAGTCCATCGTGGAGGCAGTGAGAGCAGACAGGAGGAGCCGCTCTGGGACCAGTGACAGCGCTATCTTCCACCGCCTGCTGATGCACAAGAGCCGCACAGCACTGCCCATCCAGGAAGGTAACACTCCAGCCTTGGCAGCAGCTCCTCACCTAGACCACCAAAACTATGCCAGGCTTGGCTAACTTGGGCAGGGAATATCAGTGGGGAGCGGGGACCCAGCCTTGGAACTGATTGCTCTTGCATGGCAGTTCCCTGAAAAGGGCTATTATATCATCTGTTGCCTCTTGTAATAGACACCAAAAACCCAGAAGGGAGAATTAAAATCCCTTTGGGTACTTTAGCCTGAAGAAAGGAGAATTGAGGGGGATCTTGTGGAGTCTTCCCTAGGACAGAAATAATGAGCTGGCCTTCAAAGCCCCTTCCCCACAACTCTCTCTCACAACATGTGCTGGAGGCTAGACTCTTTCTCCTCACACTTGAGCAGGTTCCTGCCTTGTGCCTTCTGCCATCTAAGCAGAAAATCTTGGAGGGGAGCTGATTACTCCACTTAGAGCTGAGGACTAACTGTTTATCACTGAGAAATGGCTGTATCCTGCAGTCCCTGAGAGTGGCAAAGAGGACAACAGACCTATTTTGTCTAATCATTTTCTGTTATTTCTGGACAGTGGACGACTTGTGGCAAAGTCCCTTGACAATGGAAGACCTCATCTGCTACAGCTTCCAGGTAGCACGTGGCATGGAGTTCCTGGCATCCCGAAAGGTGAGTTCAGCCTTTCCTTTGCTCACCTGATCTTTTGTGCATGCCTGATGAGAGAGACCTGACTACAGCCACCTTTCAGGTGACACACAGAAAGATTCAGTGATCTGCCTCACACTCCTCAGGAAATCTGAGACAAATGTGTATACATAAAGCTGGGGAATTAGTTCTCTTGCATTTCAATCTCTCCTTAACCACCCCTTTTTGAAATTTTTATTTTTAGCTTCTTCCCATTTCTGCCATTCCCCCATTACAGCTCATGCTTACAGGGGAAAGAAGGTGCTGTACACTTTCTGATTGTGGTTTCTCTCCCTCTTATTTTGCCTCTTCCTCTTTGTGTGCCCTCAGTGCATCCATAGAGACCTGGCAGCTCGCAATATCCTGCTGTCAGAAAACAACGTGGTAAAGATCTGTGACTTCGGCCTGGCCAGGGACATCTACAAGGACCCCGACTATGTCAGGAAAGGCAGTGTGAGTGCCATTTTCTCAAACCCTTTACAAATTAGGCCCACTTGATGAAAATATGAAAAAGCAGGAGTGGAATTACTTGCATGGCTGGGACCAGAAGCCACTGGATCAATGACACATGTCCTGTCCTCCTCCACCAGCAGATCTCTATCTCCTTCCTTCTGCCCCTCAGCCTGTCATTAACTTACTCTTCCTTATACTCTTTCATCCCCCTTTCAGTGCATCTGTCCCTCTCTCTGACCTAACCAATTCCTCCATGGAGAGAGGAGCAGGGCTATTTGCTCTGATTTCCTTTCATCCATTTCATCCCTTTGCTACAACAAAGATTGTCCTGGGACATGTTCACAACTGAACATTTGTGCCTTGCCTCTCCCTCCTGCAGGCCCGTCTCCCACTGAAGTGGATGGCTCCAGAAAGCATCTTTGACAAGGTCTACACTACCCAGAGTGATGTCTGGTCTTTTGGGGTCCTTCTCTGGGAAATCTTCTCACTAGGTGAGTGCTAATGAGGGTCTTGTGCTCTACCCACGTAGCAGTTTGTGGGTGTGTCTGTGCAGGACAAACATTCTGAAGCACATCTAAAGACTCATGGGAAGTGACATCGATGTAGGCAAAAAAAGATATGGAGGCCATATCCACCCATGAACAGAGTGATGGAGACACAGGCATGCAGAGATGGCCTCCAGCTCACTGAGGCAGAGAAGCCTGACTCAGGCAGCACCAAGGATTGGTCTGTGTATGAGTAGTGACCACATCTCTCAGTGTTCTGGGATGAAAGGCGGTCTCAAAAGGGCAGTCTCAAAAGGACTGGTTTCTGATGGCACATTTCATGTTCCTACCCTTCTCTGAACCTTCTTTAGGGGCATCTCCATATCCTGGAGTCCAGATCAATGAGGAGTTCTGCCAGAGGCTCAAAGATGGTACCAGGATGAGAGCCCCAGAGTATGCCACAGCAGAAATGTGAGTCAGAAACCTCAAGGATTCCAGCATTGGTCAGAGCAGAGGCCTCTGTGGGAGGGCAGAAACCTACCAGATCCCAGCACAGAGCAGAACAGACCCCTCTGTGGGATGCAAACCATTATCCAGGATGGGGGATGAGCCAACACATCCTTCACTCTAGGCCATTGCCTGGAGAGCAAGGCAGATGGATCCTGATCAGAGTTTTCTAGGTGTCCTTGCATGCCTGTGTTGGATGGGTTTGTAAGTGAGCGCTGTGCATTCCTTCTCTGAAGGGTATCAGAGGTGTTCTGAATTAGCTCCTTGTTCCCTGTTACAATGAGTGGATAACAAACCAACACCCTGCCAGTAAGTCCACCTGGCCAGTGTGCTAGGGAGGCCAAGCTTTCCTTCACAGTGGCTGTCCCAATGGGCACATGTGGGTGGGAGCTGTGGAGGGGGGCAGGAGGGGATTCCTGTGGTGTAAAACCAGCATCTCTTCTTGGCAGCTACCGGATAATGCTGAGCTGCTGGCATGGTGATCCCAAGGAGAGACCAACTTTCTCCGACCTTGTGGAGATACTGGGGAACCTTCTTCAGGAAAATGTCCAGCAGGTAAAAACCTCTCTGTGTCCCTGCTCTGCTCCAGACAGCTCTTTCTTCTGTCATCACCAGCTTCCTCACTGTGCCCTCAGCTGACCCCATGGTCAATGCAATACGTTTGTGTAGGCCTCCAACAACACAGATTCCCGAGTCAGAGGTCTATTTCCCAGAGCTGTTGGAGAACTCATTTCTGCAATAGCCTTTTAGCTGCATTCTCATAAAACTCTGCTCCTTGCAGGGCAAAAGCTCTCTTAGTCGTCATTCTAGTAGTTCCATCCTAATCCCCAGATGATTATTTGAAATTCTTCAGCTGAGTCAAGGCTCTGGTACTTCTGCCTCCCACATGCCTGCATAATGAAAACCAGGACTTGACCAGGGTTTCTGAAACTGTCCTCAGATTGAAATGTCAGGGCCATGTGAAGCAAACAACTGTTACATTACAGCAGTCAGTAATACAGATTTCTTTGAACGTATGACTAATCACTTCCATGTGGTAACTCACCAGGACATTTAGCTGTGATGAGCATGCAGCTCTGATTTTAACTTTTTCTTGATGTTCCCTTTCAGAAAATGATAGTTAAATGCTTGAGTACTGTCTCATCCTGACATTCCTGACTTTAACCTTTCAGCAGTGGTTCCCGGCACAGGCATGACTAAGCCACAAATGACATTGCCCTGGAGCACAGTACTCTGTCCATGTAAACTAGAGAATTATGGGATTATTATGGGCAGTTGTTTTCCTGCTCACACACAACTCCATGCATCACTCACAGCTACTTAACACAAAGGTCACAGGAATCTCCAGCCAGATATTTTGTCCTAGACAAATAAAATTTACAAACCAGAAATTTTCCTTCCCAGCTCTGACAACTTCTGCCTGTGGAGCCTTTTCTTGTGGGAAAGTCCTCCCCTTCTTGTAAGGCCATTTACTGTTCTTCCTACCAGGAAGGGAAAGATTACATCCCGCTGAACGACTCTCACAGCTCAGAAGATGATGGTTTCTCCCAGGTGCCTTCCTCTGCCCAGCAAAACTCAGACGAAGAGGACTTTGACATGAGGATACGCTGCCACAGCCTAGCAGCAAGGTGAATCCCCTCTGAAAAAGGCAAAGAGAGCCCAGCAGGCAGGGAGAAGCTTTATCTGTAAGGGAGCCTGAGGGGTATGGGGAGAACCCAGATGTTCAGAAAATTCCAGATGATAAGGTGTGATCCAAACATTTGGGCCATAGCTTCTTCCTTATAAAACTAAAATTACTGTATTTTGCTCATGAGGAAGTTCTGATTTGTAAGCTTGTCGCATTCCTTCTCCTCCAGCTATGCTGCCAGAGTATCATGTAAGGAGCTTCATCTTATCTGTTCCTAATTGACCCAAACAATTAGTCCCAGGTCTCTCCTCTCTGGCAAACTATGATAATGTGATGCCTGGGATCTCTGACATTTTCTGCTTATCTCATGTGGAGAGGTTATTGGGGCCTGATTCAGACAGTCTAGTCTCCACTGCAGAAGTAGTATGGGGTTAAGAGGTCTAAGGTGACCCCATTACCCTCCCCAAATCCACCATTTGGGTCATCCTTCTCCCTGCTTACTTTGGTTGCACAGTGAGGAGGTTGAGTTCAGGTCCTGTTCATTCAGGACATTGACTCTTGCCTTTACTGAATACTGTATGCTTGTGTTGGCAGATACTACAATTGTGTCTCGTTCCCTGGTTGTTTGACGGGAGGAAATCAGATCAGGTGTCCATCCAGGATAAAGACATTTGAAGAGTTTCCCATGACTCACACAATGTACAAGGCACACCCGGTGAGTAGCATCTGAGTGGATTTGAGCAGGGGGCAGTCTTTTCTGACATGTTTACTGTTAAGACTGTGGAAGGAAGATCACTCCTATCCTTTGTCAGTCTGTCTGTGTCATTCCTGTTTGGTCCATCCAGTCCTATGCACATTCATTTCTTCATCTGGCACACAGGGGTTTCTCTCCAGTACGATTCACACTGCCTTAGTGGGAAACAGGGAGGTTTGATATGCAAGTGGGGGGACTATAAAGGACATCAGAGCAGAGCCTGCTCTTCACCCTCTCAAAACTGTGAACACAACCTGGTTAAGCACACTGAAATTCTGCCAGGACTAGGTAAACCCATAGTGCTTATCTGCAGCTCCTGTACCTTGATCCACATGGCAGTGTGCAGTAGGGACACTCCAGGTCTCTCTGAACTGCACTGGTACTGATATCTCCTCTAGCATCAGAACTGAAGTCATACCTTTAGTCTCAAAGGGAAATATCACCTCTCACAGATTTGATGGTAATACATCTTCCAGCCAGGGAGCACTCTTTTTTTATTCCCCAAAAATGGCACAGAACTAAGCACACAAATCTTACTTTTTTATGTGTTGCTTTTTAAGAAGGTACCTAAGAAAATCAGATACAGCAAAACTATGGAGCATGCTGGTAAAGTGCTCCTACCTCTTCTTCCCCATCACACAAACACACAATCTCATCTCCTGAATGATTTCTTCTCCCTTCCAACTCTGATCAGTCGACAGGGATGTTACTGATAACTCCTGTTGCTTCCTTCCAGGACAATCAGACAGACAGTGGGATGGTTCTGGCATCTGAGGAATTTGAGAGGATAGAAAACCGACACAGAAAAGAAGGTGGATTCAGGTACTCCTTAAGCCTAGACACAGAGGCCTCCCTGCTGCCAAATGCAGTGAGACCAGGAGGCAGCTCCTGGTATCTCCCCATAGGCTGCACTGCTTGAAGCTTTCAGCTATGGGCCCTGAGCCAGATAAGTCCTTGTACTCCTTAATGAGAGGCAAAACACAGGAAGAACAGACAAGCCTGCTGTTTTCTAGGGTTTTAAAATATAAACTCTGCCCATGGATGAGAATGTGCCTGTTAAGATAATCAGACACAGTGGAGTGATGGTGTTAATGAGACTGTTAATGCTTACTGATATTTTCTGGTGAAATGTATCAGGTGGTGAAATGTATCAGTGGCAGATGAGATGGGCAGAAACTATGTGGCCACCACCTTCCTTCCTCAGCCCTGACCCATGGGGTACAGGGCCCTGATGTGGTGGTGCAAGGATGGGACAGGCCTTAGGAATTCCCATATGCTGACATGGAGTGTGGCAGGTTGAGCGGGCACTCTGAGAGCTGAGGTTGTTATGGATGGTTATGTCCTTGACCCAGGCTTTGAAACTGGGTGAGATCCTGTGCAGCTCATCTCTGCCAGAGCAGGCTGAGACCTTGTCTCTGTGACAGTGTGTTGAGCAAGCCATGTCACCTCATATGTAGACAAGGCCAGTCCCAAGCCTCTTCCTCACCTCCTCTGCCTCCCAGCATCAGATTGGACTGGTCATTGTCTTCTCTCTTAGTCACAGCCCTGTGGCCTTTCTGCTCTTGTATCAAGCCGTCTCCTGCTTCTTGTCCTTGTCCTCTTTTCCCTAAGGCATGTTCCTGTTGTTTCCTACACCTGGTGTCCCATCTCCTGGAAGACACTATTCTTAAATCTCTTCTTGAATGTGTCCCTGCCCTTGCTCTTGTGATTGCTTGCCAGTCACCTGATATTGGCAGGCACTGAGATGGGACATATGATTTCTGCCCACATCTTCATCATCTTCCTTTGTTTCCTTTGCCCCATCCTGGCAGTTGGTTTGTATCAATTTCTGTCATTCCTGCCAGGTACAGAAGCAATTAAGGCAATGTCTCTTGTCTCTCCCTACTTACTCATTGGGGTCCCAACCCTTCCCTGTATTTCAAAGGTATCCTAAAGGTATCTAGAAGAGCTGAAGTAAGTGTGCCAGGTTATGTGTAGATTTGTCACAAAACATACAGGCTGTGCTTAGACTTAGAGCAAGGCCTGGGTTTGTGCTTTGAAATGAAGATGCAAGTCCATTCCTGACCCTGTCTCTGCCACATGCATTAGAAGATGAGATTTTCTGAAGCTGGGATCTCTTTAAGCAGAATTGAGGCTTTCTAGGAGTGCCAAGGTTAATTCTCTGTGTCTCTCCCTCACAGCAGTAAAGGGCCCAGTCGAACCGTGGAGCTGTCAGGGGAGCAGTCGGACCTGCGGGGCAGATGTCGGCCGTCATACGGGTCCCAAGTCGGAGGCCAGACTTTTTACAACAGTGAATATGGGGAGCTGTCGGAACACTCTGAGGATGGCAGCTGCACCCCGCTTGGAGAGGGGGCCAGTCCCCCCACTCTCCACGCTTCCTTCTTCTCTGAGCAGTACTAATGGCACCAGGCCCTGGAGGCGACTGCCAAGGCAACCCCCTCTCACCCTCCAGGCATGTCATCAGGGTCACTCAGAGCTTCGCCTTCAACCTCTGCCCAAACCAACAGGGAACCTGCCCCAAACGGATGGGGAACACCGATGTCCTTGGAACCACAGCGTGAACCATGCAGCACCTCCAGCTGCAGCCTCCCTGTGCCGCGACTGGAGAGAGCACCTCACTGATTCCTCATGTTTCTTTTATTGCTGCACCTCAGACAGATGCATTCTGCCAGAGAGTGGGTGCCTGTGTTCAGCACTATGGCACCTTCTGCCTAACATCCAGCCTCCGCTCAGATCAACTTCCCATTCAGAAAGCCCATTTCAGGTCAGATATAAATAGATCTGTCTTAGTCTCAAGTTTCTTCCTGGTGTGCAGCCTGAATGTTTTTCCTTGGATTGCTTCCTCCTCCCCTCATCATGATGTCAGCTGCTGAGCTGTGGAGCAGAATCAAAGGGAAGAAATCCCTAGTGGTATTAGCATCAAGAGCAGGACATTTTTAAAGAGGTGTACAGAGAGATCCCGAGGGATCTTTGTAAATGTTCATGCATGCTGCTCATCCTGAGTAGGTGCCAGCCTCTCCATCTTCGCTGCAAGCAACACCCACACCCTTCTCATCTCTGCTGGGGGGAAACGTGTCAATCTGCCTTATCACTAAGATTATTTTAGCCATCTCAACACAGCTAGTGCTGACTAGGTCATCAGCTGATGGCTAAAGTGCTCCCAGTGAGATAAACAGCATTTTTTTTGCAGGCTGTGTGGAAAACAGATTCTTTTATGATCTCTGCTGGGAGCAGGCTACTCACAGGTCTGCTGCTTTTGCCTTCCCCTTCTTCCAGAATGGTGCTGAGATCATTTGTTGTTTGAGTGAGAAACTAAAGCAAAGCTAGGTTAATTTGAGCTGGCTTCTAAACATAGAGTTTGCTGGGAGCAAAAAGATCAAAAGGGCAGCGAGTTAAATGTTTATTTTCAAGCTGCTGCAAAGCGTTTTGGAAACAATGGAAGAAACAGTGCTCCAGCAATAAGGTGCTCTGGGTTGCATCCCCTTGTGTGTTGACATCACTGAACACATGGAGCCCAGCACCTGGCCAGGGTTTAAGCCCTGATTCTCCTGGATGGACAATTCTGCACCATGACCTTTCCTGTCTCCCAGGTTCCCTGACTCAAAGGAGGCACTCTCTGCTCAGCAGGCTCCTCTCCAGTTTCTTTTGCAGAGCTTCCAGCAGAGCATACCTGACTCCAGAGGATTAAGAAACAGTTATTTGCTGAGGAAACATCTCCTCACTTTGGTCTTTTGTTTCTAAGCAATACCATGCGAATTCAGAGCTCTGGGGAACCTCTGCAGCCCCTCTCTATAGATTTCTGTACTGCTGCCTCACCACTTCCCACCTACTTCTTTCCATCCTGCTCCCAATCCAAGAGCTCAGCCACAGAGCACAGTTACATCACCGCCTCAGGAGTCTGGGTGAAAATGCTCGTTTAAACAGCTTGTCATCATCTCTTCTCCCACATGCCCATGGCTGGCAGAGCTCTGTGCACCAGGACATCTCAGCACCAGGGAATTACTGCTTGTGGGCCACACCTCTGTCACAGAGCCAAGGGTTTGGACTTGTAAAACTGTGTTTCCTGTCAGATGTACAGCTTTCCCAAACTGTATTTCTTTTCCAGCAGAGGGTTTTACGCGTTTCCTGACGTAAGCCTGTGAGTCCTTATGGATGGTGTTGCCAAGTCTTAATTATAGTTCTCCACACAAGTGTAATGGGGAGATTTATTTAGCACATGAGAAAAGCACGCCTGTCATTCAGACTCTCTAAGCCTGTGCAGCTCGTTCAATGTTCCACTCCCTTTTTGTGTCAGCAGGATGACATGGCTGCAATTCCCATGGCAAAAAAGAGGCACAAAACCAGACCAGCTTGAGCCAAACTGGCTCAGGATGTGGAATTGGAAACTGCATATGACAATGAATTCCCCGACTTCTACTGGTGTTCCCTGAAGCTGCCAGGAATTTAAGCATCTTTAAGTAATTGTTACAACTCAGTAAGAATCCTCTGGCAGGAGTTGCTGGAGAGCCAGGATAAGGAAGTAGGACAGCCAACAGGGTATAGGCCGGATCAAATTCTCCTGCCCTCATCTTGCCCTGCTTTTTGAACTGGTGGTTCCCTTGGCAGAAGGAAGGTTCCATGTGACTTGTGCTGCTAGAGGTTTCCACTGGTATTGACAGGGGTAGAAGGTGACTAGCTGAGCTAAATTCAGGCTGCTCGCTGGGTGATGTGCATCCATAGGACCCAGACTCTCTTGTTTGCAGTGCTCCATGAAGAGTTCTCTGCCTGGAAACAGCCCCATCTGAGAGAGGGACCAAGAACAAAATAACAGTTAAAACACAGAATTTCAAAGTAGCTGTAAGCCCCTGTCCATATGTCAGGGATAGGTATGTGTCAGCATAGTATGACATTTTCTGAGCAGTGGCAGGATTCCTCAGCAGAAAGGGGACAGAGATCTTAGTGTCCAGGCTGGTTGTCAGCATGGACATCCAGCCAGTACAGCTGGACCTTTTCTCTAAGTTTACCTGTAAATTGCTCGAAGCATCCTTGTAGAGAAGGGCTATGATGTTTAAACCATTGTTAATGATCCCCTGCTCCAGCCTGGAGAAAGCACTTCTGTGTCATCTGAATTTTGAACATTCAACTCCACAGAAGTTTATTTTCTTTTCACATGTCTTGCACCATCTAGATGGGGGGGTGGAATCAGATCCTATTGTGTCCATGTCAATAGCACTGCATGAACAATGCAGCCTGATAGGAGGAAAAGCTGGCTCCTCTTCAGGCACTCCTGCTGATGAAGAACAACTGTAGTGTGGGATATTGAAGAGCTGTTGAGACAATTTTACTTTTACTCTCTAAAGGTATGCTAAAATTAGATGTGCAAACCTGATAACCCTTCCCATTCTCTTGAATTGTTTCTGGCTTTTTATTTTTACAGTCTCCAGATAAGCATGAATTGAAGCTGGTCTGTTTTGATTTTAAGATGTGAGACAGGAGTGTTGTCTATCTTTCCACAGCAGCAAGGGAGTATTTCAATGTTTAAAACCCAGGTTTCGATACTTATGCCTGCTCTGTTCAAAACTGCACTCCCTGTTTTGTTTTGTTTTGTTTGGGCTTCTTACTGGAACTCAACATTGAAGCTAAGCTATTTATCATCATCACCTTCCTTTGAAATGGCTGCTTCCACTCTATGCTCAGTCTCACTTTTCTTTACAAAGTGTTGGGGTTGAGAGGATATTCCTCCCTCCTGAAAACAGTGTTGGGTCCCCTACTTGCAAATACACGTGTCTCTGAAGAAAAGCCTGTGTATCAAGTAACACTACATTTATATTGCAATATTTTAAGCTGGTACCTGTTGTTGCTCTAGCAGCATTCAATGTTTCAGTGGGCTGCCTTTGAAGCAAGTAGGCTAAAACAGGGGTTTATGTGTGAGTACAAAGCATGGTTTGTATGTGTGTGAGTGTGCTGTGGGTGAGTGTGTGGGTATTTGCACATGAGTTTTCCTATCAGTGAGCGTATGTGAGTGACTGTAACTCACGTTGAGTCTTGTCTCTGGAAGTTCATGGTTATATATCAAACCAGTTAGAACAATGCTTCCTTTCCTCTCCTCCTATAGTACTTGTTATCCTTTGTCATTAAGAGTTTTGTTGTAATATCTAAATGTGAAAATGAATAAAGTAACAACTGGCAGCTGCTCTCTGGTTCCTGGGGCCACCTCTGCCCCTCGGGCAGCCCAGCCCCTGCCCAAGCCATCAGCACATTTTGGGTTTATTATTTTTACTTTTGTGTCCATTTTGCATTTCCCTGCATCCTCTCAGAAACAGCTGGATCTTGTGGCGTCTCCATCCAGGATGAAACTGTCTTTTCTCATGGTGTTCTCTTTGGCTAAGCTCGGTGGCAGAAGCAAACACAGCACCCAGCCCTGTGCCCCAGATTCACGACCCTTCCCTGTCACTTCAGCCCTGGTGGTCTCAGCCCTGGAGGTCTCCAGCTTTCCTGTCCTCATTCACCACACCAGGGGAACCAGAGATCCCCAGACCCCCTTGTCCTCAGGGAATCAAACCCTTCCCGGACGCCCTTTCTCAAGGTCTCACCACCCCCCAGACTCCTGCTCTCTTCATGGTACCAACCCCTCACAGACCCTTCTTCTCCTCAGGTCATCAACCCCCCAGGACCCCTCTCCTTCTAAGGGCACCCGACCCCGGCTCAGACGCCTGTTCTCATGGCACCGATGGACCGGACCGGACAGGATCCCCTTTGCCTTTATGGCACCGAATTCCCGCCCGGTTCCCCTTCTCCTCATGGCACTGACACACCTGACCGAACCTGACCGGATCCCCTTTGCCTTTATGGCACCGAATTCCCTCCCGGTTCCCCTTCTCCTCGTGGAACCGACACCCCGGACCGGACCGGCTCGGACCGGACCGGACCCCGTTTGTTATTATGGCACTGAATTCCCTCCCGGTTCCCCT
>CM031869.1:6882548-6923055 GCA_018697195.1 Certhia americana
CACCGACACCCCGGACCGGACCGGCTCGGACCGGATCGGACCCCGTTTGTCTTTATGGCACCGAATTCCCTGCCGGTTCCCCTTCTCCTCATGGCACTGACACACCTGACCGGACCTGACCGGATCCCCTTTGCCTTTATGGCACCGAATTCCCTGCCGGTTCCCCTTCTCATGGCACCGACACCCGGCCCCGTGCAGGCCCCTGGCGCTGCCATCGGCGGCCCGCAGGTGGCGCCCTGCCCCCGGCGGCCCCGGCGGGAAGATGGCGGCGCGGCTGTGGCTGTGTCACGGCAAAGCCAAGGGCGGGAGCGACACAGGGCCGGCGCCGCGGCTGAACGGGGTGTCCGCTCTGAAATGGGACACAAGTGGATTCATGAGCATTAAAAAAAAAAAAAAAAAAAAAAAATCACCAGGAATTCAATGAACGCTTGGGCACAGCTCCCTCGTTACCCTTGGGTGGGCCTGTGAAGGCATCAGCACCATTTGTCTGACTAAAATAATGTTCCCCTGAGGAGCCGTCAGTGGCAGCTGAGGGGACAGAAGGGGGAGACCTCCGCTCCTCTCCATCGCCATCCCTTCATCCAGGTTCACCATGGGGTGAAAGCATCCAAAAGGACCTTTTAATTTTCCTTTCCCCATCCAGGGGCCTGCCCATCTGGAGAATGAGGAGATTGAAGATGTTCTACTGATGAAATATCCTATTTTGGTGCATCCTGGAGAAGTGCTTGGCTACTCCTCTTTTGGGGTCATGAGTAGTCCTCCTTGGCTGCTCCCCTCCTTCCTTCCAGCCCATCCATAGAGCATCCATAGGACAGGCTGGGAGGCAGGTGAGGAACATGTGAGCAGGGATGGGGATGGGGATGAGGATGGGGATGAGGATGAGGATGAGGATGGGGATAGGGATGGGGATGGGGATGGGGATGGGGATGGGGATGGGGATGGGGATGGGGATGGGGATGGGGATGGGGATGGGGATGGGGATGGAACCAAGGAGGTAGCCCTCACACAGGCATTGGAGCACCTCTCTCCATATAAACGCAGCCGACAGGAAACCAGACAGAGCAAAATAAAACCCAGCTATTTCATGCAGTTAGCAAAGAACTGGGGGTGCTCTGGCTGGGCCCCTTGTTTTACTTCTAACATGGCCAGTGAATGCTTCCTCAATGCTTTTCAAAAGTGCTTTGAGATCCTTCTCTGAAGGTCAGCACAATGATAGAGAAAAATCCTTCAGGCTCCCAGGACTTCTTGGCCCCTTCTGAGGACATTTCAATAAGGCAATAAAGCACATGAGTTTGCATCAGAATGATGCAGAGCTCTTAGTGCTGAGAAATCAAAGCAAGAAAGCTCCAAAACATGTTCTGCACACTGCAGTGTGTCAGCCACAGCTCTTGCCCTCCAGCTGTGGTGAAAGTTTGGGTGAAATGAGGAGGCAATCAATAGCATGTGGTTCCTCACCCAGCATGTACCAAGAAGGGCAAAATTAAATTTTAAAAAATGTAAGCAGAACATTCAGTTGCTGCTTCAGAATTATTTCCTGGATTGTATTGACATTTCTACAGAGCTTTGCAGAAACGGCTTCTCAGAGGATTTTACAGAACTACACATGCCTTTAGCAGAGTCCATAGGTCCCTTCTGCTCTGAGATGCAGGTTTGCAAGCATGCTGCTTTCCTCAGAAATGGAACAGGTCTCTCCAAGGGCAGGATAAAACTACTTGCATCTCAATGAAACAAACAGACTGTGCTTTGACAGTGTTATCTTACGTGTGTGTGTGTGACCAGGTGCATCACAAATAATAAAATGCAAAAGCTCACAAGAAAACAGGTTAATAAGATGCATAGGTTAAACACCAGGCTTGTCTGAGGGCCTTCCCTTGCAGCTGAGGAAGTCACCAAGGAGACCATATCTCAAAAGAATAGGTCCACAGCCATTTTTTCCAAAACTTAGGGGATATTTTAAGTCACAGTCCTGCAGTAATTGTTCTCTTTGATGTAACTAATTTTCAGTTAGTTTGCCTTGCAAAATCCAAGGAGGCCATTACACTATTTTGTTACATCTCCCAAGAGGCCGAAATCCTTAAAACTATGTTAGTTGATCATTCATCAAAATTTGTTTTACAGTATTTCCATGGATTAATATTTATTAACGATGTTTGAGTATTTGTACAGTTTCCCATTGTAGTATGCCAGAAGCAAGTAACATCAAATGGTAGGAATGACCAGATTCTGACACACAGGCTGTGCTGTTCCTGCCCCAAAAGCCCGTTCAGTTCCACCTGCACAGACTGAACACATCCCACCTGGTTTTCACACACACAGCTCTTTCAACCCGATTTCTGACATGCCTTAAAACTCATTTTATCTTTTTTGGCGATCAGCACTCCTGAACTGGAAATATTTTTCTGAAAAGATTCTGAGGAGCCACGTGAGCCTGTATGCGTCCCAACATCTTAAGCTACACCAGGGAAGGTTTAGGTTGGATATTAGAAAGACTTTCTTCACTTCAGAAAGGTGATTAGATATTTGAACGGGCAGCCGAAGGAGGCGATGGAGTGACCGTCCCTGTAGATGTTTAAGGAAAGACTGTACGTGGTACTCAGTGCCATGGTGTAGTTGACACGGTGGTGTTAGGTCACAGGCTAGACTCGATGAGCCCAGCGGTCCCTGAGTGGTTCTGTGATGCTGTGATGCAGCTCCTGACGGAGCCGCAGGTGTCTGAAGCCCGCTGTCATTCCAGCCACCGCCGCTCCCAGCTCCCACCGGCCCGGCCACGCCCACAATGACATCATACACACTGACCCCGCCCTTTGGGCTGTCCCCGCCTCCCCGCGGGCGTGGCCCAGGATCAAGCCCCGCCTCTCGCCCTCGTGGCGCGGGGCGGGGCGTGCAGCGCCTGCGCAGAGCGCGGAGCGCGGGGCTGCAGTCGAGGCGCGGAGCCGGCGGCGGAGCCGCGGGACGGTGCGGGGGCCCTCAGCCCTCGGGGCGGATCGGGCATGAAGCGACGGCTGCCGGCTGCGGTCGCCGGGCTGGGCACTGAGCTGCGCCGCCTGCCGCACTAGGGCGGCGACGAGCCCCGAGGCGGAGCGGCGGGCCGAGTCCGAGGCGAGCCCCGCTGCTGTTTGCGAGCGCGACTGAGGCGGCAGCGGCGGCTTCTGCCGGCAGCCTCCCCTGGGCTGGCGAGGGGCTGCGCGGGGAGGGGGCCGCGGCGCCGCCCCCGCCTCCTCCCCTGCCCTCGCCCGGCCGGAGCTCCCCCGCGGCGGCGGGCGGGCGGGATGAGCGCGGCGCTCTGAGGGAGCGGCGGAGCCCCGAGGGAGCGGCGGAGCGCGGCTTTCCCCGAGCAGCCTCCCCTGGGAGCCGCGGCGGCGGCGGATCGGACTCGGCCGGGACCTGCCATGACTCCCCTGGCTCCTCCCATGGCATGAGCCCGAGCTCTCCTCCCCGCTCCGCCTGCTTTTGCTCTCTCTCCGCTCCCGGGCTGTCAGATGGGATAGGACACACCCGGGCGTGCGGGGCTCGACGCTGCCGCGGGGGAGCGGCGGAGGCAACCGGTGAGGGCCGTCGGCTCGCCTGGAGTCGAAGATGAGCTGGAGGTGGGCTCGCCACTACTGGAACGGCGGCTCCTCCGTGCTGCTGCTGCTGCCGCTGCTGCTGTGGCACGGCCGAGTCCGGCCGGCCGGCGCCGACAACGCCAGCCAGGCGTACTACACCGCGCTCATCAACGTGACGGTGCTGAGCCCTGAGCGCGGCGGCCCCACGCTGCTGCGGATCGACCGTGGCCGCTACGGGCAGGACTCCCCGAAGGTGGAGGTCAAGGGGCTGCTGGTGGCTCCCGTCCCTATCAACGGAGGTAACGCTTCCCTCGCCCGCTGCTGGGTGGTTGGTCCTTGCCTGAGCTGGGCAGGCTTTCCTAGAGAGCGCTGACAAACGAGAAAGGAAGAGCTTGCTCAGAGGAAAATAAAATAAATCCATGATCTGAGAGTCTTGGCTTGAATAAGGGCTCAGCAAAGCATAATGTGCTTTCCAGCAAGGGTGCCAGTAGATTTGGGTGTATTGAGAGGTGAAGGAGTTATTCCTTAAACTAATTACAGAGAGGGTAGCGATAGTTGACAGTAGTTGGTTACAGCATTGCTTTGAATCTCAGAACAGCTGCACAGCCATCTCGCTGTGCATCTGGATAGCTTTGGCAGCTGCATGAAGTCACAGTTTTTCAGTGTGCAGTTCCTAAAAACACTGTTTAAGCTGCCCATCAAGTCTTGGAAGGACTGAGGCGACCACTAACAGCCAGCCCAAAATGCCCTTGTTTGCAGTACTAAACACTGGATAGAGTGTCCAAATAAGTTTTCATTTAATCAATCGAAGCTGTTGTCCATCAGTTCTTTTGGTAAATGTTGGGGTTTATAGAGAACACTAATTTAAACAGCTGAGAGTGTTGTCATGCTTTTCCCTGAAGTGAAACTGGTATCTTCAGTAATAGTGATGTAGTTTTAAGAGTATCTTATTTTGAAAACCGTTCTTGACATTATTTAAACTGTCATCTTTAAGAAATGGACCACTTGGTAGAATATGGTGGTCTGAACCTACCTCCTGGACAGTAAACATCTGAATAATGTATTAAGTGAAATATTGTAGTCAGTTAAAACTAGAGTATTAAGTTGTGAATACTAACGAGTGTTTTAGAAGAATTGGTAACACAAAACTACTGCATTATTAGAAGCTTTAGAGAATTTGCCAAATCTTAAGATGAGGAAAACACTTTGATGCTTCTTCAGAACAAATGCATTCTGCTAGGCAGCCTCTGTAAGCGTCTGGTCTGGATGGATCTGGCTGTGCATCAGCAGGTGCTTGCCAGTCTCACTGGAGCTCAGTTTCATTAGCTCTGCAAAATATAACTAGAATATATTAATGGGGTAGATTTTGGGGTGGAAGGGTGAGGAAGCAGAAATTGTTGAGGAAGTCTGCTGTAAAATGATTTTTATTTGTACTTCAATTCCTGTCAATCAGCTAACATTAAATATGTTGCTCTTCTGCTTCCTGATCCTCCTCACATCCCAACACGACCCCTTTGAAATCAGGAGTCTGTCCTGATAGTTTTAGGCATATAAATATTGTTACTGCAAGTAGTATTTTAGCAGATTTTAAAAGACAGCCTTTTAATACACGCAAGGTATCAAAACACTTAATTTTTTTGAGCCACGTTATTTGTCAAGAAAAACTTTTGATACTAGTTTCTCTTAATCTGCCTATGTAACTTTTTCTGCTTTCTTTTGATATGCCTTCACTAAGGTGCAATTTAAACACTGAGGGAGGCTTTGACAAGCATTTTCACAGGCAGATGATAATAAGAACTAAATTATGAACAGTCCATAGAAAGCATTTTTATACCTACTGCTAAATACTATGATGAATGACTTTATTGAGAAAGCACAGCAAGAAGTGTGAAAATGTCAGACCTGACATGGTTTGACATAGTGCAGTTGTTAAAACTTTGTTATCAGTTTTGGAGGATGAATTTCCTTCTGTTTTGCCTTCTGTTTCATAACACAAAGCAAGCACAACAGCATTTGTCTTCCTTACTTTTAGATACTCTGAATTATTCTGTGTAGGTTGTTATATTTCATTTGGATTTTGCTGATGTGCCTGTGGTTTAAAGATGTTTGATGTAGTAAAAAAGGTTGGAATATTTAATGCTTTTAGTTAAGCTGTTCTTGGGCATCTTCTGCTTTTTTATATTCCGATTTGCTAAAAGGTGATGCAGTTTTGCTGAAAGGGATTGCTCTGGTTTTTTTAATCAGCTCGTTAATATTGCTGTAGAACTTGTTTGCAAATTTTTTTTCTAATAGCTCTAAACATGAGTAGCTGCCAGCTGCTGCTCTTAGAGCTGTAAATGCTATACCCCAATTTTCATGTATCCTCCTTCATAAGAAAAGGAGTCTACAATTGTTAACAACTTTGAAGATACCTTGAGTATGAAACTGGTTTGATGTCAAGCATTCACCCATTTATGGGCTGTCTTTGAAATTTTCACAAATGTGGGTGATCTGTTAGCACCTTTATGGCATGGACTGTTTTAGAGCTGAAGTGTATTAATTTCACATTTTTGCATGCTCTGTGAAGAATCATAGAGTCACAGAATGGTTTGGGTTGGAAGGGATCTTGAAGATCATAAAGTTCCAGCCCCCCTGCCATGGGCAGGGATGCTTTCCACTAGACCAGGCTGCCCAAAGCACCATTCAGCCTGGCCTTGAACACTTCCAGGAATGGGGCACCTTATTATATCCCTTACTCATTGCCTGCAGGGAAATAAATGAGTTTACTAATTCAAGATTTAGGGCTAGTGATCTGCTGCTGGCCACACACCATTTGTAATTTTAAATGTTCTGTGATGTTTTTTGACTTCTGCTCTTGAACCTGCCTAATATTTTATGTACTGCTTTCTCAAGATGCCAGTCCCATGTGATCAGCCATCCTTTAAATCTCAGTGCAGCGTGATAGTCAATCACTTCTCCAGTTTCTTCAGCAGGATTTCTTTAATGGAATTCAACCTTGTCGTGTTAATACAAGTATTAAAACTCTTTCCGTGTTCTTTTTATAGAGCTTCTCTGAAATTGATAGGGGCTTTCAAGGCGATGTTCCCCTGGGAGTGGGGTGGCAGTAATTGGCATGACTGCCTGTGAATGTGACTTGTGAAAGTGCAGCTCCAGTGAGCTCTTGGTCACAGTTGGCTGCTGGGTGTACATTCAGAGCCTGTGTGGGCATATTTTTCCACGCACATTAAATGCATGATAGCAGCATAGTTTCTTTATTAATCTCTCTTCCGTTCTTCTACTTTGAGTTCCTTTTTTTACCTTCTCTAACTTGTTAATCTCTTGTCATGAATTAATTTCTTATTAGAAGAGTGTTTTAAACCACTTCTGCACACAAATGCTTGCAGATTAAAAAGAAGTTAAAAAATAAAGCTCCTCTTGTTGTGCATGGAAGGATAGAAGTGAAATGTGTCTTCACAGCCTGATGCAGGTTTTCTTATAGTTTAATTCAGGTTTATAGTGAGGTTCCAGAATAATTCTCAGCCCCTTTACTCTGTTGTTTGTGACTTTGTGCAACCAGACATTTTCATAAAATCATAGAGTGGTTTGGCTTGGAAAGGACCTTAAAGATTGTCTTGGGAAGGGATGCCCTCCTAGATCAGGTTGGTCAAAGCTTTATCCAACCTGGCCTTGAACATTTCCAGGTCGTTTCAGGCCAGTCCTCTCCCAGCAGCTGCCTGGGTGCTCCTGGATGTCTGTACCTGCACGGTGTCAGTGTTCAGCCCTGTGCCACTGCAATGACCTCTGCTTTTACTCTTCTTTGGTATTGGGTGCCTGACACCAGTTGTGGTGCAGACCTTCAGGTGTCAGGCATATTCCCCCTTGCTGTGGCAAACCAAGCTTGAAGCCACTGAATACTCACCTTAAATGGTTCTTGGTAGAAATTCCAGTGCTTTGTGGCTGTTGAATCTGGATTATTGCTTTTGTTCTGTGCTTGGATTCCAGTGTGAGGACTGGAAATTCAGTCTTGTGTGCTCTGAGGAGTCCTCTTGCAGGAGTTGCTGGGAGATAAGGTTTTATGCATCTTGGCTGGCTTGGGAAGCTGGGAAGTGTGAAGGATGACCAGGACTGGCTGTGGGGCTGATAGGAAGGGAAATAGCAGCAGAGTCAAACTTGAAATGTTAAAATTCACTGAGGCAGTAGGTCAGGAACGAGGGGGTGAGGAGGCATGGAAAGGGATGGAGTCTAAAGGGCGTGTAGTGAGGTGGTGGTTGTACCAAAGCTGCTTTGGAGAAAGAGCTCATAGAAAGGAGAGCTCTCCCAAAGGGATATAAGGGTTGGGGCTGGGCAAAGAGCCTGTGAATGTGAGGAAAAACATGTGTTAGAAAAAGGTGAAAGTGTGGGAGAAACAATATTGGCTCAGTGTTAGGAAGGAGGTAGGTCTTGTGCATAGTGCTGTAACTACAGCATTCTGTAGCATCTGGCACTTCATAAACATGTTGTGTGAACAAGTTTTAGCTGCAGAAGGTTTGAAATGCCAGTTTCCTGGTAACTGCAGAGCTTAAGGCAGCATTCAGAGAAAAAATCTGGCCCAGAATCCAAACCTGTAAGGCTTAAGAAAATGCGACAAGCAAATGTATCAGTAGAATATTTCCCCCTATTATCAGAATAGGGGGAAAAGAATCTTGTGCCATGCTTCTGTCCTTCGTCATTGATCTTCGTATCCAGCTTAATTAGTAGTCATTAATTGATAGCAAAAGTGGAGGTTATATATTGGAGTATATAGCCATAATTGTAGAATAATTACTGAACTAACAAGATTAAATCTGAACTAGTAAAGGCCTCTTCTAAGCTTCGGTGATTTTCTTTTGTTTAACTTCCTCCCTGAAACCAGATTACCTCTTGTTCAAAGAGTTTCTTTTCATGCTAAAGCCAGCTTTAGTCAAAGCAATTACCTGAAAAAGCTGTTGAAAATAAAGCATTGCTGTACATAGCTCATTGATTCATTGGCTCCACTTTATAAAGTAGAAATTATGACTGCCTTGAATGAGGACTGTATTGATAATAACACAAGTAGTAATGCATTGAAAGAAAATATGTCCATTGCAGGTATTAAGGCCTAATGGGATAGAAAATAACCAGTATCATTCCTTGAAATAATCAGTCAGCACTGCTGAGCTGCTTCTGTGAATTTCCCAGCTGAATTCCTTTTCTAGAAGTTTTATCACAGGATTATAATTAATGTGTTGCACAAAGCTGTCATATTTTACCAGTCAGGTGTTCTACATAGCCCCAGTGTAGGGAGGGAATGCTTTGGGGTGCAGCATGCATGGCACAGCACGAGGCAGTGCTCATGGCACTAACCGTGTTCCTCTGTAGTTTCTTTCCCAACAAGCCTCTTGATCTGCTGTCCCTCAAAATACTAGTGGTGTCTCTGCAGCTATTGTATTACAGTGACTGAAGGTCAGACTTTAAAACGATTTCTGTATGTGTAGCTGAGACAGACCAGCTCTGGCAACTGGTGCTGGCTTTACAGAGTATAGTATTAGCTAAGATGAAATCAATAGCAAGATATCTGACCTTTAGAGGATTAAAAAAACAGAAGAGGAAAAAACCCTTCATAGAATAAAATGGTTAATGCCCAGAGAGTGGGATATTTCTGTGAAAAGGGGACAGTGTGATAAGAGCCAGTGCAGCAGCCTTGGCTGGATGAGGGTGTCACAGTTGTGTTCAAAGCGATGCAAGGGCAGCAGGAACCCACAGTGTGAGAAGGAGCAAACCCAGGCACAGTTCAGAACTAGGGGACAGTCTGCTTTCACACAGGTGTACTGTCAAAGCCACTGGGAGCTGCTCTTTTCATTGCATTTTTCCTCCTCAAAATGGCTCTCCTTATAGGGAGAAGGCTAAAACGTGGTTAAACAATTGAGAAAGAGGAAGAGGACAGTACTGTTGCTGTGCTGATGTGAACTTGCCACTTTTTCTTCAGTAGCTGAGGAACCTTGGTTGGATCTGTAGCATTATTAACTACTTTTTTCCTTTGAATCCCTAAAATGATCTTGGAAACCTTAGTCCTTCAGTAGAAAGGGGTCTTGAGTTATAAAAAATGCTCAAGGAAAAACAATCACTCAAATAGAGCAGCCTGTGTATTCTGGAAAAGGAAGCTGAAGCTCTCCTAAAGCAGAAAGTAAACATGATTCTAATGGTAGGTACTTAAATCAAAGCTGATTCTTCTGTAAAGAGGCTCTTCTGTGGTGTTGGGATTTACAGTAGGAGGGGAGATATTTACAACAACATTGTACATAGCTCTTTAACCCAGCTGGCTGCCACTTCTAACAGAAAATTGGGGGGTTTGCCAGTATATGATGCATAGGTAAACACAGAGGCAGGCAGGGTAAATAGCTTGTATTTCAAACAAGCTAGAAGAGTAGGGAAACTATAGGGAAACAAATGGCTTTCTGTATGTTTATGTCTTCTGAACTACCGTGAGTGGCTTCTGAATATATCTTTTTCTGTGCAAATGATTTGTTTTAGAATAATTTAATGTGAAGTTGCTTTTCATTCTGGTAAGTAACATCAGTTTTGGGCCTCCAACTACAAGAAAGACATTGAGATAGTGGAACATGTCTAGAGAAGGACAAAGAAGCTAGGGAAGGGGCTGAAGCACAGGTCTGCTGAGGAGAGGCTGAGGGAGCTGGAGAAAAGGAGGCTCAGGGAGGACCTTGCTGTCTAAAACTCCCTGACAGGAGGAGGGAGCCAGGCTGCATTCAGCTTCTTCCCCCAGGTAGCAAGTGGCACAATGAGAGGAAACTGCCTCAAGCTGTGCCTGAAGGGGGTTAGGTTTGATATTTGGGAAAATTTCTTCACTAAAAGGATTGTCAAGCGCTGAACCAGACTGCCCTGGGCAGCAATGGAGTCACCATACCTGGAGGGATTTAAAAGACTTGTATATGTGGTACTCGGGAACATGGTTTACTGGTGAACACAGCAGTGCCAGATTAATGGTTGGACTCGATGATCTTAGAGGTCTTTTCCAACCCAAACAATTCTGTGATCATCCAGGTAAGGCTTGCAACCCGTGTGATGTTGATTCTGGTTGAACTTTGGATAGCAGATCATAGATGGCAGGGTAGTGGAGAGTGTCAGTGATGCTTCTGGCTGACCCTGCTCATGTGTGTTCCTGTCAGTGTCCAGTGATTCCCCTCACACCTGAGCTGGACAGGAGATGTTTCATTGTAACCATCTCACTGTTCTAGAAGGGTGATTGTGATTTTAAGACTTCCATGCTTTCCAGAGTATCTTCAGTCTATTGAAAAGACAAGCGGAACACCCCACATTTTTCACTATTGCTTCTGAATTTTATTTAGTTAAAAGTGAAAAGATTACTTAACATTTGTGTGTCGTAATAGAATGCTAATACAAAGAAAAGTGGGTTGTGACTTTTTATTAAATCTCAAGTGACTTGCAGACCAACCAGATTTTCCTCAGTGTTTTTGTGCTACTTAAATAGTACTGAGCTAATGTTGTCAGCTGTTAAATTTTCATCAGGATATACTGAATACACCTCATCAGGAATAACATGCTGTAAGCTTTTGAGTGGTATATATCTGGAAAGCTTTAATCTCTTAATATCTTGTTTCCTAATTCTGTTGCTTTATCCAGTAACATTTCATAGCTCTGTCCACAGCTGAGAGAGTCTTTGATCTCTACTGTGGTAGAAAATTTTGTGCTGCTTTTCCCATAGATGCAGTTTCTGTTATCTTACTGCTTTCTCTGTTGCTTTTTAAGTTAAAAATTTTCAAACATACAAATTTCAAGGTGCCTACATGAATTTTGAGAATTCTGCCTCCTCATCCAAAGTGCTCTTTGTTGCTTTTATAGTTTTTCACTGAAATAACCCATTACCTTGTTCTTGTGGCCATTTCTGTTTTCAGTTCATATTTTAGTTTTGATCATGATTGTACTGAAGGAAACAGTACATAATCTGTAGGATTACTATATGTTTCAGGAAAATTTATGTTGGTCATAGTGTCTTACTTTCAGAGTTATTTTGGGCAGTTTGAGGGGATTCTGTGGAATTGTAGCCATTTAGAATATGGTATTTTCCAACAGATGTATCATACCTGAGATTCTTGGATATGATTTCATGGTAGAAGGATAGGATTTTTAGCTTTAAGGCTTGAGAAACTTCCTATCACAGTCTGCTGGTGCTTTCCCCCTTCCATGTTTTTGAGTGGAAATGTTCAGAACAAAGAGGAATCATGCACTAAACAACTTTTATCCTAGCAGAGGGCAAAAAGGTTAATGGCACACGTGTTGTGTCATGATTCTTCCACATTTTCAAAAAGGACTGTAATTCCTTTAAAAAATGCATACTCAAATTTAAGATTACAGAGAGAAGCTGCACAAGTGCAGTGGGCATGAACATGTTCTTTTGTGATTGTTGATGTTTGTGCTGGCCATCACCAGTGCTGCAAAACATGTGTGGGTCGGTGCTAGCTAGCAATTTCCACGGGGGTTCGAGTCAGGGTAATGGAAGAAAACACTCTATGAAATTTGGCTGCAGGCATCTGTATTTCAGATTGTCCCTGATGCCTGTATGAAACAAAAATACAGCAAATAGCCCTCCATGTCTGAGATGTCTAATACAGACTTGAAAAACAATTGTGGAAAGGATGTGCTGATATCTGGCTCCCCACCCTCCTTCCAGGGGAACAGGGAGAGGCACTTCTTGTCCAAATTAAGAGATGCAACGACTTCCTGTACGTCTGCCACAGTATGGATTCATCTGCACTGGCTTTCTCTAGTCAAGCAGAAGATTTTCTTTCTTGTTTCAGAAAACATCTTTAGCTTTGAGTCTCCTTTGTTACAGGTTTTAACCTCAGCTGTGTTCAGCTGAGAGCGCTTAAAAGGACCTTTTGTTTCCAGCTAATATGTTAAATTAGATTTAATTTTTTTTTTTTGGTGGTAGATTTTTTTGCTGAAATCTCATAGTTGAGCTGAACTCACTTCTTGAAAGGGGAGAAAATTATGGGAGACTTCATTTGATTTGCTCTTGCATTGCAGAACTGTAATGTTTTCTGAGCTATTATGCAAATAATAGTTTTTATAAAAAATGGGGGTTTATGTCTTGAAAAAATCACTGTTTATCCCAACTATTTTTAGTGGCCAAATATTGTTATACTCTTGGCATTTGAAAGGATAAATGCATTTGCATTATAAACTGTTGTTGGCTCTAAATTTATAAAATCCTTTAATGATATGACCAGTGTATCAGACTGAACTGTTTCCAGTTGTGCAAACAGAACCGTCTTTCATCACTTTCAGCTGCTGTGAAGTTACTTCTGCCTTGGGTTTTGTGCCTTTTGTGCACAGCCCTGTGGCTTTGGGTTGTTCCAGGATATGTTACACCACCAGAAGGGACAAAAGAGCTTTGCACACTGTTGAATTCAGACATCTGGCATTTGCCATTTCTGTTACTCTTCCTTTATACCATCTATACCTGTTTAGCTGACAAGTGCATTGTGTTTGCAAACCCATTTGTTTCTCTATGAATTTGAGTACATTTCCTTGTAGACAAAATGCACGTATGTAAAAAGGTGATGTTTGTTGGCTGCTGGGTTTTTTACAAGATCAGCTTTTAATATTGTCCTTTTTTACAGTAGCCTGCACATGGCAGATAACTGAAATCTTGTTTTCACAACCTGCTTTGTCTAGTTGTAGTTCCCACTGCAGTGATATTTATGGTTGCATTAGGAAGAAAAAAAAGGCTTGTACTCCCCAGAATGACTGATAAACAGCTGTTTTGTAAAGGCCTACAGCACATGAACCATATTCTAATGTTTTTCAGCCTCTAGGCAGGTATTGATTTGAATGTGAATTCATTATTCTAGCTGCACTGGAGTTAAAAATAGCTTGTGTTAGTGAGCCTAATTCTCGGGCATATAGTCACAGCTTTCAGTGCGTGAGACTTCTTTTTTTAAAATCTTTTTTTCATAAGAATACAGTTATCTTTAGACTTTCTTCACAAGTGAATAGTGGCTTCCTAGCGCATAGCATTTAAGTACTTCAGCAACTTAGAACTAGGATTTTTCTTTTCTTTTTTTTTCCTTTGTTTTGCCTGTTAGAAAAAAATTGGCGTCTGTGTAAATTTGTTTCCCATTTCAGTTGCAGATCGTCTGGGCTGTGACCCTCGAACACGTTTCCAGGTCCCACCAAACACCAAGCAGTGGATTGCTTTACTACAGAGAGGAAACTGTACATTTAAAGAGAAAATACTGCGAGCAGCTTCACATAATGCCACAGCTGTGGTCATTTACAACAATATATCCAGTGAAGAACCTGTCACAATGACTCATCAAGGTAAATAGAATGTAATCTCCTTCACTATAATCCTTTTGCCATATAAACTATTGCTAAAGAGCCCTTGGCATTGGACAGATGGCATTCCCTAATGATTTTTGCATATATGCAATATAGTGAAAGAAGGCAATACTGAGAAGTTATTTTCCTTTAGCATCATTATCCAATGAGGAACACTTTCCTCTGCAGTGGGGATGTGGGTGTGTTGGACTGAGGAAATACCTGTAAGATCTGAGGAGCAATCTTTCAAACCTTTCTGCAGAATAGAAGCTAACGTGCATATAATCATGGAAGATCTAGAATTTTACAGAGCATCTGAACCTAAGGAATTCTGTAGCAGCATGTCTTCAACTGACTGTTCTGGTGGGGACCTTCAAATGTTAACAGTTGTATTTTGAGATCTGAGCTTTCATGCTTTTTTAATTTTCATTTTTTAAAATGAGTTTATGGAGAGTTCTCATTCTACAATGAAAGTCTGAGTGCCATACAGGAATCAACAAAACAGTGATTTGGAAGGCAGTTGCCTCTGTAAATTGTCTAGAATAATGCTGGAAGTCTGTTTTTCTAGAGAGTTCTCTTTTTTTACAGCTGCCTATATGTAAAATTTGACTGTTCCTGGTGACTTACTTTTGTTGCTGGAAGCCTTATATGTAAACATTTTTCTTGGTTAAAAATCATTTTTGCAATTCTGAAAACTACCTTTTTCATTTTCCAGAATTTTTTTTCTTATTTGGAACTATTTAGCTTAATCAGAAAAGGCATATCTCTATATTTGGTGGTGGTACTGCTGGCTGATTTTTTTTTTTTTAAAGAATATTTTCAGCATAGGGGGTTGCTTGGAAACTAGAATTTCTTAATTATTGCTCTCTTATTGTCACACAATTAGAATTGAAATCCTTTACTAAAGAAATGCTGTGGTTATTTCTTCTTTTAACAGGGAAAATGTTAGATGGGTTTGACCTTCCCAGCTCTCTATACCACAGTAATTTTGCAGGGAGGTTTTGACCTCTGTGTAGCAACTCAAAACCTGTTGACAATTGATTTTTATCTCGGGTACTTCCTTAGACATTTTTGTACGTAATCTACAGGCAAAACGTCCCATACTCCAATGAAACATTTTTTGCCACCTTCTTTTTTCTTTTTTATCTTTTTAATATCCCCTATTTCTCTTCAGCAGTTGTAGTGCTCTCTTAAACCTTCAGCTCTGGACTCTTTGAACTACCTGTAAGAATATTTGTACAAATATGCTCTATTTAGCAATGATTGTAGTTTTCCCATGGTGTAGAATACCTCAGTGTGTCAGGAAAAAAGGCTACTATTACAATACAGCTTTAGCATTATTTGCTCTGTTACGTGTTAAATCATATAATGGGTTTGATTATAACTTTAATACCTTCTTTCTCATAATTCTGTTAGATTTGGCAGTTGCTTTACAGCAGTAAGATGAGGTCTGTCTTTTATTAGGAAATCCTTGTTCACTCCCTGTTTCAGCTCAGAAGACCAGTGTGTTTCCTTTGAAACTTTAGCAATAGGCCCAGTAGTTCTGGTTGGTTGAAATACTAGCTGAGATGTAAAATTTGAGAATTGCTGTGGTAAAAGTGTCTTGTAAGGTACCCAGGCAGCTGTTTGGGTAGTTGATATTTGGGAAAAAGACCAATACTGTCTTCAGCATGTTGAGTTCCAAATATTTGCTTTTACTTATGGTAAGCTTTAAAAAAATGCAATTTCTGGAGATGATGCATATTTTAGCTTTGTGTATTTGAAATATTTGGTTTTAGGTGCATGTGTTCAATATACTCTGGAATCTGCCCTGGTTTGGGTTGAAGGCTCTATCTTAAAATTAATGTTAGACTTGAAGTGTTCAAACTACGTGACAGGCTAAAAGTAATTTTCTAGAACTGAAGTAGCACCTGTAATGAAGAGAAATGTTGTTCCACAACCTTTGTTTTGATTGTATTATGAGCATGTGAGGGATTTCCTCAGCAATCACTTTGCAGAGCTTCCTGCAAATAACTTCCTGGTGGGCTGATGGAGGAACTGGCATTGTGTGTAATTGAGATGTAGACTAGCCCTTTGGTGTTAGCCTCAGCACAGGGAGGGTTTGGAATCCAGCATTCCCCTTCTGGAGAATTATTCCAGGTGGGAGACAGCTTCCTGTACCTATGCTTACGGGATAAGTCTTTTCTAACTGTGTGTAAAGCAGACTTGCACACACTCAAGCCATTCCCTGGTCTTCATGTTTCTGCCTTTTCAACTCTAGCACTGTTTGTGCTTTTTAGGTGGTAAACAGCCACGTCATCTCAGAGGTCTCTTCCAACCTAATTGATTCTGTGTGATCTGCTACTTAGATGCTCCAGTGCACTACACCACTTCTCTGTAGTATTTTCTGCCCTAAAGGTTGGGAGGAACTGACCCTGTGTATTTGAGAGCTGTTCTGCACTGATTAGTTGGTGTGTTGGAGTTTATAGCAAGTGAGGATGAAGGTGAGCCACCAAGTTGCTGTTGGCTCCATATGATGTCTATTGCTGTGCAATATTCCTGTTTTCTTTAAAAATGCAGTCTTCACAAAACAATTTTGTAGCTGTTTTATGATAACCAAGTAAATGACTCTGTATTTCTTTCCATAGACCAAGGAGAAAGTAGACCTTGTGTTATTTTATATTGCTGTAATGTAATCTTTGTACCACTGCATATCAAGCCTTAGAATTATTGTCTTCCTGATGAAGCAGAAAGGAAAGCAGCAACTGCTTATAATGCACACTATGAACTGCAAGCTTTCCTGCTTGGATATTTGCATGAATTCCAATCACCCGCTTAGACAGTGTCTGTGGTAAAAATAAATAACACATTGCACAGATTTATGTATGTTGCCCACCTGCAGAGAGGTGATTCCCTGTGAAAAGAGTTTAGGAAGCACTTTTCACCTGTAGGATTAATATTTTATCCAAGCTATTTTATGCTTAAATACACATTTGAAAATTTTATTCTTATGGAAATTTGTTCATACTCAAGATATTACTTAGCAGAATGGCAATTCCTTCTGGTGGCTGTATGACAACTGTCACTCTGGAATCAGTCTGTCTTCACTGTGTCAAATGAACACTTTCTGCTGCTAATAGCCAAATTTGCTTTCTCTTGTGTCATAGTCACCAAGTCTCTGCCCCTTCATTTTCCTCTTTGAGTTTTAAAGTAGGTAATGACCTTTAGGAATTGGACAGCTTTTTTTTTTTTTAAATACCTGTACTTCTGTTGATGTTATTTGCAACATTATTTTCTTTTTTGTGTGCATATCCTTGTATATGTCAGTGTATACTTACTTTGCACAATCCTGTAGATGTCTTCTATCAACCTAAGCAAAGGACACCTTTCCCAGCATAGGTTGTGTTAGACTATGATGTCACTGGCAGGAAGGCAATTTTATGAGTGGTTTTGCTTGCTGCTTCTGTTAAAGCTAAACTGATACTGTCTAATGTAAAAAAGAGCCTGTGTGGTAGAGGAAATACATAGTAGCTATCTCCTTTATAAGCTATTATGGGAAAAGGAAGAAATTTCAGGTTAAATAATTTTAATGCCTTTTTTGTTTGTGTGTGGTGGAGACAATCCTGTTAAGTACAAAATAGTTAAATTTGGGGAGGTTGGAAGTGGATAATTTTTAAGGTCCCTTCCAAACCATTCTATGATTTTATGATACAGAATTTCTCTCTTAAAACCTAGACTTTTATTTGGATTTATAGAAAAGAATATATGCTGAACAAGCCTCGAAACTTCAAATTTCATACTTAGAATTTATGGAGAAAAACATAGACAGAAAAAGAGAAACACATATAGAAGACAGTGTCAAAATGAAGTTGCTGGTTTCTAGTAACTATCAGCACCTTAGAAATTTCCAAAAGTATGTAAACAACTTCTAATATAACACTGTTTTTAGAAGATTTACCTGATACAGGTAAATCTTTTAAGGTCTTTAGAACAAAGATGCAGACATGTCATCAAGATCAATCTTCATTTTTCTTCTAAAGAAACAACTCATTAATTTTCTGGAGGAAGGTGTTCCTGTTCCATGATGTGCCCAGGTGACGTTCCCCTGCCATGGCACTGTGCAAGAGCCATCCAACATGGGCTCCCAGAAGATTCCCAGAAACAGAAGCTCCCAGGTTCTTTCCAAGGGAAGGCTTTTTCATGGCCCTCTGTTCATTTAAAAAGCACACTAGCGTGGGAAGCAAGGGCTGTACTTGCTTTGAACTGTGCTAGATCTGCCTGTATGTTCTGTGGGTTGTTTTAGGTCAGTGGGTCAGAGGCAGGAGGGACAGGAAGCAATTTGAAGTTGTTGCCATCTAATGGCTATTCCACGTTCTTGCCCTCATTTAGTGTGGGTACAATAGACTATAGAGAGCCAGCAATCCAAGTGCCTCTGTCCTCTGTTGTGGCACTGATCCCTGAGCTGCTCATCTCTTAACTCTGCTGCTTGCCTTTTCCTCACAAATGTCTCTTTATGTAACTCTCAGCTGAACTGATGCATGAAAGCTCTGGCGGGGTGCACTGCAGATTATCTTGCACAAATGTGTGCTGAATATTTTAGCTCTACACCAAATCCACTGCAAAACTTGTCCTGCGTTTCTGAGGCTGAATTTGAATCCACAGGTCAAAACTGATTTTATTGTATAATAAAATATTGTTATTATAATGTATTATTATTAATTTATTTTAGAATAATAGTGAAAAGGGAAAGAGCTGAGTCATTAAAGCTGAAGCTTTATAAAAGGCAAAGCAATTAATAGTCTAAGCATAGTTTACATATATTTGATCATTGTTTGTTTATATTTGCTAATTGAAAATATGGAGGACGATCAACAGCTTTATTTTATTTATGTTTCCCACTACATTCCTTGGAGGTGTATCAATCAGGAAAATCTGTCACCCAGTAGATGGAGGTGTGTGACACTTAGAGACATGGAGAGGAGTGTTTGACGTGCTGATTCTGGACCATAAGGAAGCACTTGTCTCTCCAAGGCAATCCAGGGAAACCCCTTTACAGAGCCATCATAGCCTTGGTGCCTTACAGAATTCCTTACCAGTGTTTCTGTGTCATACATGCCTCATCCACAACTGAAATAACAGCAGTCAGGCTCATTTTAACTCAGCCAGCTGAAAGGGTAATTAGTTCTGTGACTGTGAAAAGGCCCACGGGACTGTTAGTGACTGTAAGTAATTACATTCTTCTTCTTATCCAAAGTCTGAGCTCCAGCAGCAGAGTAATTCCCCACATCTATAAACTCAGTTGAACCAAATTTATGATATTAATCTATGAATATGCTATTTATAAATCTCTCAAAGTATTTTGTAGTGTCCTTGGGTAAGGCTGTCTTGCCATTTCTCTTCGGTGCTTTGCTGAATTTGTTTGGAATGCCTGTTCATGTCCAGATTGATAGATCTGTACAGAAGTCTATGGAAGAAAATACATGAGCGTGACAAATTGCCCTTTTTAGAAATCCCTGGGTTTTTTAGCTACACCATCCATTCGTGGGAATACAAACTGCTATCCAGAAATGGCAAAATGTAAGCCACCTGCTAGCACCTGGTCACACTATGGAATGCAGGAGAATTACCAAATCCAAGTGTGTCTTACATTGATGAATGGATCAGTGAGGTCTACACTGCATTGATATTGATGAATCAAGAATGTAATGCTGTAGCAGGCATTGTTCAAAAGTATAGAAAGTGAAGAAAAGTTGTTTTCAGATCAGCAAAAATCTCTTCTGAAGATAGATGGACATAGATATTTCAGAAATTTGTGAAACTGTGACACAGTTTTTTTCAGTGGTGTGTAAGGATTACACCATTTCCCTAGTCAAAACTTAAAGTCATCCCTCAGCTTTTTATTAATTTGCATTCGTTCAAGGTTTGAATATAAAACTTGGTCTACTTCGTTAGCACACTAATACCTTAACAATACAAGTATTTATTCCTTAAAAGAGACTGCAAATCAGTTTACTTGCCATAAACATGGTCAAATGCCATGTAAAGATGTGAGTTAAAAACAACAACAACAAAAAAAAAAAAATCTGTGCCAGATTGTGGAAAGAGGATGATCAAGTGATACATTTATTTGTGCCAAGCTTTTTTTATTCTTCCGGCATTATTTAGGTGGAATATCCGTTTCCTTTAAAAAAGATAAAACTGTAGTGCAAGCAGATGCAAAGAAGCATTGCTAAGAGAGGAAAGACTGTGAAATGTCTGTAAAGTCATTGCAATATCTGTCTGCTTTTCCCATGTCTAGGCTTGGTTTTTCCTAGTGTAAAGAACCCACAAGGTCTCATGCACGAAAAATATATATATATATATAAATATAATTCCCAGAAGGTAAAAGTCCTACCAGAGAAAGGGAATATGTGATGTAAGGGGAATTATCAAGGTGATTCAAAGGAGAGGAGCACAAGAAACCCCAAATGCCTGAACCCAGTGTCCCTACTATTCTAGGGGAACTCTGCTGCAGTTCAGATTCCAGGGAATTCTAAAGTCTCTCCTGTTCTTGGCCCAGCCATGGGTCTATCCTCTTGCTGCCCATCAGAAGCATTGAAGTAGCATATTTAAAGACAGAGCAGAGATTCTGGAAATTGAGGGACTCTAAAGAGGTGGGTGCATCTTGTAGCTTAATAGAGGATTTTAATTTTCCTAGCACTGCTTGGTGTCATGTGACTTGGGATGGAAGGTAGAGACTTGGGTGACGCAGGTAAAGAGGGAATGATCTGCAGGGAAGCCAAAGCCCAATGCCTCTTCTGTACATACTGAAGTTGTGTTGTATCTTTGACAGGCTGTAGGTGTTGGTTTTCTGGAGTATGTTGGGTGTTGGAGAGAGACAGCTTGACCTTGACAAGCTTGAGGAAATCCAGGGGCACAGCTCCCCAGCTCACGTGTACCAGCAGGATTTGGACTTGTGAATCAGTCAGGATGTGGCTCTGACACTGTTTTGATTGTGTGCAAATTTCTCCTTAAGAAACATTTCCCTGAGTGTCAGAATAGAGCGATTGGGTTACGAAATAATGTGTCAGCAGTTGTCATCTAAATGCAGCCCAACCATTTTCTCAACTAATTTTGCTATTTGGCTCTCCTTTTAGGAACTCTTGGTCAGAGCAGATTATAAAGCTGATCAAAAATACAGCAAAGACATTACACTGAGGCATTGTTTCTTGTTTAATGAAGTAGGATGGGCTTATAAGTTTATTATTTATCACTTACGAACTTAATGTGCTGCAGGCTAGCACAACAAGAGTCTGATTAAGCTTTCGTATTTGTTTTGAATTTAATTGTGTCACACCCATCTTTGAAAAGCTCCTCATGCTGTTTCTGGTTTTCTAATCATATGCCTCAATCAATACCTGCTTTTCTTAAAGAAGCAGAACTTTGTGATTGCCCATCATATCTGCAGTACAGCAGTACCTGGCACATTGCAGAACACTGAGTATGTGCAATCATGTTTAGAGGGCACAGAGCAGGACCCTCTCTTTACCTGACAGAGTGAAGTCTGTTGAAGTTTTTTGCTGTAAAGAGTTTTGAGTGTTTTACAGACTCACATGGACAGCATTTCATAGAAGCTTTGTCCTCACTGAACTTGAAATAGTTACTTCTTTGTCCTCTTGAGTAGAGAGTATTCAAGTTTTAATTTCAGAAGCTTTTTATTTAGGTTGTTTTGCATAGCTTTGTGCTGCAAAGAGACTTGTGTTTTCTAAAAATACCTGTTCAGTGTTTTGGGATAGAAAGTTGTTCCTCTGGTTGTATTTAACTGAGGCACCCTGTGGGTAATAGTTTCATATGCTTCTGCCTTTCATGATTTTTCTCATGGTAATTTTGTTAAATTTGTTTTGGTGTCTGGCACTATATAAAATAGGTATCCTAAACTAAATGTTTACATACAGGCAAGAATTCAACATTTTCAATATTATTAAGGCAACCGGAAGAGAAATGTTTTAAAGTGCTACCAGTCTCATTTAAAAATTAATGTGTATTCTTGGCATTAAATTCCTGTCTTGTTTAGAATACAATAACTGTCAAATATTATGGTCTTTTTCTGTTTCCAGAAGTATTTGATTTGGGACATCTCAAACAACATATTCTACTCTTGAGATTGCTCATGTGTTGACAGCTTGGATGTGCTCTTGTTTACTTTCTGATTAGATCAAAATAAAAATATGTGCAGCTAGACCGGTTTTAATGACTCTGAAGATATGCCAAGGCTCGTCCTCTTGGTGTCTGCTTTCCCATAAACCTGTTTAGAATGTAAGAGTTATTCTTCACAACAAATTTCTTTATTTTGCATCAGACGAAAATGTTAAGGTGCCTGATAAATGAGTGGGTTTCCCTACTTTTGTGTCTTGTAATTTTTATTTAAAAACAGTTCTCCCCAAGCCTACTTTTTCTAACAGCACAGCTTTGCATACAGGTCAGTATGCCTTTCCCTTATCATTTACCTCATGGGTTCCATGGATTATATTCTCTGTGGCTGAATCCCTTCCCTTGTAGTGGTAATCCTGACTTCCACCTCTGCTCTCCTGCAGCTCAAATGTCTTCTGGTGTTTTCACAGAACTCACAATTGGTCTCTCAAAATTTCATATACAGCCATAGCTTTCATTAGTGTTTTCCTGCTTTCTTTGTCATTTTCTGGGCTTACAAATTCTGTTGGAGTGGTTTCATTGTTAGTTGATGTTATTCCAAAAAATCTGTCACTCAGTAATAGGACTGATCCCTTTCCTGGGTACTGAATAGTAGGTGTTGCTGTCTTTTTATTTCTGATATAATGCATTCAGAAATGCTTATCACACAGCTACAGGATTTTAATAGAAGAATAGGGAAGTCTGGTTTTTGAGGATGGGCAGTTTTATTTCCAATTACATTATCATAATGATAATCCTATTGCTGCACTCAGAAAGGCAGTGGCATTTCACTGTCTGAATCCAGCTTTCAAGCAACTATCTGGACCAATCTTTACCTTTACCAGGAAATGGGGAATTTGTGTTTTCTAAGGAAGAATTGAAATTTTCACCAGCAGAATTATTCAGGTAAATGTGCTACGTTGAAGTTTTTCAGAAAGAAGTGATGAAAGGACTCAGTTGCAGTTAAATTTTCTCTGCTATTTAAAGAGAGGACAGTATTCTTTCACAAGCATGAGATGAGTGCAGTCTGTGTGCTTCATGCTGTGTCTGCAGCATCAGCAGCCACTATCAGAGACTTATTGCAAGGACTTTAGCTTAAAATATCAGCCATTAGCAAATCACTGACCTTTGTTACGAGTGTCTGACTTAATTCTCAGTTCTCTGCAAACCTTGTTGCAGCAAATCACGATAGTTCAGTGCCTCTTACAGGTGGTCAGACACTTTCCATACTCGAGGTGGGATCTAAGGTTTTGCCCTCCCCATTTGCAAGAAGGTGGTTGAAACATTGCAGCCTGATTGGCAGTTGCATTTTGCCAGGCTGCCATTCCCTGCAAGCTGCAGTGGATGATAGGTGGATTGAAGGTGTCTGAAGCCTGCTCTTTGAACCGTGCCTGTCTTCAGCCTGGAATCCTGGACATAGTTATCCCTGTTTTGAGCTTCAGATAAATATATTTGGTAGTCAAGAATCAACAACAACAAAAAAGACAAAAGAAAAAAAAAAAAAACCTACTAAATAAATCCCAACAGAACAAAAGCACCACAAATACTTGCCTGTGATGACACTTGTAACATTTCTTTGAGATGATTTTTTTATTGACTTTCTAAGCATGCTCTTTTAGAATTGCTAGGAGAAGTGAACAGGTCAGTGAGACAGCAAAGCAGTTTCATTATGAGCTCTACAGGAAACTTCTGGATGTTGCTGTTTTTCCCATAGTCATGTTTTTACTGTCTTTTCAGCTTTTAAGTTCTTCTGTCTTCTGCTCTCACAATGTAACATTACACAGATTTAATCATTAGTCACAACTTCATCCCTTTTCATACACAGAGTTGTATAACTATCCTAATTAAACATGCACATGGTAAATTTGCAAGCTAGAAAGAGCTGCCTGGGCTTGGATGATAGCAATTAAATGATTTATGTTTACAGGCATCAATATTTATCTTATGCCTACCGTCTGTCCTAGCTTGTCATCTGTGGTTCCATGTGTAGTTCATTTGCTATAGTAAGCATTCCAGATTCTTTTCTCTGGACACTGTGTTCTTGGCTGAGGAGAACGTTGCTTTTCATAAGATTATAGAGTAAGACCATAGTCTGAGTTTCACAAACACTCTTAGTCTTTCTGTCTTCACCTGAGGATTTTTTTCTGCTAAAGTTTCAGAAATACAAGGTTTCAAGGTGCTTAAAATAATGAGTCACTGTCTCCTCCTGCCCCCAATTGTTCTCAAACAGGGAGTTCTTGCTAAAATTATTTAGGGTGATGCCCCTGACAAAAATACGGATGAACCAAGTCCCAGTTTCCACTGAGCTTCAGTATGTTAAACAGACACAATTTATTTTTCTTTTCTGCAGTTCTCCTTGGCTGTGGCGGGGTCAGAAGCAGCAGTAGCACTTTGGCTGTTCCCAGTTGAGTCATTTGGAATGCAAATCACTTTGCAGTGATGCCAGAGGTTCCCATTGTGCTGGGCTTTATATAAAACGTGTGACAGATTGTCAGCTTTGTCACATTCCCTGGGCAGCAGGGAATAGGTAGAGGCTTCAGCTTTGGATTCAGATAGAACTGGACTAGTATCAGAAGATCTTTGTCATCTTTGCTTTGCAGATAGCTATAAATGATGTTAGAATATTGCATTGAATGCTTTAGCTTGATATTTTGATACTAACATAATTTCTCAGTGCAAATAAATTCCTACTGGGGAAGCTTAGCAGAACATGTGCTGTGGGGAATACAGTCTTCCTGTACCCTTCCCTGCTTTTCTTCTGTCTGAGCTAGATATGAAGAGCAGAAGTGAAGTCTGGGAAAAATATCAAGCAATATAAATTATCTGCTCTTGATTGATCTGGCACTATCTGAGCTGCAGGGATTTGGGGTTGCAGGAGCATGTGCTTGCATCTGCATAGAGGATCTTGCAGGAAGGGTGTCTCTTCTGCTGTAAAAATGTGCTGCAAGTCTGGGCAGGTACTATCTTCCTAACTGGATAAATAGGAATCTGGAAAGATTTCCATGAAAATAAAACTAGTGATGGACTTCTACTCTGAGATTTGCTGGTTATTAAGTATCTTGGTCATTTTTGCATGAAACTAAACTCGGTAATGAGGTGTCTCTTGAGAGCTGAATTAAAGTTGATCTTGTGTGAGTCCGTGCAATACTAGAGACTAAATGAATTGTGTTGAGTTTTCATTACTATTCAAAGTTTTTAAATTACTGTGGCACTGTTTCAGAAATATTCAGAAGGAAACACTGAACTTTCTCTTCCTATTCAGTCCCATGTTAGCAGGACAAGGCCTGAATGCTTTGCCATTTCAATTTTAAATAAAGTAAAAATTTCTTGAGGAAAGCAATTTGAGGGCTGTGGATTTTTTTTTTTTTTTCCCATTTTTGTGCAAATTCTAATTTCTGAGATGATCAGTTTTGATTCTTTTGAGCAGTTCTCTCAACACAATCTACATCACCAATGTTAGTGAACTTAATAGGAGAATTGATGATAGTGACTGTAAATGTTACTATTTAGCATGGTGAATTCAAAGTGTAGCACGAGAGCATTTAAGGCTGTTGCACAACTCTATGAAAAGTCCCCATTTTAGAAAATTTTTTTTTAGAAAAAAAATTTATGTAGTCACCCTGAGTTATCGTGCTCCGGGTTTCAAAGATGCTGCTCTTTTGGCTCTTGAACATCATATTGTGGATACAGTAGCTTCTTAAAAATTAGATTTTGATTAAAAGGTTTTGAACAAATGCCTTGTGTTAAAATAGGACTTCATGTTCTCTACTGTCACACTAGGTTCTCTGTAGCTTAAATCCACTTTAAACCCAGAATCTTGGTGCTGAATTCATTTGCCTTACACAGTTGCTCTCTGAGGGAATGTGAATTGGAGCAAGCAGATGGAACAAGCAGATGAACAGATTTTGCAAGCATTTTGAAAATAGGTCTTGAAAGGGTTTTCGTATGGGAAGCAAATAAGTCTGGATGAGTAAGAAGGAAATTTCACAAGGGTTTTTTTTTTCTTTTCTGGCTTTGGTTTTTTGAAAACTTTTCTTTCTTTGAACTTAGAATTACCCTATGTTCAAGATCCTCTTTTTTAAAGCAAACACCCCATTTTTTAAATGGGGTGTTTGCTTTAAAACATAGGTGATCTCTCTGCTCTATAGGTGATTTTGGTTTTTTTCAGCAAGGTTTATGGTTTTTCTATTATCCTTGTACCAATAATTTTCCCTTTGGGACAGGAAATAGTCTAGAGGCACGACACTATGAAAACAGATGGGCTACACATTGAAAATGGAGCTGATGAAGCTGACAGCCTCTTTGCAATCCTATCAAGCGTGTCTTTGTATGGGTGATAAAATCAGCAGTCAAACTTCTGCCAAGTTTTTTCAATTCTCTTTTACTTTGCAGCCACATAACCATGCAAGGGAACTTGCATAACTACCCGCAGCAACATCCACAGCACTCCCTATGCTAAGGGCACTTGAGCAATATTCTCATATTCTCACTCATCTCCTAAATGTTTTTCCGAGAGTTGCTTGTTTAGGTATTCACAGCTTCAGATCTCGAGCAAATGTACTTTAGAAAAGCTAGTTCAGACTGCACCCAGTAATTACAGTGTGGGAAGTACTGTGTAACCAGCAGTAGAGATCTGTTACTATGTGTGGAGCTGCAGAGAGTTTGCATGTTAATGTCCTAATTTGAAAATCTGGGTTTGAAGGACAAGACATGAGTACAGTGCCCAGTAGCGTGTTCCATATGCCACAGATGGCTTAGATTAAAACCTCTTGAGTTGTCAAATGGCTTTGCATTTGGAAAATCTTGTAAGCAGCATGCCCTGTTAGTTTTAAATAGAAATTAAACCTTTTTCCCCTTTTTATAGGAACTGGAGACATTGTTGCTGTCATGATTACAGAATCAAAGGTTAAGGAGATCCTGAATTACTTGGAAAAGAATATCTCTGTCCTGATGGCCATAGCAGTGGGGTCCCGTGTTCCTCCGAAGAACTTCAGTCGGGGCTCTCTAGTCTTTGTGTCAATATCATTCATTGTTTTGATGATCATTTCTTCAGCGTGGTTAATATTTTACTTCATCCAGAAGATCAGGTACACCAGTGCACGTGACAGAAATCAGGTAAGGGGTCTGTTCTTTTCTCTTAAGTTTCAGAGGTAATATTTCTGTATACAGTAATCAATAGAGAACAAATACGGAATGCTCATTTCAAACTGATGTTCAGAACCTCTTTGTTCCAAGGCAGAGCATGTTGCCAGACAACATGCTCTGGTTTTATTATAGCAAAGTTTTTTCATCCTGAGCACACTGGTATAGATCCTGTTACATGACAGGAAAGAATAGAACAGAAGCAAAATACTTGAGTTTTGGTTTGTGTATGTCCAAAAGTAAGATGAATTCTGTGTTGGCTGAGTAATACGTACTGGATGTATGTTGGGAATGAGGAGGAAAGTTAAATTGTGAATCAACTTGTATAGTGTAGGGGAACACTGAGCAAATGTTACAAATTCTCTCCATGCTCTTAAGGATACATCTGTAATAGTTAAGGTAATTCAGAAATTGTACAGAAGTATTCCCAGACCATAATTTGTCATGAGTGTTAGGGTAAGAAAACCAAGGTGTAGACCTGCTTAGTAGTCTGTGTTAGCTTTCAACATTATTTAAGATCACCCTTGCTAAGGAGGGCCTAAATTCTCCTGGTTTTATATTTTAACCAAAATTTTATCCAGTGTGCATTACATTCTTTTTCAACTCTTAATTTGTTTAAGAACTGAGTTATTGTCCTAAACCAGGACAGTTATGTACGGCCATACTCAGAAATCCAGACTAAATCAAGTTGTCAACTCAAACACAGATAAACTTTAGAAGTAAATGTTTTACTAGTGTGGACTTAATGACCCTCCATAGTGTGCCTTGGCTTTTACTGAGAAGGGTCAGTAAATCTCAGGAAATCCACAGTGCCCTCTTTGCCATTTCTCTCTGTCAAGGCTAACTTAGAAACCTCCTAACCTAGTCACTGTCCCCCCCTTTCCCCCAAATTACAGCTGATACACAGCAGCTGACTGTGGGCCGGTTCTTTGGTGTTCTCTCAGATCCAAAACAAATTCAAAACTTACAAAGCCTCGGCTGTGGCACAGGATTTCCTTTTCAGTTACTATAAATAGTGTCTGATGCTGCAGATCCCATGGGCATCCTGTAGATTTTCCTAAGGATGTCATTCTTAAATGACCACACTGTAGCCAGTACTTAGTGTGGTCCCTTGGGATGGTGAAAGTTTAAATATAACTGTAATTTAATGAATGTCTGTGGAATACTAAATTGTGCCTTCTCTATCCCCTACATGGCTCTAGGCTCCTTCCAAATGTCCACGTTTCAAAACAGTTGCTCCATTGGGAAAGGGCTCTTATGACCTTTTTTCTTTCTTTAGATTTTTACAAAGGTCAGGAGAAACTTGATGAAAATTTTATGTGGTTTAAAAAGCTGAGCTTATTAAACTTTAATAAGAAGGTGGCGACAGCTACAGCTTATTTTTAAAGGGCTTTGAGAGCTTTTACAAAGACTGTACTGTTAGTGATGAAATAACTTGGTTTAGGCTATGATCTTGTTTTTAAGTTATGTCAAGGCGCAAGTTTTTCTGTTTTTTAAATCAAAGTCATAAAAAACTTGCTGTCTTTTGTAGATAACACAAGTAGATATTGATACTTCACAATATTATTCTTGTTTGTTTCCACCGGAGGTGCGAAACTCTTTTGCATGTGGAAGTGGCCTTTTCCATCCAGACAGTTGTGGGGCTAAATGCAAGCATATGCTGTGCCCTAACTTAGCAAAACAGCAAATCCTGAGCATTTCCAGTGTTAGCGTGAAAGAGTATTTGTTAAAATTAGAAAATGGAAGAGATTGACCTCTTAAACGGAAGAGATGGAAGTTATTATTTAGCAAATTTATGTAAAAAAACTTCAATATGTTGGAAGAATTCTGCTAAAATATTATGCTTTCAATGGGAAAATAATCTTTAAAATTTCTTGCAGTGCATATACCATCACATGCAGTAAAATGAAATGTAGATACTGCCCACATTTACTTAGCTGATAGAGTTGAGCGTTTAAGTTAAATGCCATTTCAGCCTCATTCCTCTCTTAGCAATCATGCTTTTGGTTATGCAATGGTTGTCTACTCCAGCAGCGTGCCCAGTGTGTTCAGTGTCATTAAGTACTCAGGCCAATATGCTTGTTCCAGAGCACGTCATTTAGATCAGCTTAAATTGACCAAATTCTTGCATATTGAAGTCAGGGTGTGATTTCTGACTTCAGTAAGCGTATAATTTCCCATCCCAGCTCTGCTTCTGATGCTGTCCTTCCTACATGGGTATACTTCAGTAGCTAGCTGGGACTGTGTATCTAATTTTTTTCAAATCCCTGCTCTAAAAAATGTAAAATAAGAGCTGTTGTTTTGTGAAAAACACAAGGAAGAAAACTGCTTATGTAATTCTAGAATAAGTGGTACAGTCAGTTATGATACAGACTTCTGAGGTCATTGTGTTTCTCAAATAAAAGCAACTTCTGTTGCAGTTTACATGTGTGGAAATGTGTGATACAGGGGGCACACCTTGTGAAGGATTTGGGTTTCAGTTTTATAAAAGGTGGATGCAAAACCCCACACATGTATTGCAGGCTGCAGGAGAGGTTTTTAGAACTGCATTCTCAGAAGCAGCCCATCCCTTTCAAAGGCAGAGTATTTAGTACAGGTTGGAAAGGAAATAGCAAATACGTACTTTTTTTTTTTAAGTCAGTTGTAAACCAAGTCTGACGTCTTATGTCCCTGAAGGAAGACGACAGGATCTTTGTTTCATTCAGTGCCCATCTCTGGGACCCCAGTGGGAACACAGTGACAAATAGCTGTTCCTTATTGGCTGGGAACCGGGCATTTCCGTAGGAATCAGCACTTGGATGTCAGCTCCTTCCATCCAGCTGTGGTGGTCATAAAGCAGCATAAACAGCAAGAAAGTGATTTGGCCTCTGCCTTCAGATTGAGGTTATCTTCAAACCATTATTAATCTCAGCTTTATTTAAGTCTGTATTGGTTTATTTAGATTTCGTGACCCGTCTTTTTTTTTTTCTTTTATGAGATCCTGGTGGTTTTGGGTAATAGCAAGAGAGAAACTAGGTTACACTGGGAGGATCTTTCACATCTCAGAATAAGATCAGCCTGTTCAGAGAGGAAATATAAAAATAATTCAAGCTTAAGAGAACAAGCAGTATATTACAGCACACTGAATAAAACCCAGTATGAACAGAATATAATGGAAATCATTGGGAGGGAACATTGTTTCAGTTTCTGTTCTGCAACCTGGGTTTGATTAGTTTTGCACATCAATATTGATTCACTTCTGTGGACTTCTGTACAGTCCATGAGTTTTATGCCCACGCTTGTGGAGAGCATTTGAGGATTCAGCTGTTGGCTGTTTCTCCTTCTCGACAAATCTCTGTGCTTTGCTGTGTTTGCATTTTGTCTTATGTGTTGGCCTGCTGCCATAGTGTGTATTGCAATGGTATTATTGAGTCCAAATAAGTCATTATAAAGGACACTAATGAAGCTTGTTTATCAGGGTTAATTTGTGTTCTCTTCTTTGTCACTTTATTAGCGTCGTCTTGGAGATGCTGCCAAGAAAGCCATTGGTAAATTGACAACCAGGACAGTAAAGAAGGGTGATAAGGTATAATAATACGATTTCAACATGATAAACTTGAGCATCATGTTTAATTTTTTTCTGGGGAAACAATCTCTTTTTTTCTTTCTGTTTCTGATTTATGACTTTGCCTTCCTTGTTGGAGGCTTACTTGGTCCTGTAGCACAATATTTTGTGTAACTGTTAGTATTGATGTGTGCTGTAAATCTGTATATTTCAAAGAAGTTTTTCTTGCTTAAATACTATTTGCACTCCATCTGGCAGCTGTGACTGAGGGTGGTTTTGTGTGCTGGCTGACTGGGAGGGTGTCCTGGCATGAGTACATAGGGCTGGCATTGTTTATGTGGAATTCTAAAGCTTAGAACTTTATCATATGTAAGTTCTGTAAAGGAAAAATAAATTTAAAAGACAGGCAATTGAAGATAATCTCTAAAGTAAAATATGACTGTTCAGTAAGTTGAGGGAGCATAAAGAGGTATTTTAGTCAAACTTACTCCAAGAGTATTTCTTGCTAGTACACAAACTAAAATAAATGGTGTGTTATGTCCTAGGTTTTTTCCACTTTTGTGAGCAGTGTTGTTTTATTTTTGATTCTGAAAGGAAAAAATAATCATTTAATCTTGCTTAATTTTTTAGGTTTCATTTTCAAAAGGCAGGGGAATTCTGGCTACAATTTGATTTCTTAAATATTATTTCTTAGGGCCTTTTTAGTGTGATTCTTTTTTTTTCTTTCTTATCAACACTATCAGCAGTGGAAGATTAGGAAGTGATAGGAAAATTTGCTTCCAGAGAGAAGGCAGAGAAAATGTCTTTCTGTTCTTCCTCCCTCCCTATGTAGTTCTTTTTCAAAACAGCTCACTGCACTAAATCTTTTGTGGAATTGGAGAACATTCAAATTAGAGGAACCTTTCCATGTAAAACAATGCTGTTGTCTTGACAGCATAAATTCAGAACTGGCGAGTGCTGTGTAGGTTGCAGTGCAGACAGCATGAGGTGCATGTGCAGGTGAACAGAGTGGGAAAAACCTTTTCTTCCTCAGAGCAGCCATCAGGATTCTCAGTGTGCAGCCTTGGTTGGTGCTCACCAGGACTGGCTGTGGCCTTGCTCTGGTCCCTGTCTTGTGTCTGGCTTGTAGCTGGTTGGCATCAAAAAGAATAATGCAGTTGAACTAAGAGAAGGCTGTTTCGTGTCACAGGTCCAAACATTTTAAATATGTATCATTGATGTCATATCTATATACAAGTGAAGTCCCCCTTTTATCATTTGGAATTTTAAAATATTGTATTTAAAAACATAACTTTTAAAAATCGTAACTTCTGGAAAACGAAAACGAGAGGAGCTGGTCAATCGGTGATCCTCATATTCATGTCTCAGTAAGAATGATAATTCTGCAAGTAAGCAGCAGACAGAAATATGGGACTACTCTGCACTAAAGTGTGCTTGTTCTGGCACACTTTAAATGCTTTTTGCTAAAAATGAGCCCCAGAATTCTTATTCTGCCAAAAGAAACAAACAAAAAATCTGAATAAAATGGAAATATTAGCTCTAAGCTGGAAGTAAAAAAAGGAAATCTAGATAAATCTCCACTATATTTTATAATGATATCACTGAACATGATATCAGTAAGAATCATCTTAGGCCTTAGCTTATGTATTAAATGATGATTTACCAGCTCCAAGAAAGAAAGGGGAGTTTTGCATGTATGAGATGCTTTTCATGCTGAAGTCATGTTGAAATATAATAATCCAGTTATTTGGTTTATAGTTTAATAACAGCCACTTGGCACAGTACAATTCATGTAATAGTCACAACTACTTTGACATTTGTCATAGCCTCAACTCTTGACTTGAATTCTCATTCTATTCATTTTAGGAAACAGACCCAGACTTTGATCATTGTGCTGTCTGCATTGAGAGTTACAAGCAGAATGATGTTGTTCGCATTTTGCCCTGCAAGTAAGATAATAAAGTTGCTTTGTTTGGAAACTGTTGTCTTTTGGTGCTCTTTTGTTTCATTTCATGTAGCAGGTGCATTGTAATTCACAAATGCATTTGTTGGATGTTTGCAGTCCTAATAACAGCCACTTTATTTTAGACTATGGTGCCAGAAGGTGTGAAGGTGGGTGCTGGTGCTGTTAGGACAGTGGAGATTAAACACAATTATATTAAAGATATTGGCAGTGCAGCTATTGAGATTGCAGTGAGATGGAGGGGTGCAGGTTTAAGGACCAAATGATGGCTAGACTCAAAATACTTCAGTATAATGAGCCAGGTACAGCTGCAGCATTTTGCACTGTAGATGTGCAACAACTGGCTGCAGGTTTCTGAAACTGTAGGGAATGGAAATGCAGTCTTTGCAGCCTTCATACCTCCTGACATTAATCAGCCACTGTGCTGTCTTATGTCTTTGGTCTCTTCAGTGCAGTGTGATCTTGGCTTGTGTCTGAAGATTTGTACTTGCTGGTGATTCTGCTTAAAGTGTAACAATTTCCTCCCCCTTTTATAGCATTGTGTTGACATTTATGGGTTTTTAGTTTGCTTCCACTCCAATTCCATTCTTGAGTTGTTTTGAGACATTTTTTTCTTTGAGAGATGTTTTTAAATACTTTTCCACCGAGTGGTTGATTTTGATGAATCATACATTTTGGTAGCATTAAGCATTACCAAGGACATCTTTCCCTTGTGTTCTGAAATGCAAAGCTTTCTCCTCATCTCCAGACACAAAACCCATGTGTAAATTAGGTTGTATATATTCAAGATCAAGTAACTTGGCTTATGCTTGATACATAAATGGTTCTGCATGATACTCCAAAAGCAGCAAAGTCATGTGTTGGAGTCGAGTCTGCCTGTCCAGTCAGGCAGCAGCAGCACATTAGAGCTCATTATTGGTCTTCTAAATCCTCCTGCAGGCTGTTCTGAATAGCTTGAATATCTTCTAATGTGCAGGGTATTTCCATCATCATAAAAGGAGAACAGTATTATTTTATATCTTTCTGATCAAAATATGTTTGTGTTATACTTCTGAAGCCAAAAATCTAATTCAGTTTACTGTTCTCTGTGTTCCTTACCTCTTGGACAACGGGAAACAGTGACCTGGTTTAGATTCTCTGTGTTGTTTAGCTAAAATACCCTACAACTGATTATTTAGAAACTCTCATTAAAATATTCAGAAATAGAAAAGCTTAGATTGTAAAGATTTGGGAGCTTTTGGTCATGTGGATGTATGTGTGTTTCTGTTTTACAATTCGGTCATTTTTACTCAAAGTTGATGTCCTCTTGCCCTGAAAAATGTACAACCAAGTGTAAAGTAAAGATTTCAGAGTTACATCACTTATGGCAATCTCAAGTGAAGCTCGTATAGGTGAATTAAGCCCTGCTCTTTTGATATATTCTGCAGAAGGTTCTTCAGAAATTAGAGGAGGAACTTCTGGTAACTGCAGACCAGTTTTGGACCACTGAGATGATTGTTTTGTAAACTACCTCTTAAGAAAGCTTTTCTTGTGTAGTTCTGCTGTGAGGCTCAAGGACATGGAATGAAATGTCACAAGTCCCACTCCTCTGTGCCTTTCTCTTGATACTGAACAAAGGGCAGGAGGAGGTCCTTGCCGGTGAGGAGAGAATGAGTCTTCCCTGATAGGAAAAGAACTGTTCCCACTGAACACAAGGCAGAGTTGGGATTAAAAGCCAACTTCTTAGTTAAACTGCCCCTGTGCAAGCAGTGGATATGTTCCTGATATACACAGGTACAATACAGACAATTTTTTTTTTAATTTGAAAAAAAAAAAGAAAAGTCTTTTTTCTTCAGATGCCTTTGTTGAGCTGCAGTCCTGCAGACGGGAAGCTCTGGGCTCTCAGGGATAGCTACAGCTGTTCAGGGAGCTGCATGCAGGTGCACCTTGCTGCCACCTCAGCACAACCTGCCCCAGTGCAGATTCCCATGTAAAGGAGAGATCAAGGCTCCCGTGTAGATCATTTTCTGTTCTGTTTTTCACAAGAATGTAAGGTCAGCAAAGGCTCAGATTACATTCCTGCTGAAGGCTGTATGACAACTTTTATGTTCGCTTTCTACTTCTTTTTTTACATCTCACTTTTCATTTGCTGCAGTCCAGCTTTTAAGTTGAGTGCAAAACCATCTAGGCTAAATGCAAGCAGTGAGATGGATTCTTTCCACAAGACATTTTTATATTTGTAGATGAAAAGCCAACTAGCACCTTCAGAGATGGGCACAGTAAATTTCAGATTCCATGTGAGATTTTTCAGTCTTCAGTACCTGAGATGCTTTTCCCCAAATCTTGTTACGGAAGTTTAACTCCTTTCTACTTCCTCATACTTCAGCCTCCTATTTTAGTGCAATGTACAATGTTAGTTTAAAAAAAAAAAAAAAGCAACAAAAAAACTGAGCAGCACTCAGACAATAAAGCTTACAAGAGAGTTTCTAAACGAGATGAGAAAATAAATTGTAGGAAAACCATGGAGAAAATTACTTGACCAAGAGGAAGCAAATAAGAGGTTAAAAGTTCTTACTGTGCTTGTTGGGGAAGCTGTAATCATTAGACAGTAGGAATCACTGACATGTGACATCTTTGCTGCTTTTATCAATTTAAAAGTAGCCTTTCCCTTTAGTAGCACAGTTGTTCTCTGCAGTTAAGTATGGTCTGTCACACTGTGCTTCAGCAGAGGAATCTGCTCTGGGCAGACACACAGCAGGCAAAATCTACCAGCAGCTGAGCAAGCTGGACCTGTAAAATTCTGTATCGGAACACCACTTTGTGATGTAAAGTTTTGTGGCATGCAGGAAATTGTGGTCAATTTAAAAATAAACTAAAGTGAAAACGGTGGAAATTCAGCTGCATTGTGTGCAGTTCATTTTGTTCATTAGTTAATTTTGTGCTTCAGAGAAAGATGTTCAGTACCAGCAGCCTATGGACATACCTATAGCTTTAGTGCACAGAGGGACAAGCAGCCATCTGTTTTAGGCTTCCAAGCTTGAAGAATGTGTCTTTTGTGAATGCCATTATATAAGTGGAAAGCAGAGGAAGCAAATGTCAGAGGGATCCTAGCAAAGGACAAACCTCATGGACATTTTTCCTTATTCAGATAATTTTATTCTACCATCACAGTGTTGCATCTAGGGGCTGAACAAGGCACTAGGTGAAAAGTGAGCAGGAGTGGGTAGTGTGAAGGATTAGTGAGAGATAAGGGAAGGGGAGAGCAAAGTGATAGGTTGGAGAAGAGCAGAAAATGACATTAGAAAGGGCAGAAAGATGGCCAAGGAAGGAATTAAAGAGGTAGGAAAATAATTAAAAGAGCAGTGAATACTATAAAATAAATGGCTTTTGAGCCAAAGCCTTAATTCCTGTCCTGGGCAAGAAGGAGGAAAGTGACAGAAGTGACTAAACCAGATTTTCAGATTTTCATGTTTGATTCTGTGCTGCTGCAAATAGCTGCCTTTTTCTTTTTCTGACCAAATTAACATAGAGTCTTGATGGCATCCTTTCTGCTTCCTGCGTGCCTTGGATCCCAGGGCCAGGAGAGCAGCTTCTTCCAGCAGTAGCCAAGATCCTGCTTTGCAGCATCAGAGGTCCCTTTGGTGGGATGCTGCACTGAGAGCAGGGAAGGATAGTGAGCTCTAGGGAAACAGCACTGGTAAATCATTCAACCCTTCTCCTTTTGTGATGTGTGAATTTGGAGGCTTTACACCACCAAAAGAGATTCCAAACTCACCTTCCCCCCTGTGAAATGCTGCAAAGAAGCCATGCTGTATGAGAGTCGGTGTTATGGTGTTTGTTACCAGCTGGAGGGCAACTGAATTGGGTGTGCTGACAGAGTGGAAAAATACCTGCAGGTCACCTGCCTGGAGTTGTGCCCGCATGGGAGACTCCGTCAGTGCTGCCAGCCTGGCTGCTGGCCCTGCTGCCTCCAGCCTGTGGCTCCTGGGGAACGTCATCAGCTGTCGTGACCAGGAGCAAATCACTAGGAACTCACGTTTATGGTCTTGGAATATCAGTGACAGAAATAGGAAGATGGTGGAGGTTTATGAGAGCAGAAATTTCAAGGACTTATTTTGTCAGGGTGAGGTTTTAAAATAATTCTTGCTTGCTGTCGTCATTGCTGCATAACTGCCTTTTAACTCTTGCAAACAGAGAAATCCAGACAGAGCCTGAGCCATAATGATGCTATCAGCAAACTTTTTAAGAGGTAGAGAAACTGTGTAAGTAGTAGGCAGAGCCATGCTTTCTAAATCAATAACCTTTGGAGAACTGCACTTCTTTGAAACACATTAATAAACATCTTTGAAGATTTAGGAACTAAAAGCAAAGAATTAGGAGGTCACAAGAAGAATTGGGCTGTGTATATAAATATATCAAAGTGCTAATGACTTTTTAAAATAACTCATAATATTTAGTGGATGCATGTTGGCACCTCTATCAGTCGCCTGCTTTACTTGATCTGAGTGCTTCTACAGCACTGATTAGCCAATAATGATGTAATAAAGCTATTTTCATACTTCTGTGGAGTCTTGATGTCTGCTCTTACCCAAAATATTAGATTTTCAGTTTTGTTCTACTTTAAAAAAAAGACTCCAGAGACTTAAAAATAAGCAATTAAAAGTCATAATTTGCTTAAGATAGAAAAATAGCATCTCTGTATGTTTCAGAATATTTCAAACCATTATGTATCACCCAGAGTTTCAAAACATTGTTTCCTGTAGTTTTGTGAGTAATAAAGGGAATGCATTAAGACTTAGTAGAAGTGAGTCTGTTTTGGGTGATAATTTGAACAGAAGGCACTGGTCATACCCTGTTTTCTGTGATTGCCAGCTTGCTAGAGGACACAGGCCAGGCAAGTGACTGTCTGAGGTTCTTTAAGTTTCTATTCCTGCATTACCTGGGGTAGAGATAAGCAAAATTCTTTTGCTGCCTGTCTGTCCTCTGTTGACTATTTTACACCCTAATTCTGCATCTTTAGTTAGCAAAGGTAGGACATACAGCTGTAGCTGCCTAGAACTTCATTATGTTGATATTCTTTAGTCCCTCCATCAGCACGAGTAGACATAGACAATAATTATATACTGTCTTTTGCCATGTTTAACAGTTTCAGGAGGCCTTTCAGGTTGCTTTCCAGAGATTTAAAAGAGAATTATCTGGTAATGTGCCACATTTGGTCTCTGGTTTTAAAATCCCAAGGGACAGAGAGCAAGGAAGTCCCAGATTCCATGACGAGCTTTCTGAGGCACAGAGCACAAATGTAACAGGAACAAGGAGGGGGCAGAGAGTATCTCAGCTCTGTGCTGCCTTGGGGGTGTGCATGGCCACCTCCTCCAGACCCTGCTGATGCCTCAAAATGATGGCAAGACCTGCTTGTTCTGCCCCTTCCCCTGCTGGCTCCAGAGCACAGCTCTTCGCTGACTTAGCAGCCCTTGTAATTGCTGATCTTTGTCATGATCACCAGTCTGTCGTGTCTGGGTGTGCCTGCTCTTCCTGGCTTCTTGCTCTGCAGTCAGCAGCACTGGAAATAAAGGATCAGGGCTCTTATCATAGAAATTATCATAGGCAGTTGCTCAGACTGGGTTATTATGAGTATTTGCTAAAGCTATATTGGGTAGACAGTCTTGTGATAGCCGTTCCTGCCATGAATATGCTCTGAAAAGTTCTTTGCCTTTTGAAAAGCTAAGAGGGCATTTCCTTTACTTCCTTTTAATTTATATACCTTGTTTTGGTCTCTGCGTAGTCCTTCCTTGTTATAGTGGTTTTTATCAATCCCACACATTTTTATTCATGTGTGTGACTAAGATTTTGAATGCAATGTGGGAGGCAGTTCAGACTGTTGCCTGTTGCAGAGTTCCCTGCTGTTCAAGTAGGAGCCCAATTTGCCTTTCCATCTCTGAAAGCCCAGTTTGCCTCTCCTTTTGTTTTTGTGACAACTGTATGATGATGGGCATGTTTTCCTTCTTGATATCAAGAAATACTGATGGCAGGAAAAGCCTCCTTTTTACTTCAATGTGGTAATTATAAAAGCCTTTTCGAAGTCAAACAGGAGTGTGTTTGGGTTGGTTCCACTGACTTGTGAACAAAATTGGCAGCTGATGGATCTATGCTCTTCCTATCAAGTTTATGGTCAGAGACAAGACTGTAGGCAAGGTTATGGTGGAAATGGCATTACCTTGGTTCTTCTACCTTATATCTACTACTCATATCTACAATAAAAAAGGGGAGGAAGAGTGAGGGGAACAAAAATCTTCAAGTGTTTCATCCTTATTGAACTGTTAGTAAAGGGTGACAACACAAGCAATGTTTTTTTTTTTTTTTTTAATTACAGTAACTAGCATAAAATGCTGGCAATTCTAAGAATTGCATGTCTTTTAAAATTAAAAAAAAAAAAAAAACTATCTGAAAGTTTAAGTAGTTTTCAATGTATAAAAGAGAATTGTTTGCAAACTATGTATGTGCCTTCTCTGTTCTTCTAGGCACGTGTTCCATAAAGTCTGTGTGGATCCATGGCTCAGTGAGCACTGTACATGTCCAATGTGTAAACTGAACATTTTAAAGGCACTGGGAATTGTGGTAAGTTGCTCGGTTGTGAACTCTTCTTCCTCCCATATCTGAGACACAAAATAGGAAGAATAATTGCAGGGGAGACAGAGGGAAGGGTATTCCAGTACCCTTACTGAGAAAATAATTTGGGGTTTTTATGAATTTCTTTGGTGCTGATTTATTGTTTTTCCTTCATTCCCTTGTTGGTAGTTGAGAATATATTGTTATATTTGCATTTATGACAATTATCTACTGGAAGTATGCTAGATTAACTGTAATCTTCCTTCTTCTCAAGTCCTTTCAATTCATCCTTGTAGAATTTACTCTCTGAATGTCTTGTTCTTGTGGTTTCCTGTATTAAATTTGCACATTAAAAGTCCCACCCTAGCCAAGGCCAGTGAGTTTTCCTCAAGCAGCTCATGTCTTATGGGATTCCTGAGGACTGCTTTCATTAACCAGTTCACAAAGGGATAGCAGCGAAACCTCAAAGCAGATTTTTTTTTAACTTTTCCTCTATGAGGAAAGAATTATAAAATGGGAGTGATGCTCTTTTCCGAATAAGAGAGAAACATATGGAGAGACTGTCTAAAGTGGCTTTTTATTCAAGACAGTGAGAATAACCAGGCCTCCATTTTTAGCTGTGCCATTTGCAAATTTGCACATTTCCTAAGAAATAGTAGCAGATATTTTGTGGATGACCTGTTTTTGCAGTTAATAACATCCCTAGGTTTTTAGAAGAGGATACAGAATTCAGAATTTGTAATGGTTGTGGTAAACCATACAGGCATAGGCTATGATACAAGTGTACTTGATCCCTTCCTTGTACCTCAATCCTTTTTTTCTGCTTCTCCCTTCTCCTCTTTAAGAAGTAGGAGCTGTTCATTCACATGTTTCTCTCCTGCGTGACCTCAGGACAGCCACGGGGGCTGAAAAAATCGTGTGTGCGTGTGTGTGGTTTGATTGAATGCCTGGGTGTGCTGCTGGTAGAACATTTTCCCCCTGTAACGTGGAGCTGTGTTTCCCCAGCCCAACGTGCCGTGCACAGATAATGTAGCCTTCGACATGGAGAGGCTGACGCGGGGGCAGCCGGCCAGCAGGCGCTCTGCGCTCGGAGACTTCGGCACCGACAGCTCCCTCAGCCTGGAGCCCCTGCGCACCTCGGGCATGTCACAGCTGCCACAGGACGGGGAGCTGACACCCAGGTCAGGAGAGATCAACATTGCAGTGACAAGTAAGTGTCCTTTGGCTCACGGTACCGTCCTACAG
>CM031869.1:6923065-6965860 GCA_018697195.1 Certhia americana
TGTGTGTGTGTGTGTGTGTCCCTCCGTGCTGCAGGACCCTGGTGATGGATGTCCCTGCAGGGACAAAGGTGACCTCAGTGTCTCTGCAAGAGGCATATGCTCCTTATTGGAACCAATAACTCTAGGTATGACAGTGCCAGCACTTCCATTATTAATGGTATATCCATTTAGATCCCGCATGCAAAGAACCCTGGATGAACTGAAATGGCACCAAAATAACCTTCCTGAACTCAGTAACCAGCACAAGAAGCTGGATTGCCAAAACTGTAATTTATCCCTTCAGAATACTTTACATGCAATAATTTATAAAAAATATAAATATTTTAGCTGATAGCTGTTTCTGCAGACATTTTTTTCCCCTGAGATCATTGCTACTGGAATGCTGATGTCACTTAGCAGGTCTTTTTTTCTTACAAAATTTGTGAATTAAAGAAGCATTTGATGTGCCAACATTTAAGTATTGTCCAAGTATTTTATAGCATCAGAAGACTGTTCCTGCACTGCTTGAAAGCTCTTATCCATAAGAGCTGCATGGAAAATTTCCACTTACTGGAATTTACGTAGGATTTTTAATGTACAATAGCACTATAATAAATACAGTATGTGTGGAATTGCATCAGTTTTCCGTATGCTGTGCAGTCTCAGCTTGATGCATGAACGGTTGTTTTTCTGGCTGAATTGCAAAAATAGGATCCATACAGTACAACAGTCTGATTTTCTCCTTGTATTTTGTTTATGTGCATCTGTGATCTAGATTTTGAACTAAGTGACACTGGTGAACTGGTTGCCACTGATACATGTATGCAAGGCAGTGAAACCAATGCAGTTCATTAGAGTGTTTCTTTAGATGCTGTAGCAAAGCAAATGTCTCATTAAAAAAAACCCAAACAAAACTCACCTCATGAAAAACATAGTCCATATCTAGAAATGTCCTGATCTGAGATGGGAAAATCCACATACAAAATCTGGGTTCTCCACAAAGCCTGTAACTCACTTTGCCATCCAGTGTTCAACCTCTGGTTCACCTTGCACTCGGTTGTGTTGAACAAGAACAGATCCATTGCTGTGCTGTTTCCTCCTTATGGGTGGGAAAACTCCAGTTTTCACTTTTTACTAATTGCCTTTTCAGAAGGTGTTTCTTTTACTGTCTGTTCCCAGCTGTAGAGCTGCTTGTGCACAGATGGGTAAAACAAGTAATAGCCATCAACAGTTCATTCTGACAATGTTCATAAAGTAAAGCTTTAGAAAGGGCTCTTGAAATGTTTGTATTTTATGGGTGACACATGCATTATTTGATGCATGGGAGTTAAACCAAAAGCTGTATTCAACAACAGTGTTTGTATTCTGAGCTGTTACTGTATGCCAGGTTGATCCTGAGGAGAATTTTGAATAGTGAACATTCTTTAATAGACTTCTTTATATTATTTTCTATTTAGTATGTGTGTGTGTCCGCCCTAGTATTGAAATTATTTTTCTGTGGGTACATCTGTCCATTAAGTAGAAAACTCTAGTTATGTTTTACTGTTACGCAATCTATCCTGATTTTTGTCGGGTTTTAAATAACACTGTAACATAAATTCAGGAGGGAGGGGGCAAAGACACAGTTGAAGTGTGACAGTACTTTGAGTGTGCTTATGTGAAAGAGCTGCATCTCACCAAACCTAACCCAACCTGACAGTCATCTTTCTGACTTGGGGGTGGACAGAGTTTCCATTACATTTTCCCTTGATCCTGCATTTCACTTGACATTGTTAAGTAACTTTTCTTTATCACTAACCCTTGGGCTCAGCCAGGAAATACTGTTGTGCCATGCTTTCTTTCTGCACCTCTCTCCACTTCTTCTTTGCTAGCCTTCTCCCGTCAGTAACTCTGTGGCTTAACCTCCTTCTGCTTCACCTCCTGGGGCCAGTCATGGCTTAGAAGCCTCTTGCCTTCCGCCAGTGGTGTTTGAGGGAAATATTGGCATCGCTTTCTCCCACGAGTGATTTCCTCCCTTTCCTTTGTCAACAGAAGAATGGTTTATTATTGCCAGTTTTGGCCTCCTCAGTGCCCTTACACTCTGCTACATGATCATCAAAGCCACAGCTAGCTTGAATGCTAATGAGTAAGTAAATACTCAGATGTTTCTGTGCATTTCTGGTGGGTGTGTGTCATGGGCAGCATTGGGAATAAACAGCAGTGGAAGGGTGAAATATGTAATTTTCAAGGAATAAAATGAATTTCCTGCTTTTCTCAAACACAAGTGTCTGGTAACAGCAGATTTCAGGGTAAGGTGTAAAGTCCCTCTTCATTTATATTTAGCTGGGTTGTCTGAGGAAATCTGTTTGCTAAGTAGAGACATGAAAAGGGGAAAACAGAGAATATTTATGGTCAGTTTTTTATCAATGTTCTACATAAACATTAGATTTCTGCCATTAAATTCCGATGTTTAAAATTCACCTGCCAGAGCCAAAACTTACTACCAGCAGTTACCTCTGACAGTTTTCAACTCAATTTTATAGGCAAATTTTATATATTAAAAAAATAATCCTGTATTCCTAGTTGGCATACTTTCAGCTAAGGGGGAAAAAAAGTTGTGTTTAAATAGAAAACTACTTTTATTCCTCTTAGGTGAGGGAGAGATGAAAGCAATACTGTTTCTTCTCTCTTAAATGAAGAGATGCTTGCTTCCACACTTTCTTAACCTATATGGAAACCCCCAGCCTCCCTTCATGCAGGCTGGACAAGAATTACCCTAGCAGATGACTTTCAGTCTTTTTTATTTTTACAATTCTGTGTGTGGGCAAGTATAAATCTATCCTGCAGATCTATTAACTAGGCACATCTAGTTATTTTCATGTAGGTGTACAGAATATCTGGGCTCAGGATATATGTTTAATCTTAATTTAACTATTTATTTGGGAAGGCCAAGTGACAACATCTTTCTCTCTGAACATCTTGACACCGCTGAGTTTCCATTAAAGTGCTGATCTCTTGACCAGAAGTGGGGTGAGATCCAAAGAAATGCAGCTGGGAAATGCAGCTTTATAAACATTTTTCTTTGGGGATTTTTTTCTTTGAGATAAGAGAAGGGGGTTGGATTGTTTTGTTTTTTTTTTTTTTTTTTTTTGCTATTTTAGGCAATCTCAAGCTAATGATCTTCAGGAGGGTCCATAATATTGGTCATCAGGGATTTTTGATTACCACTAATTTGCAAATCTTCCTCCTCTTTTCATATGCTGATTCCAAAAGGGCTTCATGAAGAAAACCTTTAGATCTTCAAATAGCCCGATGAAGTCTACTGCTTTTTTTTTCCATTTGTCAAAATCTTGAAGTTGCAGCCATCACTCCGCAACTTGGAGACATAGCTGCAGCTGAACATAGTTAATCTTTAATTTTCTTGGGAAGGCATGGGGCAAGATGAGCTGCAGAACAGGAATGTCTGCATTGCTGGGCACTTGCACTGTCCTTGGGAAGGAGGAGGAGCTGGAGCCCATGAAGTCTCATCCAGATGTGGGCACTGATAGCTGCTGCACTTCTGCCTTGCTTTGCAACTCTTCTTTTTGTTGTTCACTGGGATCTGGGACTGTTTTTACTGCAAGGACAAGCTGCTGCACATTGGCAGGGACTTTGGGCCCTCCAGCAAAGTGTTTTCACAGTGATGTTCCCTCAGTACAAACAAAGGGTGTGCTGATACAAGGAGAGCTCCTTTTCTGAGTGATAGGAATTGAAACGCAAGCACATCAAGTGTGTACTTGAGACAGACTTGAGAGAACTCACAACCAGAAACCAGAGCTTCAAAAATCACTTATTTGGATAACTGAGGTTCTTGGCTGTGGCCTTTAACCTCAGCAGCCCTTCCTCCAAATCCTTTGGGATCTGAGCAGCCTCCACAAGCACTGCTGGGTTCAACTACTCATTTTAGATACTTTAAAATTACACTAATGCTAAGGTTTATTGTTTCACTGGCACCTTCGTAGTGCCAGACAAAGAATTTCCTGTGCTGAGTACCATGCCAGATATATGGCAGCTCCTTCTCATTGCTTTTTCTTTTAAACAGCACACCTGCTTTTTGTGCTGCTCTCCATGTAAAAAGCAATGTTGGCATGCCCTGCCTTTCTTATGGTAGTGTTTCAAGAGGAACCTGAGGAGGTTTTCTTATTAAAAACAACAATAGCAAGAATGAGGCCATGTAATACGCTGATGCAAGTAAAAGGCTTGAAATTCTCACCTAAAAAAGATACCCTGTACCTTTTTTTTTGCTATGTCCTTCCCACAACTTAAACATAGCTATTTAGAGAAATAGTTCTGGAGTTGTGAGTACAAATATATTTAGCAGTGTATATGTATGTTTTTGTGTATGTATAAATACACACACATGCATTTTTAAATAGTTGTGATAAAAGTAAACATTGTCTAAATGATAAAATAAGGAACCAGCTGCATTCTCTTGGTCTCAAAATACCCTTGCTGTACTAGTATGAAAAGTTTTAGGCAGTGTTTGAAAGGAACAGAAGCAGCACAAATTGCCTTGCTTCCTAGGGAATAGTCAGAAATTGCTTGTAAGTGTGGGATTAAGCCCAGAAAGCCAAAATGTTGGATAGCACCACTTAGAAAAAGTTTTCAGTAGCAGATGGAGTGTCCTCAAAAGCTTAGAAATGCTCAGACCTCTGACTGTCCTGTAGGAATGATGTGACAAATACAGATGTCTCTTAATGCTCTGGCTTTGTATAAATAGTCATTTTTCACTAACTTACTTTTACAGGATTTTTTTAATTTTTTTTTTTTTTTTTTGTATTGGCAGTATTAAGTTTAACAGAAATATTTTATTCCTTTTTTTTCTGCCCTGCAGAGCAGAATGCTACTGAAGAAACGCTTTCCGGCCGATTGCCTTGGAGAGAGACACCTATTTTTATGCCTCATTTATCGATCATGCAGCACAAGCAATTATTTAGTACATTCTATTTTTTCATAAAATTTGCTGATGCCAAAGCTTTGTATTAAAGAAAAAGTGGAGAAATAAAAAAAAACTTTAATTATGAAATCTTACTCTGTGAGAATTTAATTTTTCTTGGGCTTTCCGTGTTACTACTCAAGTCTGAGAGCATTTTGTAAGTTTTACAAGGTGCTTTATTTCCTGTGAATGATTGTGTCTTTGCAGATCTCTATTATTCTCCATTCATTTGGGATACAAGCTAAGTAGTGGAAATCTCACGCAGTGTCCTTGTTATGATGCCACTCAGGTGACTTAACTGCCATTGAAGTGACTAAAAAAAGTGTTGTTAGCAATTGTTCCACATCAACTTGTTAAGGAAAAAAGCTGGGTCAAGCTGTTAATTCTGCTATAATGGATTTACCTTGACTCCAACTGAGAATTAATTTGAAATAAGAACATTTTCTCAGTTTCTCTTCCTGGAACACTCCCAGTTGCCCTGGGAGCACTGCTGTATGATTTTTGCCTTGAGGCCAGGCATTGCTGGAGATTTGCAGTGCTGTTGTCTCAAAACACAAATCATAAACCTTCTCAGTCTTTTACTTTCGCTTCACCCCCCTTTTGTTAAAAGTGAAGCTGCTCTAAAGTGCTTCTTCCTTCCTAATAACAAGTGAAAACGCAGCATTTCCCCTGCTGCCATGTGTGAAGCCACCTTTCACATCAGTGGCAGGGGTTTGTTATGGTTCAAATTCAGATCATGGAAGATTGATAACACTCTTTAATGTAGAAACTCTGTGCAAGCATGTCCTTTCTTGCCACAGCTTCTGTACTGGTGGGGAGACAAAGGGAAAACATCTTCCCTCGCTGTCCTCACTCCGGCTGTTTCATGCAAGTTATGCAAGCCCTGTGTGAGTAATTTCACAACAGTCAGTTAAAACACATGGGCCTGAGTCGCAGCCAAGTGCTAATGCTTGACTTAACGAGATGGGTAAATGAAGTTGGGAAGGAAAAAGTAATTGACAGAAGTTAAAAACTATTCTGTGTTTGGTTGTTTTTGTTGTTCTCGGATCAAGATGTAGAAAGTGAATGCTTTCTAATTTAATTAAATGAACAGAGAGAAGCAATTTTGCTGTAAGATTTAATTTTTTTTATGTACTGGGAACTAGAGGATTTAATTTAATTTTATTTTTATGTATAGGCACTTTCAGAATTTAGGAACACAGCCAGATGCTGCATTAAAATAGCTTCTTAATTCTTATTTGTCCATCAGGCTTCAGCTGAGAAGGCAGCTTTTATAATAAGCAATGAAGAATGTGATAGCTTCAGTGCATTTAATAGAATTCTTCAATGTGTCCTTGTGAAATTCTGAGAGAAATATGGAAACAAATCAATAGAGCAGTAAGTGCATTTTGAAAGGCTGGAAAACCCCATTGGACTTACTCATGAGAAGAAAAAAACCCTCAAACATTCTGTGTTTGAGGACTGTGTGCTTGTAACGTACAGCATGTGTCAACTGAGTGTTGTTGCCAAAAAGGGAGGAATGTGGTTAGAGCATGATTTAAGGAAGAAGCTATGATACATGTTTTTTTCACTCATCTCTCAACAGCAGTAGTAAAACTGATAAGTTTGTGCTTGTCTTCTGAAACAAAATTCCATAAGTGCTATTTAATGCTGTTGGGCAGGGACCGCGTGAGCAGTGCAGTGACCCAGATGCGAAAGGCACCATAATAGTTCCAGTTCATGTTTCTTCTTCAGAACAGCAGCAGAAGGAGAAGTTGAGTGATATTTGGAACAAAAGGGTTGGCAGGACTTTTTAGTGCATTTCCCTCCATGGAGGATTTAAATAACTCAGCATCTTTTTTAGTTTTTCTATTGAGCGTCTAAAAATTTTCTCAACGAAGTGTTAATGATATAACTTTTGATAGGTTACTTAGAGGTCAAGCAATCAGTGCATGTTTATCTGTTAATGAAATAAACACTTTCAAAGATGGATTCCACATCATCCCAGAAACTCTTTTTTTTTTTTTTTTTAATTCTGGATAGACAGAAGAAGGAAATCCTTAAAGTTTTTCATAGACTCATAGAAACACTTAGGTTGGAAAAGCCCTCTGAGAACATCAAGTCTAGCCATTAACCCAGCACTGCCAAGCCCACCACTGAACCGTGTCCCCAAGTGCCACATCTTTATCTTTTAAATGCCTATCCATATCTGTCTGTGGAGCCTTCCTGCCCTCCAGAAGATCAGCCCTGCTTGGTGTTGGCTGCAAACTGACTGAGGGTGCTCAATCAATCCCCTCATCCAGATCATTGAACAAGACATTAAACAGGGCTGACCCCACTTCTGAGCCCTGTGGGTGTGACTCCATTCCCCATCGTTCTCTGGCTGAGCCATCCAGCCTGTTCATAACCCATGCAGGGTACTTCTGTCCAAGCCATGGGCAGCCAGTTTCCAAGAGAATGCTGTGGGACACAGTGTCAAACTCTGTACCAAAGTACAGGTAGGCACATCCACAGCCTTTCCTTCATCAACTAAGTGGGTTACCTTGTCACAGAAGACCAGGCTGGTCAAAAGGATCTGTTTTTCCTAAACCCACACTGGCTGGGTCTGACCCCATGCTTGTCCTGGATGTGCCACGTGATGATCTAACATGATCTGTTCCATGGCCTTCCCTGGCACCGAGGTCATGCTGACAGGCCTGCAGTTACCCAGACCCTCCTTTCAGTCCTTCTTGTAGCTGAGTGTCACATGTGCTAACCTCCAGTCAGTTGGGACCTCCTCAGGTAGCTGGGACTGCTGGTAAACCATGGGAAGTGGCTCTGCAAGCACCATGGGGCTCCCCTAAATGAGTCTCCTTCCTTGCCTGTCCCTTCTGAAGAGTTTTCAGCCATCTGTTGCAGCACTCCCATTGTGCCAGTCATCCCACCATGTCTTTCTGGGTCTCCTGAGGAAGTGCGTCCCTGCTTTGCAAGGCTGTAAATCAACAGCCAGCAATGAGGGCAAAACTCCAGCCTGCCCCAGCCTTGCCCAGACTTCACCTCTTTTATCTGAAAGAGCCATTTGAGGTGTGACTGTTCATGCATATGGAAAGCAGTTGCTTTAAAGTCTTCCTGCTAAACTGACTTTGAGGAAAGGGTGCTTTATGAAATAGTTAAACTCTGTTATTCCTTAACTGAGAGGTTGTCTAAAACAGATTAAGGTAGGGAGTGCTCTGATCAGATTTCCACAGTAAGAAGTCTTTGCTGGAGGAGTTGTGGAAGGGAGTGCAGCTTGTGACAGAAGATGGTTCTGATTAATGACTAAGGGCATTAATATACTTTCAGATGGAAAGGGAACACCAGGTGATACTTAATCCTGGTACACCTGCAGTACTGTGTCTCGAGTTTTTGGCCTTGATGTTGTCCTTGCTTTGGTGGCAGACTATGGTAGGTATAAAGATCAGTTCCAGGGTAGTATGTTTATTTTCACACTCAATGCAAGTGATCTGAAAAGTTCTTTTAAAGCATATAATGAAGAATAGTGGCAGAGAGCACTGAAGGATTCATTTTCATGTATTAGAACTGTGTGCAGCTTTTCCATTTGTTTTCTGTACTAAGGGATAAATCTTGATCCTTCATGGTTAGTGCAAAATAGGAAGAACAGATTCATATGCTGAATTTGGAACTGCGGATGTTTGTACTTGTCCTTAAAATATATTTATTCAGTAAATTTATCAGCTGGACCTACGCCACATTTTAAAACAAATTTAAAACACATTTTAAAACAGTAGCAATTTTTTGCATTAAGAGGGGTGTGGCTGGGTCACCGTGCCCTGCTGCTCCAGCCCTAAACTGTGGGCAGTGCTCCCAATCTGGTTAATGGAGCACCTGAAGACTGAGTGGTGGAAAACACTGAGCAGCAGCTGGATTCTCAGCTCTGGGCTGGCTGCACTCAATGGGAAAAAGAAGAACGATGTGTCTCAGAAGTGGTATGGAAGCCAAGAGATGTCTATCTGTATGGAAACATGCAGCCTCCCTGGAAGTGGGTGGCTTAAATTTCCATTGCCAAGAAGGACAAAAACATCACAGTAAAGAATTTCAGAGGTGTTGTATATACACTGCCTATTTTCAGATTAATATAAAGTACTTCTTGTCAGATGACCAGTCTGCCTGTTGATTAAACCTTTCCCTCCAACCTGCTGGAGTGGAAGTCTGGGTGCACACAGAAAAAATGACAGCATGGGCTGTCTGCTTCCTAATCCCATGTTTGACTTCTGTGCAATAAAAACAAAAGTAGCACCAAGCTTTTAGAATCCCTTTGGTTTGTTTGGGCATTGGTTGTATGTAATGTTGCAGCAGATGGAGGAAAGGAAGATGAAATATTGAATATTCACGGCTTATTTCAACTTCAAAATGAGACTCGCTCATCAAAAAGTAAATGATCCTGACCCATAACACAATCTTGAAATCAGTTTTATCTGGTATAATTTCAAAGCAGGTTCAGGGTTTGGAGTTTTTTAGCTTGTAAGACTGGAAAAGACCTCTAAATTCATTGAGCCCAGCTGTTGGAGACAGACCATGATAATCTGGAAGTCACAGTTACAGCTTTCGGTTTCCTTAAACACTCAACATTTATTAATTTATGTATGTATTTATTTATTTATTTGCTTTTATTTTAAGCATTGCCCAGTTGTAGAAACCTGTAAATCTGGGGAATGATTCAGATCCAAAAAATGGGTGTTTATCATTCCCCACCAAATGCTTCTGGAAGTATATTCCAAGACAGCCCACTTGTTCCAAATACCTGGATACATGCTGCTGGCAGAGTCAACAATCCACTCCTGTGCAATGTAACCACTGATTCCACTCTTGTTTCAGTTAACTACAAGATCAGAAATTAATTTGCTTATGACAATTTCCCATTCTCACTGCAAATGGTGGAGTGTGTGCACTTGATTTTTGCTTGGGAAAGAGCAGCAGATCCATTGCTGCTGGGCACTTGTTAGCAAGGATTTGACCTGGGCACACAAAGTCTGTGTCTTTTGGGTGAGTGGGAAAGGAGAAAAGGTGTTTTGGACAGTAACAGGTGAATTTTTTCTTATCTTCTGTAAGATCTTTATTTCAGAATGCGGTAAGCTGGGCTCAAAATTTGGCAAAGAAAGGGGGATTAAAGCAGCTAAAATCTGCCAGGGATAAAACTACAATTCCCTAAGCATCTTGCTTCACTGATGCCTGAAATTGGAGGCACCTTGAATGCCTTTTTGATGAACTTGGAAGCTTTTCAGTTGCCTCCAGTTTGGCTCATGTAGCTGCTTTGGGTATTGTAATCTAAGCAGCCTTGCTCCCAGCTAATCCCCCCTGGGATCGAGAAACCAGGTAATGAAGTGTTTTGGCCATGGGCCTGATGTGATGATAGATACTTTCAGAGAGAATTGTATGTACAGCAGGAACAAAAACATATCTGTGGATCAGAGAGCCACAGGAATGCCAGGCTACTGAGGAAAAAAAATGGACTTCCACTCTAAAGTTTATCAACAGCCACATGGTGTTTGTTTTGGGTATTGCCAGTGTTGGAAAAGAGGGTTGGATCTCCTTGGTTATGTATAAGGAAATCAATAAGGCTGTTTCTAGAAGGTGACTGATGTGGATGGAGTTTACTGAGCTCTGGAGGAGGTCAGGCTTCCAGCAGCATTGGTGGGATATTTCCTGGGGAACCCGTTCTGCTTGCTCATTCCTTTTGACCCCGAGCTGAAGCACTTTGTCCTGGTGCAGGGCACAGTGCTTTGGTGCTAACCAGAGGTTTCAGGTTTTCCTGAGGAAGCACATCCAAGCTTTACAAGGCTGTAAATCAACAGCCAGCAACAAGGGCAAAACTCCAGCCTGCCCCAGCCTTGCTCAGACTTGACCTCTTTTATCTGAAAGAGCCATTTGAGGTGTGACTGTTCATGCATACGGAAAGCAGTTGCTTTAAATTGGCAGGGGAGCACAGGAACAGAGGTGAAACGTTTCATATGGCTGTTACTGGTTTGTCTTGAAGGGTGGCTGTTTTTTCCATGTGTACTGTGTTTGCTTCCAGCACACAGGTATGAGGGTGCTTTACTCAGTTCCTTCATTGTTCATGTGTGTTGCTAATGTGGTTTTGTTCTACCTCTTGCAGGCAGTCACTTCTTCCATCGTAACTCTCTGTCCCCTCGAAGCCTGGTCTACGAGAGCGAGTTCTCAACCATCGAGCCTGCCTTGGACATGTACGACGAGAACAAAACCTGAAAGGAATCCATGCTCCTTCCTGGCCCTTTTTCCGTTTTTTTCATTTCTCATTCCTGTTGTTGTGTACTCTTTCCATGGATCTCCTTTGTCTGAAGAAGAGCTGCTTTTTCCAGAACACGAACCCACCTTCTCGATTGCACAGACGAAGACCAGCTGTGGTGGATTCTGAGGGTGGCATCTTTGAGCTGACAAAGAGCTGTGTGCAAGCAAGGTTGTCTGATGGAAATTGCTGAGTAACAGCATGGGGAGCTGTGTCGGCCCAGCCGCGGCGATGCAGGAGAGATTTTACGGTGGCCCTAAGAGTTTGTGCTGAACTGCAAATGCGTCTCTTACCCGGGCGTCTGCTGTTTCCCGTTTTTTAGTTGTCCAGATGGTTGGGCAATGTCAGAAAGGGAACTGGTTGTAGAGGAGATGGCCAGTGACTGGTTAAAGCAGTCGTATATCTCGGTCAATCCATAACCTTACTGTGAAATAGCCCCTTCTGAGAGGGACCTTTATAAGTGCATTGAATTTCCTACAACCCACTTAACCCCGGACAGTGGCGAGCCAGTCTGACGTTCAAGCTGCAGAGAGGACCTGCATTTGCAGAAAGATTTCAAGGAACTTGATGCTTGGATTTTTTTTCTCCAATTTGATTGAAGCAGGAGAAAAATGGTATACACAGAATATACTTTTGGTCCTTCTGTGTGCTGAAGTCAAGTGAGTCTCTTTCTGTAGAGAGGACATTCACAGAACCAGCACTTGATCTACCTAAAAACCATTACTTTTTGAAATATGCAGGAATCAAATTAGCTTTCTTTCTCACTTAACTTTTTTTTTTGGGGGGGGGGGGGGGGGGTATAAAATCCACCAAATTTTTCACTGAGGTTTTTTAAAAGCCAGCATGTTGGCATTACACAAAGAAGAAAAGAGGTAAGCTTCCTATCCCACTCTCCTGTTGAGATCTGCAACAGTTATTTAACACATACATTCTCTGAGCTGTGCCCTTTCCCACTGACATCAATAACGGGAATGCAGAAAGCAGGAGAAGAAAGGAAAGCAGCTACTGCTTTGACACGCTGCAGGAAAAATCAATTTTTACCAGCATGTGACAAAAGCGGTGAAGAAATGGATATTGTTTGCTTCTGAGAGAACAATGCAGAAATGGAGAGCGAGAGAGGAACCTCTGGAGCTAAGTCATGCACAGTGTTCCTCAAATGAGCCGATGTGGAGGAGCGAGCGTTTCTGCTCCACCCTTTCCTACCAGACAATGCATAGCTGTTCATGAATGTTTGGATTCTTCTCCATTGCAGTCTAAGTTACTGTAGGTGTAGAAACTTTGTGTCCTTGTAATGTGAAACACAGTTTCACCCTCTGTATAGGAATCTTGAGAAATCAGTTAAGCCAAAAAAGAAAGGTAAGACTTACCCTGCCATGCTTTAATTTCACCTGCTTTTGCTACAAGCAGGGGAATTTCCCCTCCTTTATAATGTTTTTAATTGTATAGTCTACTTAACAGATATCCTTTTCTGAAGTGTGGTTCAGCTGTGTCTTTAACTTGGATGTTCAAGAGAAAAAGAAAAACCCAGCTCTGTAAAATGAGGAAATGAGCCTCCTTGCCGAGCATGCTTTGACTTTTGTTGCTGTGCGTCAGCTTTATTTAATCTGATAATTCAAGAGTGGGTGGCGTGAAGTGTAGGGAGGTTTTTCTCATAATACCCACATTGATATTTACCGAATGCATTTTATTGCCATTCAGCTTGCTCTGGAAATGCGCCGAAGCCCCAAACTTTAAAGAGCACAATTTTGACACCCACTTTCTCCTACAAAGCAGAAGTGAAGGTCACAGGAAGTGCCACAGGGGCTGGGGCAGCAGTGGGTGGTGGTCAGCATCTCTCCTCTGCTGGTGGGTGTGCGGGGCAGGCAGCGACAGCTCCAGGCATTGCCAGCAAGCCCAGGCACAGCTCCCGATCCCGGCCTGGCTGAGCTGCACCCGGGCCTGGGTACAGCTCCCCAACCCAGCTTGGCTGAGCTGAACCCATATGGGACTTGGGGACAGCAGAAGGGCTGGTTGAGCAGCCCCAGTTTTGATAATTACATCTGTGAGATCAGCAGGGACACGTGAGAGCGGCGCCTTGGGAATACAAACGCCTGAGAGGAAAATCACCATCTCTCAAGGATGTTATGGGGCCTGTTTTTATCCATGAGAGCAGTCAGGTTATGATAAACACAGATACCTGGGAGTTCCTGGTTAAATGCAAGCATGACTTGGTGTCTGCAGCCAGCACAGAGCTGCTCCGGTGGGGTTTTGGGTAGGACAGGCTGTTATAGCACTGCATGGGGTGCTGATGCTCCAAGCAAATCCTTCTCATAGGGGCTGTCCCATCCCAACACAGGAAATCCCTGTGTCCCTAAGGCCATTGGGAATGTCACTGGGGCACAGTTTCAGCACAAAACCAATTGATGCTGATGATTTCTCAGCTCCAACTGAGCCCGTTTGCACGAGCTGCGTGCCAGAATATAAAGAAAAGCTAGAAGAGTCATGGAAATTAAAAACTAGAAAGCACAAAGCCCCCAAAGACGAAATAATAGATAACATAATTTGTATTTTGCTAAATATTATTTCTAACCCAACATCTTGGTTTTAAGCAGGGGAAGGGCAGGTTGGCCTCAGAAGAGATCAGGGACTGGCATAGTGATGTAAAAATGTGCTGTAGCATCTTGGATAGGGGAGCTGGTATTTGTAATTGACATCCTGAATTTGGGACATCTTGCAACACTGGAAAAATTAAAAGCTTGTTCAAGCAATCAGTCCCTATGTGCATGCCAGGACGTGCTGGAGCAGGCCTTCCCCAGTTAGTCATATTTAGGATGGGGAAGAGGCACCACAGCAACAGGGGTGATTTTTTCTGGGCTGTGCTGGTAAGTTTGAGGTTTTCCTTTTAATATTAATCAGTATATTAAAAAAAAAAAAAAAAAGCTTGATGAGCATTGTTGTTCTTGTTCTGCTGCAGTGGTGCTGTGTGTGGTTGAGTCATTTCACAGAAATAAAATATACAGCAACCTACCAAGCACTGTAAGTGCCAGTAACTTGGAAAATCATTTTCAAGGTTAAAAAAAATGTGGTTTTTTTAACAGGAAAACATTCAGTTTATGACTTCTACATATAACAAAAAAGCTTTTATCTCCAAGTGTTTTCCTAAACTATTTAAACCCCAACACTTTGCCTTCCCTTTCTCAGCTTCCTCTTCTATGAAAGTTTTGCATGTTCCCATTTGTAAAATCAAGGTTTGCTTGTGTTCTTAGAGGATAATTGCCAGTAAGAAACCAGACTGTAAGTGTGCTTTTTACCTATAATACGAAACATTAAATATTAAATTTGAAGCATGTTAAAATTTACCTAACAACCCTCACAATTGCTCCCTCCAGTGAGCTCATGTGTTGGAATCTGCATTGTCCCTTTGCTCTAGGATGCTTGCCCTGGCACCTGATGATGCTATAGAATAGCCAGGTATCCTGCACTAGCCAAAGAAAAACCAAAACCAATTTAATAAACGTCTAGGACTATGTTATGAAACCTTTACACAACTGTTTCTTTAAACATATTCATGTAAAATAGTGCAAAGGCCTGGAAGAGCCAAGAGCTTTTTACCAGCTCCTGGCAAGCAGAGGGAATTCTGCAGGAAACATGGGTAACACTGAGGCTCCAGGACTTGTTCAGTCCAATTTAGGTTTGAGGTTGTGCCACAGTCAGGTCATGAGCTGAAGGATGAAGGCACCAGGGTTGAGCTGAAGTTCCGGCAGCTCTGCAGCCTGATTACTGGTGAGTGAGTTGACTTAATTATTAAAAATATTTGTAATTTTGCTTAGCTAGTAGTCATTTGTTTTTTGTACTGTTGAAAATAGCACAGCAGCTCAGAAGCTGAGGCACAGTGGGGCAAAGACATGAGCCATGGGGCTGCTGCCAGCCCTGCAAGGTGGGGAGAGGACAGGAGAGCTCAGGGCAGGGACCTCAGGAAACATCTTCAAATTCCCAAGTAAAGCTTTTGCTCCTTTTTCACCCTGTGTTACCCAGCCATACTTGACCTAATTTTCCAGCCTGAGTGGTGCAGAAGAGTGTGTGATGTGCCATGACAGCTTGCATATGTGTTGTTATATTTAAAGATATCTTCACTTTTTCATTTCCCTGCTAGACTTGCTGCACCGCAGGGCAGCCTCAGCTCTGGCACACTCGGTGCAAACTGGTGAGCAGGGGAGGGAGTGAGAGAGGGAAAGATGTTCCAACTAAACAGATTGGGGGAAAATCAGGGGAGAGGTAGACAGTACTTCAGTATGCTGGTGCTCATTTCTGCTTTTTTTCCCTTGTCTTTGAAATAATTAAGAGAAAAAGCTGTACTCCCTACCCCTTCCTTGTGGGATGCAGTGACAAGAGCAGGGCTCCAGGTGGGATTTTGCTCCTGATCCGGGGCTGTGATGCTCTGTAACCCCCAGCCACTGATATCCTGAGATATAGACCAAAAACCCCCAATTCACAAGGGTGTGTCAGGTTTACCTGGTATTTGCAAAGTGCTTTGAGGGGATGAAATCAGATCACAGAGCTTTTGCAAAGCACCACTAATTGACACCTCGTTATCTGTAAGTTGATTGGTCTTTTAACCTAGTTGTTTTTAAAAACCTGTAACATTCCCAGGCACTCTTATTTCTCCCAATCTCTTCCTTTCCACTCCATCAGTTATTACTGCCTTCCTCCTCCTCTGGAGAGCTGGGTGAAGGTCCTTGTTGTGCAGGCACTGCAGCCCACCTGTTCTCTAGCATCAGTGTGCCATCACCTCACTGTGGCATCACCATGGCAGTCAGCCCCTCCAAGGGGAAGCATCACTCCAAACCAGAGTTACGGTCTGTGGGGCACAGAGGTTCCTGGTAGGCTGTGCTCAGCCAAAGCAGGGTGTATGGGATCTAGGCTGTTGTTGTGGGATGCTCGTTCTCTGGATCCCTCCCTGAATGGAGCATCCTTTTGCTCTTCTGCCCATTAGCCTCATGGAGATGCTCACATGAACAGAAATGGATGTGTAGGTTGTGCAATAACATCTGAATTTTTTTTTTCTTTCTTACTGCAATAATTTCCAGGGTCTCTGGGCTTGGGGGCCCTGTGGTATAAAGTGTTGCCCCAAAATAGTCCCTTTCCTAAGAAGGTAATAATTAAGTATTAATATTCCTACAAAGTATGAACTATGTAGGTTTTTTATTGAAAGTTGAAGCTGCTTAGAGTGATTTTGATGCAAGGCTAAGGTGTAACATCATCTAGTGTCATACAGCTGGGACTGGAGGTTTGCAGCCCAGAAATCAGATGGACATGTATGTGAAGGCTCCCTCACTCCCACTGGGCTATTCCTTTCTCCACTTGTATCCACAAGCCCCTCAGGAGCTAGGAGCTTTTATTCATTTCCCTGAGCTCAGCTATGTGCATTTATGTGCCACTTGCCTTTTTTTTTTTTTTTTTTTCTGCTTTTCACATACTCTGGGGCTTGCCATTTCTTGGCTCTGACTTGATCTTCAGCTGCCCAAACCCCTCTGGGGGACAAGAGCCATTAATTCCCAACAGAGCAGCTCTGCTGGGCTATGTTGAGGCATGGATCATCAGATTTGCTGTAGATCCCCCATGCCTGTGTCTGTAACACCATCACACTGTCTGGAGCAGTAAGAGGTGTAGTTGCCTGCAGCCTCCCCACAGACCTGTGCTGCACTGGGAGGGAGGATCATATAGAAAACAGCTCAGCAAACCTCCCCTGCTCCAGCACAGGAAAGTCTGGGCATGAAAGTAAACTTGTTCTTTGCTGCTGTTTAATGTCATTGTTTAATAGAATGTTTGGGGCTGCACAGCTTCTTGTGCAGGTCTGTGAGGTCCCAGCAAGGCAGCACCCCAGCCTGTTGCTTTCTGCTTGTGCTGGAAGGTGCTACATGAATGAGAGGCCTTCCCCATGCTACCACATCAGCTGGCAGACTTTCCCCACTCTGTATGTCTAGGCTTAACTCTCAGCACTGGGGAGGTCTGTCTCACCACTCCTATAAAGGAGAATAACCTTTCAGAGCAAAATGAGGGGTAGCATCGCTCTTCTGCTTGTCCCATCAGCCCTGCTGCTGTTTGCAAGTAGATGTTAAATATTAAAAAGCTTCTTTGTGTGACCATGCCTGTCCAGGATCACCTGCTCAAGGCCATGGCTAACTATGCACTGACTCCACCAAAACATGATCATTTTATCTCAGCAGAGAGGGGACCCCCCAGCCTTTGGGCACAGGAGACTGCAGCAAACAACAACAAAACCCCAATTTGCGTGCGTGTAAAATGAAAAGTCTGTTTGAGCTGGCTTGCTGCCAGGTGGGTCACACCGGTGTGACCAGGTAACCTGAACACGCCAGCAGCTGCCAGGGGTCTGGGAATGCTGCAGGGACACAGGGACACACAGTGCCCTCCCGACAGCCACAGCTTTCCAGCCCCTGTGGAAGAGTAGCTTGCCAGCAGCAGAACTTGTTGACATGTTTTGATGTAAGTATTAACACTGTATTGTAGTTACGTGGTATATGCCGATATGTTCATAGTGTATACTGACTAGTTAGGGTTTGCTAATGTACTACATTTCAATAAAAAGCAATTTAAAAATATGGAGTTTTTGAGTCTGGTGTCTGAAAATACAGGAGAATGAAAGTATCGCCCAGTGATTCCAGTTCTTCCAGCATTTCTTTTAGATCTGTCTTAGAGGATAGTGTGGACAACATTGTCATTTACATCCATTTTCATAGAGGATTTTTCCCACTCTGATGTAATTTTTTTTTTTCACTTTGCCGTACTAGTGCCCAGAAATCCCAGGCCATTAAGGGCCACATGGTTCAAAGTGGCATATGAATATGCTGGAGACATTAATCCATCTTCCCACAGCTTTTGACACCTTTAAGATAGCACAGAGGGAGCAAGACCAGCAGTATTAAACAGGGAAGGATCCTTCAGCATCTTCTCCCAGTGCTCAAACCCTTCCTATGAGATATCAGCCTTCAGAATCCACCCTGCTGCTCCCAAAACCAGCCGTGCCATTGAGGTGAAGGCACAGCCCTGCAGGCTGAGCCAGCTAATCAATATTTATATTACAGTAGTGTACAAAGGCTCCAGCTGAGATTAGGGCACTGCACTAACAAAGAAGATAGATCATCCAGAGTTAAAGGATTATAGCCTAAAAAAACCATGGCATTCCCACCTTCCTGGGAGCCGGGCAATAAGCACAGAAATGGAAGACAACAGTGGTTTTCTGCTGTTGTAACACTTTCAGAGTTTGCCTGGAGGCTCTCTAATGGTTATTGAAACAAGAATAGCGGTTCACTAAATTATTGGGAAGCTGCTCTGCAGCCAAGGGATGAGAGGAAGCTGCATCTCTCGCTGTCCTGTGTGCTGCAAAGATCATCCTTGGACTGGGCCACAAGCTTTGAGTGGGCTCCAGAGCTGTAAAGCAAACACCAAAATGAGCCAGCTGCCAGGAGGGGGATGTCAGGACCCCCACCCTGAGTTCACGAGGCTGAGATGCTGGAAGTGCATGTTCTTTACAGCAAAAAAGGCAAATTAATTCCCATCTTCCCAGAGAGGAGATGGAAGCATCGCCAGCCGGGTCAGGAGACCCGGACATGTCCCTGCTGTTCCAGTGCCCGACCACTCTCTGGGGTGGATATTTTCCTAATATCCAACCTATACACAACTTCAGGCCGTTCCGTTCAGGTCTTTTCAATGCCACAATGTGCTCCGGGAGGCACAGGAGCTTTGCGGAGCGCGGAGGTGACCCCGACTGCCCATCGCGGGCAGTCCCGGGAGGCGGCACCGTGCTCCGGTCGGACACGGGGCTCGAACCCGCGGCCTCGGCGCTGCGGAGGCAGTGAGGGGGCCGCGCCGCCAGAGGGCGCGATGGCGGCAGGCGCGGTGTGGGCCCCGTGACCCGGCCCGGCCGCTCCCCCCTCAGCGCCGCTCCCGCCCCGGCCGGGCCGGCCCAGCCCCGCGGGCCGCTCCGCTCCGCAGCCCCGCCGCGATGTGGCTGGGCCCCGAGGAGGTGCTGCTGGCCGGCGCGCTGTGGGTCACCGAGCGCGCCAATCCCTTCTTCCTGCTCCAGCGCCGGCGGGGACACGGCAAAGGGGGCGGCCTCACGGGTGAGGCGCGGCGGGGAGGCTCCGGCCCGGGGTCCGGGAGCGCGGGGCGGGGGCTGGGAGGGCACGGTGTGGGGAGAGAGCCGCGTTCCGCCCGTCTCCGCTGCTCCTCGCTGTGTGAGAGCCCGGAGCCCCTCGGCCGCGCTGTCAGCCCGTGTCCCGTGTCCCGTGTCCCGTGTCCCGTGTCCCGTGTCCCGTGTCCCGTGTCCCGTGTCCCGTGTCCCGTGTCCGCCCCCGGCCGCGCTGTCAGCGGTCAGGCCCGGGAGCTGCTGCCGGGGAGCACACAGAACTGACACGGGGGGGCCTGGGACCGGCTTCTTCTCCTGTCAAAAAATGGCTCCTAGCCCTGCTCGCGTTGCTTTGAATTATTAAGGTGTTTTGTTTGCGTGTTGTGTGCGTGTGCTTTTTGAAGATGTAGAGGATGACAGTAAGATGCGGTTTATAATTAGTAGCAGAATGGAAGTTGTGCTGTACATGGGCCCAGGGTGAGGCTGTGTGGGTTCAGCCCAGTGGAAAATACCCCTGTGTGTGGGGACAGCCGTGTTTGTGACATAAACTGCTAAAATAACATGACTGTCACCAAAGCACAATGTTAACAACAACAACAAATGCCCTAACTTGTTAAAACCCCATTTATGTGCAGAATGCTTTCAATTATGTGAATCACAAAAAAGAATTTTACTTTTATCCGTTACACATAGCGACTATCATGTTTTAGCCTTTTTAGACAAACTCATTACAGAAATGGTGCAGCTGATAAACGTCATTAGCATATTTCATCTTTTCACAGTGTTCAAAATTATTTTGAACTGTTCTGTTTGATAACTGCACATAACTTGTGCAGTTTTGCATATAGGGCCTATATTTCTATTCTACAATTTTCCAGTTTTTTCCAAAACGAAACGCCGCCTGGTGCTGTTCTGGGAACATTTAAACTGATGTGTTCCTGATGGGTTGAAGCGTTGAGCTATGTTTACTTTTTGAGCTAGTGTGGCTCAGTGAGAGCTCTTCTTCAGAGCTCCTGCAGGTTAAAAGCTAAAAAGTTAAAGTCCTTAAGGAGCTGTGCAGCTGCACAGTGACATCTCAGAGTTAGAGTGGGATGTTCAGCTGAGCGGGAAAGGCTGAGGTGCTGTCAGGTTCAAGTTATTAAACATCACATTACCGGTCTGTGTGTCAATATTTGACATGTACAGTATTGTCAAAATTAACTTTTAATCCATATCCTGCCTGAAACTACACAAGAAACGCAGAGCCTGAACAGATCTTGCTGAGCTGGTTACATACGTGCTTGCTTTAGGTTTGTCACACGGGCTTCCTGTGGGTGATGCTTCACTGCAAGGACAATCAGTGGTATATTCTTAATTTGTTAATAGCTACATAGATAGCCGAGGGAGATAAGGGAGAGGAAGTGGCATGTTTCTTGATAAGGAATGAGATATGGGTGAGTACAGTTTACAGGCTTACCCAAACCATGAGAGGTGGGAATTGAAGCTGGACACCTCACAGAGTCAGAGCTGGAGGAGCAACCGTGCTCCCTCTCCAAGTTCTAATACTTGGGAACTTCTAATCATGAGTGTGTTGCAAAGTTAATTTGCATTAAAGATGCTCATAATGCATTGTCTAGAATAACAAAGCAAATAATCATCTTAGGTATCTGTTTGGTCTAATTGAAATAAAGATTTCATTGAAGTAAATTGATTTGCTTTACAAAGTCTGGTCTACCAACATTTACTCTGGAAGTGTCTCCTTTCTTATTTAACATGATATAAAAATATTTTTGACTTCTGTATTAACCAAATTTTGAGTTGCTGACATCTTTGTTTAATCAAAGTACTTCTGGAAACATTCTTGAAGCCTGTGAGCACCAGTTTTTCTAGATCTACTTGATTTTATTTGGACGAGTTACCTACTTTTGGCATTGATTCTGACAAATACAATGTTGAAAACTCTTGTGTCATTTAGCTTGGTAGATTAAAAGAAAAAATCACTGTTAGAAGCAGAAATCCCACAGAGGAAAACACATTTCACTTTCATTAGAAAATCCTGTGAAGATGGGGGCTATAATGATGCTGAGTAGGCATTTGATTGTGATCTCAGCTTTGTCCATTACCAGTGTTTTTTATGTATTTACCTCCACTGACTGGGTATGTAGCTCCATTTTCTCAACCAAGTGCCACAAGCTCTTCCTTCACAACTATTCACAGACTGTGAACATCAGCATTTTCTGCAGTGATCATCCTGTGTTTTTGCTTAACCCAGTTCTTTGTTTTGGTATTCCACTGCTGTAATTTCTGTCTCTGCTTCCTAGGTCTCCTTGTGGGAACACTAGACGTGGTTTTGGATTCCAGTGCCAGAGTTGCCCCGTACCGGATTCTGCACCAGACTCAGGACTCTCAAGTGTACTGGGCAGTGGCCTGTGGTATGTGATTCTTCTTGGGGACTGGATTTGAGTTATTCTCTTGTCTTTTTGGTTCAGATGACTGGTTATCCCACAAAGGAGCGTCCTGTGACTGCTGAGGACACTTCCAAGGGCTTCCAATGATGAGTGGAAGATTCCAGAAATTACAAAACTCAGTGTCACTTAAACTGTAATTGAGGAACTTGAAGCGCTGCAGACACTTCTGTTTCTGCAAATGTTAGGAATTCTCTTTCTTCCAAGATGTACCTTGAATATTTGCAAGATTGTAGTGAGATTGTGCAGGGAATAACACATGCTGGTTTTGCTGGGATGATGAGTGTTGTGCTGCTGCTTACCAGGAGCATGGCACAAGGTGGGAACATGTAACATTGGTCAAGGTACCAGAGGTACTTCGGGGAACCTCTTGGTCCAGTTTATGTTTTTTCTATTATTTCTGGCCTGGAACAGATGTATGTAGATCTGTAAAATTGACTAGAATAGTATAATTTTTGACATCAAGGATCCTTGGCCTCTTTTACTTGAGAAATGTAACTGTTGTTCTAGAATATCAAAATGCAACCATCTGATGCCTGTTGGTGAACTTTGATTAAAGCTTTAGGTCCTAATGCTTGCTAAAGAGGAAATATCTCCAGAGATATTTGGTAGACCAACCTTGTTTATCATAAGAACCTTCACTTCTCCGTTTGTGGTGGCGACATAAAATCTGATCATGCAGGAATCATTTGCTAGGCTCACAAAGGCTGATGTCTTGGTTTTCCTCTTCCCACCTTCTCCCCAGGCAACCAACACAATATTCTCCCTTGCAGAGCTACTTAAATTCTGCAGAGGAGAGGTTTAGATGTTGCTGTGTTTCACAGCAACTCAGATTCCCCTTTGAGGAGGGTGGAGGCAGAGAATGCAGAAAGACAGAAAACAGAATGGCAGGTCAGGAACTGCATGGCAGGAAGGAGAATATTTAGTGCAGATCTGTAATTTTATGGTATCTTGACACTCAAAAAGTTATTTTTGTTCAGGAGTGTTTTAGTTGATATATATCTCAGTTACTTTTAAACAATGCAGCATGTAGAAGTGAGATGGGCTGGGTAACACCCAAATGGAGTTTGATAAATTATTGTACTGGAGTAAATATGTTGTCTTCATCCAAAGTTGTTGGGGTTTTTTTTTGTCATATCTGGTTGTCATTCTGCTGTCAGAGTATTTACATTCCTTTAAAGTTGTAAAATATATATTGCTCTCTAGTTGAGAAATGCAAATATTTTATTTGCAGTTCACTGTGTGTAAATACTAGTAAGCAGCAATCTGGTCACACATGCAGCTTGAGATCTTCAGCACTTTGTTCTTATAACACTCCTTGTAGGAATCACAAACTTCTTCTCCTTCATGTATGTCATTCTAATGTTGTTCTTACAAAGATGTCAGTTAGCAAGGCCAGGCTTGTTTTAGCAATTTGGCTGCTGTCACTTGGTAAGAGATGCTGCTCATGAAACAAAACAGGACACAGACTTTATTCCACTGTTTTTGCTGAACCTGTGGGCTTTTTTTTTGCAGTAAAAGCATCCTATAATTGATAATTCTGTGCCCTTAAAGAAACCATTTTATATTACTCAAAATCATTTGTGCTTTAGAATCATTGTCACATTCTGCAGTAGATGTCAAGTAAATTTATACACAGAGGCAACAGAACCAACTTTTGTTGTCATGCACATTGGGCCATACACACAAACCCAAATTCATATCCCTGCAGTCCTTTCAGACAGGACAGCTCATTTGCTCCTAGTTTTACTCTCAGATTAACTAGCATTGGGTTTTTATGGTTTGGTGTCTACCTACAAATATGTGAAGAGGATTTTGTGGCTGAAGCTGCCTCCCAGGGAGGAGTTTGTGTTTGTGTCATTTGTTTTTCTTCTTTTCCGTCTTTAACTACACAGAGTGGTAAAATGTACTCATAGAGAAACTGAGTAGAGGCAGGCATTCTGTTAACATTTTTAGATATCCCACTGCATAAGTACGAAACCAGAAGGTAAATTTACTGGAATATAGCAAAGAGAAGCTTAAAAATGTCTTTGACTTGCATTTTAAAAGATTTCTTTTCATCTGCATTTAACAATCTTTTTTATCTTGTTAAAAAAAACCTGAAACTTTTTTATCTCTTCTGCTCTTCTGCTTTCTGTCTACAATATAGTGATAGCTATCAACAGAGAGGAAGAAAAGACAAATATTCAATATAATTAATGGAAATTAAGGCAATTTTTAAAGAAAAGTTATTTAAATTGGGTTTCGAACTGTTGTAGACTGTATGGTTAAAGACAACTAACTGTTGGATAGAAAGTTTGCTGAGAAGTTTTTATTTAAGAGAGCAGAGAACTTTCTGACATAAATATTTTGGTTGCTTTTTGATTTTTATGCTCCCTCCTGACCATTTTCCCTAGGAAATGGAACTTCTTTGTAGGTGTCACAAAATTCCAGTTGTTCTGAAAGTTGTTTCACTTTCAAGTGAAACTTCTGGTAGTTCATTATTTTTTTGTTCTAGAATGCCAGTAATTAAAAGAGTGCTTCTTGACAGGAACAGGAATGCTTTTTGTATGGGAAAAAGGCTGTGTTTGGTGTGCATCAGCAAACAGGATGATCTGTTGGTCATGTGATGAGTATCCTTGGTGACAATGGACACATTTTATTAGAAACATAATGTTGGTGTACATAAAATATCCTTGACATGTACACAGTTGGTGTGAGTGATTTATCCTAGTCACTGTTCAGTAATTACTAGTTTCCTGCTGTGAACTTGGAGAAAAAAGACCTTGTTCTAATTTTTTTTTTCTCTCCTCTTGGCATCATCTATCTCCCCTTCAATTAGGATCATCTCGTAAAGAGATCACAAAGCATTGGGAATGGCTGGAGAATAACTTACTGCAGACTCTGTCCATCTTTGACAATGAAGAAGATATCACTACCTTTGTCAAGGGCAAGATACATGTAAGTGACATGTTTCCCTGAAGGACTTCCAGATTCTGAGAAAGGAAGGGGAGATGGTTGTAAGAATTTCTCTTTTTCAGTCATCCGTAGGTATGAAAGTGTCATGGAATAATACATACAGCATTGTCAACATCAGGTCACAGTCAGAGCAAATATTGAACAAATATATTTGAGGGGGAAGGGTTAAGAGCAGTAACCTCAAGGAACAGCCTGCTTAGGATGTTCCTACTAACCCAAATATTGTACCTCTTTAAAATCATTGCCAATTATGCCTTTAATGTAGGGAGAATGGTTTAACAAGTGTTCATATAGCAACAAATGGAGGAGAGAAAATTCTAGTTTGCAAGCAATGTACTTGTCCTTCCAGTGGTCTGAAAGGCACCTGGGTTGAAAGGAACTGCACCCCAATTTCCACTGACTTTGGAGTCAGGTGTTTTCTGGTTTTGTACTTAACACACTTCAGATTCCCAGCCAACAAATTCTCCAGAGCAGAAACTTATAAATACAGTCCTTTATTGAACTGCAGGAAGTTGCATTTTTTCAGCTCTCTTATTGGATTCTTTGTATTTTCCATGTGCATCTATGCATGAGAGATTGTGGTCATTTGTTTTTCCTCCTGGCCAGTCAAGATCTGACAGACTGCAGAGTTCTGCCCTTCCTGGCAGATGATCTTCTTCCAGTTGAAGAAGCATTGTGTGCAAGTGAAAAGAGACTTCAGTTCTCCTGCAGGGTGTTCCAAGTGTTTCCAGACCAGCCGAGGAGCTCAGTCAAACATTAAACACGAGTGCTTGTGGCATGTGTTCAGGAGTGGTTCCCAGATCCCAAACTCCCACAGTATCTGGCTGCCCTTTCTGCACGTCTTTGCTGTTTCTGACATGACAGGATAAGTCCTGTGTCCTGTTCCTTTGTGCCTTCTGGATTGCTGCTGTGACCCTTTGCTTTGTACATTATTTCTGTCAACAGGCACCTTCACTTCTGTTTCTCCTCTTTCCTCCCACGTCCTTTCAGGGCATTATTGCAGAGGAGAACAAGAACGAGCAGCCCCAGAGTGAAGAGGATCCAGGTAAATTCAAAGAGGCGGAACTGAAGATGCGGAAGCAGTTTGGGATGCCCGAGGTGGAGAAGTTGGTCAATTACTATTCCTGCAGCTATTGGAAGGGACGTGTCCCGAGGCAGGGCTGGCTGTACCTCACTGTCAACCACCTCTGTTTCTACTCCTTCCTGCTCGGCAAAGAGGGTGAGTTGTGAGCCTATAAGTTGTGTTTCTGTCATTTCCCATGATCTTTTTGATGCAGTTGGTCTTTTGTGTGAACTCATTTTTAAGCTGACTGGTTTTCTTCCTTTTAGGAATTCTTGAGCTCTGTCTGGTTCAGCACATAAATCAGTTCTTGCTCTCACAGGCACTTCAGTGCTGTTTAGACTGAATGCCTGAGTCATTTTTTAAAACATTTCTCAAGTTGTGTATCTGTTTTGCTCAAATTTGGATTCCTTTTTACAAGTTAGACTGGGTTAGAGAACCAAGCAGTATTTTTACCTTGGTGAGGTAAAAATTTTATCTGGAACACTTGCCAGGACCCAGTATTTATGAAGCCTGAACTCCTGAGTCCAAAGCTAATTTGCTGGAAAGAAAGAGTGAAAACTTGAATAATTGTAGTTGAAAGCATTTATTGGATGGGAGATAGTCCTTTTGGAGCTGCATTATTTCTAGTCTAGTTAGTCCCAAAGGTTATTTCCAAGTATTTTGGAGAACCCAGTAAAAGCGTGAAGAAAAGAACTGTCCATGTGTAAGAGGGAGGAAAAATGCTGCTCCACTGAGAGCTTGCAGGCTGCTTGACCTTCATTTCTGTTTGGTTGTTGTTTTGCCTCAATTGCAATAATAGTATTTTTTAAATTCTTTCTCTCAGTTACACTGGTGATCCAGTGGGTGGATGTAACCCAGCTAGAAAAAAATGCTACACTGCTGTTCCCTGAGTGCATTAAAGTAAGCACAAGGGACAGTGAACTCTATTTTTCCATGTTTCTCAACATCAACGAGACATTCAAGCTGATGGAGCAGTTAGCCAACATTGCGATGCGGCAGCTACTGGATAATGAGAGCTTCCTACAGGACAAGTCTCTCCCAAAGCCCAGGAGGCCTCTTAAGAACATCTCTGCATTAAAAAGGTATTATGTTCCCAGCAGTGAGAAAAGAAGACAGGTAATAGGGGATTGTTAAAATAAATCTGCATTATTTTGTAGCTCCTAGGTGCTACTGGGGTTTTCTTACTCTAGGGGCTGCGTCACTTACTTCAGTCATTAGCCTTTTGCTTGTTCTCTCTTTTTCCCCATCCCAAATTGGACCTGAATTCATACACACCCTCATGTGTATTCATACACACATATGTAATTCATAATTCATCACACCCTCAGAAAGACACCCTGGTGTCTTTCTCATGTGGGGCTAGGCACTGCCGGAAGGAATTTTCAACTAGAAACTGCTGAAATTCATATGTAAGATAAAAAAAGCGAAGGAAGAAAATTACACCAGCCCCTTTGTCTGAAGTTAAAGATTTATAAAAAGAAACAGATTTGTATTGTAATAAATCCTCCCACTGAGGACTGTTCTCTGCAGTTTCAGGATCTGATGTAACATTTCGATTTTGTGGATGCACTTGCATATTTTATCTTGTATTGCAGGACATACCTTGTCAGGGAGGCATGTCTGAAGGCTGAAAGAGGAGTCAGAGGAGGGGTGGCATCTCAGTTAGAGAAAGGAATACTAAGAATACACAGCACTGTCTGAAGGTTGTGATTGGAATGAACATTTGACATTAGCATTTGAGTGGGTTTTTCAAGTAAGAAAACTTCAGGATACTACCCTTTACTTTTCTCCAGAGATCTGGATGCTCGAGCCAAAAATGAGTGCTACCGTGCCACTTTCCGGTTGCCCAAGGATGAATGCCTGGATGGACATACAGATTGTACCTTGTGGACACCATTCAACAAGATGCATATTCCTGGCCAGATGTTTGTTTCCAACAATTACATCTGTTTTGCCAGCAGGGCAGAGGAGGCCTGTCATCTCATCATTCCTCTCAGGGAGGTGGGGATCTCTTAGCTGTATGTTAAGACTACAGACCTCTCTTTTCTTTCGTGTCCTTCTGTCTTTTGTGCTGTGCTTTATGGATAAAGGAAAACATGCCAGATCCAAATGGCCCTTGTCTTTGTGTTCTAGGTGACAATAGTTGAGAAAGCAGATAGTTCCAGCGTCTTGCCCAGCCCTCTGTCCATCAGCACTAAAAGTAAAATGACCTTCTTCTTCGCCAATCTGAAAGACCGGGATTTCTTGGTACAGAGGATCTCTGACTTCCTGCAGAGAACACCATCCAAGAAACCCTGTGGCACCGACAGGGAGTGGAAGTGGAATGCTGAGCCCAGCAGTGAGGTACTAAGGAAATAGCTGGGAGGAACTTTATCAACTTTTCAGTGCAATGCTCCTTACAGTGTGTATGCAGTGCTTGTCACCAGCCAGTGCTGTCTCTGTCAGGCCATGAGGGAGCAGAGGAGGGAGCCTGAGCTCAGATATTTTCTGTTCTCTTGTCCAGGAGGTTCCAGAGCTGCCTTCCAGCAGTCCCCTGGCTGTCAGCCCCACGGCTGCTCTCAGCCATCGACCTGTCAGCTTCTGTGCCGGGCAAGTGCCAACAGCCTCACAGGGACTGCTCAAACTCTTCAGGAGGAATTCTGAGGAGCTCTCTGGACCCAAAGGGGTAAATGCTATCTTTATGTAAAACAATTAACTTTAAATAGTTTGCAGTAGTTTACTGATTTTCTGGCCTGCTCTAGAATGGAAATACATTTCATTCCTGCTCAGTATCACTGCTGTGCGTTTCACAGTGGTAGTACTGCATAGAGATAACTTGACTGTCAGCTTACCCTGTTTGTGCTGACATACCTGAGATACTTGACCAGAGGCTGAGAAATGAGTGTTACCAGTGTTCTGGGATGTGAATTCATGGCTATGAAGAACAGCTTTTCTTTTTCTCTTTTCAGAGCAAGAAAGCAGGAAACTTGTATCTCTGCTTACTAGTTAATCATTGTGATCCATAGTTCTGCTTGCATTTATGTGAAGATTTGCAAGGTGTGGTTGTAAAGACTTGACTTTAAGCAAAGTCATAACTGATTCAGAGCAGGATAACTTAGTATATACACTCTTTCCTTCAGCAGAAAGAAGAGACATTTTAAATGTCACAGTGTATTTTTCCTGTTAAGTGCAGGCCTGAATATACCCAGAAATCACCTGTTCTACAAGCATAAAAATGCAATAATCTCCTAAAATAGCCATATTTGTTCCTCTGAAGGCAAAGGAGAAGATGAAGGAAGAGTCTTGGAACATTCATTTCTTTGAATATGGGCGAGGGATGTGTATGTACCGCACTGCCAAGACAAGAGAGCTGGTACAGAAAGGAATCCCAGAGAATCTCCGTGGAGAGCTGTGGCTCCTTTTCTCAGGTAGGATGTTGTGCTGCATATTTTGACAGCAGGAATAAGCTTTCTGCACATCTCAAAGGAAAAGGTATGAATCTTTGCTCCTTTCAGAAGAAATTATTGACCAGTTAATTCCATCTGAATGATACTTTGTGGTGGCTTTCTTTTTTTATCCTAGTAGCTGTTTGGTCTCTTTTGTCTGTTTTTCAGTGTTGGGACCTAACATGATTTAACAATGAGTTTGTTGCTATATTTTCACATCTATTTGTAGTTCATGAGCTCATGCAGTGCTTCTTGGCTCCCTCATCTCTGAAACCAGGAATAAAATCTGTGTTTCAAAGCACCGGAGGTAAAGCAATGTTTGTTTGTCATTTCAGGGGCTTGGAATGAGATGGTGACTCATCCTGGTTACTACGCAGATCTTGTGGAAAAGTCAATGGGAAGGTACAACCTTGCTACAGAGGAAATTGAGAGAGATCTGCACCGCTCTATGCCAGAACATCCTGCCTTCCAAAACGAACTGGGAATTGCTGCTCTCCGGAGAGTCTTAACAGCTTATGCATTCAGAAATCCAACAATTGGGTACTGTCAGGTAGGAGAGAAGTCTTAGACATGCTAGTCCTACACAGTGACCATGATTGACTTGGACTCTTTGTGCAGTTTTTTGTTCTATTTCAAGCTTTTCCTTCATGCTGTCTGTGTAGTGGAAAAGAAGTTATGCTGCATCATCTCTTAAATACCCTTTGAACAGGGTATTTAAATAGACTTTTCACAGTGCTGTTAGGTGTAGTGTCAGAGTCTCTAACACTTTTCCTGCCAGAGCTTTCCATAGTTCAGCAAAAACATCTTCTGGTTTCATTAAAAGGAGTAAATAAATTATGTTGCTCGTGGACAGTCTATTGAAAACAAAGCTATTTGCTGGTTTGTGAAACAACTTGGTGGAAATTCAGGTTCATTTTGTGTATTGCTGTGATGTTACAGGTTCTCATTATGTTGTTCTGTTATGGCCAAATTCGTACAAAGATTTTTATGAAGACTTTGAAAATTATTCTTGTTCACATTGTTTACTGAAAGTGCATGACAAAAGGTCATCAAATTATTTGCTGTCTCATGAACAGAGGAACTGAAAACAGGAAAAAAAATTGGCTTAAGGTCATCTATTGACTCAGATACCAGTAGAAGCTGGAAATAGATGTGACTCCTAGTGACAGTTCGCTGTAGTCATGCTTTTAAGTTTAGTTGGTCTGTAATAGCAGAGTTTTCATGACGACCTCCATGTTTTTCCCCTGTACCTGTGTGTTTGCTGTGCTGGCATCTAGGCCATGAACATTGTCACCTCAGTGCTGCTGCTGTACTGCAATGAGGAAGAGGCTTTCTGGCTCCTGGTGGCTTTGTGCGAGCGGATGTTGCCAGATTACTACAACACAAGAGTAGTGGGTGAGTCCTTGTCAGATTCTTGCTGCAGTGTGGATTTTCAGCTGCACCGGCTTCTCACAGAAACATTTTTTTGTTCAGAATTAATTAAATGTCATGCGTTTTAAAGATAATGAAGCACAACTCGGTTCCTTTTAAAGATGGAGACATAGGAAGAGATGCTAGAGGCCTCCAAGGTTGTAGTTGTACCTTGTAGTAACAAGGAAGATGAAGTCACCAAAATTAGTATCAGGAGGGATCATTAGCAGTAAGGAGGAATATCTAGAAGAACATGACTGAGTTTTAGTTTTCCCCGTCTGAGTGACGTGTTAAATCTGTGGAACAGGCTCTGAGGGAAGGTTAGTGAAAGCACCACTTCATGTGCTTTTAAAGTTGATTTACATAAAATTGTCTGGTGTAAATACCATAATATCAATAATCCTCCACCCCTCCATTCAGGGCAAATGCAGAAATGAAGGAGAGGTTCTATGTCGAGAGGTTGTGGCTGCAAGCTTTGCAATGTAGGAATAGTCACATTGGTTTTATTGAGAAGAAGGAAAAAAATAATGTCTTAATTTTATTTACAATGTTCAGAGGCTTATATGAAATTTAGTGAACTCATACTGTTTTGTTTAATAATTGCTTAGCTTGGTACAAGACACCACCATTTTGAGTTCTGCCATTGTTTTGTTTGTCTCTTTCAGGTGCATTGGTGGACCAAGGCATCTTTGAAGAACTTACACGAGAGTATCTTCCACAGCTGTCAGAAAAGATGCAGGACCTGGGAGTGATCTCCACCATATCCCTTTCCTGGTTTCTCACTCTCTTCCTGAGTGTGATGCCCTTTGAGAGTGCCGTGGTCATTGTTGACTGTTTTTTCTACGAGGGAATTAAGTTTATCCTGCAGGTGTCATTGGCCATACTCGATGCCAACATAGAGAAGTTACTACAGTGCTGTGATGAAGGTGAAGCCATGACTATTTTGGGCAGGTACCATTCATTGTTCTTATTTATAACAGAATAGTAACAGTGGCCTTTTAGTCATCCTCTCTTTCTACCTAATAGCAGGTCACAGATAACACTCTAGGATGAAACTTGTACTCCAGAGAGGTTTGCTATTCCTTTCTGCAACAACTGAAATTAATTGTTGGCTCAGTTATGAAGTAATCACATACTTCTGGGGCTGTGTTGCAGCATAATAAATTCCTGCATCTCAGTTTGAATTTGAATTCTTAAAGGTTGTTTATTTGAAGTTTACATATTAATTCTGCTTTACTATTTAGAACAGATTCTGGTAGGAATCACCTTCTAGAAACTTAAAACATTATCAAGCAGATACCTCCAAAGTCTAGTAAATGTAAGACTTTCTTTGAAAAAAGAAAGAATTTCTTTGAAATGTGAATCCCTTCTATGTGCAGCAAGAACTTCAGCATGTGATTAGAAGCCCACTTTTAAAAAAGCAAATACCCCCAAAATAGGGTGAAAATCAGCTTTACTTCAGGTACATTGAGGTAGCATTGCAGATTAGATGGGAAAAATTAAATTCTCCTTCATGAATTAGATTTAGATTATTGATTAGGTGTTAGATTAATGATACAAAGAAGTTGAAATTAATGCATATAGGATATTGTTTCTTTTCCTGGACACTAATCCTGGAATCTTGCATCTCTTCCCATTTTTATCGTTAGATATTTGGACAATGTAGTTAACAGACAGAGTGTCTCTCCACCTATTCCTCACCTGCATGCACTGTTGACCAGTGGAGATGATCCCCCACTTGAAATTGACATCTTTGAACTCATCAAAACTTCATATGAGGTAAAGTTCTGACTTGGTTTTTGCCTGAGAGATTTCTTCTCTACTAACATCCCATTTTATACTTTGTGCAGCCAAAATCTAATGTTCATAGATTGAGATGCTTAAGGAGTGCAGGCTGAAGCCATTGTCCCACCTGTTTGGTATGAGGAGAACCTGACACTGTTGGCTGTTGCAGATTACAGAGTCTGCCCAGTATCAGAGGGGCTAAAATGAAAACTGCAAATAAGGAAGAAGTTATGGACTAGAGATTTCTTCCTGCTTTGTCAAGAAAGTCTCCATTATTCTTCTTCTATTTGAGGATTGTCAGTGCTAAGGAGTTAAGGAGGGAAATTCAGGGTAAAAATTGTGAAGTACTCTGCAGAAACATGGAAGAATCCCAGTTCACATGCATAGGAATCCTATTCTGTGAACTACATTATAGTAATAGGAAGGTGACCCCAGGATGGTGCCAATACTGTTAAAATATCTGTGCACTGATAGAGGTGTTTCTCAAAGTTCATGCTGACAACAAACTCATAAGAAATTTAATTCTGAATGATGGGAAGAACACAGGCAAAAGAACTGATGTTTGGCAGTTCTTCTCCACTATTCTCTGCTGCATGTGAGATCATTTCCCTCTTTATCTCACTTTTCACCCCATCCCCTTCTAGCTGTTTACAGTCAGACAGCTGTCATTTTCCTGGGTGTTTTGTTTGTTTCTTCAAATCTGCCATCTCTGTTTTGGTTTCTTTTTATAAAAGAGTATTGCTGAATTCATACTACTTGTCTTACCTAATCCATAGAAAAGCTTCTTGACTGTGGTGTTTCTGGCTAAATCTCATGGGGGTCCTAGAGGAAGAAATGACAGGGCTGGAAGGAATGACAGCCTGTCTGTCCTCTTATATCTGCCACAGTACAGGACCTGTATTTCTGTCTGACAGGTCTTTTTTCAGCTTTTCTGTAGAGATCTCTGATGTTGTATTTCTCATGAACTCTGAATTAATTCTCTTGCAGGACAGGAGTGAATAGGGAATAGAGCTCAAGTTTATTCGCATCTTGCTGCTGGTAAAAGACTTCTAGTGGGTTTAGGTTGTCTCTGAGTGGATAGTGCACTTGTTAAAGAATGTGTAATTGAAGCTGGGTTGTTCTCTCTTCAGGAGATGTTGACCTGATCTGCTTCCTTTCTTGTAGAAATTTGGCAATCTGAAGGCAGATGACATTGAACAAATGCGTTTCAAACAAAGGCTGAAAGTGATCCAGTCTCTGGAGGATACAGCCAAGAAGAGTGTGGTATGTGACTCCCAGCCTGAATGAGCTACCAAATGGCACATTCATGGAAAGTGTTTTGTTGTGAGCATTGAGAAACTTTGTGCTGTAGACAGCCAAGTTTTAAGTGACTGAAAGAATGATTGGATGAGTTCTTTGGCATGGAGGGAGATAAAAAACACCAGTAGGCTTTGACATAGCCTCCCATGCCTAGTGCTATCTGTTTTACTGCTTGCCTGGAATCTTTTAAGAAAAGCTGGCTAGCAGGTAATTATTTTACTGCCATTTAGAAGAGTGCATTGGGGAATTTTAGTAAAGGGCTCATGGCTGAAGGGGAGTGTCCATATTTATTGCCATTCTCTCCCATGTCCTAGGTGGAGAATCAGGCTGATTATTTCACTGTTGTTCTTTAATACATCCAAGTCAAACATCTGAAGATAAAAACTAGAGGGAGGGGTGACACAATCTCCTCAACCAGATCTGCACAAACAGGAAATAAGTAAACTACTGAAAATGTCAGCAGTTTCTGCTTGCCTGCAGACTGCCTTCCTGATTGGTTTCCAAGGGTATTAGAGTGGTGATGTTTTTCTTCCCATTCTGTGTCATATCTCCTTGAACTTGTTCTCTTCTGTGTTACAGGGATTTTTCAGTGAGTTGTATTTTTTTTTTTTTTTACTTTTGAAATAAATTGTTCACTCTGTTTCATCTGTAACTACAGGTCCGAGCTGTGTCTGGTGACATTGGTTTCTCTATGGAAGAACTAGAAGAGCTGTATGTAGTGTTCAAGGTAAGAAGCCTTCATTGACAGTGAGGAAGAAATGTTGTCACACAGTACAAATAGCAAATTGAGTTGAAAAGGAAGCAATCTTGTTGCTTTAATTATTAATGTGACCTATCAGAAACTGATGTGGCATTCTGTTACACATCAGAACATGTTACAGTCCAGGAGGATTGGCCCTGTTACTATCTCATTAATTTTTTTAAATATTTTCCCCCCAAAGGTGGCCAAACGATAGTCACAGTATTTGAATAATACTCAGAGAGAAACTGCAGAGTCAGTGGAAGGGACTGTAACACAGCCCTAAGAATGAGAAGCTAGGATTGACTGTACCTCAGTTTTTATTCTCAAGTTTCCCATTGACCTCATCTGTAATTATGACAAGATTACTTAAGGCTTTGCCTCTATTTATCAGTGTATATATTTTTAAAAGAATGGTATTACCCAACTGCATTTACCAAGGTTAGGGCTTAGTTCTAAAACCTGCATGTTTCCTTTGCAATAAAGCCTGAGTGACATTTTATTAAAACCTGAAATCATGTTTTGTATTTTTCACTTGAAATAATTCCTTGTGTTTTTCCTGAAATCTGCATATCTTCCTTTATTTCAGATTATTTTGTAGCGAAGTAAATCACAAGGCAGACAATGTGTTTCCTGAAATGTCTCTTCTTTCCTTCCTCAATGCTATTCTTGAGCTGTGACAGTCTCCACTCCTGTGGAGCAGCATGTTAATAATCCTGTTAATCCTTTCCCTCCAAAGGCCAAGTACCTGATGAGCTGTTACTGGGGGAACAACCGTGCGGCGGCTGCGCGCCGGGACCAGAGCCTGCCCTACCTGGAGCAGTATCGGATAGACATGGAGCAGTTCAAGGAGCTGTTCATCAGCCTCACCCCCTGGGCCTGTGGGGCACACACCCCTGTGCTGGCAGGGCGGCTCTTCCGCCTCCTGGATGAGAACAGGGATTCTCTCATCAACTTCAAGGAGTTTGTAACAGGAATGAGTGAGTGGTGGTTTTGGAGAAAATGGAATGCTGCAAAAAATGTGTCTGTCCTTTTCCAAGAAGAGAACTAAAAGGAGATAATGATGTGTTCACTGTCATGAGGGGGGAGGGTGGCAGGAAGCCTCAAGCTGGACAAAATGCACGTTTTTGGTATGGATTTCATTATTGATTCTGCACAGGACTTTGAGCAGTCATTGTATGGGAATTCATTCTGGTTTGAACCTGTGAGCAGAGGATGATTCTTTATCGTTAAAGCGCTATTTTTCTTAACCATTTTTTTTTTTTCTTACCAGGTGGGATGTACCATGGTGACCTCACTGAAAAACTCAAAGTGCTCTACAAACTGCACCTGCCTCCTGGTGAGTGACTGCTGCTATTGAACATGAGCTGCTCCAACATCCAATGACATGGGGTGCCTCAGGAGTTTTGCTAATGAATTGGGTCATACTGCTGTTCAATTAGAGATTTTAACATGTGCTTCTCTGTGAATACAGCACTGAATCCAGAGGAGACGGAGTCTGCTTTGGAGGCCACAAGTTATTTCACAGAGGATGTGACAACAGAAGGTAATGCAACACTGCTGCCTTTACGTCTCAGTTAGGCAGGAGTTGCAGCATAGATCCATGTGTTCTGAGCAGTGATTTTGTGCAAGGCATGGTCTCGTGCTGGCAGTGTGTTAGGAGTGCCAGTGTGTTTGAGTTCACTGTCTTTGTTGCATGAAGGGGAAGAAGTTTGGAGCTAAAACTCCTCAGTGCCCATTCCATGCAGGATACAGCATGCTCTGAAGCATGGACACAGACTGCTGAGGAGGAGCAGTATGCTTTCACCAGCTCCTGTCTCCCACCATGGTTTAGGTTTTTCATGCAAGTCTCATTGTCTCTCTTGTTTTTGTTTCCTTCTCTGTGTCTATGTCTGACCTTTTCTTCTGTTTTATCTGGGATTTTGTCCCCTCAATCCTTTTTTCTGCTGCTCAAGTATCTCCTTTTGTCTCAGAGCTGGATATCTGCCTGCACTGTGAGCCTCAAGGTCAGTCCATGGAGTTTGTGCATGCATTGAGCATGGCTGTGGTGCTGATATCACCTGCCAGCCCAGTGTGCTGATGTAAATACCCTGAAATTATTGCTGCTGCTCCTCAGTCGTGACACTCTCATTATTAATAAAGTGCTATAAGTTATTAAATACCTTTCAGTATATTCTGTCTATTGAGTTTCAGCCTTGGTCAAAATGGGTTTTGTCTGGCTTCTTTCAGTGCAATTCATCTCATCCTAGAAACTGGTGGTCAAAAAGATGCTCAGAACAGAGTGGGGGTGTGCTAGGCCTGGGTAGGTGATCCCTGTGCCTACACCACAGTTTTCCAGTTTAAAGGAATAAGGATGCATGCCACTGAATTGCCAAATTGTTGGTAGACTAGTTTACTGCATTTCTCAAAATACAACACTAGGGATTGTCAGATAGGAGGTCAAAATATGTCAGTCATGCTAAACATTTACCAAAATACAACTATGCCCAAAAAAATCTGAATAAATACAAGAGGTAATTGTGCAGTTTGGTGCTAGGTGGCTGATTTAAAAGTCTGAGTTCAGCCAAGACTGCCTGTTTGCTCTAGTGACAATGTAGGGAGCCAGAAGTGAAGTTCATGACGTTAGACTGTAAATTCCTCCTAAAATGTCAGTTCAGGTAATGAATAATGAGTGTAGGCATTAATCACATATGTGCTCAGTAGTGGTTTGGGTTTTTTTCATTCATTATCTTGCTTTGGACAACTGAACATCCTTGGTTTTAGGCCATCACCCTGCTTTTCTATCTTTCATATCTATGTTTTCACTTTTTCTTTTAAGACCTCTGCCCTCTACCTCAGCTCTTCAACCCAGTTTTTGAGTGTGGCTCTTTTTCCAGCTCATCCCGTCAGCTTCATGCTTCCATCCTGTCCTGTTCACTCCTCTAACCATAATATGGGAGTGTGAGATCTAGCTTCTATTAAATGTACTCTAGTATAATTTAAATTTGTATATTGAGTTACCTTAAGGTCTTTGTGTGTTCTATTACTGAAAATCAGCTATTAATTATTTTATAATTCTTTAGAAACCCAAGAAGATAAAGGAAGGAGAAATGAGAATGGCCCAGAAAAAGGTAATCTCATTATCAGCACACCACATTCTAATCTTGTCTCTCTCCTATTACAACCTGTTCATTGTCTCATGCTGATCAAGGAGACCTTGCAAAGTGTCCTTTGTGGACAGAGGTAAAGCAGGAGGTAAGCTGGGAACATACCAAGATCACAGCATTTGTAAATTGTGTTGGTTAAGTTGTCAGCTCACAGAGTTCATCTGTGAGAAATCAAGCTGATGCAGCACTGTTAAATTTTTTGCTCTACTGAGCTGCATCAGATAAACCAGCAGAAAACAATGCAGCCTTCCTGGTAGATGCTTTCCTGGGCTGTCAATAACACTTTCTTCAAGCCTGATTTTTGTTGGCTCAGCATTCACTTTTAAAGTCTGAAACCGTAAACCACCTGATTAGTGGCTTGTTCTTGCCTTGCAGAGGAAAAAGGTACCAGTCCACAGGACTACAGATACTACCTAAGAATGTGGGCCAAGGAAAAAGAGAACAAGAAAGAAACCATTAAAGATCTCCCCAAAATGAGCCAGGTAAGAAAAGAGTATGAAGGTTTCCAGTTGGATCATTGGCAGCTTAGTGAAATTCTGTAGTGTGAACAGCCATTGTGCCAGTATGTTCAGTCCTTACCCATAGCTTTCCCTGCTGTTCTGCTCTGGTGAGCTTTAGAACCTCTAATTCCACACATTTCTGTTGAATTCTGCAGTGGATATGGACAAACTGCTTTGTATCAACAAATCAAATGTAATGGATTCACTCTGCCTCACAGACCAGTTTTTCCTGTAAGAACTGCACTCTGTTTTCCTTCCACAGCAGGATGTTTCAAATATGCCATCAGTCACAGAAACTTGTTCAGCTTTCTTGCTTTTGCATTGCTTTGAGTTACAGCTGCTTGGTGGAGAGTGAAGAATGTGATTACAGAAGAGAGAGTCAGATGACTGGTGTGATGTTTTCTGTCTCTAATTTCCTTGATGGGTGCTACTTAAGCTGGTTCAGAAATTCTTAGAAGCTGACCATAGAAGAGTAGCAGAATAGAAGTAAAACTTCAGGTTTTCTTAACGTTAGTGAATATGTGACTGCTCTGTTCCATCTGTCAGCAGAAAACCCACCACTATAAATTGCCAGCTGTGTCTCAATTTAGCCACAACAGAGAGGGGGGAGTTTGTCTGTGTCAGACTGTTCTGAATCAGTGCAGTAAATTGCCACTTAGTAGGGAGGCAAATAAGCAATGAGTCGTTTGAGATGGTGCACGTTGCTTCATCTGCCACTGACAACATTTTTTCAGCCTGATACATGATTATTTGATCTTTGTCTTTTAAAGGAACAGTTCATAGAGTTATGCAAGACCCTTTACAACATGTTCAGTGAGGACCCCGTGGAGCAGGAGCTGTACCATGCCATCGCCACTGTGGCCAGTCTGCTTCTGCGGATTGGGGAAGTTGGAAAAAAATTCTCCAACAGACCCACTAGGAAGTCTGAGGACAGCAAAGCAAACAACACCCCCCAAGATCCTGTGAGTGAAGAGGAGTCACCAACATCTGAACAGAGTCAGAACTCAGCAGTGGAGCAGCAACCTCAAGCTGACCATGAGGACAAAGCCAGTGTTGATGCTCAGCCTGACAAAACACAGCAGGAAAACCAAACTCTAGGAGATGGGTCAGGGGAAGGACAAGGCTCTCCTTTACAGCTGCTATCAGATGATGAAACCAAAGACGATATGTCCATGTCTTCCTACTCCATGGTCAGCACAGGCTCCCTGCAGTGCGAAGACATCGCGGACGACACGGTGCTGGTGGGCTGTGAGGGCAGCAGTGCAGCTGCCAGGTATGGCAGCACCATTGACACTGACTGGTCCATCTCCTTTGAGCAGATCTTGGCCTCCATGCTGACAGAAACAGCCCTTGTAAACTACTTTGAGAAAAAAGTCAACATTCTCCAAAAGATCAAGGATCAGAAGAAGGTAGAGAGGCAGTTCAGTTCATCCAGTGACTATGAACTGTCCTCCGTGTCAGGGTGAACTCAAGAAACAGTTGTGGTCTTTGGGAGATAAAACAGAAAGATAGTGTGGCAGATGGCAGGATGGTTTGGTATTTTCTGTTTGGGGTTTTTTTTTTTGTTTGTTTGTTTATTCAGAGACCAGTAGCTACACAATTACAATAGAATCCAATTGATAAGGGGCTCCTGACAGTAACTGTGTAGGTGTTTCTTTGGCTACTCTGGCTGAGAGAATTAGCTTTACATTCTTGAGAGCCATTAGAACCTAATAGCCCCTGACATATAGAGTTACCACCATAAATTATGCATGTCTGCCTTTTGCTATCTTTTATTTCAATGAAGTTTCATTTCAGACAGTAACTGCTCCTTGCCTGCCCTTGTTTGCTGTAGGTTACTGGGTAAGTTGCACAGCAGATGTAGCCTGGCTTGAAACCATGCTCACCTCTGGCTGCCAGTCTGAGAGCTAATGCAGTGTAGTCAAAAGTGCTGTAGGACTCTGACCTATAAATAATCCTGTACGTTCTTGTAAGCTGTTCTGTGACTCAGCAGCTATAAAGCAAATGTGCCCCACTGCTCCCAGCACCCTAAGAGCTAAACACAGACATTGCTCAGACTTGCAGGTTTCATTCACATGTGATTTGGCATTTTCATAGTGTACGATCACTTACGTTCAGAATTCAGGAATTTTCAGGCAGACCTGGTTTTCTAGCATTTGTTTTTCTATTTCTTTGAAAGCCATTGGTTTTAGTTTGTTTGGGAAGCCACAGGCTCCTTGACTTCAGTGCAGAAGTGATACTGAGTCAATCAGTGGGCCCATGATGGTTATAATGAGGAAATAAGTTCCTAAAATAGAAGTCAGTGAATCAGCCTCAGCATTCCAGGGCAGTGGCACACTGCTCTGCTGGACTTTCCCTGGTGGTACATCACTATTTAGTGCTGATTCCCTGTTTTTCCTAGCTAGTGATGGGTCCAGTTTTTAGGAGGACTCCTAAGAATACTCTGATCATTCAGCCCTCACAAATGCTTGAGGCAAAAAGTTGTGCAGGAGCACTGTGCCACCTGCTGCTGCTCAGTGTCCTTTCCTGAGAGTTTAGCAATGGACGTTCTCTTAGAAACTGCTGCACATCCAAGGGCATTTGTACCTAAAGGGGAAGAATTCAGAGCAGCGTGGCTCTGCCATCAGTCCCTTACAGGAAACCTCAATACCAGAGCTCATTCCAGTTAGAGACAAAATAACTGGGAAACTGAGTGAGTGCTCTTTTAAATCAGTTCAAACCAGAGGAAACTACGAGTTGCCCTTCTGGTAGCACGGTGTGTTCTCCAAAAGAGGAGAAGTAATGCTGTTACTACAGATAAACTCATCTCAGCAGGGAGGCAGTGGCCTTGCAGGGGCAAGGTGAGAGACACTGCTGCTCGGCCAGAGCAGACCCCGCACTGAAGGCAAGGTTTGATCCAGCTTTTGGCTGGCACTTGGGATCTAAAGGTAGGAAGGACACATGTGGATGTTCCCATTTAACACTACTTGGTGTGCTACTCAGTGTTAATTCATCCTCGTGACGTTTTTGGTCTGTATTCACAGCTGGTACATATTTCTTATTTCTCTGCCTCCTCTGTCCTGTATCACTGGAGAGCAGCCATTTAGTAAAACTGCTTTTACTAATTATTCAGTAATTTATTGTAATTTTTTTAAAGTACAAATAATACATGTAATTTTACACTGTCTGTCTTACCTGTCATGTATTCAATAAATGAATGAGAATCCTATAGACTATTTGGCTGTCTTTTATTTCTCACTGAACTCATGGAATATTGCTGCTTCTTTACCCAGTTATCAGAAAGAATATGTCACCGAAACTGTGGGAAAACCAAAAAGCCTCCAGTATTTTCAGTGTTAGAGAATCAAGGCATTACTTTAATCTGTCCAGGATGTGCAACAGAAATAATTTCAACCACACATACCCTGGGTGTGCAGACAAAATCATTCCATGACACATCGCTCGTTACTAGCTTTTTCAGACACTTAAGCAGTCAACACCCATAGAAGGTTCAATGTTCTTTGGTCCTAAGTTACACTGGTTTTAGTATTTAGTTTCTTTTGGTTACGGATTTCTTCATCTCCAATGCTTATGTCGCCTTCATTCCTTGGCTCTCTCATCGGTCTTTTCCGGACCAGGTGTCCCTGACTATGCCAGGGGGGATGTTTGGAGTTGATGGTCGATAAATGGTTGTTAATGGTCGCTATATTTTGTGTATCTTTTGTGCTACTCCCAGTCTGCCGAAATGTTAAACTCATCACGCCTTGAATGATGAAACAATCCTTTGAAAAGAAACTTAAAATTCCTTTCCCCCAGGGCAAAGGCGAACGAACGCCCTGACTAAAGTTATATAAAAAAATTTTAAGTTAGTGTATTTTCCAGCAAGCGGACTTGGTGTTACTGCACTCTGACTTTTCTTTCCTCCCTTTTTCTTTTCTTCTCCCTTTTTTAAAATGTTCTTCATATTATATTTTTTCTCTTCTTTTTTTTTTCCTCTACTTTTTTCCTGTTTTTTTTCTTTCTTTTCTTTCCCCTTTTCCTCCGCCTTTCTTTTCTCTCTTTCCCCCTCTTTTTTCCCCCCTTCTTTTTCCTGTTTTTTTCCCTATTATTTTCCCCCTCTTTTCTCCCTTTTCCTTCTTACTCTGTAGATTTATATTTTACACACTGCAGCCCAGCACCTCTCCCGCGGCAGCCGCGGGTGTCCGTCTCCGCCAGCCGGGCCCTGCAGAGCCGAGCCGCCGCTGCGGGCCCTGCCCCGGGGAGGGCGCTCCGGACGGTGCTGGATCTGTTCGGTTTGTCAGAGAGTGCCGGTGTCATGGCCCGGTTCCGGTGTCGCTCCCCGGTTCCGATGTCGCTCCCCGGTGTCGCTGCCCGGTGTCATTGCCCGGTCCCGCTGTCACTGCCCGGTTCCGGTGTCATTGCAAGGTCCCGGTGTCGCTCCCCGGTGCCAGTGTCACTGCCCATTGTCGCTGCATGGTCCCGGTGTCATTGCCCGGTTCTGGTGTCGCTCCCCGGTTCCGGTGTCGCTGCCCGGTTCCGGTGTCATTGCCCGGTTCCGGTGTCGCTGCCCGGTTCCGGTGTCACTGCCCGGTTCCGGTATCGCTGCCCGGTTCCGGTGTCATTGCCCGGTTCCGGTGTCGCTGCCCGGTTCCGGTGTCACTGCCCGGTTCCGGTATCGCTGCCCGGTTCCGGTGTCATTGCCCGGTTCCGGTGTCGCTGCCCGGTTC
>CM031869.1:6986488-7213545 GCA_018697195.1 Certhia americana
GGCTTGCACCGACAGGATAAGCCAAGATACAGGAATGTACATTTATATACATTAAACACATGATTGTGCCCCCTGCACACACAGGCACATGTGTGTGTTACACACACACACACATCCACACACAGAGGGATGGACACGGACAGATACCACAGACACACAGCAAACGGCCACCAGAACACTCACACACACTACACAACACACATTCACACAGACACACACTCACACACACACACATTCCACACACACACACTCACACACCACACTCACACACACCACTCACACTCACACACACATTTGCACACTCACACACACACACTCACACTAACACCACTCACACCAACATTTTACACACCCACCATTCACACATTCACACTCACACACGACCACCCCCCACTACACACACATTTGCACAACTCACCACACAACACTCACACTCACACACACGACATGTAAGCACACACACATTCACACATTCACCACACACACACACTCACACACAGCTTTACACACACACACACCCTCACTACATTCACCTACACTCACACACCACACTACACACCACACACTCACCTGACACAACACTCACACACAACACACATTCACACACCAGTCACCGCCTCACACACACTCACCAGCGACCCTCACACACACCATTGTACACACTCACAAACACATTTACACCTCACACACACATTCACACACACACACACATTACACAGCAATCACACGACATTTACACACGCACACACAGTCCACAACACAACCCATTCACACATTCACCACTCACTCCCACTCACGACTTCACACTCACATTCACACACTCACACTCACAGCACACACTCACACTCACACTTCACATTCACCACACTCACACTCACATTCACCCCCCGGCCTCGCGGCATCCCGCACTCCCCCTGCCGGGGCGCCCTTCCTCGCTGCCCCACCCCCCCCCGCCCCGCCCCTCGGCCCCGCCCCTCTGCCCCGCCCTTTTGTCCCCGCCCCTCTGCCCCGCCCCTCAGCCCCGCCCCTTTGGCCCCGCCCCTCTGCCCCGCCCTGCCCCGCCCCGCCCGCCCGGCGGGCCCGGTGCGGGCGCTGCGTGCGGGCGGTGCGGGCGGTGTGCCCCGCTCCGCTCCCGCTCCGCTCCCGCTCTCGGTTCCGCGCTCCCCGCTCCGCTCCGCCGGGGCCCCCGGGGCCGCCGAGGCCGCGCCGCGCCCGGGACATGCGGCCGCCCCCGCCGGCGAGGAGGCGATGAGGATCCGCAGCGGCACGGCGCTCACGCTGCTGCTCGGCTGCCTGTGCGCGCTGCTCTCGCTCTCCTGGTACGGCGCCTTCGGCGGGCACAAAGGTAAGGGGGGCTCGGCCGCCGCCGCGGGGGCTCGGTCGCCGCTCCGCCCCCGGGGAGGGGGTGCGGGGACTCTGCGAGTCGGGCCCGGCTGGACCCCGGGGGTGCGCTGGGATCCAGACCCGGTGAGCATCCTGCGGGACCTGGCGGATCCCGAAGGGCAGCATTCTGCTGGAGCCCCAGGGGTGCGGACTCGGTGGGATTCTGTGCGCCCCTGGCCCCGCGGTACCCCCTGGTCCCCGCAGGACCGTGACCTGTGGAACCCTTGGGGTGACTGCCCGTACCCGGCTGGGCGGGAGGTACCCCGGCCGGGGGTCTCTGCTCGTCCCCCGGGAGCGCTGTGCCCACGGAGGGTCGGGGGGCTGTAGGGTGATGGGTGGGCTGTTGTCCCTGTCGGGGTGTGCACTTGTCCTGGCTTTGGTGATGTACTTCTTTGCACCCCCGTGTTTATGGCCAAAACCTTCATGGGCGATGGGAGAGGTGGGTTAAATCTTCGTGAAAGAGTGGTAGAGCCAGCAACTGAGGGAGCTCTTAAATGCTGGGGATTCTTTGGCCAAACTGTTGAGGGAAGATCTGAGCATCTCTGCCTTCCCTGCGTGCGTCTCTGTGGCTCGCTGCTGAGTCCAGTAACTTCAGTGGATGTGGGACAGGTGTGAGGGCTGTGGCTTCAGCACACAAATATTGGTGCTGGCTTTGCACTGAGGAGGCAGCTGCAGAGCAGAGGTGCAGGGCCCTGTCCCAGCGATGCTTGGGGGAATCCTGTGCAGGTGTTGCAGGGATGCTTGCTGCTGTTTTTTCCTGACTACACAATAGTTGCTTTTCTCCACCCAGTCTCTCATTCAAGCAGTGCACTGGACTTATTCTGGCCTGGAGGACAATTCTGACAGTTGCTTCTGAATTGTGTCTCTGTTACTGTGTATGAGTGTGTAACCTCCTACGCCTGTGGTAATCGCTCAGCTCTTCCAGTTCCTGCACTTTTAGAGGTCATTAAAGGTGTGTGGTCTGAACAACCAGGCCTTGACTCTCTGCTCCCACTTGCTATACAAGCATCTCTCCCTGCTACAGGTGAGAAGCAGCTTTTGCTGAGCGTAAGCTGTGACTTGATGGATTTGCAATCCTGTGGCACACCATGCACCATCACAAGGTGCAGCATAGTGCAAGGCCAGCGTCAGGGCTGGGGCAGCTCTGGGGGAAGGTTTTTTGGCTCTGATGGGCAGGATGACAGGAGCCCATCCAGCCCCTTCCCTGGCAGCAGGCCAGGAGTGCCTGGGATGTGCCATTTTATCCTGGGAGCTGCAGGTGTCTGACAGGTGGCTGCTTGGACTCCTCTGACTCATTTGATCTCCTGTTGGGCTCCTAAGGTGGTCTAAATCCCACCAGAGCTGCCTCCTGCCGAGGTTTGTGTGATGGGTGTTTGCAATGCAGGGATGCTGCCTCGGTACCAGTGGATTGGTTTGCTTTTGCTGGTGCTATTTTTAACTGGCTAAAATGTTTGCATACCCAGGTGTTGCTGTTGTGTGTTGCTTTCAGACAGAAGTGCTAGACCACAGTAGTTGTGCAGGGGCAGAGGAACACTCTGAGAGCTGCCCTGTGGTTACCACTGAGCAGTAGCTTTGCTTGCAGCTTCCTCTCATAAATAAAGCAAAAGCAGCGTGTAGTGCTGTGTGGGCTCTGAGCAGCCCCTCCTGCTTTCAGAAGCAGGGTGGCCAACCCCACTAGGCAGTCTGTGCTGCCTGGGCTGTGTTGTCCTTTGACACACTTTTATTTTTTAACAAGCAGCTTGTCCCTGTGGCTGATGCAAGTGCCAGGATAACAACCCTGGGCACCACTGTCCCAGTCCTTCTCGGCAGGACCCTCTCCAGGATGTGCATTTTCCTCTGGCAGCTACAGACTGTCAGCTGCACACGGGATGGCTACAACAGGTCACGGCCAACACGGGCCAGCTGTGTCAGCACAGCAGGTTTCCAGCTATTATTATGGTCATTTACATATCAGACCATTATTCAGTACAGAGCTGAAGAAGACCTTGAGAGGTCATTCAGTCCATCTCCTGCCCTCCCCAGGATCACTGATAACCAGCCCTTCCTGACAGATGTTTGTCGTATTCGTTCTTAAAAACGTCCCATGACAGGATTTCTAAGCTCTCCAGACAATCTGTTTGACGTCTAGCAGCCCTCATATTAGCTTTTTCTTATTATTCATACAGAAATGTCTCTTTTTTCAGTTTCGTTTCAGGATTGCTCTTCTTTTTTTCCATTTATTTGGAACAGGCAGAAAAGTTCCTTCTGTTCTCCTTTACAGTGGGCCAGTAGATACTTGGAAGTTGCTACCATTTCCCTTACTAATACAGATTAAACCACACTGGTTCCTTTGATCACTCATTTTTAGGTCATGTATTCTTGCTCTGCAGTTGCTGTTGTTACTCTCTTCTGGACCATCTTCCTTGGTGAGGAGTGATGGGATAAAGGGCTGAAGTTGGTGCTGTATTTTTGTTTAGAAGACTAAGTGTTACTTCATATCTTTTACAAACAATAATCCTGTTTATACATCCCACTGTGTGTGCTTTTCACTTTTGCCATAGGTGACTCATGTATATTTTTTTTATCCCATCAGCCCCTCAACTATTCCTTTCCAGATGTTGTCCTTCTTTTCATTCCTTATCTTGTGTTTGCCTGGTTAATTATTCTTACCAAATTGCATTACCTCACGCTTGTCCTTGTTGAACTGCCTCCTTTTTTTTTTTTTTTTTTTTTTTTATCCCAGACTGCTTCTTCTAAATTATTTGGATTGTTTTGAATTCTGATCTTGTCCTCCTGCATGCTTGCAGTCCCTCTAAGCTTGGTGTAGCTTTCCATGGCAATCAGCCTGTTTTCTCTGCCATCAGCCAAGTTGTGGGTGAAAACACCAACTGGTGTTGGATCTGGGATGGGTTCCACTGGAAGGTGCTTCAGTAGATCCCCCCAGTCTGTGCTCAAAGAGCAGTGCCCCGTTCACAGGTGGTTTTCCCAGCAGTGCTGCTCCTACCTTCAGGCAGCTCAGGCCAGTCCCTGCATCCCCAGCTACCTTATGGGGATGTCCCATCAGACACTGTCAGAGGTCTCTGAAATCTATTTTTCTTCTCCCCTTCCTGCAAGTCCTGACACCTTGTCACAGAAAGAAGTATGAGAAATTTGATGTGATTTGTTCTTGATGAACAAAGAGGTTATCTCTTGCTCAAGTTCTCCTTGTCTTCTAAGCTCTTCATCTGAAGTTAAGCTGATTATTTCATAATTTCCTGCCTCCTTATTCCCATACCTGTATTTTTTTCAAAGATAGGCTTTGTGTTTGCCAGTCCTCTGTTACATCAGTCATCCCCTGTGAGTGACTGGAGATAATTCCCAGTGCTCCTGAGTTGTTGGTGTCGTTGAGTTCTGGGGACGTCTGGCAAGGTGTCTGCATTGCCTCCAGTGGGGAATAATATGATATTAAAATATAAAGGCATTGCAGAGTCTGCTTGTCTTCCCACTCTGTGTTGGGAGGACAAAACAATTAATTGAAAGAAAATAAACCAGAACAAACCATCTCTAGAGCTGCTTTTCCGAGATCAGCTCAGAGCTTGTTTACCTGCTAATGGTGTTCTGCTGTGCTGTGGTTATTAGTAAAGTTTTGACCTCATAGTCTGCAAAAACAGATGCTGCCTCTTTCCAATTATAAACGGGGTTTGAAATAGTCTGCTGGAGTGGGAAGAGAAGGGCAGCCTCAAATAGCACAGCCACTCACCCAGACAGCCGGTGTCCAGCACCACGGGCTGTTCGGAGGTGGGCCACGTGCTGTGCATCATGGTGGTGGGTGTCTTGGCCAAAGTCTGATATTCTGTCTTTGCTGATTTTAGATTTAAATATGGTTTCACTTCCCCAAACCATGAGCTGCTGTGCAGAAAGCTCTTTTGTAAACTGGTGTCAGGCATTGGACATGTAGGGTTTAATTGTGAAGGATCAGGCCTTTGGAAAGGTGCAGGCAGGTTTGGGTGTTAATGTGTCCAGTGTGGGGACTCCAGGAGACTCAGGACTTACTGTGGGATTTACTTACTGAGTAAAACCAAGAAGGTTTCATGACTTTAGGTGAGTCATAAGTACAGATGGGATGAAGGCAAACAATTTAACTTACCAATTAAATTGTTGTGTTTTTTTCATTTCCAGTGTTCAGTTCTCACCCATAATGTTTGTTCTTATCTTAACTGACTGACCAGCCATGTGCTGTTTATACAGCCCTTCTCTTTGTCCTTTGCAGCCTATGCCAGAGCCATAAATGCTGCAGGATATTCGGGGTTTAAGTGTTGGGATTTGATTTTTAATTGAACAGGAAATTTTTAAATCTTGTGTTGAACCTTTTAGGAGACTCCCAACATGCTGCCCGTTGGAAATTCTACATGTAGAGGTTGGCATGGTACCTCCTCAGTGTGGTTGTGTAGCTCAGGGCAGGCTCTGTACCCATGTTGCCTGTGCAGTCTTTCTGTGGCAAGTTTTTTCTCTGTCAGCTTTTAATGATTTCCAGCCAGCTCCCGCCCTCCATTGTAAAACCTCAACTGCAGTCAACTCTGTACCTGTAAATTTGCCTGCAAAGTGGTGTTGCTGTTTGCATGGTGGCTTCACACCCCTAAGATCAGTTGTGAGTGTGTGATATTTTGGATGCTCACCTTGTGGGAACTGTTTTTTCCTGTGGATGTGGTGGAAGCACTTCAGAACAGGTGTGCACAGCTCCTTGAAGGACTCACCACATCCATCCCAGCTGGGTGTCTTGGTGCAGGTCCAAGCACAGGGCTTCTCCCTTGGTTTGTGAGTGTGGTGAGGAGCAGGATGCTGGGTTTGGTGGCTGTGGGGCACTGGCTGCAGCCTGGACATTGCTCTGGTGCAGCAGGGAGGGCTCAGGCAGCGTCTGTGTAAGGAAATATTGCTCGTGCAGTGCCGCGCACGGCGGGATGCTCTGCTCACTGGGGGTATCCTTTGTGGGAAGCAAACTTTGTCCTGGGGGAGATGTTCTTCTGAGTGTGTTTACAAAGTCGTCTTCTATAGTGCATAAAAGCCGTGAACACTAATCCTCTCTGGAAGCAGCAGAGTCAAAGCTTGATACCATTAAATACGAGCCGTGTCCTGCGGCATTTGGGGTTCCCGCTGCTTTTTCATTTCTGTTGCCTGCACCAGCTTGACTTCAGGTTTTTGTAGTTTCTTTGAGGTCTTGGGCACTGCCTGCAGCGAAATGGATACGAGTGAAAGTCCTGGTTTGAGCTGGGATCACTTCACGGCAACCCTTGCAAGCATTTCCCAGGAGGAGAGATGCCAGCAGGAGACCCAGCAAGCGCTTTTGCGGGCTGAGGAGGTGCAGGCAAGAACCTGAGTAGGGAGGCATGGAGTTTGGAAATCTGTCATTAAAATGCATGGTGAATAAAAAGATGTGCAGGAACATCTCTGAGAGACTTTACATCTGGGTGGTGCTCAGCAGACATTGTGTGACGCTGGTGGCTGGAATGCAGCAGCATTTGCAAAATTATCGCAACTGTGACTTGAACAAATTCATCCCAAGAGTGAGTGGCACTGTGCAATCTGTTGATATGCATTTATCAAAATAACTCGTTCGTTGTCTGGAGTCACCTGTATATCTGGTTTTATTTATTTGCAGTTTTTAAAAGGCCTTTAAACAGGGCTCTTGCCCTGTATTGTGTGTGCAGTGCTGTGTCCCATTGCTGCTCCCACAGTAAGAGCTGCAGTTGTGTGATGGAGGTGCAGTTGCAGGGGCTCTCTCCTAACCTGTGTTCTTCAGCATAGACTTGGATTTGTGTCCTTCCTATGCTTTGTCCCTCCCTGTCTTGGAAAAGTCAGCTGGCTGGTTTCATGCCTCAGTTCCCATCTGCTCTCTGGGGACAGTGACATCTCTTGTCACAGGGGATTGGAGGACGCTGCCACGCTTCTGTGACAGCAGGGTCTGTTTCAATGTGTAGGAGAGGAGCAGTCAGAGGAGGTTAACACACATCCCCCCAGTTACATCAAGTACTTCTCTTGGTTTACTTCTGTTGCAGAACAAAACTCATTTGCGATTCCTTTTGATTCATCTAAAACAAAACATTGATTTGTACTTATATCCTGAATGTTCATTGATTATTCACTTAGTGTTTAATGTAAAACACATCTATAGCTGGCTAATTTAAGTGAAGCTGCCAGTCATCTCCAGAAAGCCTTGAAGCTACTAAATACTGGAGAAATTGCTTTAGCAATAGATGGACAAGGCTGCTGCAGGTAGGTTTGGATTATCCATGGTTCTTCCTGTTCACAAAACCTAAACCAGCCACCAAAGGACCAGTTTTTCTATTTTGTGGTGTAAAGAAACACAAACAAATATCTATATTGGGTGCCTGGCACCCACAGCCACCGGGACATTGAAGGAAACCTTTGAGGCTGAGCCACCTGCCTAAAAATGGAGATGATGCTTAATGTTCCTGGTGAAGACTTTCCATATCATTATTATGCCAATTCTAATGCTGAAGTTTTCTTTTACATAAGACAGAGATTGAGAGGTTGGGAGATTGGGTGGGTGAAGAGGGCTGCTGTGGTGGCAGAACTCACTGGGCAAATTAAAGGATTGTGGAAAGTATTAAAATAATCAAAGAGCTTCAGCGGGGGCAGGCAGGTTAGCACTGTTAGGAGGAGAGGCTTTTCAGGGAGGGCTGATCAAGTATCTGCTTAGCAGCTTCCTGATACAGGCAGAGGATTGTTGTCTTTGATGGAGGGGAAAAAAAAAAATTCTGCCTTTCCCATTTGCATTGCAGCATAGGGGGCTTTTTATTCAGCAGTGCCCTTCTTGGGTTTTCGAGCTTACGTCAGGCTTCCCTTGCAGAGCAGGAAAGTCTGGGAGTGGCAGATTCCTGTATTAAATAATCTCTTTCTGCATTAAGTGTGTCACTGGCCAATTCTCCTTCTGTTTTTGTCCCGGTGTCAAGTCACATTTGAGTCTCCTGGATCAGTGCATTAGCATGGATGCATCTCTGATGCACAGAGACAGCTCTGTAACTCTGTCTTCTCTCCTGCCTGCCCCTGCCTTGCCAGTATTTAAATATTCCATCCCTCCTGTGCTACATACAGGATAAATGCTTACCTAAAGGTTAATCTGTATTTTGAAGTGACTAGACATGCACACCAAAATGTCTTGTGCAAGATATTTTAATTGCTGCTTATATTAAAGTGGACAGCAGTAGTGTTAAAATGTAAATCATTAGGCTTTAAAGAAGCTTCTGGGCAAAAATTAATCTCTACCTGTCTTTTATGTTCATGATGAGTTTTGTTGTGTTGCAGTGTCCATTTACTTGTGGCTATAATTGTCACTCTGGTGGTTTAGGAGTTGTTGGTAGTGGGATGGATGCTGAACTGTGGGAAGAGCAAGGTGTTGGCTTATGTTAGTGCTGCTGCCTGGTCCATACCTGTTGATCAATGAGTTTTTAGATTATCCTGATCACATTTTCAAGTCTGCCTTAGAGCACTTAGGTTTTTCTTCTCTCCCTGCAATGCCAAGAGCTTTCTGGAAGGTTCAACCTGGAGACTCTTTTTTGTCACTCACTGCTTGTACTTATGTGGCATTAAGTGTATTGGCCGTGTTCTGAGGAATGTCATGGCTTAGGGAGGACGCCTGTGGTACCAAAAGGTTGTGTAGCCTTTAGAAGCTCTTGTAAATAATCAAAGAAATGCTTCCAGTCTTGAGAAATTAGCCCCTTAAAGATCTGTGTATATGTATTTTGTATAGTAAAAACACGTAGTGGTTTAGTTGTAGTGTAGTAGTGAGGCCAGCCCTGCCAGTACCAAGAATTTCACACAGAAGCTGGAGAAGATTTCTGCGGGAGAACTAAATTTCCTTATTACTCCCTAAAATACAGACAGTAAGGGGAGCAGAGCTGGTGTGCAGTGTCCTCAAGGTGTATCCCCACATGAAAAACAAGAGCACTGTTTGTCTGTGTCCTTTGCTGGGTGAATGGATGGATCTGGTGGTGGTTGAGCTCTCTCAGACTCAAGTACCTGTCATGAATTATTCAGTTAATGCTGGCAGAAGTGTTGGGGTGGTCTCCCCTCCCTGTGCTCTGTGCCCAGACTGTGATCTTTTACTTTTATTTGATCTCGCCTTTCATGTTTTAACTATTCCTTTTTTGTGCCATCTCTCATTGCACTCTCAGGAGCTGGCTTTGATATCTTTTCTCTTTGTCTTCTATTTCTCTCAGTTTCCTCCTTTTCTTCTTCCTTTGATGTTGTAGAAAATGACCAGGATGGAGATCTTCCCATGTCTTCCCTCTGTTAATCTTGACCAGTTCAAGTTACCCACTTTTGGAAGAACTTTATCAGATACTTACCTAATAACATGGCTTCGTTAACACCAAGCAATGATTCTGAGTAGAAGCTGGTTTAGGCTGCCTGGGGAGGAGATGGTGCTGGTCCTTGCACCGAGTTTCAGGGGTTGTTCTGAGTCCATCTGGGTACCTGGAGTGGTGGTGATGTCAGATACAGCCCCCAGGACAAACCATCCTGATCCCAGAGCGAGGTTATGCCATGGGGATGTTTGCACAGAAGCTCACCCTGCACTTCACTTCAACTAAATTGAAGGAAAAGCGAAATTTGTGTTTAAAAGGAGATTAATTTGCTAACTTTGAGAAGCGAGAAGTATTTAGGAAAAAAAAAAACGGAAATGCAAATTCTGGCTGAGCACAAGCTTTGTCATTTGATGGCTGAAATTCTCCACTTTGTCCTGCCAGTGAATCCACATGAAACATGTATTTTCCCTGAACTAAAGAGCTGACCTGGGTGGGGAGGTAAGTACTCAGAGTGGTGGATGAGCATAATTAGGACATGGATTGTGGGTTGGCTCTGTATAGATCAGTTTGTGTTTCGTTAATGTCTGGTTCCACCCTGTCTGTCTGTTTTATTGGATTAATTTATTACTTTCTGAAAGTGCCTCTCCAGTGAGCTAAAATATCTACTTACTGGAAGTATTTGGTTACTATGAAAAAATGTCTTTGGCATGTGTTTGGCAAATATTAAGTACTTTCTTCTGTTTCTTTTGCAATTTAATCTTCTATTTATCTTGGGTATTGATTGCTGAAGGCCTTGGTAATTATTTGTTGATCTTGAAAACAATGATTTTAGAGGCTTGAATTACTTTTGTAATATTAATCATTACCTTGGTGTGTCTGCTTTAAAGAATGGGGTTCCTCTGACAGCTCCAGTGTGGACATTTACTGTCTGAAATAATGCCACCATCTTAAAATAACAAAATCATTGCTGGTGTTTTGTTCCCAAAACTAAGCAGATACTTGCAGAGATGCAAACCTGACAGTTACAGTCAGCTCACGAATTCACTGTTCCTCTTGATAGGAGGAGTGGCCTGATTCTGAAGTAAAATAAAAATATGGTTGCATTCAGTTTCCAAATTAATTTCATGGTGTTAAAACCCTGCTCTGGTGCAGGGCTGGTGGGGTGAGGGGCAGCCCCACTCCGGTGGCAATGGAGCTCTGCCAGGGGGGGAAAGAAACCACACTCCAAAGGGTCTCACACTTGCAAGTGAATGTGATGCCATACAGAGGCACATCTTGCTTTGGGGGAAGGTGAGAAATTGAAAAGTCTCTGCTGGGAGCTGAGTAATTGGCACCTGCTATTATTGTGTCCCTCCTCCCCCTTTTAATAACTTGTTTATAGAGATACCTCTCCTACAGATTTCATTACACAGCCATAAAGCATGATGCTTTAAAAAATACATGCATTCCTATTCATGTCGGGTCTGAATACCTGCCTCCTTCCTGTTGCTTAAGGAGAAGGGGTGGTTTTTCTAGTATCCAGGGCATCTTTCCTCACTGCTGGTCAGAGTCACGACTGCCCGTGAGGCGATGAGCTGTGTCCTTGCCATACCTGGACAGAGATGTAATTCTTCCATTAATACAAAACCTGGCAGGCAGTTAGAGTGGCTGGGAGGGGAATTTTGTCTTCTTGTTATTTTAGGCCTTGAAGCAAGGGGTTGGTTGGTTGTGTTGGCTGTTTGAGTGACGCTGGCCTGATCTCCACCAGAGCTTGCACAGTGACATACATTGCTGGAGAGCACGAGAGGTGACGTTTGGCATACGCCCCTGGGATCTCTAGTGCAGTGAATCCCACTTCCTGCTCATGCATCAAGTGATATGTTTAATTGGTTTTAACAGTTTCATCCTTGTTCTTTTATTAGTGGATTGTGGTGGAAAAGGAAGCTGGGAGCATTTTTGGATCCTGTCCTGGGTAATTTGATGAGTAAGTTTTGCTGAGCTTCATCTCTCTGCAGGTGCAGTGATGCATCTCCTGCAGGGGATGGGCTGGGAAGAGCGTTTCCTCCTGCTCCTTCCAAACACATGTGTGGGGAAGAAAGAGGAGGAGAGGGCAAAATCGTGTCCATGACAATTATTTTCTGATCCTTGTCATCACCTTATAGAACAAGAATGATAAAGGGATCCTCAGAAAAGAGGGCATTCCAGCAAGCCCTGGCAGGGATGTAATCTCTTTTCTTCGTACCGAGGTATAAAGATAATTCCAATCGGGATTGAAACAGCGGATGGCAAATAATTCTTGAACAATCCGCTTATGGTGTTCCAGGATGCGAATGAAAACCACTAATGGGATAAAGAAGGATCTAGATAATTATCTTGACTGTATTAAATCCCATCCTTTCAGGAGAATACTCTTGTGCGGACACCAATTTCATGTGTATCAAATGCTAAAGCTGACTAGACGTTTTCAGAAGCTGGCTGATTCTAACACAGCCATCCTCACTTGGTGATCATCTATCTTTTATCTACCTGGTTGGTCATAATAAATCTGATTTCTGGTCTCTGTTGCCCTGTTTCCTTTTTTTCCCCTCCCCACAGCAGTTAAAGCTGTGACACACATTCTCTCCAGGACAGATTTGAAACCTCCTTACCTCCTTCATCTTTTTCTCCTTTCATTTGGTCTGCTGTTTTGAGAGACTTCCTGGGGTGTTTTTTTTCCCCATTTTGCAGCTGGTAGTACTGTTGTTTTAAGTCTGCAGAAGAGCTGCATGTAATATTTAGGTGTGCAAGGTGTTTTTTAAATTGATCCATTTTTTTTCCATATCAAGAGCTCTGCCTTGCAGTGTGGGGTACAGTGCTGTGCTGCAAAACAAATCCAGTTGTACAGCCAGCTAATGAAGCTCTTGTTGTAGGCTCCTTGTGATTGAATCTAATGGACACCCCATGGATGGAATGGAGGATGGCAGAAAGAGAAAGGAACAGTTTTGTAGTGACTGAGACCATGACATTTGGATGGGGATGGCTCAGTTAACAGTGTTCAAAGCTTTGCGTTATGGAAATGTTCTCTGAGACCCTGTGGTCAGAGGAGAGGGTGACACAAACACACCCCTAAGAATGTGGGTGACAGAAAAGCTCCTCTAGGAAGTGTATGATTCTTCATTATCCCCCAGCAGCTCAGGCAACTGCATTTTCCAGCTGTCAGAGAGCCATTTCTCTCCAGCCTCACATCAAGTGTTCCCCAAGTGAACTGAGGCATGTCTGAGCTGGCTGCAGCATCTTTTGGTGAGCCAGGCTGTGTGTCTTTCAATGGGAGCAATCTGGAGACTCTCAGCTGAAGAAGGCTGCCCACGAGCTGTCCTCCAGCTGGAAGAGGAGGATTGGCATCATTGGCACCATTCCTTTGCACTCCAGAGGACAGATGCTGTTCATGGCTCTTTTGTCAGGGACAGAGTCCCATCATTCATTTGGAGAGTGCCCAAATGCAGCTTCTCAGTAGCAGACCCTCTGAAACCACAAGGTTTCCATCTTTACTTGCTGGCATGGCAGCCTTGTTAAGGCTCCGTTGTCTTTACAAGTACAGAAAGGCTTCCTTGTTCTGAGTGAGAAATCAAAGAAGAAATTTTGTCCTGTCCAAGGTGGACTTGGGTTTCCAATCTCCCTCACATGGCAGAGAGAGGTTACAAGGGCCAGTTTTGTGCTGAAATCCAAGGGATTGGTGTGTCTCTTTTTCTGTGAACTGTAAGTTTCTCTTGACACCAGAATTGCTGTTCATACCACTGTAAGCTGTCACTTGCCTGCCCCAACTGGAGGATGTCCTTAGAGGCACATGAAGCTCAACCCTTCCATACCAGGCTTGGATTTGGGACAGGTGGGCTGCACAAGGGTGTGATGTGCAGCTGGGCACACCCTAAGAAGGCACTTCACAAACAGGGCTCTGTGTAGAGGAAAGGATACAAGGGATCCTTGCAACCTCTGTAAGGCTCTTTAGGAAACAAGTCATGTTTAAAAACGTGGTCATTATTTTGGATTGGTGACATGCTTCTTGTACAGCAACTCTTAAATTGAAATGCTCACACAGAAGAGTCACTATCAAGGTTTCTTCACCTTCTGATCACAGTTGCATGCCCTGTGGCTCTAGGAGCAGGGCTGAACTTTAACAGTAATGCCTGGTGCATTTCTGCACCATTTTTTCACCTAAAAGTACTGACATCCTGCAAGAAGAGTCTGGCAAGGTCTGACAGATGATTCCTTAAAATCAGTTGATTGCTGTTTAAAATAAGATATCCATCCTAAACACTCGTGACTTGCACAGAGCTCTTGATGGGCATTTTCACCTGGGTCTTGGTATCACTGCACACCTTTCAGATGAACCACTCATTAAAAAATCTCATTACTTGCTCCGTTAAAGGTGTCTGGTTAGCTGAGTTGCTAATTGAAGTGTCCTTTCTTCAACCCAGTGTTATGATGGAGCAGTTCCTGGAGCTGTTATGCCAAGTGTTACCTCCACAGAGCATTATAAATGATCTCCTGCCATCTTCTGCTTGGATGAGTGCTACCCAGAGAGAAACTGTGTTTTTTTCTGGATGTCTGCACAGCTCTCAAGTGACTTGCACAATGCACACACAGAGAAAGGCAGATATTTCGTGTCTCTTTGGAAATCTGTCAAGACAGTGGCAGATCGCTTAGCTTGGGTGGTGCTGTCTGTTCATAGCTTCTAAAATGCAGGTCAAGGAGTACTGCTGTAATAGTTAAAGGTCAGACAAAATTACAACCTTTAGCCCATCGTAGCAGGTGTGGTTATTAAAGGAGGTGTTTTGCTCCTGGGATTGAAACTTTCAGCACTTGTCTGTTGTTCCAGAGTGCTGGTTAGTTGTTCTGCAAGCCTGCAAACCAAAGGTGGCCATTTCTGCAGGTACCCCTGATGGTGCTCAGAGGCCCCAGCTGAGACCAGGATCCTCTCTAGTGTGCCCTGAATGTCCTGGATGCACTGGGAACCCTCCCAGAGAGCTGCACCATGAAATGCTGGGCCAGGAGGAGTGGGTCCCTGTGGGTGAGGTGGTTGTGAGTGGCAGAATTTGAAATCCAAATTGACTCATCAGCATTTTTTAGTTACCAAGGTCACTGCAGTGCTGGGATGTCCATGGGGGTCATTTGCATCAGACTTCAGGATTTCGTGGAGAGGAGGAAGGGAAGATGTTGAAGGAGGGAACTTGTAGGTGGGTAGAATTCAGATCACTGCCAGCCAGTGCAGAAAAGGTCAAGAAATTCTTCAGTCTGCTGGTGTGTGGCGTAGCACACCGGCGAGGTGTGGATTTTGTACATGTGCTCGTATTTAGTTTGGCTTCCACAAGAACTCCTTATCTCTTCTCCTGCTGCCAGCTTCTTTGGAGTTGCCCTCCTTCCCTCTGCTCTGCCTACATTTCTTGCTGTGATTTCAATTATTTATACCATTTCTCTTCCCCTTAAACTGCTCCACTGCCTGTGCACTATGGAAGCAGCTGTCGCCTCCCAAGCCTGTTTCGCTGATGTGTGAAGAGCCGATCCCTGTGCACACAACTCCTTAAGAGCATTTCAGGGCTCTTCAGTGTGGGCAACTATGTGGATGTAAAATTGCAATTGGATCTTACCTTACAGAAGATTTTAAGTGTAGCTGGTGAAGTAATGAGCTACTTATTAACTGGGGGGAGCTGCTCAGGGTAACAAGGGGAGAGGAGGAAGAGTTTTTGCAGGAGCGTATGTCCCCTTCCTCTGGTGAAAATTTAGCAGCTTAAAACTTGAGGTTATTCTTCTCTTGGTTCCACCAGTGTGCATTCAGCAGAACTTCATTAAAATAATTTAATTTCTTTTTGACAGAGGCTGATGTCACAGAGGTAACAGAGAGGCATAGCCTTACCTGGCTGGTCTGGATCCAGAGCTGAGGCTGAGAGAGGCAAATTCAGCCATTCAGTTTAGTCCTCCCTTATTTTTATCTCTGCAGCATTAAGCTTGGAGAATGAGCAGAAAATGTTTAAATCCCTTTCTTCATTGCTGCCATGTTCAAACTGAATTAACTCTCACCCAAAAGCAGCCTATGCTGTAGGAAACATCTGCCATGGTCCAAATTATGTTTTGAGGTCAGAATTAAAATGTATGTAACTGTTGAGCAGTGAGTGATGAATACTCAAATCCTGCTCTTTGCCAACAGTTGTTTTGCAAGAAGTGATTTGTACACATCCCTTGTACCTGTGCAGGTACATGTATGTGTTATTAGAATAGGAACCAGCACAACGTGACACAGGAAAGAATGATTATAAGCTGAAGAGGCTTGCTAGAAATTTAAATAATTTTTTATTTCAAGCTTACATTTATTTATTTCACTTCTACAAATGTAGCTTCTGGAGTGTAATTGATGTGAGGATGCAATTGAATTCATGGCACATCTGTGTCAGAGGCAATATTTATGTGCAATGGCTGCTCCATGAAATATTTGTTCTCTCCTCTTGGCTCCTTCATCCAATAAGTTGATGTGAGCTCTCAGGGAAAGTACAGACAATTTTTAGAGCTGTTTTAGATATAGTCCTTAAAGAATTTTTTGATTGTGTAACTGAGAAGAGCTTCTGAAAAGATAGAATAGGTCTCAAGTAGAGAATGGCCAGGGAGAGGCTGATGCCATACTGTATTTGATGTGCTTTCAGTCTGCTAATGAAGGAAAAACTAAAGCTTCCATTTCACAGTGTATTGTCTGAGGACTGAGACTCTTGAGGTGTGTTTGAATGCATGGGCTTCCTTCTGGCTTTCTTTTGGTAGGGACCATTAAAGTTTGAAAAAATTGCTCAAGTTCCTTAAATTGTGTCCTGTCTTTCAGTGGGAATTGCAGAGATAATTGCCAAGTAAACTGAGCAGAGACTGACAAAAGTTAATGAGGCAGGAGTTTGGTCAGGACTTGCCATGTGCTGAAGTCATGGTTCTGGTGCACAGTGCCCAGCTTTGGTACCACGTGTGTTTCAGAGGTTGCTTTCATGGAACAGCCAGATTCCCAGGGGATGAATGGATGTCTCTGTCCAGACTGGGGGCTCCTGAGGCCCCACAGCAGTAGGGTGAGGTTGGAGTTGGTGAGAGTAGGAGTCACCCCTAGGCAGGGAAGTGGATTGATGAAAAGCAAAGCCCTCTACAAGACTGGCAGGGTGTCATTCAGCCCCTTTCACTGGTAGGAAGTCAGGGCACAAGAGAGCGTACTTCTAACTCTTGCTAGAAGTGTGAGAAAGCACAAAAAAGACTTGGTCTAGTTTGTTTTCTGCATTGGCAGGACTTTATGAGGGATAGGCTGAGCTGCTGACCAGGAATAGAGAATATTGCTGGATACAGTCACCCCAACACATCCCAGCCCTGAGGGGAACCCAACATCTGGGCATCCTGTACTCAACCAAAAGCTTTGATTAAAAAACTTCTTTTAGCTTGGGCTATGGTAACACTTTCTGTACAGATTCTCCCACACCTAACAGAGCCATCAAGAGATCTCTTTTCTGCCCTCCTGGCTACCTTCAAAATACCCAGAGGGCTTAAGATGACATCTGGGTTTCCATGCTATGGCCTAACTGGGCTGAAGTGAGACTAAGACTTTGAAAGCTGTTGTGAAAAAGAACATTGTTTTAGTCCCTTAGAAAAAACAAGCTTAAAAAAAACCCCAACCCAGTTACTGTAAGCCTGCCAGCACTCAGAATTTATATAAAATAACTCATTTAAATGCAGTAAAAAAATTCATCACAATCTGAGAGAAGAATCCTCAGAATTGCAGGCACTGTCTGTACGTGGTCAAAATTCACCATCAATTTTTGAGCAATTACTCAAAGTACTCACAGCACTCGGGTTATAAAGCATTTACACAGAGACATAAAAGCTTTTTCCAAAGTAGGAAAAGAGGCGCCACAAAACACAAAAATCTCCCTCATTCTTCTGCACCAACAGCAGCCTGTGCTGTGACCTCCCACCCCTGCCCCTGGCCCTGGGTTTCCACGGCAGCACAATCAATCCACCCAACCTCTGAGCACACAACGGCCAACTGCTGCTCTCCTCCAGCAGCTTTGGCACCAGCTGCCTCCCCACACATGTATTTTGTCTGGCACTGGAGCCTTGCTGAAGAACACAGGGCTGAGCAGGGTGAGATGCTGCAGAGAGGATGCTCTCTCCGTCTGTCCTCCTGGCACACCTTGTGGTTACTGCCCCGAGTCCCACAGACCTCCCAGCTCAGACCAAGTCTAGATCTCCAGGAAAAAAAACAGTACATGCCATTCCTCCAGCAGAGAAATATGCCAGTAGAGAAATGCAAACCCATCCTTCTGTAGACATGGCTTTTGTGTTTGAGGGGCTGCAGGAGGGATGCTCAGAGGGAGGTTTCAAAGGGATTTATGCCATCTGTACAGAAAGTGTTACCATAGCCCAAGCCACAAGAAGTTTTTTAATCAAAGCTTTTGGTTGAGTACAGGATGCCCAGATGTTGGGTTCCCCTCAGGGCTGGGATGTGTTGGGGTGACTGTATCCAGCAATATTCTCTGTTCCTCAGAGGTCAGCAGCTCAGCCTATCCCTCATAAAGTCCTGCCAATGCAGAAAACAAACTAGACCAAGTCTTTTTTGTGCTTTCTCACACTTCTAGCAAGAGTTAGAAGTAACCACGGGGAAAAAAAAAAAATATTTGTGGGGAGACACACGAACACAGAGACAGAGTTAATGGGCCATCCATTTCAGTATTCCTACCTATGGCCAGAGCCTTATTCTCTAATTTTTGTTGTTCTGGCTGCTTTGTTTTTCCTTCATTGTAATCAAGATAATGCAGTACAATAGTGCACTAAGAATTCCAGCTATTCAATTACCTTTCAAGAAGTTGACTTAATTGGCTCTTTAAGTGATAGCTCTCTATTGTGTGAAATCAGCACCACTCAAGGAGGGAGCAGGAAGAGGAGAAGGACTTTGTTTCTAATCAATAAACAGGTCTTTGAAATAATGCTGCTTGCAATTTGTATCACTGGTTAAATTACACTGAAGATGATCATCTGCACCTTCCTGGAGGAGCATGGCTCTAGCAGAGTAATAAAGCTTTGCTATCCACAAATGTGGACTATTTTACTCTGTGTTTCCAGTTAATCCAGTATTCTCCCCTTGAATTTTTATTTCCCCTCCAAGTAATAAAGAAAACCAAAACTAAACTGCTGCACAGCCTGGCACAGATGGTTTGGGAAAGTCTAATATAGAATGACTAATCATTTGGTTTGCACCTCATAAAGTATGCAAATGAATGTGATACCTGATGATAAATAATTCAAAGTTGAGATGCAAGGCAAGGGGAGATTATACAAGGAATAAATATATGTAAACCAAACTTTAGAAAAATAAACAATCTCAAAAGCTTAAACTCTTGTCTTCCAAGTTACAGTCCATAGAAACAGCTGCTTCTTGGTGCAGTTTTGCTTCCTGTGCTTGAATCCAGGGGACTTCAGGCCAGCAGGATTTCCAGTTTGTAGTCAGAGTTTGCCCAAAACTACAAATCTAAAGAGCTGTCCCCATTGCACAGTTCTGCTGCACTTCAGGTCATCACTCATCCTGGTTTAGGCAGCAGGAAAGCTTTGCCAAGCAGACCAGATTTCTTTTATGTATGTTTTTTGGTTTATTTTTTCCTAGTTATTGGGTTAAAAGTGATTGTCTACTTCATAGTTTCATTAAAGCTAAAATTACTAGTCATAATTAACTGTTCATTAACTAAAATTTTTTTGAATCCAGAAAGATCTTCTTGAGATTGCAAGAGGCATAAGACTGGAGCTCACACTCAGACCCCTGGTGCTACCTGGGGCAATTCCAGCTCCCATCTCCTAACCATCCCCTCCCATGGGAGTAGGTGAGAACTGCAGATGCAGACCTGTATGGAACCACAGGTTTTAATGGTTAAGCATCCAGCACGCTCCTGGGTAGGATGCCCTCCATTTTCAACACCTTCTACAGGGAATTTCATTGCTTTGTGGGAGCAGCCATGGGATGTTCTTCGTAGGGATTGGCTCTCTCAGACCAAGGTGGGATTTAATTAAATAAAGATGCGTCTTCCTTTGCTCCCTGCCCCATCCTGGTAAGAGGTGGATAATCACCCTTCAGTGCGATGTTCTCGCAGTGGGAGGGAAGGTGGTGTTGATTTATAATCCTGCACCGAAGAGCAGCTTTAAGATCATTTCACGTGTCAGCTTTGTAGGAGTTTCCACTAAATGTGGAGGTAGCTTGATTTTGCCCTTTTATCAGCCAGAAATAGCAATGCTCCAGCGTCCTGCTCCAGCTCAGCTTTTGGCAGCATTCCTGAAGTTGCCAGCGGCCTTCTCCTGGCAGCCGCAGGCCGGTGTCAGGCGCCTTCGTGCCCCGACAAGGCCACGATTGTTCCCCAGGGTTGGTACGGTCTGGCCTCGGTGGAGGAGTGGAGCTGAATGGTCATTTTGTGGTGACAGTGATTAATTACAGCATCCCTGCACTTCCCCCGTCCAAGTTTTGTACTGATGATCCCAAGTGCCCGGCTGGTTCCGTACTGACACTGCAGAGCTCCATGGCACGGGGAGAGCGCGTGGCCTCTACCAGATGGAGTACCTGTTGGGTTTGCTCTTAATTTTGTCTGTGTTGAGTTAAGCAAAATAGGGGAAGGAGGGAAAAGAAGCAACTTTTTTGTTACTAATTTACTCTGTGGCTTCTTCCGCTCCTGGGGAGGGCTGTTATGATAAAGTCTGATATATTTTCACATCTGCCTACGAAAAATGTAGGATTTATCTTTCAAATGAAATTTGCTCTGCTGCGCTGCCAGCAGGGTTTTTTTTTTTGAGTAGCTATTTTTGTGAAATATAACCCGAGAATTTGTATTGGCTTAACACTTAAAATGTAGCCAGGGGAAGATGGAATATTCATCTTTATTGTATTTGTTTCTCCTGTAATGAGACGTTACTGTCTGTAGTAAAGGAAGTGGTTCTCCAGCCCAGGGAGCATGCCCAGTGATTTTCTGTTTGCTCCATTAGCTTGTGTGCAGACCTCCTGATTTTTTATGTGCATGTGCTTTTCTACTTGTTTAATCCTGCCAACTGCTCTTCTGGTTGGAAAACCATTTCTATAATGCTGGGTATTACACAAATTTGTTGAAGCTCTTAATGCAGATAACGGGAAAGGGGGGTGAGTCTGCTTTACCCGGTCAGCCTGAGCCAACTTTCTCCTTCCCATCAGTCACAGAGAGCTTTAGCTCACTGAGGGTACAAAATGCATGCAGTAAAGAAAGAAAGTTTAAGGAACAGCTAGAGTGCTGTAAATGTTGCTTGGATTGTGATTTATGAAGTCCAAGCACAAATTGGATGGCTCACTGTGCCCTGTGGAAATCTCTTTGTCTGCCTTTTTTTAAAATATTTCCATAACTAGTAATCATGGTATTGTAGCAAAGAGCCCTTCTATAAAGAGCTTTTTGGTCACTGCTGCTGTTTACTATGACTCTACAGCGTGTTAATTGCAGCTTCTCATTCACAGGAATATTCATCAGGAATTGCAGTGTGGATGCCAGCAGTGATACTCGTGATTTTGGGGTTCTTGTGTGCATAATGCTTTGGGGACCAGAGCTGGAGCAGTGAGAGGCATCCTCCCTCTCTGTGTGTGATTTGTTTGTGTTTGTGGAGCTGTTTCCAGCAGGACTGAGCACATCCCTGCCTGTTGTACTGTTCTGGTTGTTTTAATCTGTTGAATTCATCCGTGGCACTTTGCCTGGTGGAGAGTGGTGGGAATGTTGTCAGCAGTGGCAGAGAAGGATGCCAGGCTGGGGTTTTTTTTGTTATTACTATTTGTAGTAAAGCCATACAAAGTCCATCCAGGGCCTCATGACAATGATTTGAGTGCTTGTCAAGCATGCATGTACTTTCTGTTTAAGCAACAGAGCAGGTAACCTGCTCAAAGTTTAGTGTGAGTTTGTATGTTTGTGTTAACTTCTGACTTAACTATCCAGTTCTATTAAAAATAAACGGAGTAAAATTATTCTGGCACACTTTGGTAGCTACAGCATTTGGAAACTCTTCAGCTTCTCTCTCTTCTCTTTCCTGATTTCTTCCCAAGAATAGTCACAACACTTTCTTTTTTAGGACTTTGCCCTAATAATTACATCTGCGAAGATCCGCTGGGATGGGTTATCCCACAAGCAGGATTATGCCCTTAAATGGAAAATAAGCCACCACAACAGCCAAAGTTTGGGGAAAAAAACGTTATTGCGGGAAAACAAGGTTGCTAAATGTGTTATTCCATGTTGTGGAGCTGCACAGTCAGGAAATGCTTGTTAGTGCAGAGAGGAAATGCTCATATCTTCTAAATGCTTCTTGGATTCCTTTTTAATTGTTGTTACAGTAGGAAAACATGGCTCTAATAAAATACCAACTACTACTCCGATTGTAAAATGGACAGGAGGTCTGAGAAATTGGAAGGAGACAGGGAGGCCAGTCTTGCTTTATGAACTCTTTACTGGCTGGGCTCTGCTCCTCCCTTCCCCCCTAGGCTGGTGGGGGTGATGCTCCTCTCCAGGCTGCCTGTCCAGTTCTCCAGCCCCACTGCCTCTCGGCCAAAGATTTGGGCTAAATAATCCAATTAAGCTTTGCAGCTTATATAACTCTCTTGGCTTGAGGCAGCAGCCGGACTGACAGGGATAGAAGCACATCTGGAAATAGTGTACTAAACATGCTGCTGTGGCCGGAGCCAGAACGGTTTGGACAAATTTGTTCATACGCACAAGATGTCCTTTGAACAGCAAGATGAGTGTGCATGGTCTCCTTGCTGAAGAAGCTGAAGAAAATGCTCCTATCCTATAAATTGTTTCCCTGGCTGGGAAGCTTAACTGGCTTTTTTCCTCTCCCTTCTCCTTTGGAAGATCATCCAGCTCTTCCTTTTCAACTCCAGAGGATCAGCAAGGCCCTTTAGTACACTGACCATAAATAACACATATGGGTTTTTTTATTTCAAAGGTGGGAAGGACCTCCAGCATTATTTAGTCTGATTTCTTATCTGCTACCAATCATAGGAGTTGCTTTTTATTTAATCTGAAATATAGCTTGGTGTATAACTGGAACGCTGCTCTGAAGACACAAGTATTTTTTCTGAGAATTCATTATAACCCTGGTAATTTATCCTAATGCTTAATGACACTATTAAAATGTGGGCATTTTATGTTGGCTTGAGGGTTGGGGAGAAAATAGAATTCAGCCATTCTGTATTTCAAGTAGTGTGCCCAACACAAGCTTAGGAAAAAAAAAAAATCCCTGCACATTTCTGCAGTCTTGGATGTGTCTTCTTTTGTTGGCATCCATTACTCTCAGCAGGAAAGTTATGGGCATTAACAGCAGAATGCATTTCCCTTCATGTGCAGTGATATGTGCTTGTAGCTTCGTTTTATACTCTGCTGTCTAATGTTAAAGAATTTATTTGTCAGGTGTGCAGAGCTGGTTTAGCACTCACATCCTGCCCATTCCTGAGTGCTTGGATGGCTGCTTGTCCAAATCTGTGCTGGGGAAGGGTTTTAGAAACATCACCTCCCTGAAATCTGATACCAGACTCTCTCTCTCTCTCTCTCTCTCTCTCTCTCTCTCTCTCTCACACACACACACACACACACACACAATCAACACCACACACACACACACACACACACAAACAAACACATGGAGTTCCTGGGCTTGTCCTCTCTAAAACTTGCTCAGGGAATTGGCTGCAGTGTGTGCACTGGCCAGGCTGCCAATGAGCCGTGCCAGAGCTGCAGAGGTACTGGGGTGGTTTGGCAGAGGGTGTGTTTTGGTCCCAGGAGGGGACATTGCTGGGGCACAATGGTGCTGAGGCAGTGCTCTGTGGCGTCCTGACCCCACTGTGGCTTTTAAAGTGGTTTAGCCACTTCTGGGTGGTGCACAGGGATATGTACTTTGGCAGAACCCTCCATGGCAGGGAGGTGGTGCTGAGCACTGGGTGGCTCTGCTGGGGCTGCTCCAGTCTGCAGCAATGTAGGGCTAATATGATATTTCTTCCAGTGTATGGATTTATAAGGCTGTCAGAATTCCCCTGCTCTCACCAGGCTTTGTACACGGCCATGGGAACCTTGTAGGAGTCTTGATAGTCATAAATACCTACATGCAAAGTTGTGATGTTATAGTTTACACATGTTGTGGTTTTCCATGGTCATAAAACTAAATAATGAGTTCCCCAAAAGAGGCTGTGTGTTTTGAGCCACTCCTCCCAGCCCATGCCAGTGCTGGAGCTCCCCCATCTTCACTCCTTTATCCATGGGTTTGCTGGCAGTGATAACACAGCTGTTGTGCCACTACTTCCACATTGCTGCTGTATCTGACTGACTGCCTGCACTTGATCTTTTATTCCTAACGAAAGAAATTGGATTAGATTTTCCTCAGCCATGCACAGTGGTGATCCTGGGTAACAAAGCTGATGCGTGTGGGAAGCTTTGGGAAGCTGGGTGTGAGGGTATGATATTAACTGGGGACTCACCCAGGGTGATTTGCTTTATGGATATATCAGCAAGGCAATCCAAGGGACTCCAGAAGGTGCTGAGCAGCCTCCATGGCCCCTGAGAGATCATTTCGGGTGCATCAGGGGTACCTAAAGCACCTTAGTACAGAAATCACCTCCCTGGACACTGAAGTCCAAAAAATCTCTTTGTAGAGGGGGAACAAGGGCTCAGTTTTGCTCTACATAGTGGTGCTGCAGGTTTCAAGGGCAGTTTCCTTGTGGGTGAGTCACACTGCTGTTTTCCCTGTGCTGTGCTGAGCATTGCTCCCCCATGGTGGGATTTTTCCTGAGTTTTGACCTCCTGGCACCCCTGGGAGAGGAGCCGGGTCAGGCCCTGCAGGCGCTCACACCCACTGCTGTAGTTTGCTGTGATTTCTGCAGTTTAACTCCTTCAGTACCAACTGTAGCTTTGCTCAGCTGTGCTTGGGGTTCCTGTGCAAAAGCCCTCTCCCTTTCATGCCTTTGCTGAGCATCCAGAGCTCTGTGCCCTCCTTGAGCTGACAACCTGATCCGATGTCATTCTTCACATGCTGCTGTGAGGACCTATGGCTGCACTGGTGCTTTCTGGGTTGTGTGAGATACAACTGTTTAATCATGGAAAACTCTCCCTGTGGGCTCTGATGCTGTTTGCTGGGCACAGCTGCTGGCAGCCCATCTTGCATTCTCCTTGCAGCACCTAAACATGTCAAATTTCTATAACAAACCTTTCCTTGGGGTGGAAGGGCTGGAAAACTGATCCACAGCAGCCCACATAGCAATTAGGTTACCTTATAAGTGGCACTAGTAAAGGTAACAGTGTGTGAAATACTGAAAAGCCAAATCCATTTAAATAGATGTTTAAAGGGAATGTGAGGTGTGAACAACGTGCCTTTGCTCACAGGGAACATTGAACTGTCTTCTGCCAAGACTCAGCAGCACTTTAAGCATAGTTGTGAAAGTAAGGATAAATACCATGGTCCTGTGGTCCAAGCTCTGGGAATCACACCTATTTTTGGAGGTGGTAAGCAGCAGGCTGTAAGGCTCAGTGCCCTTCTTTAAGCCTTTAGGTAAACCTGACATTGCAAGAAAGCAAAACCTCCAGGGATGTGGTTTCACAAACATCTAAACTGTTCTGCTTTTGGGTTGTTGTCCAAAAGGGCATCCTGGTTCCCATGTGCTTTCTTTGCATGACTCGGTCAGCGGGATGCTCTGACTGAAAATTAAGCCTGCAGCAAGGATGCCAAATTTTCCAGCTGGATCGGGCCATGGGACTGTGGGGTAACTGGGTTTTGGTGCCCTTTGAGAAGATTCAGGGATCACCCTGTGCATTTTGGTCCTCCTGTCTGGCCGAGAGACACTTGTGACACCTTGCCTGGAGCTTGGCACAGGGGAGTGAGGGCTCCCAGAAATATTTCAGAGCAGCAGCTTGTTGAGAAGCTTTCTGGCATCATTTAATAAGCAACCAAAGGTCTTAGCAGTAGGACACCCGTGTAGTCAGCATCCTCCTCCCCTCCAGCTGTTTATTTTCTACCCTTGAAATGTCCTGCAACCCCCACCTTGTGCTGTGCCATCACCAGCATCTGTGTTGCCTCTCAGCAGAGCTGATCTGCTGGAATAATGCTGCTGCTGCTGCTGCTGGCAGGGGCAGGCAGGCAGCTCTGCAGCTGGGCTGTTGTGGGGTGTGGAACCAAGACCGCCTGGTTCTGGGTTAGTCCCTGCATTTTGGAATAGCAAAAAGTTAATTTACTGCCGGTTACTATTGCTGGCAAGTCAGGAATTCTGTCTTTGTACTTCCAGTGGTGTGTTTTCCTGCAAGGGGAAGAAATGAGGGTGGGGTTTATGCATTCTAAAGCAGCTGGTCTGGCTTTGTGGGAGAGAGTGTCGACACTATTTGATAACCCTTTCTCGTGTTTTCTTGGCTGGTGAATGACGAAAGGGAGAACTGGGTCTTCCCACTCTTTTAGTGGTATGTTTTTCTTCTCAGGAACTATCCTAGCATATAAAATGAAACAAGAGCCCTCAGATAGCATCAACAACTACAGTTGGCCTAAGTGCGCTATTTTACAGCAATGTCTTGTTTTTTCTCTGGAGAAAAGAAAATGTACCCCATTAAGTGCTCCTGTTACAGGCCTGAAGCCCAGAGGATAAATATTTCAAATATTAATGCTGAGTAATTTTTAAAAGGTTCTGCATGCATTTTATTTTGAGCATTCTGCAAATTATTTAAGATTACTCCAACAAAATGCAATTTAGATCAGCTCGTCCTGTGATCAGTACATGGTGATTTTAAAATCTGCTCTATCCAACAGCATGGTTGTGCATCTGATCAGGCATTGGTACAGTAGGGAAATTGGAATCTGGTGGAGGCTGTGGATCTGCAGGTGGACAAGATGTACAATTTACATAAACAGCGGAGTGAGGGGAGTGCTCTCAATATCCTTTCACTCCAGTACAGTCACATGCATTGCAAATGAGTTACTCTCTTGGAAAAAGAAGTCAAACCTGACTTGCGTTGAAGTTCTCAGCTATTAACATCAGCGGAGCCAGGGACTCCAGCCAGAACTTCTGTGATTTCCTTGATATCCCTCTTAGTACATCACTCTAACTTTTCCATATGTGTTCTCTGATTTATAACACAGCAATACTTTATTTCACTGTTGTAAAATTCTTTCATACACTCAGCCCTGCCAAAAGCTTCATATGTTATTGATTAAACAAATTCCCACTGTTCCAGGATCTCGGCTGCTCTGAGTCTGGTAGTAACTTTAGTGGGATGATGAGTGCAATGGTCGATTGTACAGGAGGTGGGGAAATACAAGGCACCAGCACTTACTGCTGCTAATCAATAAACTCACCTTCAATTTGCAAAGTGGAGCTGCTTTTTCCACTGGTCAGTGCCACATCTCTCCTGAGATGGGCTGAGCTTGTCCATCAGCTGCAAAGTGCTGGTGGCTCAGGGTCATTTGTGGGGGGAATAATGATGATGTTTGATTTTAGTAATGTTGGGAGAAGGATTAAGGAGAGTTTCATTTCGACTCCTTCACAGGCAATTACCGACAGCTGCTGCTAGAGAAAGGGTGTGATGATTAACACAGTGACCTTTGCAAGGATTGACTTCCCTTCTTCTTGGAGGGATTTCTTCTGGATGGACTTGCGAGCCATTAGCACTAAGCACAGAGCAGGATGTGTGGGGACTTCGGGTTTTGGTAGAACAAGGTCTCTGTTTCACTATTAACTTAATTAGGTTATAATAGGAAGGCTTTTGCTGTTGGACTGTGAGGCATTTGCTCTGCATCAGGGTTTTCTGCTTCTATAAAGCTGCAGAGCTGGCCTTGCCAGCACCCTTGGGGACATGGTCCTGCACGCTCCAGCCGTCAGCTGTTCCTTTGGGATTGTTTTGGTTCATGAGATTTTACTCACTGGCTTTGCTGCTTCTTGTGAGAGCGAGGTGAAAGGAAGAGAGAAATGCAGTTGGGAGGGTTTGGTGAGAGCCGAGCAAATCCGATTTGGGTTTTTCCTGCATTGTGATGGTTCACAATCCAGCGTGACAAGTGCTATGGTCCATGGTATGGTCAGTGCCCAGAGCTGTTCCTGGACCCCAGTGATGCACAGAGGGGGCTGCTGCAGGTTCCTGCATGTTCCAGAACAACACCCTCTCCACTGCCAGGCTGTTCCTGGTGCCCTTAGGTGCATGCAAGAGCATTTTCCATGCCCATGCCATGTAAGGAAAGTGCATCAGGCAAATGCATCTCCTTTTAAACCATACACAGGTTTGTTTGGTAGGACTGACCACAAGTACAAGCTTCCGGCTTTTCCCATTCCCCTTTCCCCTGTTTCCTTTCCACCCCTTGCCCAGGTTTGCCTGTGTAATATCCTCATTTAAAAATCCTGTCAAGCTGCAATTATTTTGAGGTTTAATGACCCATGATTTCTGTAATGCTTTATTTTGTTCACTTTCAGCATGTTTTTATTCCCCAGTCAAAAAAGAGGTATTAAAAAACCCACCAAGTACAAAGCCTTCACTTTCCATTTGAGAGAAAAATGCTTCGAAAGCTGTATTGGTGCTACACAGGTAAATAATTAGATTGCTAATGAATTATCTTTGCTTTGAAGACAAAAGCTTCAGTGTTCCTAATTAGGTTGCAAGGAGAGACACAGAAATGTGTGGTCTTTTCTCCCAAGGAAAAGGTGAGGAAAGGAGGCTCCCAACCCAGCTGAGACCAGGGACCACTGGCAGGACAGTGTTTTACCTGACCTTGGGCTCAGCACCTTCCAGCTCTCCGACATTGTTTAAATTCCTCAGTGAATTCAGAGAAATAATACACTTTTTCTGTGCAACACGTTTTCAGTTTCAGATTAATATTTGAATGGAATGGTTACTTACTGCTATGTTTTGAAACGGGGAGAATGGAAGCCTGTGGTATATTTTCGTTATATCACTCTATTATTTATGCTTTTCATCAGAAGCCCCATTATCATGCCCATCCGAAGATGAATTACCTCATATATTTTTTCTTTCCTCACAGAGCAGGATTTTTTCCCAGGCCTTTGATCATTCTTATCACCCTCTCAAAAGTCCCTTTTAAGTCTGTATTAATACTCTTTTCCAGATGAGGTAAAAACTATTGTGGGATTAGGCAGCATCATTTTAATAATGGTATAATCTTCGTACTATTATTCCCCATCCTGTTCACTAACCACACTAACATCTTGTTTGCTTCCCTCCCTATCCCCCCTTTTTCTCCTTTTTGGACTTCTGGTGCCTGCAGATTGGTCTGCAGACACTGATGCTGTGGTTTCCTCCCCAGTTAATGTTGCTAATTAAGAATCATGTGAAAAATACCTTGATTTCCCCCCCAATTAAATTGCATCTATCAGTTTTGTTGTCACTTTGCCATTTGGTTGACGTCTTTTCTGATGATTTGCTCCTTTTCTGGCTTTGATGAGCTTATCTCCATGTCCACTCCGTATTTGGCTACTTCACAAATTCATCTCCTTCCTCAGATCCTCACTAAATCTATTAGCTGGTGAGTTTAATATCAATCCTTATGGATTCCTCTGGATAGTTAACCTTTTGCTATGATGAAAATTCACTGTTTAATCCATCTTTTTTCTTTTTAGATCAATGGCAGCATTTGCCCTCTTCCCCTTCCCTCCTTAGCTTTTTTGCAGCAAAATGAATTGCCTTCTGATTTCTTCATCTCATAAATCCCTTGAATGGGTTGATAAAACCCCAGGACAAATCAGAAGGACTGGTTCCTTTGTCAGCAGCTGATGGTGGTTTATACCTGCAGGGAATTTCCTCTCCTGCCAGTGCTCTTGTTTGGCAAGTGAAGCCCAGGGGATTTACGGTGATCTCGGAGCCCTTTGTATTTTTCACTGTGATTCACCCACTGAGCTGTGCTGCAGAAAGAGATCCCAAACCTGCTCTGCAGGTACCCAAGAGCAGTCTGACAGCTTCTGCTGCCTGATCCAAGGCATTTTAGGCAGAGGTGATGGACATTGCTGTTTGCATTCCTAATTTCTGAGTTTTGGAGCCTGCATCCCCCCTGGGGTGCCTTTGGATTTGGGCACAGGCACCCTGTGACTTGCTGTCCTCCTTGGAATGCGGAATTGAAATGTTCACCATCTGTGTTGTGTGTCAGCATTCACATAATGGGAATCTACTCATCCCCTCTGAAAACTTACTACTTAAGACTTTGGAAGAAAAACAAAAAGCTTTTTTTTTTTTTTTTAAATATCTGTGTGCGTGTTGTCTGAACTGACTCTCCAATACAAACAGTAGCTCATATTTTGGAATAACAAGGTGCAGGGGATATGAATTTTTCTCTCTTCTTCTGATGACATATGTGCTGAGACAACATTAAACTCCAATGAGGAGATGCACAACAGAAATGTGATCAACACCTACTGCTGCAAAAAAGAAATAGTGTCTTAAAGGTGCCCATGTTCCCTGGGGAGGGACCGTCAGTGGAGAGATGCATTGCATTTCTATCTCATTACATGGAGCTGCTCAAGTTTGAAATGCTGTTAAATATATCACAGACTCTTATTAAATGGCCATATTAAAGAAGACAACACATACACACACACACACACACACACACACCCCCAGACTGGAGCTGAGGAAAGCTCTTGCCTTTTTTGAGGATCATTTTTTCAGACAGGCTGACTTTTAATAAGCCTCTTGCCCTAGCTGATGAGTTCTCTCAGCGTGACACTGAAGCTATGGGATGCTCAAACCCAGCAGCCAACCCAGGGACAGCACAGGAGCCTCCAATGACTGTGGGGGATCTTTCCTGCTGCCATCACCCACCTGGGAAACCAGTGCCTTTTACTGGATGTGGCTGGTGGGTACTGGTTTTTCTAAGCTGCTGTAGACTCTGGTGCTCCAGAACAGCTCTGCATCTGATCAGGACAGTTCTTGAGCACAGGCTCCCAAGTTGGAGCATAGTGGTGGCACTGAGGGCTGCATTGGGGTGGTGTGGGTATCAGAATACATGATTTGGCCCCAGTTCAGGATAGCACATGCTGTAGGTAGTGACTGAACTGAAATGAAGAGTAAAGAAAGGGCAGAGGATGAACACAAGGAACTAAACCATAGCTGCTGGTTTTGACAGTTCTTTTGACCACCAGTGCCCATTATGCCCCATCCCTGTGAGTGTCCAAGGCCTGGCTGGATGGGCCTTGGAGCAGCCTGGTTTAGTGGAGGGTATCCCTTCCCATGGAAGAGGGGTGGAACGAGATGAACTTTAAAGTTCCTTCCAACTCAAACTATTCCACGACTCTGGTGACTGGGCCTTCCTATAAGTGCCAGTTCCAGCACCACCTAACCCAGCCTGATTGCTTCGAGCTGGGAAATCCACATGCCATCCCTCTCCTTCCCTAGTCCCTGCCTTGCCTGAAGCTCTCCACGCCTGTAGCTGTTTTCCCGATAATAATCACCTTTCTAGGGGTACTAAAGATTCTACTTTCCATGTTACTTTTTGTAATTTGTGGTGGTAACCACAAATTACAACATAATATAATTTTAAAAATTTGAAAAAGTTTCTTTAAAAACTCCTCTTGCTTTAAATTTTTTTTCTTTAAAAAATGATGTTAAAAAACCTTATAATAAAGAATCTTGGGGTGTACTTATAAGCAGCAGATAGGAAATGTCTGCTTTGACTGAGTATCCAGGTGGTTTGGGACACAGTGGAGAAGTAAATGTCGCATAATGTTTACTGAATAGAGCATCCGTGTTTGCTGTGTGGTGATGGCACTGCTGAAACGCACTTTCTGTGCAGATGAATCAGCCCCCAACAGGGTAATTGCAACTGCTGGAGCCTTTTGGGAGGCCCACTCTGGCAGATACCACCCACTCCCCAAACTCTACCCTTGACAGTGTTTGAATTGTTGCTCAGCATGTCTTGGTGCTCAGTTCCTTAATGCAAATCAGGTTCTCAGTGGCTGCATATATCCCACGCTGCCAAAATATTTATGATTTTAAAAGATGAGTCTGAAACTAGGAGCAATGACCTGCTGGCTCACAGAAGGGAAGGTGATGTGTCTCTCAGCTTTCTCATCTCAGAGGAGCACAGTATTTCTTCACATCTGAAGGAAAAGACCTGCTCAGTCTTCATCCTGCCTTTGGGGGGGGGGAGAGGGGGCTGATATTTGGGTATTTTGGATGCTAAACTATCTTTTTCTTACTGCTACTTAAAGAGTCTCTTTGCAGTGTGTGTTGGGATGATGATGTGGGGATTTGTTTATGATGTGTCTCTATAACTGGTTTCTACTTTTTAAAGCCAGATAAGCAAAGGGCAACATTTTGCTTTTAATGGTATAAAGAGATTATTGTGGAATTGCTGCAATCTCTGTGTACCTGTGTGCAAAGTGTCTCACACCTGTGGGCTGCACTAGCCACCAGATTTCCATGTAAAGCAGGATTGTTCTTTTTTTGCATCTCAGGAGCTGAATTTAATTCACCGATACGGCACAGTAACTCCTTCTATCCATTTTAATGGTCCACTGAAATTCTGTTAGCAAAAGACCTAATGAATGTTGCAATTCAATCAGGGCAATCTAGAGTGTAATGCGTGGAGCGGTGCCAGCATTATATAAATCATTAAACATCAAAATGTTAAAAAAAAAATAAAATTCCCTAATCATCATCTAACTCCAGGAGCTGCTGGGAATGGCTGGGGCTGGAGGGAGCTGGGGCCAGCATGGGTGCCTGGCTGGGATGGGGACAGTGGCTCACCAGTCTGATTCCTGTTCTTCCCTGTTAGCGTTTTTGGGTATCACAGATGCTCCAGCATGGAGAGAGAGTTGTTTGTGTGCTCTGCAGTCCCCTCAGGCCCTTGCAAGTCCCAGCGGGGAAACCATTTATTTCTTAAAGGGGTGCTTTAAATAAAATGAGGGAGAACAGTCATTACAGAGACATTTTCTGTAGGCAGCTGAATTTTCTGCTCCAACTTTATTTACATTGTAATTGCCCTTCTTCTTGCTCTTTTGACTTTAGGAATTCGTGCAACAGCGGTCAAAAGGTGCAGTTATGCTCTAGAAGCCAAGATTTTATAGAGATAAACAGTTTAGATGTTTGAGGGTTGTTTTTAGTTTTCAAACCAAGTCTCTTGAAAGTCTTCCTAACGAGAAGCAAGTCCAGCTAGCAAAGACTGTGTGTTTGCTTTTGAAAAGATTGAATTGGAGGGAAATCTCTGGCATTAGCCATGGGTCTCCACTCTGCTGGGAGAGGTTATCAGCAGAGAACAAAACCAAAAGTAATTGAAACTGAAATATGGACATGTTTAAAATGCACTGCAGACTCTCTGGGAGGTTGGAGTGTGATTGGAAAGATGAATGCAAAATACAGAATTATAACATCCTTGACTCTGTGTGTGTATGTATGTGTAGATAGAGATAGAGAGGGAGATGGAGATAGAGATATGTGGATGGATGACTGTGTGAGATTTCAGGGTGGGGATTTTATTGGCACTGCTTTGATTTGTTGCATATCTTCTGGTTTAGGATCAGATTATGTTGCTTTCACTCAAAAAAATTATTTTGCTTTCACTGAAAATGGATGTGGATGCAGTTGTCCCAACCCTCACCTCTGCTAGCATAGTTTGCACTTAGGAGTCACTTGAATAAGAATGAAGACACAAAATTCTCCATAATGGAGAAATATTTTTTATTAAGGGGGTGCTGTCTTAGATGGATAAATGCTTTGGGAAGGCTGCAGGAGCTCAGCTCTTTGGGGCATCCACAGGCTCCTGGGGAGCAGCCTGTAAGCTCCACCAGCCTGTGCCCATCCCTTGCACACTGCTGCATCCCGACTACTGGGAAGTCACAGAACATTCTGGCTTGGAAGGCACTCACTAAGATCATCAAAGTCCAGCTCCTGAAAAAGCCTGTTCAAGCCATCCCTCCCTTTTGCTTCCCCAGTGGTTTGTGTTGTTGCTCAGCAAACCCAGACCAGGCTTCTCAGCTAAAATCACAAAGCCTGGCAGCTGTGTCTGGGCACAGCCGTGGGGAGAAGGGCATGGGAGGGGACATCAGTCAGTGAGTGATGCTCAGCTGGACACTTCCTATGGCCACTGTCCCCCAGCTTTGGGCTGCTCCCCCTCCAGGGATGCCCTCTCAGAGCTGCTGCAGTGGGCACGGTGTGGACAGATGGTGACTGGCACTCAGCTGTGCCCAGCGCTGCTTCCCTGCCCTGCTGAGCACCGGCTTGTATGATTCCCACTTGGAGCCTCACAGCCAACCTGCTTCTAAAAACAGATTGTGAAAAAACATTGAGTGCAAATATGGGCCCTGGCAAGGTGAGAAATGAGTTCTTTGCACGTGTGCTGCAAGTTTGAGAGATTTTTGGTCTCCCAGGTCAGTCCTGCAGCCTGTCACCTAACGCTGACTTTCTTTCTTTCCTAAACCAGTATATTTTAAGCCCAAAGCAATGTGTTATCTCTCAAGAAAAAAATAAGCTAAATCTTTTTTTCTTTTTAGATATAGCTAGGAGTTTTTGTCCTGCAGTGCTTGAGTCTAGGGATATTTTAAGAGCTCTGTTATCTTGTTCTGGGAGGGAATACAATAAATATGTAGATAGGGAGTGCTGCTGCTTTGAAAGGTATGTAAAGGGTCTGTGCTGAACTGACACTAGCTGAAAAATTTGTTCAGCCCAATTAGCAGCAAATCACTTCTGTGTCCAACCTTGCTTGTAGAGATGGGAGCCAATCTCCCCTCTTTATCCTCTGCTGCCCTTTGTGGGTTTTCAGAGCCCTCCCTGGCTGAGCAGTAAGGGTTTTTGTGAGGACACAGATCTGCAGCCACGTGTCGTTGCAGGCCGACAAGTGCAAAATTACTGGAAATTCATGGGAAACTCTACACCCATCTCAGGCTTTGTCTAGGATTGTTCAGGCTGTCATCAGAACCAGTCATGATCGATCAGCTTTTAAATTTCATGAAATTTTAATTAAAGAATGGAAAGCTTACAAAGACATCATATGACAAGAATGCTGGAAACAAATACAATTTCACTTCCAACCATTAACCAGAAAAGCAGCAAATGGTTGACTGCACTTTGCCATTGCAGTCTAAGGAAAGTACAGCTCTTGGCTTTGGCGGGCAGGTCATTAGTGACTGAATAATCAGTGACATTTCCCTTCTAAATCTGACACAAATGAAGTGCAGTGCTCTGGAAAAAGCCATTAAGTGCAAAGCCTCGCCTTTACTCTGCTCCAGGTATTGCAGAACAAGATCTAATGGCAGCCTTTAGCTGTGATTTGGCTTTGATAGCATCCACAGGGTAGTTCCCCCCCAGGATGCCAAGATCATGTTGTGCAAAATCAGGGACTTGCACAAGCCATCATGTTGTGCAAAATCAGGGACTTATTCCTTGCTGGCATTCCCAGACGCAGCCAGTAAAAGATACAAGTAGGAAAACGTGTAATGTGGAGTACTGGGAAGCTGAATGTAGCTGTATTCTTATGTCTGAGAGGTATGAGCAGGTAAAGGTCTCACTCATCGTCGGGCAAGTTTTTAGAGCCTCCTGTGAATTCCCATGGCAGCTCTCAAAGCTGGGTGTTAACCTGTTTTTCTGCACATTTGAAAATGTTTTCTCGATGGGAGTGGAAAGCGAGCAGCACCGCACAGGAAAAAGGAAGGACTGGTCTTGTTTATGTCTCTCCCTTGAATGTCTCTGAATAATGTGTTGTCAGATGGACGGAGTCATCAAATGGGTGTAACTTCCTCTGCTCCCTCCCCATGTGCTGTGGCTTTGAAAATAATGTCAAAAGGTTAATAGGAGCCAGACTGCATTAGGGGGGACCCTTGTGCTGAAGCAGTTAGTCTTTAAGGAGGTTTTTCTTGGGGGAAAGACTGAATAGGGGAAACTTTCTAGGCAAAAGAATTACCAGTAGCTGTACTGGGAAGCACTGTTGTCTTGGAAACTCTGTGCACTGATGCTGGATATGTCTGATTTTCAAAATCCCTTTTTATTTTTCTTCATGGACCCCAAAATAGAAGGTTTTGATGCAGTCAGTGTGTCTTTTTGAAATGCTTTGATTTATATTTAGCCCTGTGTTGGGAAGTTCCAGTGCCGTATTTTCGGTCATTAGCTCTCTGTCTTGGTTTCCCAACACTCTCCTAGTCATGTTTGGGTTACGAGTCCACTATTCAGTGGATACATCTGCTTTGGGTATAGTCTTATGAGTTACAATCTTACTGAAAACACATGAATAACCACAGATAAAAGTATATTTTTAATGAGTAGTCCCATTAATAATAGGAAAAAATGTCCCGGGAAGGTTCGTTAGTGGCTCACTGATTTCACTCCCAGCTGTTGTATAGTTAGTTCTGACTGAAAGCTCTTGATAGTTTTATTGCTCTGTTCACAGAGCATGGGATAAAATGTTGTTTCAAAACAAAAAGTTTTGTTACCCTATCAGAATGTTTTTTTATACATTTATGGTGTGTCCTAAAGGTGTGTATCCAAACACTTGAATTCATATAAGCATCCAGGCAGCTGTTGTGCGATTTTCTTTATCCTGATGTGTTTTGTAGAGGTTAGATTCCCAAAATCTCTTTTGACTGTTAAAATCTGTGGCTCTCTTCCAAAGCTGGAAGAGCTGCTGTCTGCACCCTTGTCTCTGCTGCAGGGCAGCATTCCCCCTTACCAACATCTCTCTTTCAATCACTCGGGATTCTCCAGGAGATGGTTGTGTTTGTGTGACCAAAGAAGGGCAAATGAGCTGGGGAAGGCTCAACCTGTAGAAAAGGATAGACTGGATATTAGGAAAAAATCCTTCAGGAGAAATCTGCCAGTCATTCACACAAGCTGCCCAGGGAGGTGGTGGAATCCCCATCCCTGAAGAGATGTAAAAGACATGTAGATGTGGCACTTGGGAACATGGTTTAGTGGAGGACTTGGCATTGCTGGGTTAGTGGTTGGACTCAGTGATCTTAAGAGGTTTTCTCCAGCCCAAACTGTTCTATGATTCTATTTCTACGTGACCCAGAAACGCAAGCTGAAAGAGGAAAAATTGAAGTAGATTTATTCTTGTAGTTCTGCAACTTAAACTGCCTTCCCCGTGACCCTTTCGCCAATGGGTGTGTGCTGGACCACAGCTCCCTAAATCCCTAATTTAAGGATTGGGGAGGGAAGGGGGGTATGAGTGAAACCTTTCTGAGCACAGAGGGCAAAGTTTCTCCCTCTTCTCCACCCTCAGGTGACGTTGTGGACATCTACCAGCGGGAGTTCCTCGCGCTCCGGGACCGGCTGCACGCAGCCGAGCAGGAGAGCCTGAAACGCTCCAAGGAGCTCAGCCTGGTCCTGGAGGAGATCAAGAGAGCACTGTCAGAGAAGCAGGCTCTGCGGGATATAAACCGGACCTGGAGCAGCTTATCTGGTGAATAAACAGGCGTTGAGCATCTGGGGCTGTGTTGAAGCTGTTGCTAATGAAGAGGTGGAGAGGTGTGTGTGTGTGTGTGTGTGTGTGCGCGCAGGGCTGCGGACAGGACCTGCTCTTCTCTCCCCTGGCGTGAGCAAATTGTGGAGTTCAGAGAGACTTGGGAGCTCTTAAACTCCTGTTTAATTAGAGGTGCATAAGCATCATTAAACACGGATTTGCCTCTGCCGAGGATATTTGCCAATTTGCTTGCTTACAAGCTTTTTCTTCTCCCTTGCAAGTCATACACTCCGTTTCCTATGGCTATATTCAACCCATATGGACAATGGGTATCCAAAGAGAGGGGGTGGAAGGAGTTAGGCTGGCTGAGCACCCCTCGCCAATTTATTTGTTCTTTTTTTTTTTCCTTAAGTTGCTCAGTTGAAAAAAATTGGATCTCTACAGAAAGATCTGATTTGACCTTCATTTTATCTTCATTCTCCCCTCTCCTTCCCAAATATTTTGGGACTTCTTTAAGGGCCTCCTGGCTCCTGCTGAACTTTAATTGGGTTTGTGGTAGCATGTTAAAGGTTGGCCTGATTTTTTATAACCCAGCAGTAGTCTCAGGTGGCCAGGCTGCTGTAAAAAGGCTTTTTGCCTTGCAGTCTCTTCCTACCTACCGTGCCTTGCAATTGATTCCCTTTTCCTTTTTAAGACGAAACCAAGTTAAAACTGTGGAATATCACCAACAAGAATGTGCTGCACCTTCCCACCATCTTCCATCATTTGCCACATTTGCTGTCAAAGGAGAACAGTCTGCAGCCAGCCGTGCATGTGGGACAGGGGCGCACTGGAGGTAAATAGGAATTAGTGCTGCTTCTGGTGCTCTTCCTCACCTTGGTGCCTGTCCCTCCCCTTTCCTCTGGGCCTGGCTGTGGCACAGATACGAGCAGGACTGGAGGAAGGGCTGCATGCATCATGCAAGCTTCCTTGGTTATGGTGACATGTGGGGTGGGTGAGCCATGTCACGCCTGCAAGCCTATGGGGGAGTGCTGTCTGTGCTTTTGACTGGCCCTAAAATGTTCTCAGTGCTTCTGCCAGATGTTGTTTGCTGCTTTCCATATCCAGACTGCTCTATACTTTGCCTTGAAGGGCTTCAGATGAAAGCATAGTTTGTAGGGTGCTTCATGGAGACTGTAACCCAACTAAGGAGACAAATCCCATCGGGAGCGAGATTTTGGTTACTTGATGATTCACCCTGCTCTCAAATCCCAACCCAGTGCCAAAGACCTGACTTGCACCTACTAAACTGGAGTGCTTTTGGCTGTGGGAGGGGTTTGGAGAGTAAGAGGTGGTCTTCAAGTTGCTGTTCACAAGTTGAAAAGGCTCCTGGGAGCGGGAAGGGTTTTGGGGATTTCCTTAGAGATCATTCCTTCAGGGAGAAAAAGCAAAGCTGATCTGACTGCCCATGGGTGCCCTGCCAGCCCAGCACATTGGGGTGCTGCTGGTTGGCACTGGGCTGAAGACAGGAGTGTGGGAATCCTGTGTAGCCCAGGAATCCAAAACACTGCTGGTTTTTAATGGCAGAGCCTGGCACTGACCAGGTGAACCATGAGTTGGTCATGGGAGCAGAGCAAAGTGTCCAACACAGCCCCCCTCTCTAAAATCTCTCCGTGGCCCTGGGCAGTGTCCGTCGTGATGGGAATCCCCAGCGTGAAGCGGGAGGTGCATTCCTACCTCACCGACACCCTCAACTCCCTCATCTCAGAGCTCACTCAGCAGGAGAAGGAGGACTCTGTCATCGTTGTCCTCATTGCAGAGGTAAGAGAGAGCTTTGCCTGTTTGCCCTGTTTCCCTGGCCCCCATCCCACTGTCTGCCAGACTCAGTGCCAAACAGGATGCTGCCCACCCGGATGCCAACTCTGCCACTTGCTGGGTAGATAAGCCTGGCCTTGGGCTGCCATCCAGCAGAATCAGCAGGTGTGTCTCGTCCAAAATGAAATGCTGGTTGGGCCAGAGAGGATCAGGACATGAGCAGGCAAACACATCCCATTAGCAGCTGCTGGTGGCACAGTTCACCTAATCATGATGCCTCCTGCAGGGTGCTTGAATGGATATCCACAAAATGAGCTGGAGCACCCCCATGACTATGTCTAGGAGACCTCTCAGACCTGCTCCTGCAGAAGTTTCGTTTCTCCACATACCTGTAACTCAGCACTAAACCCCTGTTGAAACCCAAGAGTTGGTGATTCGGGGTTGAGACGGATATGCCTCTTTGTACTGGTGCCTGGAGCCCAGAATCAGTTGTTGAATCCAAGGGCTAAAAAGCCTTAATACATTAATCCGCAAGAGCTGCTTTTATCTATGAGTTTAGATGGTTATTTTTCTCCATGGCTTTCCTCTCAGGATTATTTTCTTGAGCCTGAAGTGCATTTGTCTTAATTTCCAGAAATCCGGTGAGAAAGATAAACCTCAGTAGCCTATTACTGAGAGCAGAACAAAGATGAATGTCCGGGTTTGATGCCTGTTTACCCATAATTTGACATTTTGAATAGCATTTGGCCTTCAGGGCTCTGGCTGATATTTTGTACAGGGAGAAGGTGTGCACAGATGGCTGCAGCCCAAAGGGCCCAGGATAGGGTTTGGTCCTGGCCACCATTTGGCTCCCTTGGAGCCAGGACAAGTTTGGTGACTGTTTTGGCAGTGGATAAGTTGAAGCCTGAGAGGTTCTACTCAACCCAGACCAGTTTTGAACTGCAGTAATACTACTTTAGTTGACTTGAAAATAACATGCATTCTGTGACGGCAGCTCCTGATTTTCAGGATGTACCTATGACGAGGAAAGTGAACAACAAATAAATTAATTCTGATCCTGTGAAGTTCAGGAGCACACACACACCACATTCCAGTAACAGCAATGGCAGTTGTTGCAGATTCCTTTGGCCAAGTTTGGTCTTGGAGCTGCACAACATCCTTCTGTGCAAGTGTCTGCCACTGCTGTGCCTGCTCTGCCTCTTCCCAAAAAAAGTATAAAAAGTGTTTCTCCATCTTCCTGTGCTTGTTAGAGCTCCTTGGGCATGGGATAAAGAGTAAATAGTGGAGAGGGTGGTATGAATCTGATGCAAATGCTGAGTAATTTGGAGACTCAGCACAAGTGCAGCAACTGAATGTCCATTCTGGGATAGGGACTTCTCATTCCAAAGAATCGCTGCTGGCCACTGCAGGTGTCATCCACAGTGGCTGGGCTGCCTGGGAGAGCAGGGGCTTCCTCAGCTGCATGAGGGGAGCCCTGGGGTGAGTTGGCTGGCTCCAACCCACTGTTTCAGACACTTGGAGTGGAGCTGCATGGTTCCTGCCAAAGCCAGGAGCATCTTTCCTGCTTTTGTTTTTCCCATTGCTGTTTTCTTGGCACGCTGAGGTAAGAAATCGGTCCAGCACTGGGACTCTGAGCCCTATTTAGGAAAGGGACCTTTTCCTTACGAGAAAACCCTCCCTTGTCTCCGTGCCAGCACAGAAGTGCTGTGCTCAGCCTGTGACACACATCCCAGTGTCTCATTCTCACCTCGCCCGGCGCCGAGTGCAGCAGCAGCTGGTCCTGGCTTCTGCGATGCTGCATCAGCAGATGCACCCAGGACCTGCAACCTCATGATCCCTATGGCTGCCCAAATCAATGCCACCACCAGGAAACAGGAATAGTTTTTTCTTGTGGGTCTCCTGCCCTTAGTTCTGGGGTTTTGTTTTCCCCATCACCGTGCAGATGGTGTCTGTCCAGTGCCTGTCCCTGTGTTTGCACTTATCCCACCCACAGACAGCACTGGTGACCTTTGTCTCCCAAATGTTATGGGTTGCCACGTTGACTGTGGGAACAAACTGGGGCTTTGGGAAGAAAAGTGTCAAAGTATAATCTAAAATGAAAAAGTTATAAATTGACCCCTCTTTTTCACCAAAGGGTACAGAGTATTTGCTGCCAAGAGTATTCTCTTGGATGCAAGCCAGCGTGTGTAGGAAAAAAAATAAACAGCCCAGAGGTTAAAACTTGTGCAAACACTTGGTGCTAGCAGGGGCAGAAGTGCCAGGAGAGCACATGGGGAAGATGTGCAGGATCCTGTGTCCTTTGGGATGGATTTTGGTGTGTGGTGCCTTTGGTTAACACTGACCACAGAGGAGGGCTCCTGGCAGCCTGTCAACATGGGACAACAGTACAGCTGGGTAAAAGGAGACATGAAGGTGAATGAAGATGATACAGATGTGCTGACAGTACCCCGGGGTGTGTTGAAGAAGATTTCTGAGCCATGGGGTACACAAGCTGAGGCTGAAGGGTCTAACACTGTTTTTCTTTTGTTTTCAGACAGATCCACAGTACACAGCTGGAGTGGCAGAAAATATCAAAAACTTGTAAGCACTTCCAAGTGGCTTCAGTGTACGGCCTGTGCCTGCAGCAAGGCCAGGGAACAGCTTCATTAAGGAGAAAATACACACTTTTCTGCTTCCCTTTCGTTGTTGTTGCTTGGGGTTTTTTTCCTCATTTTAAACTCTGTGCTGTCTTTGCTAATGCTGCTTCCCCTTTCTGCTTGTTCTAAAATGCATCCCATATGTAGCTTCCAGGAGGCTGTTTTGTGCTCGAAGTATTTAACACACGTGGTCATTTCGTTCTGTTTTGCTCCTTCTGCCCTGGGGCATTGTGAGGAGATGGATTGTTTAGATTTCCAGCGATCCTGGCAGTTGTTCCAGTGTCTGCTGCAGCCCTGTACTTGCTCTGTGCAGTCTGGGCAGTGTAGTAAGCACAGACGAATGCTCCGGCCTTATTTTGCTTTAAAATCCGTGATCCATCTTTCTTCCCATTCCAGCCTGTTTGTTTTCCCCTTGTTCCAGGCTCTAAGTTACATTATGCTATTTATGTCCTGGAGCCTCAGTGGCTTTTGCACAGCTTTGTCTGTGGCTGTTTAAAGCAGAAGCTGGTGATGGATTATTAACCCTGAGCCTGTCCAGGCGATAACGGCATCAGAGCTCGGAGGCAAAGGGAAAAAAGGTGGTGAGAGAAGGGGCGGTGACTCCTGTCCAGCTCCTGCGATTGCTCCTTTCCAAAGGATCGCAGTCGCCGCACGGAGGAGAAGCCAAAGGGCAGGACATCCTGCCAGCGCCCCTTGTCCCCGAGCCAGTGCTGGGAGAGGGGCTGCGATGTGCGTGGTTGTGTTCCCGGGCACTTACAGAAGAGCTGAAACAGAGCCTTCCATCTTGCTGTGCAGGAGCTGGCAGGGCTCCCCTGCTTGTGCCTGCCGGCAGGAGGACGCACTTATCGGGGGATAATGGGCTGATTGTCCGGTGGATCCTGATGAAATTACCGGGCACTGCTGCGGAGAGTGCCCCTGCGTAGAAGTCCTGAGACTTTAATTGACTTAATGATTTGATTTCTTATCATCTCCCCCCTCTCCAGTGCCTCCTGCCCCTCCCTGAGTCACTGAGTCGTTTTTCTTCCAAATTGAATTGAGGTGGTGTGGGGCCAGGGCAGGCTGGGCTTCTCTCACAGGAGGGAGGAAGCTGTTGCTGTTTTACTTGAATGTTTTGTTAGTTCAGTGAGAAGCTGCTGTTTCATTTCGGCCTGAAGAAGGGAAGATTGGAGATGGTTTGCTGAAAGACCTGGCAGTCCCAAGGACGGAATAAGGAAGGGAAAAAGAAGGGAGAGGTTTTTGGCAGTCTCGCTGCTTTGTGTCCCTGTGCCCCATCTCCCGTCCTCCAAGCTCTGCTCAAACAAAGGAAATCAGCCTTGTACCAAATGTTTTCAAAAAAGCAGTATAAAAATAACTGGTTTTCCTGCTTATCTCTCACAGTTAGAGCAGTCCCAGGGTATTGCTTGCAAGGCTGATGTAGGTGCGTGCTTTTCAGATGGGTGACATTATTTTCTGTGTGAGTTTGACTCTTTAAAGGTTTCTTAGCCATGTTGTAGGAAAAGTAGATGCTGATTTTCTCAATATAAGAGAACTAGGTAGACTTCCTGCTGGCTCTCTGAACCACAGCACAGTAGTGTTTTAAGCAACCTAGCAGAAATGTACAGCACAACCTTGGCAAAATTAATTTTAATTACTGATGCATTTGGAAAATCTCTAAATGCCTGTAGTGCCAAGTTCTTTCTTTGCTGAACCTGTTTGCAGGTCATTTAATCCTGTAAAGAGTACATGGTGCTCAGGGCTGGTTTTTAAAGCTGGCCTCTGTGTGTGCAGGAGAGAGGATGCTGGTGGGGAGTGTGTGCACATGGGGCTATTAGAGACTGTGGGAGGGAGAAGATAACTTAAAAAGTCCATGTCAGTCCCTGCTGATGTCTTCTGATGAGGCCTGAAAGTGCACTGGATACCAGGGAAGTTATACCTTAGAGTCTGTGGTTTTTGTTTGGTTCTGTGGCTCAGTGTTTACCCACTGATTTGGTCTATGAAATGTTGTGTCAGACATGGAGGTATTTGTTTACTGCTGCTTTTCTCTCTCAGATTCCCGAAGGAAATACACTCAGGTCTGCTGGAGGTAATTTCCCCATCTCCACATTTCTATCCTGATTTCTCCCACCTGCGGGAATCCTTTGGCGACCCCAAGGAAAGAGTCAGGTAAGAATGAGTGAGCTTATAAACAAGCAAGCCCTGAACTGGAACCAGCTTTGACAGGCTTGCCTTGTGCTGTGGTGCTTTTGTCACCAAGCAAGGGGCTCATTTTAACCCAAATTACCTTCATTTTGGAAGTCCTTGAGATTTCCAGTAACTCTTAGCTGACCAGGGACCAAAGGGAGAGGCCATATGCCATTCCCTCTGCCTCCCAGGGCTGTGTCACCTTCCCAGCTCAAACCCAGCCTTGGCAGGCTCCCTGGAGCAGCCATTAACCCAGCAGAGACCAATGCTCCCATTGTCTTTGTCTCTTGCAGGTGGAGAACAAAGCAGAACCTGGACTACTGCTTTTTAATGATGTATGCCCAGTCCAAAGGCATTTATTATGTGCAGGTGGGTTTGGTGTTGGTGCTGGAGGGAAGATGAATGTACCTGTGAGTTCACTCATACCAGCTGAGAGACAGCAAAGAGCATATCCAATTCTGTGACACAGAGTGGGAGCAGGTTTTAACTACATGGGTTCAAAAACTGGGTTATTAAAATACTTTTAGACTTGAAAACCTCCCAGTTCAGAAAGGCAGAAGTCCTTGCTTCTCTTACCTGTTAGATTGAGTGAGAGAAAGTGCTTGGGGCACTTTCCAGAATAAACTGGGTCTGTGCCAAAGCTTTCCTCTGGTCTGTGGTGTGATTGCTCTGCATAGAGAGACTGTTGCTGGGACCTGGATGGGACATTGGCACTGTGCCCTTTTGTTTTGCAGCTGGAGGATGATATTGTGGCCAAACCAAACTATCTCAGCACGATGAAGAACTTTGCCTTGCAGCAGCCCTCTGAGGAGTGGATGATCCTGGAGTTCTCTCAGCTGGGGTTCATTGGTAATGTTCTCCCCCACTCACCCCAGTCCTGTCAGGCACAAGGCACTAGAGCCTGCTGGCTCTTGCCAGTACTACATTCTTGGCCCAAGAAATTGTCCCCACAAGATGGTAAAATACTTGGACTCGATCCCCTCCTATTTTTGCAATGACCCTTGCGTTTGCACAGGGGAGAAAGATCTTCACAGCTGGTACTGCTGATGCTCACTTTTAGTAAAAATAAACCTGGTGAGTGACCCAGCTGAAAGCCAAACAGCTTAGATAGGGCCAGTAGCTTTTAGGCTGGATGGGATCTGGATTTGCCTAAGAGTGTGCAAAAGGAAGTTTACATCAGCCCAGAACTATTTTGGGAACGTACAATGGTTGTAGTACATGGGAACATACATGGTTGCAGTAGCAGCTTCATCTGTTATTTTGGATACTGGTTTGACTGGCTTAAAACTTGTAGTTTTCAGGGCAGGAAATGGTCTGTCCTGCAGCTGGCTGCGTTTTTCATCCTGTTTCTCTTTACTGAATGGGAGAGTTTTAGACCTTTTGATACTGTTATGACCTGTGAGACTCTAATGCTTTCTAATTCTGCGACGAGTATTAAATCCGGAACTATTAGCAAAGTCAGCAGTGCTGGTACAGAAACCAGAGCCACGTGTTTTTTCCTTTATATAGATGGACACATCTAACCTCCATAGCTCTGTCTCTCAATTTGTCTTTCACAGCTCTGATTCTGGACCATTTCATGCCACAGCTCCTCACTCTCCACGCTCTCTTTGTGCTCTAGGAAAAATGTTCAAGTCTCTGGATCTGAGCTTGATTGTGGAGTTCATCCTGATGTTCTATAAGGATAAACCCATTGACTGGCTGCTGGATCACATCCTCTGGGTGAAAGTCTGCAACCCTGAGAAAGATGCAGTACGTAAACAACCCCTGTTGAAGGGAAATGTTCTGTTGTGTGTGGGCAAATGCATGCCTGGCTGTGTCTCCAGAGGATCTTTTCTGTGAGCTCTGGTGCTAACTGACTTTGCACCGAGCCGTGCCATCCCTGTGGAGGGTGCTGCAGGGTGTCCTTGTGGATTGTGTAAGTGGAGACCTGAGAGTTCAGGCTTTTGTAGTCTGCAGCTGCCAGGAAAGGCATTATTTCTTCATCTAAGCAGGGTAATCCTCCTGCAGTCCTCGATGTTGTTCCCTGTTCTTCTGTGTTGTTTTGCATTCCAGTGTGCTTCTCTCTCTGAAGCCATTTCCCACTTGCTGACTACCAGAATAACCCTTTGACACTAGGTTCATGTGCTGTACCTGCCTGGAGCACATATGGAGACTGCCCAGAGAGCTCACCCCAGACAACCCAGAGCAAACCCTCCTTGCACAGTCTGCCAGAATGAAGCCAGATCACACAAAACTCTTGTCAGGGTTTCCAGGAGGGTGCAGAAAGGTGAAATGGGCTCTGTTTTTCTGCTGCCACTCCTTTTGCAGAACCATAAGCCCCTGTGCCTTGTGGAGGTTGTGTTTGAACTCCAGCAGCAAGGGGCTAAAGCGAGTGGGAAGGGCAGAGGAGGTGTGTGGCAGCAGATGTAAGATGAGCTCAGCACCAGATTCTCTCCTGTCTCTGTGAACATACTGTATTTACTCAAACACTCACTCACCCTCCTCCCCCAGTGGGGAACAAGCAGCAGGGTCTCTGTGCAGAGCTCGGAGGCAATGGCTTAGTACAGACTTCATGGTGACAACCATGTTGTGGTGATAAATGCCAGAGCAAGTGGTCACTCTGGGAATTAGTATTGTATTTATGTGCTTGGGGGATGGACCATCCCCAGAGCTCTACTGAATTGGGACAAGGGTGTGATTTAATTTGGCCTGATCTCTGGCAGAGGATGGCATCAGCTCCAGTACTCTTTGTGCAGCAGGGCTAGTCTCAGATGATGTCCACTGAATTCTCCTGGCAGTTCAAACCGTGTGCTCAGGTGTGACAGAGCAGTCCCCAGGACTGTCTGGCATCCCCACAGTCTGCACAGCTGTTGGTAAAGCCAGATGGGTGGGATGCTGGGATGGAGCTGGGAATGAGGTTGCTGTCTGTGCCCCACCTTCAAAATCCTCAGTTTGAGCACTGATTAAATGCAGGTCCTGCTGCACAGGATCATCTTCTCCTTAACTCATCTGTACTCATCTCTTCCTACCTGATGGTACCAAGGTTTTCTCAGGGGAAACCACAAACCTCTTAAACATGTAGCCTTTTTAAAAATTAACCTACTTTCCATGTGGATTTCTGTCTTCTTTCCCCCACTGTTTGCATGATTAACTCTGCACAGCGCCCTTTCAAATATGACTTTCTCTTGTAAATCCCACTGTGCAGAATCAAATTGGTAGTGGGGAGGATTTGTCTTTTTGATTGGAAGTTTGTTTGACCTGAGCTTTTGGTAAGTGCTTTGCCTGCTCTGGGTATATTCTGCTCCTTTTTTAACTAATTTTAGATTTACCTGGGGTAGACCTGTGTGAAAGGATGACCTTCTTACCACCAGCTGAGCTATTCCCCCTTCTGGTTTGTCTGTGATAAGGCTGCTTTCAGGAAATGTTTCTTTAGCAATGTAGGAAAAGGGAAGGAAGATAAATCAGGAGATGCTGTAGCTGCCTCCATTCCCCTTCCTCCTCCTCTCCCCATCCAGGGTGAGATAGCCAGGATGGAGTTGCATCCAGAGTTGCTGGCAGTGAATAGGGTCTGTCCCATTAGCATGGCTAGTTTTAATTTTCTAATGTAATGTGAGCTGGATTAGGGGATTATCTCTTTTGCAGCTCATAGGGGTCATGCCTGGAATTTCCCAGTTCCTGGCCTGCGGTGGGAGCTTGGTGTGGCACCCTGTCTGTTCCAGGCATCCGGTGACGATGCACCCGCCGCGGGATTTCTGCTGGGTGGGAGGCTGCAGGAGCAGATGGCATTAGGGATGTGCATGCATTTCTTTTCTTGGAAAAAGCCAAAGTTGGATAACAAATACCCTCTCCATACAGCTTTTAACCTGTATTTTTGTCCTGCTCCCCCAAACTGAGAGAAATGAGCTATTTTAAAATGTGAGTTCTCATCTCCCCACGCTCTCAGTGATTTTCCCTTTTGTCCTTTATTCCCTCTCCATTGTCTCTCTCCCTCCACTCCATGGTAGATCACTGCCAGGATTGCAGTTGCATCTCCAAGTTTATTTATATGGTGGATAGGCATGAAACAGCCCAGCAGCTCTGACGATGGCACGTGCTGTACATCTGCTCACAACTCTTGCCAGCAAACTGGGAACTGCCCATCCTGAGAGAGCCCACACTTGGTACCTGTTCACCTGGGCTCTGAGTCATCCCAGGATTACTGTACCTTCAGACATCAGGGATCCCAAGCTCTGGGTTGTAGGAAAAAGGCTTTCCCAATAAGCCAAGGGCAAAGGAAACTCAGTTCTCTGGCTGTTCCTCTCTGACAGCACAGAGGAGATTTGCTCAGTGCTCTTGGCTCTGCTTGGCAAGAAGAAATTTGGCACTTAAACCTGGACCCTGCCCAGCAGAGCTTGGGGGGAAGTGGCCAAGAGTCATGGTCTGGTTTCTCCAGAGTGTTGTTAAATGCCCTCTTGCCAGATTAGAGCCTAAATACCACAGAAGGGCATAGAGATGGAGGACAGTCTGCCACTCCTTATGTCCTTGTCCATCCCTCTTGTGGGCCACAGTGTCCTGCAGAAGTTTGAGCCTGGGGCACTGCGGGGCTGTCTCGTTTCAGAAACACTGCGACAGGCAGAAGGCAAACCTGAGGATCCGCTTCAAGCCCTCGCTCTTCCAGCATGTGGGAACCCACTCCTCCTTGGCTGGGAAGATACAGAAGCTGAAGGTGGGTACCAGCTCTCTGTCCAAGCTACAGATGGCCTGGCCTGCAGGCACCCAGGAACTGACTGCTTTTGTGTGGGGACATCAGTGACAGCAGCTGGTAGCAGCTGGATTTCTGTGAAGTGGTTTTGTTTTATTATGAATGACAGTGATCTTGGGTAGCTCCTGCTCCTCAGAATGGCAGTGACGTACACCAAGAGTCACTGCAAGATCTTAAGCCTTGGTACCAGTCCTGACCACCCATCCTGAGTGCCAGACCATGGTCCAAGCAAGTGACTTTGAAGAATCTACTGAAAAACCTTGGAGAGATGACTCCTGGGTTGGTCTGACTTCCTTCCCTCTCCACTCTGTGTTCCTGGGATTTGGTGATAGGCAAATTATAACCGACTGTATAAAAGCTGGAATTGTTGATGTGTGTTTAAACATGAACAAATGCAGCTTCCCACTATTACAAGTGCAGACCCTATGGACAGACATCCCTGGGCTGTGCTGTCTGTGTGATCCCTGGGGAAATGGATGGCATAATCCAGTTTGTATCACAGTACAGTGCTGTCAGGCCATGTAATCCAGACATTTTATGCTATTTTCAGCCTCCCAGATGCTTTCTCTTCAAGTGTAGACTTTCCAGAGTTCCTGGGGCAGAGACAGATGTTCAGGGACATTTGGACAATGAAAAGCTCCTTGGTGTGCTGAATCAGGGCACAGAGCAGGGGTGTTTCTCTGAGCTGCCTCTCCTGAAGCAGTGTCCTGGGATTCAGTCACACATTCCCCTGCCTGTGCCTTGCCCAAATTACTTCCATCTCTCATCCTTCTGTGCCCTGCAAAACACAAAATTTTAATTTGCAGTGCCTTGTAGCTGGGGCCCTGGTTCCTCACGGAACAGCTCATGGCCCTTCTCTGCCCTTTTGCTTTGTGCCCACCAAGGACAAGGACTTTGGGAAACAGGCACTGCGGAAAGAGCACGTGAACCCTCCTGCTGAGGTGAGCACCAGCCTGAAAACCTACCAGCACTTCACCTTGGAAAAGGCTTACCTGAGGGAGGACTTCTTCTGGGCCTTCACTCCCACTGCCGGAGACTTCATCCGATTCAGATTCTTCAAACCACTCCGTATTGAAAGGCCAGTGCTTGAGGGGTCAGCGGGGGTGTGGGGACAGCCCAGAGCATGTGGAGACACTTGACTTTTGCTCTTTTGGCAATTTAAATCAAATTTCTTGCCCGTCTCCTGCTTGGCTGCCCAGGAGGAGAGAGCGGTGCTCTTCTGGGGGAAGGATATTTTGACCCTTTCTCAGTGGGGCCACCTTTGCTTTCCTGCACTTGTGAGCTGATCTGGCAGAGAAAGTGTCCTGCCAAATTGTGCTGTGGGCTCTTAGGGAAGAGCCTGTTAGGTTGAGCTGTTTGATGATTCAGATGGGGTGAAAGCCATCGTGTGCCCCTCGTTGAGTGTGCCTTTCCATGGATTTGTTCTCTGTCACAGGTTCTTCTTCCGCAGCGGGAACATCGAGCACCCAGAAGACAAACTCTTCAACACGACTGTGGAGGTTCTGCCGTTTGACGTAAGTGTTTGATTGAGATTTGAGGTGAGGGTGGAGTGGGAAGCAGAAGAGGTTTGAGAGGAGGGAACTGCTTAAAGCCATCAGGAAAATCTTTACAAGATTCGAGTGCCTCTTACAGGTGCTGGCAGGGAGCCAGAGGGTCATGCCTGATGTGATGCCACCTCGGGAGCAGGGTGCTTTGCTGAGCACAGCTGTGGGAGCCATCCCTGCCTGCAGAGGGGATGCTCCAATAGGTGGGATGGCTGCAGAGGAGGGGATGAAGACAGAATGGTGCAGTGGAAACTGCAGCGTAAGGACTGCAACTGTCCTCTTATTTTGGGCATGTGTCTCAGGGTGCCAGGCATGGGATGAGATGCCAGGGTTTGCTGGCAAGGACAGCTCTGGGATTGCTGCTTTTCCTTGAGGCTTTTGGGTGACTCTTGCCTCTGGCCTTGCACAAAACTCCTCTCCTTCTGCAGAGTCTACAGTCAGATAAGGAAGCCTTGCAGGAGGGAAGAGGCGCAGTTGTCAAATACCGCAGGACAGCGGATGGCTACATCCAGATAGGTACAGTGGGGTGTGGGGTGGTGAAGTGCCTGCTGGTTCTGATAACACAGCCCATGTCCTCACCTGCATGTCAGTCAAGAACCTTAGAGCTGTTTGCTTGGCAAAGAGTAATTTCTGCTTGCCAGGAGCCAGGTTGGAACAGGATTTAATTGTCATTATCTCCTTTCCTCCGCTGTCCTTGCTCTCAGACTCTCAGACCAGGTTGTCCTCCTCAGATAGTTTTCAGTCCTGCATTTCTGCCAATCTCTGCTCAGAGCTGGGACCAAACGATGTAGATTATTCATTTGCTTACCCTGGGGTAAGCACCACGGGCAATTTTGCCATATCTGTACTCACGCCACTTGCAGGTCAGACTTTGTTTCTTACCACCTGAGCTTGTTTTAGTGCTTACCCTGCCCTTGGACAGGAATGAGCAATTGCAGCCTCCAGAGACCTGCCAGTGAGTGATACAGCCCTGGTGTCCCTGCTAAGATATCATTTTTTTTTCTTAAGTAGACAAATAAAAGAAAAATTTCCTGGCGTATGCAGTGTTTTGCCATTTTCTCATTCCTCTGCATGCTGGCTGGTTTCTCCCAGTTGCATTTGCAAAAACGAAAACAATCACAACCAAAAAACATGTCAGGCCACTCTGTCCTCTCTTGCACAGCAGTGATATGTCACCAAATACTCCAATACATTTTGTTTTGTTTACCTGATTTTTGTTTTTCAAAGTGTGGCAGTTTACATTGTATTGCCATCCATGCTGCTGGTTTTCAGCCTGTTTTGTGTTGGGGAGCTGCAGGCAGGGGCTGCTGGGGCTGTTGGTGGTGCCCTGGGGCAGAGGGGAGGTGAAAGGGCAATGCCAGAGGACCATCCCTGTGTCAGCCATGTGCTCTCCCCACCAGGCTCGTTCTCCAAGGGTGTCGCAGAGGGTGAGGTGGACCCATCTTTTGGGCCACTGGAGGCCATCAGGCTGTCCATCCAGACAGACTCCCCGGTGTGGATCATCCTGAGCGAGGTAAGCCGAGTTCCCTCAGCACCTCCCCACCCCTGCCCTGCTCATGGCTCTGATCCCAACCCTCTCTTCTTTCAGATTTTTATCAAAAAAGCAGAGTGAAGCAGGCATGAGGTGGAACGGACACACTTGTGGATCCCTGGTCCTGCTCCCTCCCTCCCGCTCCCTCCTCCCCGCGGCGCCTTGCCCGGACCAGGACAGCGCAGGGCTGGCTGCCAGAGGCAGAACTTGCCAGCAAAGCTGCTGCTGCACCCGCCCCACCATCCCCAGCAGGGCTGCGGGGCCAGGACAGGCATCGACTTCTCCTGGAGAGGAGCAAAAAGCAGAACCCAAGCCCCTGTGCAGGGGGGTGGCTTTGCTCTGCTCCCTCAGCCCCTCAGAGTGCTGGCACTGCTCGGGACACACGGACACAGTTTGGGGTCAGGATGAGCTTTAGCCAGCATAGGGACAAAAAGCACCTTCAGCCCCAGACAAGGCAATCTTTGGCTGTATTTGGGGACAGAGCAGGTCACACTGATCCTGCCAGCTGGCCCCACCAGCACGCTGGGATGGAGGCAGCAGGGACCGAGGTCTGCCTTGCCCTCTCCCAGGCAACAGTCCTGGCCACAGCTGAGGATTAAGTGAGGGCAAACACTGACCCTCCTTCAGCAGAGGAGGAATGAATCCAAAGGGGTTGGAGCTATGATTATGGCAGGGAAAACAAAAAAATAAAATATGCCACACTGTGCCTGCCAGCATTGAACACAGCCCCTTAACTCTTGGTGAAGTCTCCAGTGTCTTCATGCCTTGAGATTGAGTGCAGAGACTGTCTTTTTTTAAATAACTATTTCAGTTATTGATTGATGTGGGTTTTTTGGGAACGGAAAAAGAAAAGCAGAGGTAGCCCAGTTCAAAAATAGTAGGGATTAGTGTAAATCCCAATGTCCTTTCAGCTATACACTGGAATGCATTATACTACTTCAATGTGCTGTATTTTTTATTATTGGATACATTTGATTTTTCAAGTACATCTCTCTATATAAATATATAAAACAATGTGCACTGTAATAAAAGCTAAATTTAAACCTTTGTTCAAGTGAGAGTCACTTGCAGCAGGGCTGCTTTAGGCACCTGTGAAGCCCAGGAGGGTGCACAGTGGAGGGTGGAATCCTGGGAGGAATCCAGGGAGAAAGTCCTTTTGCAGAGTGAGTGATAAGTGAAGCTGGGGCAAAGTAAAGATTGTTCAATCAATGCCAAACACAGAATTTAGTACTTGGACTAGGGTCAGGCTTTTCACCCAATATTTGGATGTGTTTTTAGGCAAGCTTACCATCTTTTTCTATTCATCACAACACCTTTTCTTACGAAACCCAGTCCCCAACTCAGATGTTCTCACACCAGTCTCTGAGCACCTTTGACAATCACAGGTGGTTTCTAGTGAGAAAAAAATTTATTTTTGTATATCCATGGTGTGATTCTTCAACATAGATCATTACAGCAGTAAGGAGGAGAGATGACAGCATGTGGGTCAATCTGTGCTCCACCAGGCAGAGCCAGAGGCATTTTAGAGCAGACAGTGCTACAAAGCCCAGCAGTGAAGCTCCTCAGCAGGGGCAGGGGCTGGAAAGCGTTTGCTTTCTAGAAGGAAAATTATCTCTGAAGAGCAGAGGAGTGCCAGCATCCACCTCCCTTCAGCGGGGAATGCAGAGGCAGGGAAATCTTCTCTCTCTGATGGTGCCACATGACTGGCTCCCCTGTGCTGGGGGCAGACAGTGGGTTTTGGGAGAGCTGTGGCCCCTCTCACCAGGCACCATGGAGCTGGAGAGGCCACAGCAGTGCTGCCATCCATGTGGAAGAGCTGGGCCACAGGAAATGTGCCAGGAGCCCAGCCAGTGCCAGCCCCACCAGCACCCAGAGCAGCCAGGCACTGGCATACAGTGGTCCCAACCTGGATAGGAGAAAACACCATCAGGCACTGCCAGGGCACAAGGCACGCTGGCAGGGCTGTGATTCCCCATCCTCCTCAGTCGGGGAAGAGGTGACACAGCCATGACCCCATAGGGCAGGAAGGGGGGAGGAGGAGGTGTTGAAAATCTGCCTGCAGTTCCATCCACGGGGAGGAAACCTGTTCCAGGGACCATGTCCTGCTCCCAGCCTCCCTGGGCTGGTTTGGGGCCCATGGTCCTGGTCCAGTCCTTACCGTCCCTGTGCAGCCACGGCGTAGCCCTGGAAGTACTTGAGGCGGGTGTAGAGGTACAACAGCCCACATGCTGCAGTCACACCTGTGGGGACAGGGGAGCTGAGTTCTGGTGGGGCTCAGGACCCCAGACACTGCTGGGGCTGTGTTCAGCACAATGCCCCCAGCAGATGGGGCATGACCAGAAAACCAAACACAGAGTGATTGGGCTCTAAACCACTGTGGGAGTTTAAATCAGTTTTCTTCCTTTCATTTTTCTAAGGGATGAACTTCTCTGCCCCACAGAGTTGCCCTGGGACTTGGGTTGGCAGTGCTCCCTTTTGTGGTTTTTCCTCACAGCTTCCTCGTGGCAGCAAGCAAATCCCCTGAGCGCACTTGGTAGGGATAGACAGTGGATGAGTAAATGTTTGGGTTATGGTTTCTTGTTCTGACAGAGCTCTGCCTCAGCTGCTGGCACCCTGGGACAGCCTGACCTTGTCTAGGAGAAGCAGCACGAGAGGACAGCCAGGCACGAGCAAAGGGGCAAGGGCTGCCAGTGCTTCCTCCTCCAGGCAGGAATGGGCTCAGCTGCTCACATCTGAATTTGGGGAAATTCTTGGTCAATCCAGCTAAAGGGGAAATTTGCTTTCCATGAACAAGTACCTCACAGGCACAGAGAGAATGCCTGACTCACACTGGGTATTAAATTTGGGCTGGGAGGTTTTGTTTGTTCACATGCTTTGGGTTGGAGTTCCCCCCCTACATCCCTCTTACCTTGATGGAAGAAGATTCCAGCAACCCAGAGGAGGCAAATGAAGATTGGGAAGTACTCTGAGCAGTTTGCCCTGGTGAGAACCAGAGATAACAGTTAAAACTGCTTCCTTGTACATCAGCCTGCATAACCAAGAAGGGAATTGGAAACTCATGTTGGGGCAAACTAAAAGAGCTGATGAGAACCATTGCTGTGCTGTGGGAAAGGGACCTTTACAACACCCAATATCTGTATTGTAGAGAAAAAAAACAGCCAAACAACACACAGCATTCACCTCTCCCACATTCACACGGCCCTGGAATGACAAGCTGGGGCTGAGATGGAGATCTGTCTGTGCTGGACCCTCGACAGGCTCCATCCCACACACAGCACCATCACAGACAGCTGCTGCACCGCCAGCTGCTGGGGGAGAGCCTTCTTGTCAGAATTTAAGGAGCTTTCTCTTCCCCTTGGGTGAGCATAATTTGGGAGTCACACAACTCACACTCTAAGAAAGAGCCTTTTCTCAGATAAAATTCAGCAGGAGGTGATCAGATCTACAGCCAGGTTTTCCTCCTTTTTCCTTTAGTGACAAAAATACAGATTTTCTGCAAGGAGAGTAGGAGTTGTTCTATTAAAAAGACTGGTTTTGCTTCTCCCACATTTTGCCATCCCCTAGGCAATTTAATCTTAATATTGGCCAAAAATGTACAAACCTTTGGAGAATGGAGCCAGACTGGGAGCTGGAAAAAGTCTGAAGAACCTTATTCTGTAAATGCAGTTTGAGCCTCATTGTGGGGAGGCTGCCAGGTTTCTTCAAGTGACTAATACATCAATACCACTTTTTCCCTTTTTTTTTCAATATATCAAATTATCCATTTGTATACTCTTCCACGGGGAAAAGAGAAGAAAAACCCACAAAGAAGCAGTATCTTCTCAAGTCCAAGTTCCCCGAGGTCACCTTCCCTGCCAGTTACAGCCAGGGCTTCCCAGGACACCGCAGCCCATAGCATGGCTTGGTTAACACACGTTTAATAGTCAAGTATTTAGTTAAAAGCCACATCAGCAGCTCCCCAGCTCGCAGGGGCTGATGTCTCCAGGCAGAATGGCCTTCCATGGCACCACAGAAAGGCTGAAGCCGGTGTTTTTGTCACTCCACAAATGTTTCCTGTGCGCTGGCAAGGGAACGCAGCTGCTTTGTTCGGGATTTAGTGCCGGGCTGGAACTACCCCTCACACCAGCGCCAGCCAATTCCTTTCAATCGCTTACAAAACAGAATGCCTGAGATGAAAGATGGAATCTGGTGCTTGCTGGAAGCTGAAGGGATCTGTGAACGTTTCCAGTTTAGCTCCAGCATTGCTCTCTCCGTAGGAACAGAGCAAAAAGAAACAGCCCTCAGCAGGGGCCCGCGAGTGCTGATTCTCACAGCACAATAGCTTCTGAAAGGGAAAAGATTAAAATGCCCTTGTAGCTGGTTCTGCCAGCAAGGCCCTTTGCTTCGATTCAACACCAAAACATTACAAGAAAATATCAGGTTATTAATAAAGCTTTGGCTGCTCTCACCATTTGGAGCCAATGGTAATATTAAATTTAATGATTCTAATTGTGAATGCTCTGCACCTCCTCCATATGGCCACTAATTTGTAATTTGGCTGCCTCACAATGCCAGAAGGAGAATTATTATGGATGGACAGATACACCCCAGCCAAAGTGCTCCAAATCAAAATGCAGACCTTTGCACACAAAGCATTGGTAAAAAAAAATAATAGCAGTAGCAGTAAGTGGAAAGGTGACTTGAGGGGGACCAGTCTCTCCCAACAGTGACAGGTGACTCAAATCTTATCTTGACAAAGTCATCGCAAAAAGTCAAAATCTTACTGAGCTCTGAAGGTCCGCTCAAATTCAGGGTGACCTGTTGTTGCAGGAGGGGAAATCTTGTATTTCCGACGGGCGTAGATCACCTGCATTGCAAAATAGGCTAAAAACAGAACACAGGAGTGGTAACAGACCAGCACTGTTTATTTAGCTAAGCTTTATCTGGCTTGGAATCAAGCAAGTGGTTAGAATGAAAGAGCTGATATGATCTAGGTCCATAGTCCAGGGCTGTCACACATGACCTGTAATAAATGTGCCATTTATTTCACGCTCATGCTTTAAATTCAGATTTCGTTATCCTAGCTGAGTGCCAGTGCTGGATGACACTTTGCATCATCTCACGCCCAGCAGAGCCCTCAGTGCTGCTCCTCAGCAGATAAAACACAAATAAAACCTTACCAAGTCCACACTGAGACACAGAATTATTTCTTAATCTTTCACTTTGGGTTTAGAGTACATGTGCACCCTCAGCCAGTCTGATGGGAATGATGTGCAACACTTTCTGCTATTCCCAGTGGATGCAAAGGATGGCCCATGTCACAGAGCAGCATCCAAACTAAGTGTTGGGATATCACTAAGTCAATTAGAGATGCTCTTAATCACGGCAATAAAAAGAAATGGGGAAGAAGGTGATTATTTCTTGTTCCTCACTCCTGCAGGGCAGCCCCAAGGCTCCAGCTGTTCAAGGAGCAGAGGTGCTGCCTCTATCAGCCTGTGCCACATTTGAGCCAAGGCACAAACTCAGTGTCTGCTACATCAGTCCTTTGTACATTTGTAACAGACATGGAAAGTCACTTCAAAGCAATGAAAACTTGCTAACATGAAGATTTGGAGTGTTGCACTATTTATTGAAAGCTCCTACTCCCTTGGGCAATTGCTGATGCTCTGAGTGTTTTATTTAGGTGCACTGCTACACTGCTGTCTTTATTGAAAACTCCTATTTTCATGTAGGAGAAAACTAAATTATAAAAGCAATTACTTTGGTGACTGTGGTGGTAACACTGAGACACTTGAGTGAGCAAAGTCCTCACATGGCAACGTTTCCAGAGTATCTCACAGAGACAAGAAGCCGGGGTGCAAGGCCTGCCTTGGGGGCTGTCTTATTGTAACAAAGATAAAAGCAGAACAGCAGGATAGAGAAGGGGAAGTAGGGACAGATGTTCCAAGATTAAAGACAAGACATGTGCCTGCAGAAAAGCATTAGAACATATGTAGAAGGGAATTAGAAAAATAAATAATCTGATGCTATTTGACTTGTGTATTAGAAGGTTTTAGTAACATAAATAACAGCCATTCCTTTCAGAATGTATTTAACAATTAAGCATGTTCTAGGGTCTTCCACAGTGACCCAGCCCTAAATGAGAGGTGCTGACAGAGCAAAGTGGGGGAAACAAGAATGTTCCCCCCTCTGATTCATGTGTACCAGGCTGATCATGGTGAAGGTATCACCCTTCTCCAGAGGTCCAGCAGGACAGGACACAGCATTTCCTCTGTGAATCCAGAGGTGTAAACTCATAAGTGGAATTCAGCAGCTGCTGACAGAGCTCTGGGAATGAGATGAAACCACGACACATCCTTTTACCTCTCTGATGCTCTCGGGGTCTCATCCCAAGTCTACTCTTCAGAAATGGACTGAGTTGAAGTTACAGCATCAGGAGCAGATCTGGCTTGTGGCATAAGCCCAACTGCATTGGGCAATGCTCTTCATCCTGCTTTGTGCCATCTGCACTTTCCCTAAGGCAGGATTCTTGTGACTGACGGGTGAGGTAAGAGTCATTTCACATCAAACCTCTCTATCAGCTCTACACTTAGCATCTTGCTTCTACACAGGGGCCAATAGTCAGACAAGTCCTACACAGACCCCTGACACTTAGAGATGGGTAACATACAAAACAACCATTCAAGAGGAGCAGGAATCTTTTGGAGGACAGCTGGCTGTTCCCCAAACTTGGAGCAAGGGCGAAGAACTAAGGATGAAGAATCAGTCCACAAAAGCACTTCTCAGAATGAGGTGCTGAAAAATCCCACACTTCATGAGCCTTCTCAGCACGGACTCTTAGAGAAAAATAGTTCAATCTACTCTGCAGATCCTCTCAAAGCATTTCTTTTTGTGATTCATGTCTCAAGGTTAATCACCTGTGTGGATTCCCATGTGGCTTAGGGGCTCAGCTCTCCCTGAACTTTGCTCCTCAGTGGAAATATTCTTCGTTCTCTATTTGATTATGTCCACAAACTTGTCAAATCATATCAGCTGCTGTCTGCCACATTTGAGTGAACCTGGCAAACAAGCCCTGTGGGGCCTGACAGTGACATTGCATAAGTTTTCTTCCCTTTGAAGCTGTAAAATAAAGGAGTGGGGGAAAAAAATGGAGTAGAATAATTTTGCTGTGTGGTACAATGTCCACCACAAGGCTGGGGCACACATCTACAGAGTGCTAAACTCAGAGTTTCACTAAACTGAGAATGACTAAATTAAAAAGGGGAAAGTTACTTGAAAGAATATGGAAACTGCAGGCTCCCAGGAAAGGTTTCAAAAGGAAACATAAAAATCAACCAATGCTGTACCAAGGTCAGCCATTAAATTACATTTACACCAGGATATGATGGAGGAGTGTCTGTAGGGATAGCCCACAACCCTGCTTCAGTGCTCACCTGCTCAGAGCAAATCCCAGGTCTGTAACTCACCTACAGAATGTCCTTTCAAAACATGCAGAGAAAGACACTGCACAGCTCTGAACCCCAGTGACACGGGCACCTGATTTCATAGGAGTAGATGGAAAGGAAACAGAGATTTTGCAATTGCTCCTTGGCTGCCCATGCAGAGATCATAAAACCAGGATATACTTCATCCCATCGAACAGATAGGAGGGTGCCAATGCCTGCTATTTATCTGCTGGCTTCACACCTGGCTTGTATGCCATGAAAGTAAAATGCTTAATGCTGCAACCTTTAAAAAGTACTTGAAATTCTCATTAAGCAAAAATATTTGAGACAAAACTGCTATCGAGGGATTTGCTGCTGAGGGTTTCCTAAAGGGAAAGGGCTCAGCAGCATTTCTGTAACTCAGTTTCAAGTTTTCTTCATGTCTTGTCTTTGCACACTAAATACTTGCTCCACCCCCACTCAGCTTAGTAAGGAAAAAATGCATAGTACAAAAGTTACTTCTATTTGTTGTTGTGGTATGTCTGTAAATTGAGTGGAAATTACTGAAAATTCAGAAGTCTTGAGCTCTATTTTTAAAGTGACATAATTTGTTTTAAATAATGCTTATATTAAAGAGATTTATCATCTGATGGCTAAAAGCACATGATGCTGCTCAGACATTCACATCCATTTGTAAGCAGAGGTGTGATAGCTGTATGGTGAATTAATACAGTAAAATAAAACTTGCAAACCTTCCCTTATAGAATTGTGAAGATTTTAATAAAATGGGGGCTCTGTCCCCATCCCAGGTAGAGGAGTGACTGTCCTGAAGCTCAGGGGGGAGAGACTTTGCCCAAAGGACCCACAAATAAACAGAGCTTGGCAATATCATCATTCCTTCCAAATGGTCTAAATACAATCCATCTTTTTGAATTAGAAATCACTGAGTTCCTTTGAAGAGCTCTGTGTCTATTTCTGACCAGAACTTGCATTAGTTTCCAAATTACTGTGCTCTCAGTCCATCTTGTCATCTGCTCTGTGCCACAGGAACACACAAAGACACTGGTCACAGAGAAACACCTGTGTGCACAAGGCTCTTCCCTATATCCACACCAGGTCTGGCTGTACACTGACCTCCTCACCAGCACATTTACTAACCTGCCTTTATTTTGACTACATCCAGCCTCTACAAGTTACAAATTATCTGCTAAAATTCAATCACAAACTAGTTTACTTTAAGAACATCATGCTGAAATTGCTTTAAGTCTAAAAGTTTTACTTGCTGGCTTTGAGGACCATTTTAGTCCCTGTTAAATAATGACCACCCTCAGGCATGACACTTCTGCTATGAACAGCCAAAAATTTGTATCATTTTACCATGTTGAAAAACAGTGACTTTCACTCCACAGACACTCTGAGAAAAATATAGGAACCACTTCCCACAAAGTTTAATATAATTAGCTTATATACTGGCATTGTACATATTTACCTTGCTCCAGGACCCCCAGAACGGTGACCATGGCGAGCAGATCTATCTGATCTCTCATGCTGCTGATGCGGAGCAAACCTCAGCCTGGGGTACAGCTGTCTCAACACTCTCTCCCACCACCACCCACTTCCACAGAGCTGCCTCTGAGCACAGGTGTGTCCTCCACCACACCTTAACTCACCTTAACTCTCCTCTCTCCACACCACGTGTTTTTCCAAAGCAGCCACCCACCAGAAAATGTCTATTCCAGTCAAGTGCCTTTTACTGAACAATGGAGCAGGGAAGAATTTTGCATGAGCAAACTGTGAAATTCATCTAATAACATTCACAGATTTTATTCCACAATTGAATTATATGTTGCCGGCAATGGAAAGATGATGGAAATCTTTCCAGCCCTTTTGTTGCCAGTTTTAATGAACTCTGAAGCATCTCAATTATGTGCAAGGTTGTAAAAATTATTAACAAGCATTTACAAATTAACGACTTGACCTTCTGCTCTTATTTCAAGTACTGGAGTCGACCACATGAAAGATTCGATACACTCCAGCTGGAATAACTTAATTCTGTCACCAGATTCTGTGATTTAACAGAACATTCAGACACTTTATCCCACTAATTAGTACTCTTCAGTTTACCAAAGAGGATTACAGTTCTTTTCCAGCACTCACTCACCTTTAGGAGTTTTCTGAAGTTTTTAAGCAGAACAAACCTTTCCCTGGCTAACATACAAAATAAAAGTTCTCAGTTCTGAAGGCAGCAGTGGATGTAGAAACATACAAACCCTGAGAAATGTTATACTGATATCAGAGTTATAACTGAAAAATGTAAAATTTGAAAACCAGCAATGTTTTCTCCCCCCTCCACAAAAGTAAAATAGGCATCAGTTCAAAAAGTTACCTTATGTTTTTGAGCAGCTTTATATGGATGACCAGTCTGACCTTAAAATTTTTAAAATCAGAAGAGGAATGCTTTTCCTTAACGTTGGTGGTTGAGCCATTGCATTTCTCTCTGCTCAGTCACACACACAAACCCTTATTACAGAATTTGTGCATGTACCAGACCTACAGTATCTCCCAAGAGGGACACAGCAAGTTTTTTTCCTAGTTTGGCTCTTCATTGCTTCAAACCCCATTGTGACAGCTCATCAAGTTGAAAATCCAGTTAATCAAATATCCAATGTTACACTTTTTATAAATAACCACACATGTAGAATAGCAAAACCACTCCCTTTCTCTAAAGAAACACACATATGATGTGACTTCAGACTCTCCAAGGTACAGCAGACTCAGACTAAACAGAACCTAAAAATTAACTTTAACTGAACCTATTGGTGACCAAAGATTTCATCTGTGGTGTCCAATATAAAAGTCAGAGGGAAATGCCACCGGGGTCTCCTCACAACATATTTCAACAAACAACCCAGGCTTGAGAAAACACTTCCATTACAGATTTCCATTACTCTCAGGAAAAACATTGGCATCAAGAAAAAAAAAAAAAAATCAAATCAATTTCTGAGCAAAGGTTCATGAGAAGCTGCCACTGACTCCTTAAAATCTCTGGAAAACCACAGATGTCATTTCAGTGGGGGATGGTTTGTGAAATTTCAGTTTCACTCAACAGTAACTAAAATGCAGCATTTTTAATGGCACAATAAAGCAAAAATCAATGTAACTTCAAGGTTCCCCATGGGCTAAAAGCAGCTGATTTTGGTACTGCTACTGATTATTACATTGATTCTTTATAAACTTCTGCAGGTCTCCTCCTCTCCCAAACAGAACACAAAACTTCTAGAGTAGGAAAATATTAAAAATACAGTCTGGTAAGTCAGGATGCTGTGAGGAAACCTGGAGGCTGAGCTGTGGCTACAAACACAACTGCACAATGACTCCAACTGCCAAGCCTGGAGAATGACCCATCAATGTCTGAAGCTGGGCAGTGGTTTTGGGACTTCACTGCCTTAAGCCAAGACCTCCACACACGCTGCTGCCAGTACTTTGTTCAGAAACATCAGCTCCTGCTGCAGCACGTGTCCCACATCTCAGCTGGGTTTCTGTGTGTGCCATGTGCCTGCCTCAGACAAGTCCTGAGGAAATCAGTTTGAACCTCTAAAGACTGTTATTCTGAGGGAATTGGCACATTTTGGAACTCTACAATTTTGCACGTGTGAGATCTCAGTAGTTATTAACATCTTTTTCACTACTACCAACCACCTCTGCAGTTGAATTTCCCAGCTTAAGGCCTACAGTGCATTCCAGGAAAAAAAAAAACAAACCAGAAGCCCGGAAGCAATGGGAATAGCATAAAGCTGATTTTCAAAGTTACATTTTCTAAGGCCCCTTTATCCAGTTCTGGCCTATTTAAATGAACTTTCATAAGAATTGGTAAGACACAGCAGCAGAATTTGAGCCATAGTAATAAGGCTGAGCAAAAATTATGTATTAGGATGAAGGGAAGGAACCATCTCACAAGGAATGACAACGCTGAATTCTGCTCAGCTCATGCAAATGTATAAAGTCACACCATGTATATTTAATACACTAGCAAAATATTTATTTTATAATGATAAAACAGAAGTGAAGGATTTCTTTTTGGTGTGCACCAGTAATTGTAGTAAAAGAATAAGGGATTAATGGACTCTTTATACATTTCAATGACAAAAATTCATAAAGGTTAGCATCAAATTCAACTGTTCTCCATTTACAAGCATAAAACTTACCATAATACCCCCCAAACACATATATAAAGAATTATAGTTTTAAAATCTATAAAAAGTAAAAAATATACAGTCAGAAGATCTAACTCTTATTCAAATCTTTAATATAAAATTGTAAACATTTATTTACACAAAGGAAATGTGTATAACAAAATTTTGAGCACCCTTTTCAATTGGATTGTGGTTTTTGGAAGGCAGTGGATGTTGCACAGTGACACTCTCACCTTGCCTGCCCAACCAAAACCGCAGTTTATAAATAAAGCCATGGGCGGCCGGCTGGGTTCAGTTCAGGGGAGATTGGTTTTATTGCTCTGAAGCTGCAGCAAATGGAAAGCCCGAGTGCAGAGACAGACAGTGACACTTTACAGGGCACCAGGGCAGAGCCCAGCCCTGCCCATGCACCCACATACATCAAAACTCTATTTTCATTTCCATTGAACTGTTCCGACCCTGTTCCAGTGGCACCGCGCTCCCTACGCTCCGACTGCGTTCTGTGCACAGGGACCAAAGCCAGAGCCAGGGGCTGTTTGGATCCTGCTCACACACGGAGACCAATGGGCATTACAAGCCAGTTTGTCTAGAATCACACTTGATTTTACTCCAACAGTACTATGAAAAGGCCCTGTCATCAAACCCAGATACCTTCCTGAACAAACCCTCTGGTCAAGCAGAGCAATATCCACCTTAGCTTCCAGAAACAGTGGAGGAAAGAGCACACCTGCGTTTTCCTGGACATTTCACTGGATTGCCTTTTTGGTAGTAATAATGCAAACTGCAGATGTTCTTCTCCTCCAATTAAGAAATCACAACTGGATGGATTGTATTTTGACTTATTCAGAACAAAGTCTGTGTGCAAAATCTACTGGAAAACAGAGCAGATTTCACCACAACCTAAACAGGGAGAAAGAAAAGCTGAATCCTGCTACCCTGTTTTTTCTGTCAAGTGTTTGTAAGGGGGAGAAAACAAACAGTGACATGGAAGGATGTCACTTGAAATTGAGGTCCCAAGCACCCCTGACAGGAAGGGAAGGCACACTGGTGCAAAGTTAAACCTTAAAATTAAAAATACAGCAAACACTCCTTCCCCTGCCATTTGCTAGTTTATATCTATACTCTTCTAATGACACTTACCTTGGACCAGTTTTTGGTTTAACTTAAGAGTATAAACCAAGCTCACTAGCTCTTTTCTTAGATTGCCAGTATGAGAAAAGCTAGCATCAGTTATTTGCATCTCAACTACTTATTCTAGAAAATAACAGAAGTGTCAACAACCAAAGTCACCAACACCTTCGTCTTCCCATCCAAAGACAATCTTTATGTTACCTTTTCAAAAGCACTACGAGGGATTAAGCCTGCTTCAGTAAAGTTTTATCCACTGTTCAAAGGTGGGATCCACTGATCAATGCACATCTTTCACCAACAGTTCAACATGATAAAACAGCAAATCTGATCAACAGGGCAGAATTCATCCACACTAGCTAAGTGTGCTGGACAAACCATGTTCCATGCATATTTGGAAAGGGTTAAAGTATTAGTGTTAAAAAGCAGTTTTCAAAAGTGCAAATTGTCTCATAAAGGAGCTGCAGCTACAGTAAAATATTTTCCTTCTTTGAAACCAATGATATCTTTCACTTCCCTTCACCCTCTCTGGAAAAAACCCTCTCTCACAATTCTGCAATGCAGAAAACTCCTGGAGAAGCCAGTCTGTGTTGAAGGAAATTGCTTTTAAATCACAATGCTGGGTTTGGTTACAAAGTTTAGAGGAGTTTTCCAAGAAAGTGGATTTAGAAAGGGAAGAGGTATTTGTGCATTTAAAACAAAAGCTTTCTACTTTTTTTTTATTTTAAAATAAACGTTAAGGCAAGGTGGTTTGTTGGTGGATAAGGGATTTTTTTGGTAGAGAGTAAGGACTTTGGAACACTGACGGTTCCCATTGTGTTTTTTGTCCTTTCTGGGACCAACCCCAACATATGGATAAGAAGTCTCCTTGGGCTGAGCTGAAGAACAGCATCTGCTTCAAGGGATATTAAAAAAGTGAATCCACCAGTATATAGAAAGATTATCAAACTTGTAAGCCAGTTTTAAAAAAACGAAGCATTTAAAGGGGGAGACTTCCACATTGGAACAACCCTGATACAAGTATTCTCTTGGGCTGCCTGTGTTATTATTGCTAATAAGGACTTCCCACCTCTCAGCCAAATTCTTTTTTCCTCATTTTTATCCTGAAGTGACAAAGTCTTGTGCTCATTGCTAACTTTGGGGGATGAACTGATCTCAAAGGTTAGTTTTACTTTTTACAACAAGGAAAACTAGATGAGCTGTCATGAAGCGAAGCCTTCATTTAAATACGACTACCTTTGGAAATAAGTTATGAAGAAATAGGTGCAAAGTAAATGGCTTTACAATTCATGTTAAACCTACTATAGTTTAAAAGTTCTCCCATAAGAAATTCCCCCTTTAAACACAGCAAGGTACAAGCCAAGAACTGTGCCTCTCTACAACAGAGTGCAAACTGCAGTTTAAAAGACTACAATCTATGAAGATGACTATCTAGACTAACTGGCCAGGTTTTAATACTTTCTCTCATCTATTACCAGCATCTAGAAATATTTACTGTGAAATACCACTTGCTTACTGAGAGTACAGGCACATGCTTCAGCAATGGGGAAAAGAAACAATTCCAAACATTTTGCAAGCATACTCAGGTGCATACAGCCTCTTCTCAAACAAAAATCACAAGTCTGATGGACAGTACTACAACAGCATGTCAAGCTATGAACAAATAATTATTGCAAGTAATAGCTGCAGACTAAGCCCTAAACACAATTTGTGCAACTATTTGCGTTCTTTCTGCACTATTTCTGTGGAATTTTTGTTTTTAAATAATTAAAATATTTAGTCTTAGAACACTGCGAGTGAGATTTCTGGAAGGCTGGCTAGGACACAGTATTTTTTGACCTGTTCAAGTGTGCAACTCCTCAGAGACCGCAGACAAAGCGCACTCCTCCTGCAGACCTGCTTGGTGCGCCGTGACCACGTGTCAACACACTGAGAAGCAGCTCCAGTCTTTTTTCCCAACCATTTACCTCTAACGCCTGCAAGTCTCCTCAATGCCACAGGTTTTTTGGTCCAAGAGTTGTTTATATCTCATGAAATAATTAAAAAAAGTAGAACCCCCACCCCTGCCCCATTTTAATGAGTTCCTAACAACTCATCCAAATCGTTCATCCACTCCTCTGAAGTCCTGTTTTTCAGCAAAGAGTCTATCAGATCTGTGTCACCAGTTAAGTTCTGAAGTCCATTATTGCCTGACTGGCTGCTGTAGGCAAAAGGCAGCTCCTGACTGGTCGTCCTCACAGGGTACCCTTGGCTACAGTGCAGGTTTCCTCTGTTGGGAATTTGCTGATTTGGGTTCTGGTTGAAAGCATTCAGGTCTGGAACAGTTTGGTTCATGCCAGGCAAGACTTGCTGTGCGGGTACCTGCTGCTGTGCGGGTGGGTTTGTCCGTGGCTGTGCTCCCAGAGAGGATGACAGCATCTGCCCAGAGACGGCAGCGTTCATCGAGGTCATGGGCCTGCTGGTGCTTAGGCTTACCTGAGGCATTCCCTGGGCAAACTGCTGGTTGGACATCTTTAGATGTGTTTGCTGCATGTGGAAAGAGGAGTTGGCAGTAAACGGTCCTAAGCCACTGTTTGCTTGTGTCTGGTTGTTAATATTAGGGATACCTTGGTGCTGCCAAGATGGATTTTGAGCCCCCATAGCAGCTGGTACTCTTGCCATCTGTGGCTTAGATAAGGTCGGATTCAGCGCACCTTTATTGTGCTGCTGAGAAATACTTGAGTTTGGTAAGGTGTTCTGCCCATAGGCAGCAGGAACAGCAGTGCCCTGGCCCAAGCTGCCCTGTCTCTGCATCGGGGTCTGTCCATTGGCACTCGGAGTGGTGTGCTGGGAAACCATCTGGGTCATGCCAGGTGCCAGATTGTACAACCCCCCACGCTGCATGTTCTGCAAGCTGGGGTACTGAGACACCCCCCGCTCCTGCTGGCTGGAGCCTGACTGCAGTGGAGCAACAGGAGCGTGTCCAGGTCCCATCTGAATCATGTTCTGGCTCTGAGGAAACATCCGGGGACTGCCAGAGCTGGACTGTCCTAAATTACTGACCCCGGGCATGGCTGAAGATGACCCTGAAATACAAAGAAATATATTTTTTGAGAGAGGTACATTTGTATAAACTGACCTCTACAAGCAAATCACAGAGAGCAGGAGTTTAATTAAAGAGTGTCAGCTGTTGCTCCAGTTAGCACCTTCACCTGGATCTCAAACACAGATATGCCAATGTCCTAAAAAAATCTGAATACCACTTCTAAGAGTTCAGCATCATAAATTAAGAAAAAAAAAATTTTTAAAAAATTAAAAGCAGGACTGATATCTCTTTGTGAACAAAGGTAAACACATATACTTTGAAGTGCATGCAGAATTTACTAAGCTGTTAAAAAAATACCTCTTACTGCACACACACACAGAGTCAGTCATTCCATGCATATACAAAAGTGCATCTCTTATCATACAACTGTAGGGTTGCCAGTTCCACATTTTCCCAATTCCAAGAATAACTTCTATTTATCTAATATAGAAATATCTAAGTCAGAAATTTTTGGTCAAGTATCTTTTGGATTTCCACAGTCAAGTATTTACTATGTTAATATACAGTGCTGATAACCAAGCAAGGTGATTTGGAAAAATGTCTTCTCAGCAAACCAAATGCAGCCCTTCGCTATTGCAAATTCTGAGTTTAGAATTTCTTCTTGTAGAAGAAACAGTCCCCTATTTGAAGCAAAAAAAGCAGAAAAGCTCTGTAAAGTGTAGTGCATGTAACACCCCCCACACTCCTTACAGCTGGCCAGGGGAAACCTACCTACACTAATAATTTCTCTATTTTCAAAACCAAAAGTAAGCTGCAGAATGTTTTCATATTTTATGACAGCTGAGAGTAGTGGCTCTCCATCATTACTAATACTGTATTTGAATAAAAAACAAATTATCAAAAATAAATTCAAATAGAATTCAAATTATATTGAATTAATTATCAACAAAACACGTCATAAAAACATCAGTGGTGAGGGAATGGATGTGTGGGGGAAGAGCCTTACTATGACAATATTTACAGTGAACAGATAGTGCACACACCAGGATTTAAGGTGCAAGAAATAGTTACAATCATCATTACAAGGAAAAAATATTTTTAATAGTATTGATGTTCACTATAGCAAAACCTACTCTATTTCTAACAGCTTCATACCTATCTTTCTGCAGAAAAGTCTCAAGATAAAAAAAATATTTCAATGCAATATTTGAAGGATGCTGATCCCTGTGTTAGCATACAATCCTTTTGTATTGGCATCAAGTTTTTTCAGTTAAGTCACAAAACCCAGTTGTAGCTGCACTTGACACTGCACAGGCATGAACACTGTCAGGGTGGAGGGTATTACATTTCAATTTGCATCTTCCCCCTTTGGTATTTATTGCTGCAGGAACATGGAGAGTAAGGAAACAAAACAAAAGGAAATTTTCCTGTACTCTAGGTTTGTAAAGAAAAGACAAGTGGCTTCTTGATGTCCCATCAAGACACAGCTTTTAAGGTAAAAAGATGAGCTTTTATTGCTATCTAGCTCTTCCACATTTTTGAAGTTATTCCAGCTGAACAGTTACAACATCTTTTATTTATCAGAATTAATACACTACAGACACACTGAGCTGCTTCTCACACAAAAAACTCCACATACGACACTAACATGTAATGAACAGAATTCAAATCGCATTCCCTTTTAAAGGTAGCAGGGATAAAAACGTTAGACTTTTAAACTCATCCTAGAGATGAGAAAAATAATACACCACTTATTTTTCTTTAATGAGGGCCTGTGATAGATACAGCCAGTAATGATGGCAGGCTTCAGAAAAAAACTCTGAATGTTAAGATAGAATTTCTAACCTGCACAATGAAATAGAAGTAAAAAAAGGCCTGTAGAACAAAGAAGGTACTTAAAAATTTCACTCATTTCCCAAACAACATTAAGAAACAGAAGCTTAAGCTGTCCCAGATACCTGCAACCAGGGAGGCTGTTAATTTGCATCTGAATCAAGAGTATAGGTCAAGAGCTTTCAAGGCAGAGTGACGTGTAATAAATTAATTAAAAGCTACCCAATCCAGGAAACTTGAAGACACCTTGTTTTTCACTCCTGGTATTTTTTCAGCTGTTATTTCAATTGCCATGTTTACTCACCTGTGAACTGTCCAACCTGTTGCTGGTATGGATTCTGTGGTTGATCCTGGTACTGGGGAGGAGGCCGTGTCAGATGCCGCTGCAGCTGCTGCTCCTGCTGCTGCCGCTGTTTCTCCTAAGAAAGGTCCAATGCAAGACAACTTGAAAACAGATCAAGATTTTTCCAAGGACTATCCTGGATAAAAACAAGCTGTCTGCATACTTCTGTGCACAACTGGTAATCAAAGGAGCTTCCGCAGCCCTAGTGTCACTTCAGACTTTGTTCTCAAGGCCCAAACACAGTCAGTTTAATCTGATGAGTGACAAGACCAGGATTTCAGAGACAACAGCTTGCACTACAAGAGTTACTGCAGTGCATGTCTAAAGCCTTCCAACGACTGAAAATCTTGAGATGTTAGTCTCCTATTCAGTAACATAATCAACAGGCACTTTTAGTAATACTCTAAAGACAAAAAGAGGTACAGGTACAAAAAGAGTAAAAGTGAATGTATAAAAAAAAACCATTTACTTTTTTGGTCTTTATTTCCAAATCAATGTATTTTAGACCCCTTTTTAGAAATCCATAAAAGTGCAAGTCAGAAATATCAAAAAACTGAACATGTAACTATTTCCTAGTCCTTGTCTGCAAACACGAAAAAATACACACACATCCATATTCTTATATATCACAAGTTTTCCTAGTAGATTATGGAAAATTGTAGAAATAAATCCATAATAAATAAAGTCCATACACACTTTGCAACCATTGTTTCAAACCACTTTCTTAGCAATGCACGGATCAACTGAAACAAACCCTACTCATGACACAAAATAATTTGGCCTCTTGCAGATTCAATCCATAACAATTTTATGATCGAACCATTTGAAAAAAAAAAAAAAAAATCAAGCAAATTTTCTATTAGGAAACTTTGGGGGAAAATGAAATTTAAAGTCTTGAGGGGAACGTAGATGTAGTGACAGTAGACTCAGATTTGGCAGTGTTAACAGCCAACTGGCTGCTTTTACAATATGGAATGTATCAGGCACAGCATTTCTGTCTCTTCTTCCTCAGACACCTTCAGCCAGACTGAAATTCTGACATAACCAAGTAGTGACACAATGCACAACTACCTACCTATCCAAAAAGTTACACAGAGCATAGGAGGGGACAGAAACTCCCTTCCAAGAGTACCGGGGTAAAGACACAAGCCAGAAGCCTTTACAGGAGAGACTGCTAAAATGTAACAAACAGCAGATACACATCACTACCACCCTTCCCAAATGCCTCCACCTGAGCAGCTGTTGGGACATGCACAGGAATGAAGAGGACAGGCTGCTTGACAGAGGACCTGCTGCTTGCAGGACCAGTCAGACCTGAAAGAGGCTGACCACAGAAGCCAACAAGAGATGTTGTAGCTCTAAGAGAAACCAAGAACTGTAGAACCTGGCTTGGGGAAAAAAATAAAAAAGACACAGAATGCCAAGTGAAAAGACAAATCTATAGTGGCAGAGAGTGGCACTGGAGCTACCTGAAACTACAAGTCTCCTGGCAAAGTACACATCAGCAGATTCAGAAATATTTTTGTAAAACTGCATCCAGTATCATGTGTATCCAAAGAAATAAATATCAAATCAGAATGCTACCAAGACCTATCTTGATTAGGCAGCACAAGGTCAATAGATGTGGGCAAATGCAGTATCTACAGCTGTTCAGCTCCAAGGAAAAGCTACTCCTTATTCGGGACCAGAGTCACAGCATCACTATAGAAAAATGGCAATTACAGAAGCTGGTTGTAGTTACGATAACTAGGACATGAATGAAGTATTTTCATAATAATGATATTTACTGCAGCAACATGTGCTGGCAAAGCAGAAGCAAATACATAGGAAAAAATATTTCAATGCTGTGTTTGAGACATGCTACTTACCACCTCCCCATTTTTCAGTCAGAACTGACACATGTTAGGTCCACTATTGTCCTAAGGAAACCTACTGGGCCACAGCTCTAACAGCTCAAACAAAGCTCCAATAATCACCATCCACCAAACACACAAAGAACAAGCAGGAGGTCACACCCCATATTTCCTTTTTCCTTGCCCACTCTCAAAGAATACCTGTTTGTTAACATTTTGGAAAGTAATGATTACTCATCTTTGACATTTGATATTAACATACAAGTAACCAAAGACTGATTGATTTACTAAAAAGTATTCTAAGCTTACAGATCATATAACTCATAGAGATGTGATTTTATTGATGATTTGGGCATTTTCTTTCAGTCTTTAGTAATATAATTATTCCACAGTATTCCCTTAGTCCAAATTGTTTTAATCTAAATATCAAAAACTTATTTTTACCAACACTCATATGCTGCCAACCACATTACTATGTTTTGTCTATGCTGGCTCCAGAACTGAGGGGGTTTATCTGTCACCTATGTTGAGATCTCAATTTTATCAAGATGTGTCCAGGTGATAAAAGAGCCATTGGCTAGGACTGGCACAGCCACAGCTCCACAATCCTGCATATTCTACTACAACCTTCCACACAAAATGGGCTTTCATAAATTTTCAGTTCAGAAGAGACTGTATCATTTCCTTCTTTCTTAAAGCTTCTGATGGACAGCTGATTCATGGAAACCTTAAAGCACTTTTTGGTACCTAAAGGGGCCTTACAAGAAGGCTGGAGGGGGAAGGTGTCTCAAAAGGGCATGAAGTGATAGAGCAAGGGGAAATCCAAGACCTCCATCTGAATGAGGATAGGTTCAGATTAGATATTAGGAAGAAATCATTTACTGTGAATGTGGTGAGGCCCTAGCACAGGTTGCCCAGAGAAGCTGTGGCTACCCCATCCCTGGAAATGTTTCAAGGCTGGATGGAGCTTGGAGCAACCTGGTCTAGTGGAAGGTGTCCCTGTCCATGACAGAGGAGTTGGAACTGAGATGATTTGTAAGGTTCTTCCCAACCAAACTATTCTCTGATTCTAAAACACCAAAGGCTATTTCATGCACCAAAGCAAAGCAGCACGAATTATAGAAAACAGATAGCTGGTCCCTCTCACCTGTTCTGCCAGCAAATGCTGCTGCCTCTGCTCCATCAGGAATTGCTGCTTCTGTTGCTCCATAAGCAGGTGCTTTTGTTGTTGCTCTCTCTGTTTCTGCTGGTCCATCAGCATTTGGTGTTGCTTCATTACTGCTGCTTGCTGCTGATAAGCTGAGTTGTTGTGGTTACCTGCCATGGAGACATTTGGAGCTTGGGCACCCACCCCAGGGCCTGGGACAGAAACAGGAACACGAGGAACAGCAGGAGCAGGGTTCTGATCCTGCAGAACATAGGAAAAGTGACAAAAGTTACAGAAATGAAATAACTTCTTCCTGTGAAGCTTCTTACGGAAGTTTAGCTAATTAAAGACAGCCAAACACCCATCTATACAGAGCAAGACACAGAACTGCAGTTTGGAGTTAGGGTCAGAAGCTCCACAACATTTAGGAACAGAGGCTTTAACTTCAGTCTCAAAGTACTTCCCAATTTCCAGGTCAAACAGGTGAGTATACCTTTGTGTGCTTCTTTTCAGGCAGTTACAAACTACCTTTCAAACACCTCAGCTTCAGTTTACTTTGGTAGCAGTTTTTCAAACACTACATTTTATGTTTTCATTATACAAAAAAATCCTGCCTCTTCTGTCAACATTTCATTCTGCAAGTGTTTATGTCTCCCACCCTGAAGTTGCTTTTTTTTAGTATCTGAGCATTTACTATTTGCAGGTGAAGGGGAGAAGGCTTCCACTGGTCAAAATGGGTCTTAAAGTATTTTGCCAGCAATCCAACCATCACCATACATCACAGACAAAAAAACCTACTAGAGGTAAGTCTGATATTATCAGTTTTTCTTAAGTCTATATTTTTTGCCTTTTTTTTTTTTTTTTTTTTTTTGAGACTGGAACTTGGGATAAGCAAAAATAACATGGAACAATTATCATTCAAGAGCTGATACTGCCCTCTTAGTACCAGCAAATCAATTTAAAATTTGACAGTATTCATCATTTTAAAGCACAGTTCAGCCTCATCTCAAATTACACTAACAAATGTTATGTTCAAGTTAAGCATTCAGCTAATGGGTTTGGTTGCTGGTTCTCACCTCGCAGTTTCATAAGGAACCACGAGCCAAACATAAGGAATGCTGTGCTAAGTTGTTCTGTGTGCAAGCTTTTGAGAAATTCTCCCAAAGCTTTCATCAGTATTTCTGTTAGTTCAGTGCAAGTGTGGCAGTGTACGTGCAAGGTCACCCTCAAGTTTTTCAGTGAGGGGGAGATGTGACACACACACAATTGTCTCTACCCTTCTTCTTCTTCCATCAAAATGTTGTTAGACTGTTACTTCTGCCAGCTTTCAAAAAGATTCACTTCTTTAATGAAACACACGTTGATCTCAAATTTCTATTTGTACACCAGTGTGGACTGTATCACAGACTAATCAAAGCTTTTTCACAGGTTTTCTGTTTTGTTCAGGGAACATAGGACTAGAGTTGGATCTCAAACAGCTTTTGCTGGAGGAACTTTAATCTTGTAACAAATACCATTTTTTTCAACAAGTCCTCTTGCATGTGCACTGCAGGTACATGTTACAGAATCTCAACGAGTCTATACTTCCACCCATTACAGAAATTTTCACCTGCAGCATACCTGTAGTAACAGTTCTATACAAGGCAAAGGAGCTCCATCTGGAATTTTCTGTTACAGGAAAACCTGAAGCATATGCTTCAAGCAAACAAGCATTACCATTATTCATTCTTGATGATGTATTTCTCTCCTCTGCCATGATTCCCCAATGTCCAGAGACTTAACCAATAAAAATCCATAGAACTGAAAGGCTCCACGGAACACCCAAGAAATCAGGAATGCAGCCCCCACTTCCACCTCTCTGCAAAAGTAGGTCTTTTAATAGTAAGCTAACTCTGACACAAGTAGGGACTAAAGGTAAAGAAATCAAAGCTTCTTTGAGAACACTGTGTAACACCACAGTTTTATACGAGTTATTTTAGTCAAAAGTTTTCAAAGCATCTATTTATCTTTGTAAGTAGAAGCTTCTGTGAAGCACGACATAATTTGTTGCCCACAAAGTATATTAAGCTGGAAATCACATGTTACATGACCTAGAACCCAGTATTAAAAACTTTTTTCCCCAGTGGAAAAAAGACCTCATGATTCGTGTCTAAGATTCTTGTATATAGGATTTTTCCCTTTAAAATCAACGAAAACATTTGAAACTATACCAAGGAACCTGCACTCCAGCCTTACCTACACAACAACCTTAAATCTGCTACTGAGCAAAGGTAATTCAGGACATTCACCTGACCATGTGGCAGTCGGTAGGCAATGTTTCCAGACTTGGGTTTCAACAGGATCATCCCATTTTGGTCGTCACCTACATGGGACAGTGGTGGCTGCTGGCGCTGCTGGATGTATGCCAGCATGGGAGTCTTGTTCTGCCCAGGCACTGCCACCCCCTGCTCACACTCTGCTTTGTAATGGGAAAGAGGTTTGGTGTTCCCATAGTCCAGCATAGAGCCTTGACTATTCACAGGGTTCTGGTTCAAGCTGTTTTGCTGATGACCCAAAATGTTCACATGGTAATTGCCTCCAGCTCTCGGTGAGCTTTTATTTCCCAAATTAGGCATCATGAGTTTCTGATTGTTGAAGTCTGGCTGATAAACTGATGGGCTAGTAGGATTTTCCATGGTATATGGGACAGCCAGTGGACTATGGGAAGGCCCAGGCTGTTGCCATGTCGACATCTGATTTGTTTGGTGGACTTGTGAAGCTTGTTGCTGGTTCTGCAACATCTGATCTCTCTTCTGCTTGGCGGCAATCTGCTGAAGTTGATGAGCAGAAGACATTTCTTTGGCACTTCCTGCACACTTCCCAGGTAACAACACGGGCCTCTGGACATTCTGAGAGTGGTTTGATGCCTGTATCATGGGCTGATTAGGATTTTCAGTCATTGACTGACTGGAAGGCTGGAACATAGCCTGAGAACTACCAACCGTTGTAGAAGCTGCACTTACAGGTACAGAAGCAGCACCAATAAATGCTGAACCTGAAGAAGTGGATCTAACCTGGGAAGATCCCAGCTGTTCTTGTTCAAAGGGTGCTGGGGAAAACTCAGTCTTTATGTTAATATCTTGTGGCAATGGAGTCTGTGCAGCTGAATTTGAAGAATCTGCATCTTTTTTGTCTTCAAAGTCATCGTTAAAGAGATCCTTCATGTCTTCATCGGGCACTGATCTATTGAGCTCCTCAATAAGTTCCTTCCACTCTTGCTCATTTAGATTAAGGTCAGGCATCATCAGGTTATTCTGAGATATAGAACCCCCTGCCACAGGATTCATACAGGGAAGCTCATCTACAGGCTCCTGCTTCAGCTCTTTGTTCAAACTCAGAGGAAATGAATCATCAGCATCACCACCTCCATTTATCTGCAGGCTGGAATCTGGAAGACACTTCTTGCTGATGCCATCGAGCCCCAGTGGATGTTTCCCATTAAGTTGTAAGGTATCACCAGTACCAGATTTCTTGTCAAGATGATGGAGTGGAGACACAGGAGGCATTCCATTGGAAGAACCACTCACTCCCAGACCATCCTCACGACGCAGTTTCTTGGACACAGAAAACACATCACCATAGCCATTCTGCTGGTCTCCATTCTGAGGGGAAGCAGCACTATCAAGCTTTCTTTTCACAGTCTCATGGAGCTGCTAAAAAAGAAAAGGAATATTTTAGCTATGTAATGTTACACATATCTGGATTTTTATTTCTTACCAAAACATTTCAGAAAAAAAAATGCAACTTTGTTTTGGTAACATTTTCTTTTACAAGTCTGCACGAGATGCCTTTCTCACTATAATCTCTTTGTGAAATTTTTCAACAAACATGTACTACTTCAAACAGAGACCCTCTCCTTCAGACAAAACTAAAAGCTGCCATATACTCTGACAACAACAGAAAGTTGAAAAATGGCTGCGAACTGCATTGTGCAATGATTTTTCCTATTCAAAATGAGAAAAATATTAAAGAATGTTAAGAATCAAATTTTAGATGAGAATAAAAACATGTATTTTATTTGACCTATGTACACACACAGTGTAATTGTTCCATGAGATTGTTTTATAAAAGTCTCACATTTAAAGATTTATAAAGGAGCCTCACATTTAAATGTTTAGAAAAAACAAGTAATTCTCTTGTGATAATTACTTTTAGAGAAGAACTATGTGGATAAATTTTGTACACAATCACACTTTTGGCACTGAAGGAAAACTAATTTGTCACTTAGCGACAATTGCTTCACACTTGTGGAAAACGCAATTCAGAGTTCAGCCGGTTCTACCACAGCAGAGCAAATTCATTCCTTTCCTCCTTTCTCCTGAAGTATTTGCCAGCTGCTCAGACCACCAGAGCCCCAAACAGCTCCACAGTTGGCCTCTCACAGATGGTGACGGCACAGATTCTCTTTCTCGTGGTGCCACCTAGAAGCAACCAGCGGCTACAGCAGCAGCTTCACAGCCAGAGCCCGAGCACCTTTGTTCAACTTCTCCTTCCTGCCAGCATTCTTGCAAATACAAAGTTCTTTCTATTGGCCTCAAAAGCATCTGAAAACAGAATTCCTGCACACATCAAAGGTGACTATAAACTTAACCTTCCCTCGGGTGCATTCTGTAAAAAACTCTGAGCTTTGCTGGTGCTGGAACGCTCCACCAACGCAGACAAACCTGTAGGGCAGAGACACTGTTCCAACAGTGTAGGGAGCTTGAAGAGAGAACTGCCACCAGCCCCAGACCTGGGTGAGACACCCTGGCACATCTCAGCAGGACACTCAACAGGAATCCCAACCCAGAACTGCCCATCTGAGGTGTGGGGTCACTGAACAAAAGCCCCTTCAGATGGCAGGAAAGCAGCTCATTAAGCAAACCTCAAGACAAGGACAGTTCTTTTCATATTACCTGCAGTCTTCACAAGGCAGTCCACTAACCCCTGGGGAAAACTCTCATCCAAACAAAAATGAGAAACCTCAAGATCTCAGCATTCAAGTAAGAGGCTGTATGTAGGGCCAGCATAAATTATCAGAAGAATTTTACACACTTGCCTGAGCAACAGCATTCTTTGATTTACAGAAAGAAGGACTGGTTCACATTTAATTGTGTTTTTTTTAGAACCGTCTACAGTGAGCTGATGTTTGGGGGAGAAGAAACCCCAGACCATCTGTTTAATTCCTACACAGGTAACAGCAAAAAAAAACCCCACTATTTGTTTAATGCTTGCATAGGTAACAGCAAAGCCTTATTTTTATCTGTGGGGACAGACTCTAGCTACCCTGGAGACTGTGATCTTCTAGATGGCTCATGGAAATAGCAGCACAGTAGCAAGAGCAGCAGAAGACTGAGTAGGATGAGATGAGGTATACAGTTGGAGAGGAGGCTGGAACTTCAAATCTCTTGATTTGAACATCAGGTCTTCAGCTTGGAGTAGCAGCTCTCTAGTGAATTTTTCAAATACCAACTTGAAACAGTAACAGAAATTAATTTTTTTGAAAAAAGGCAAAAAACAGAGAGCAAAAAAAGCTCCACTCCATCACAACATTTGGCTTTCAGTGTTTCCTATTGTTTACTTCATACTCCCACCAGGAAAACTGAAGCTCAAGGTGGATGAGTAACTTGCCCAAGGTTATATGATGAGTCAAATTACTCAAAGTTTGGGAATGGGTCCTCCTTAATTCTAAATAGTTAGGGGAAAAAAACATTTGCTGAAAACTTACATCAAAATAATAACTTGGTTTTGTGAGCTACACTCACTACAGTCTAGAAAAAGATACAGACCCCTAATATCCAGCACAGGAACTCCCTATGGGATTTAACAGTCATAACACTCAGATATCTGATCCTTGGAGACATTTTGACTGTAAGTTGCTCGAGACAAAATCCTCCTTTCACCTAAAACTGTATTCCTTTGGCAAAAAAAGGGAGATTAAGTTCCTCCCCAGTTTGTCTGTGTCTATCCAAATAATCTGGTCTGAGGGGAAAAATAACAAGCTGCATGTAAGATACAAGTCAGACTGCAAGCTATCTACATATCAAGCTGCTCCAATAGAGTTCTCAAGGCAAGAAAAACCTGTTCTCTTCTGCCAAAACTCAGGGAAAAAAACCAACCAACACATGGATGAAGTAAAGCATAGCTTGCTACTCACTAAGAAAACCCCTTCAGCTTTAATTTTCTTGTTTGTTACCATCCTGTAAGGAACACTGTTCCTCCAGTATGCTGTCCATGGTTTCCTTAGCAGAATCAATAAATTTTATTTGTAATACTGAGCAAATCATTTCCACTGTCACAAGATCAGATACATTAGTGTCTTCTCATTTTCTCAGACAATCCAATTTTCAAACAAAAGAACTTCTGAGATCTCTGCTATCTAGCTATGTCTAAAAATATTACCCCAAAAGAATTTATCTGAAGTATTTATACCAATATAGGTACAGTGCAAGGCGGGGGATATGAGCTGGTCTTGGTCCTTTGGCTCAAGACAGGAGAGGGAGTTTGTCAAAGACCCACTGAGGGGCTACAGGCTGCACCTCCTCCACGTCACATCACCTGAGCTGCATTTTATTCATGTGAGCAGCACAGTCCCCAACATGGTCATAAACACTTCCTTGGCAGGAGCACACATGCCCAAGTGTACATTCCTCATGTATGGAACACAAGCTGACAAAACCCAGGTGCCATCCATGACAACAAAAGGTGTCCAGCACAGCACCTGTGGCCATGTAACTCACACACTGACAAGGACAGAGGCACACAATGCCAGAGATGGATGTGTGCCCAGGCAAATGACAAAGCTTCCAGCAGAAAACGGCGAGCACGCAAAGCATTTTGATATATTCAATCTCTGTCTTAAACCCACCAGTTTTACCACAATGATGCTCACCCTACTGTGGTATCACCGCAGGGGCAAATGACTTAGTAAAAGCTGTCCAAAGGCTACTACAGAAGCCTAACAAGAAATCAGAAAAGCTTGAAAACTTAATCTATTGCTTGTCTGTTAGCACTGGCAGAGTTCAGAACTTCAGAGGCCAGGGCAAGGGCTCTCTTACGGCCTTGGTGGAAAGGGACATGAATCACTGATCAAAACAGTGGTACAAAGTTTTCTGATTGGTTTTGTTGGGCTTTTTGTTCAGGTTTGTTTGGTGTGGACTTAACACCTGAAACTAGATTTAGATAATCATCTGAAACCAATGACATTTCAATATGTTAGAACTTAACAGGCATGAAAGTTTAGTTCACATTGTTTGCTTGAAAGCAAGGAGCCCTTTACCATTCAGAACAGCTAAACTGAGGACAGTCAGCTGAAGCCCTTTTGCAAAATACAGTACTTTGCTATATTTTGAGTCCTGTAACTACAGACAGTAAAATACATATAAATATATACACACACACAACTGTATGCAGGTTTCATTTAAAAAAAACCAAACCACCTTGTGAACACGACAGAAAAGAAACTTCTTAAAAATCTGGTACTCACACTGTGCCTTTCAGGCTCTGTATAATGTTCTTATTTCGTTTTTTAAAGCATTTGCTACAGAGCTTTAAATATTCTTACAGGATTCAGTAGAGCTTTAATTTTTTTGTGTTTTATTTCAAATTAGTTTACCATTTGAATATCAGAATTAAGTCTACAAAGATTTGTCCTGATATACCAGCAAAAGAAACATAATGCCGGACGTTTTCAAAGAAGAAATGCTATTAGACTATAAGCATAATAAAAAACAAGCTCCAATATGGCTCCTAGCATTTTCACCTAGAAGGGGAAACCAAATCAGAATACATCCATTTTTCTGCCATGAAAGTGGCAGTATGGCAGCACAGATAAGCTCCCAGAGTTCACAGTAGGTGCTCTATAGAAACTGGTTCTCCTCTCCTGCCTCACCAAAGACAGAGCAACAAAGATGAAAACTCCTTAAGCTGGAATAACAATGCAAATAGCAGACATTGTAGTGTACAAATTTTGGATAGAAAACCTAACATTTTGACTACACACCACAGTAAGAACTCCCCCTTTACTGTGCATCCACCCTCAGCTTCCAAAGCTGCATTCCCCCTGCAAGGAAAATATTTTATTACCCAAAGTGTTCCTGCATTCCACTGTGCTGTCAGAACCAAACTGCTGGACTCATTTTAATTTTTACTTTAATTCCAGCAGACTTTTGTATTTGGGTGACTGCCTGCTGGAGTGAAGGAGGGCTGTGGACAGGCATGTCTATAAATATCCCAAGCCTGCATTAGTCACAAGGGGCAGCTTCTGCTACAGGAATTGTTCTGCTGAATCAAAAAAACTCCTGTGCCTTCAGCTGCAATGCCGGATCCTCCACCTCACTTGAACTTAAACAGTAGCAGCAGCAGCTCAGTCACTCCCAGATCCTTACAACTTAGGAAGCATCACTGCATATCTAACTAATCTGGTAAGGGAAATGTTTCAAACATAAAACAATACCTCACAGAGAATTAAAAGGAGACAAAGAAAAACCTGTCTGAGTTGTTGGGCAACAAACTATCAGACTTGTCAGCAAAAACAAACAATGGTGGCAAGACTACACTGCAGCATAGCTATATATAAATAACACGCAAATAATTTGGTATTTTTGTGGTAAAATATAATTTCACAATTTAACATTCCTATACCACAGCTTACACAAAAATGAGGTCTTCTGAACTGTCAGAGTACCAGTCTGAGCTTCATTAGAGGAACATCATTAACACTTGTCAGTACTATGGACAATCTATTCCCTTTAATTTATTACTTTAGGTCTTTCAACCAAGGAACACTGCATTGCTCTCCTTGGACTTAAATTTCATTTAAAACTCTACTTGGTGCCTCTGCTTAATTTAGTATTTTACTAATAGTAATGTAAAACACATATCACTCCCAAATAAAAGCTGCTCTTCAGCTTTAACACAAAGCATTCTCAAGACAGGCCACTGACTAGACCTTCTGTGCTCATTCCAGAAATACTGTTTGTGGTTTTGTGGCAGTCCTAGACAAAGCAAGCTCTCTGCACAACAACTGCTCTCAGGTGGGGGAAAAAAACCCAGTAAGAAACAGGGAGCAGCTCTCCTTCCAAGACACCACATCATAAAACAAGGAGTGGAGATGAAAATCCAGATCTTGCCATTCTCCTCATTCACACGTCAATGAAATGCCTTCATACATTGCTTTAGAGTCTATCACAGAAATGTAAGGAAGCCAACCTTTCTCTTGCAGAGAATTTAAAAAACATTATTTGATGAACTTTCGTGTATCGGAATCTGGCAGAGAAAAAAAATGCTTTAGGAGACAAACCCCATCTCTTCCCAACTTCCCTGTTTCTCAGAAATGGAAGATTAACACAGAAAACACATTATCCAAACATCAAGCATTTTCTACTTTGAACACAGCCTTAAAATGTCATGTTAAACAACAGAAATGGGAAGTAGATATCAACAGTTGGATTTCCATTAAATAATGGTCTGGAAGTTTTATGAAAGTAGGAAGCTAGAAAGTTTTTCAACACGTTCCTCAAATGAAGGACAGGCCTACATGATGCACAAATAATCTAAGGCATTTCTGTATCCATACTGTATTCTTTCAGTTTCTGTAGCTCAAATTTTACAGCTGCTTAGTAAGAAAAGACGAAAGAATTTACCCCTTACTTCTGCCTGTAAGCAAGATTCATTCAACTTCAGGATCTAAACCAGAGAAAAGATTAATGGAAGAGAAAATATCTGATTTTGTCCACGTGACAAATCATACAAGACACTAAGCAGGAAGTGGTAGTGCCAACCCTGTTCCCTGTGACCATTGTGGATTTACAGAAGGTGCTCTGCAGCACAGCACCTGGCAGTGCCCACACTGTCCTCACTTGGGGAAATGCAGCTTCATGTCCTACTATTACTAGACCTCACAAAAGCCTTCACCTTTACGTGAACTTCTCTCTCCTTCAGGGACCAAAATAAATATTTCATTAACAGTCAACATGAAGTACCAATTTCAAAGAGCAGATTCATATGCAGCTTCACAGAAAAATCTGGACTGTTACAGCAGCAACAGCTGAGATAATGCATGTTGCACTAAGCTAGCAGCATTCTTTAGAAAGGAATGTGTCCAGGATGTTTTAAAAGATAATTCTGGTGTTCATCCAAACTTTACTGAACACTTGAAATCAAGCCCACGTCCTTCCCATTCAAATGCTAGGTCTTGATAATGGCAATACGATGGGTAGAGGTAAAATACCAACTTAGAGAGGGACTTAGCCAGAGGAATTAAATTAACAGCAGAGGTGTTGCTGTTGTTGTGTTTTTTCCCAAGACTTGAATTACTAAGCAAACCAACTTTATACCCCAGTAACGAGGTGATGAATCAGCAGCTGCAATTAAGCCCAGAGTCATGGATCCTAGGAAGGAAACAGCAGGCCAGCCCGAGGAAGAGTCATTCATGCACTAAACCCCTCTTCTGTTGTGTAAATTGGCCACTGGCAGCAGCTTCCTGTACAAGGGCTTCCCCAGATGTGCAGTGCACTTCAGAACCTGCTGCTGTTGAGAGCCCTCATTATCATGGATGCTAATTAGATCAAATCCACATCCAAAGTGATTTAAGAGAAACAACACCAATGAAATAGAGACATCTTGCTTTTAGAAGATCAATATGAAGTCGCGTGGCGGCAGTTTAAGCAACACGATTTGACACACTAAAGAGCCCTGAGTGTAATGAAAATACACATTGTTAAGGGGTAGAGCCCCATATGCAAAGCCCTAGAGCCCAGCAGGAAATAAACAGAACCCCCACCAAGTTTTTAGATAATAAAACCCAAGTTTGAGTAATTTTTTGTTTTGATAAGTTTACATTCAAGATCAGTCTGCTAAACAGCTAACTGCAAAGTTTTGTAGAATCAGTGTCAGGAACGTACAAGGTTTTCTCTCTTCCTCAAGTACCCTTCTGTAGCAGCCCTCTGAAGTGCTCTAACTGTGTCACAAGGACCTCAATCTTCTCAACAGTCAGCAAGTCCTCGAGTCTCATACATGTATTAGCAAGAACAGAAACAATTCAGTTAGATAACATTTTCAGTTCATCTTGTAAAGACTACAAACTGCACCCAGCTTGCCTAGCACTCATCACAGTAAAGATGACATCGATAGACCCCGTGTTCCAGTATTTCACATTATGTCCAAGACACTCAAGATACAACAATATTTTAAAAACAGCAAATGAGGTCCAAGACAGAAAGAAGCATATCCTCCTTCCAGTCTAATCCAATCAAATACACAGAGCACCCTAAAAATACGATTTATTCTATATATTAACCTTGAAATATCTTAGTTTAATTCAGTGTCCCCTTTTAAAGACACTCAAAGTGGTACTGAATCATTTTCATGCAGGATACCATTTAAAAATACCTGGTTTTAAGGCAGACAGATATTAGGACAGGCAGCCTTTAAGAGGTTATCCTACTAACCTACATTACTGACACATTAGCACACAGCAGTATATTTAAAGGGCCCAGAATAAGTTAAGCAATAGCTATCTTGATATACAAACAGGGCTATGTGAATATGTCCTGACAACCAGAAATGCTAGAGAAGCCAGAGAAACATTAAGATTTGAGCTAAGCCAGTTTTTAATGGGTGGAGTGGGATTCTCATAGTGTTCACACCCACTAGAGTGAGTGGCAAACAAGCAGCTGCCTTTCCACTGAAATTCTTTCCAATATGTACCTGAATTAACAGACACCTTGTCTTAAAACTCCCCCCCAGCAATAAGCGCATCCTTATCAAACGACTCCACAAACCCCTGACACCCCAAATTAAAGACTTAAGAAAGCAAACAAAAATCCAAACGCACCTCAGTATTAACGCCCCTCTGACAGTTTCTGCAGGGGCATTTTAGGTGAATTAACCAGAAACATGATTCACAAGATACTCCGAATAATTTAAGCATCACAGAAATCCTGCCACCATCCCTACCCGCAGTTTTTATATACTCTTCCAGCGCGCAAAGGTGACGAGCGAAAACAAAACAGCTCTTATCGGCTGCGGAGTTGTAACACAGCAGACAGGGTACTCTGCAAAGCAGCCCCAAGCCCAGCCCTCGCACCGCAGGTCACCACACCGGAGCTTGTTCTCCTTCCCCCATCCAGCTCCAGCCGAGAGATCCCGGTGCCAGCCGGGCACGACCGCCGGTCCCTCCCCGGCCCCAGCAGCCGGCCCCGGGCGGCGCTTACCGCGATCAGGGCGCTGCTGCGGCCGTGCTGCTGCTCTCCGCTCGCCGCCTCGCCGTCCAGCCCGTTGGCTCCGCTCCGCTCGGCGCTCCCCGCGGCGGCGGCGGGCGGAGGGGGCGCGGGCGGCGGCGGCGCCGGGGGCGGCTGCCGGTGTTTGCCGGCCCGCTTGGCCTTGGCCTGCAGGCAGCGCTGGTGCAGGGCGAAGGTTTGCTGGCGCTCCAGCTCCAGGCGCTCCGGGGACACGGCCTGGTAGCGGGACTCGCAGGCGCTGTGGTGCCGCCGGCAGAGCTCGATGCGCCGGCGGAGCCGCTCCATCACCGCGCTGTGCCGCGGCACCACGAACTCCGCCATGGGGCAGGGGGGCAGCACCATGGGCCGGGAGGCGAAGGGGCGGCCGCCGCCGCTCACCGGCTGCTCGCTCCGGCACCCGCCATGGCGGGGCCTCCGCCGCCCCTCTCGCCGGCCTTACCTGCGCTCCCCGCTGGGATCGCCCCGGGTCTTCCCCTCACCCGGCCCGGCGCCCGCTCCTCTCTTCCCCCCGCCCCACTTCCTCCTTCTGCTCCGAGCCCGGCGCCGCTCTGCTGCCCCGCTCTCCCTCAGCCCTGCCCGCCCCGCGGGGCCCGGCGGAGCCCGCCGCGCTCCCCCCGCCGCCGCCCTCAGGCGCGGGCCGGCCCGGACCCCCGGCCCCCCATTGTTGTCCGCGCCGCCGCCATCTTGAAATTGTTTTTCCCCTCCAGAGCCGAGTTGAGAATAAATGGGCGGAGCTTCCTGGGTGGGGGGGTACGTCACGGCGCGCGGCGCGTCACGAGCCATGACCGACATCCCTCCTAGCCAATAGGAGGGCGCGGAGGCGCGAATGGAGCGGCGGAGGCGAGCTGGGGGCGGTGCTCGGTGGGGTTTAAAGGAACAGGTAGGGAGGGGCGGAGCTACTGCGGCCCGGCCAATCAGGAGAGGCAGGAGGCGGCGCTGCGGGTGATTGACAGGGGGGGCGGGCAGCTGGAGCGCTCCGGGCGCTGGAGCGGAGCCCGGCACGGCACGGCCCCGGTACGGCGGCAGCCGCCGCTCTGCCCCGCACAACCGCGAGCGAACCGAGCGCTGCAGGGGCAAAACACTGCCAGAGACACGCCTCACCACACCCTCACCCTGCTGAAGACTGATCCAGCTTTGCTAATTAGACAAAGAAAGCCAAATAGATTTAAGTTTCTTTATTGATTAGTTTTTACATTTTTTTTTTCCAAGTTGCTTCTACAAGTACCTCTTTGAAATGGACATGAAATCACAGTAGTTGTGTCCAGCAACACTATCAAAAAAAAAAAAAAAAAAAAAAAAACCAAACCAAAACCCCAATCAACCAAAATCCCTTTTAGAAACCATGAGGCAAGAGGGGTATTAACCATGGGTTTGGGAGGAGCAGAGCAGACACAAACCTCACATGTGTAACACAGCCTCAGTGGAGGAGCTGAGTTTGTGAGGGAGGAGTACAGGAAGAGCAAGAGAAAACCATGGACATGTACAAGTAGTACTTGGAAGAAACCCTCAATCTCAAAACCAAACACGCCAAACGCAGCGGAGAGGTGACAGCCCCAAGCTGTGACAATTCAGTACTGAGCAGAGGCAGGGAGGGCAGATGACACCCAGGGACACTGCTGGAAGGGGTTAGTGGGTTAGATAGACCCTGACCTACCAACTGCCCCTACCAACCACTGGCTCTAGGAGAAAACCTGCTCTCAGCACTTCTGCCTTGTGTGTCAGAGCCCATGGGTTTTGTTTTGATTCACCATGTCAGCCTAACACCCTCCCCCTTGTCAGACACTGCACATCAAGCTCAGCGTCCTTTTCAAGAGCTGCCACCCTTGGCTGCACAGACACAAAAGGCCCAAATACACCTTCAAGGATCTGTAACAGTCCCAAATACAGTTCACTGGTTACAGCCAGGTGGAGCTTCACTACTCTATGTATAACAGCTATGCTTTATGCACTCAGGATAAGCAGGTAGCTCTGTTTTTTTTCTGCCAAGATTTTAAAAATAAGAGCAATTCTAAGGTCAAACTGAGGCACCCAAGCCAGAAAGCAGGATAAAAAGTAACTTGAGTTGTCTATCCATTTTGGAAAGTCTACATTTATTGTAGTGATTATTTAAAGCATACACTATGGTATCAAAAAAAGCCATAACATGCAGACAGGAGACTTTTTCAGGAGATTTAGCAGAAGCAAATGTAGATTTACAATTAGCTTTAATATAATGCTATGTAAAAGCTGATAGCAGATCTCAAGTCCACTTTTGATGCTTTGAAAGAACATGTATGCACATGAATTGTTTGGGAGTTTAAGGCAATTTGCATATTAAGATAAAAAAACATTAGATTAATTAGATTTTAATGTTGTGCTCAAAATGTTAGCTGAATTGAAACCATTTACACATACTTCATCTCAAAGGACTGAGAGTCATAAATAGCAGCTGCTCCTTGATAAAAATACAGTCCTGAGAACAAGCTAGTAGCAATGCTTAAGCTATGACATCTTCCATGTCAGAGTATAAGCTATTTTTGCAATAAGGAGCAGTATTAACCAGGTGTTCAACAGGCAAAGGCATTCTAGACATGCAATAGCTCCCAACAGAAGTCTGAAATTACTTCCAGTATCTTGCTTACAATAGTTTATTTGTACACTGCAGAGAGATCAAGAAATCCTGCTATGCATTTGTGATCACTAATATTTCAAACACAACAACCAAGGGATACAACATAAGGACAGGCAGCAAAAGGTGTTTTACAAAAAAAAAAAAAAAATAAAACAACCAAACAACAACAAAAAAAAAGCAAACCCAAAACAAGAGTCTTTTAGTAATTGGTTAGATTGTTTGCAAGGTAATTGGAACACTCTTCCCCCCCCACAACCCCTGGGAATTATTCCACACACTATACCTATCATATGACCAAACAACACTGGAGTGTTTTAAGTTCAGTGCAAGAAGAATAATTTCAGGACATTTAATTTCATTCTAAACAAAGGCAAAAGTTTATCTATATAGACATCCAAACACCAACATATTTGGTACAGTGTAATGAATTACATCCATCTCACCCTCAGAGGTTATGCTCTTGTAGTGCTCACCTGCATTCCACAAAAAAAATAAGGTGTTTGAAACAGTGTAGTATGGTAGACTCAACACTTTAAAAAAATTTATTCAGCTGGAATTGGAATTTCCTAACATTCACAATATAATTTAAAATGCACTTGTTACATGAAGAGCAGATAAAAGGACTTAAAACAGTTTCACATACCAGTTAAGAGATTCCACATGCTCCTTCCCCACCTACAATACTGACATCTTGGTTGTGTTTTTTTTTCCTTAACAGATACTCAGTTCAACTTCTCTACCTGCCTACCTCCCCCATTTCTACAGCAGACATACAGTGACAACAGTGAGAGGATATGGGACACTGTCTTATTCAGTGTTTGGACCCTGGAAAGGAGTAGGCCTAGCTATGAAATCGAGCTTGACAATGAGCTGAGCACAAAGTGCTTCAGCAACTGAGGCAAAACTGCTCTCAGGGAGATCTGTATCATCACAGAGAGGAAAACACTGGTGGCTGAACAGAGGGTAAAAGGGGGAAGTAGCCTAACCACACCTCCCCAGCAATCCTTGGCTTTACAAAAAGAGTTCAAGAACAAATAAACTTGGTTGTCTGCAAGCTCTACAGGATTAAATGCCACATTAAGATGACCCACTCCAAATCCTAGATCATTTGTCAACATTTAACAGGGCTTTAGCCATGCACAGTATACATATATTCTACAGACTGCCTAACCCCTTCCTTCCATCCCTTCTTCCTCTTTCTCCTCCCCCCAAAAGAATGAAGTTGATTGATTAGAGAGTTTCACTACTGGTTTCCCCATACATCCCCGAAGTTGTCTTTTCTTTTGAGGGCAGGCGTGTTGTCAAATGCATTGACAACTTTTCTTCAAACAATTACCAAATTTTAAGGGGTATAAAGACATTGGTGCATTTAGGAATTTACATATTTGTAAAAAAAACTAGTTATAAAACTGCATTTTTATCACCTAGCACTTTCAAGATTCATTGTTATATTTCACTAATTAATATATTAAATTAAGCCAAGGTTTGAGACTGGAAAAATTCTACCAATCTACTTAAGAACAGAAAAGAATATTTAAAACCAAAAATGAAAAGGTTAGTTATGTTACATTCCAAAATCCACAGCCCATTATATTAAATGCTTTCTTTCTACAGGAATGATGCTCTTTAAAACAGATGATTGCAAATATTTTACTGCTAGACACTCCATTACATTGGATAGTGTGACTGGAACCTGTGGATGGTGAAATCTTGAGGTTTGTCCAAGTTTCAATGTAAGGTGTCCAAGGTCCTCTCTCAGAACCATGTTTGAAAACAACAACAAAAAAAAAAAAGAAATCACAGAACAAGTTCTTATGACTTTTTTCAATCTTTCCTTGGCTTTCTGTTTCTGGGTGATCTATTCACAGTTTCCTCCTCCTGCAAGAAAAGTAATTTGTGTAAGCATCAATAAAATAAAACCTAAATATACCCTTAATAACCATTTTGAGAAAATTTATGAAGAATAATCCACTTTCACTTCTACATTTGAATTTAGTTTTTGAAAGGACCTACTGCTGAAGGTACTTTGTGGCCAACAGGTAAATTCTTTGTTTTCACAGTGGATGTACACTATTTGTTGGGAGTGCTCAACAGCTTCTGCTGCTGGGAGAATCCTTTAACTTCAAGCAACACTCCACCCATTCTTGAGTCAGCTATTGTGTCATTGTGGAGCACCTAAGGTCACATCCTGACTGTACTCAAAGCTGAATAAGCCTTTGGCCTCAAGAAGATGCCTTCCAACAGTCCCACTCCCCTCTCAAACCAGGCTCTACAGCAGTGGCTTTAGCAGGGTGCCCAAGCCTGCAGCAGCCAGCCACAGCAATTCCTAATTCTTCAGAGTGATTAAATTTTCCAAAGTTCTGAACTGGGAGGCAGGGTCACATGAGCCAGGTTAACTTTTAACACTGTAGTAAGGCTGGTTCCACCTAACCTATGTAAGAAAATGCATAAGCTTCCTTCAAAGATTAAACACTCTTACCTCTGATGCAGGTTTCCTGTCTTCTTCCTCCTCCTCTTCTTCCTCCTCTTGACTAGCACTTCCTAGATCAGCATCACTTTTCTGCTTCTCTTTAAGGAAAAAAAAATTAAAAAAACAAAATTCATTCTCCTTCCTGACTTATCTTTAGTTCACCATTGGCTTTATTCCATATCTGCCAATCCTGCTGGTTTATTCTATCAGGGAGAACATCATTCAAGATTATCTAGTTTACCTACCAAGCTTTTCTTCATTTGCATCCTCCTCTTCCTCCTCATCTTCTTTTTCCCCTTTATCTTTTTCTTCTTCTTTCTCATCATCCACCACATCAGGCTGAGGAGCATCAGTCTTCTTGTATTCTGCAGCACTTGGCTGTTTCTGAAAGGCAATGACAAACCCAGGTAATTATTTGAGACATTCAGGCACATTTTACTAAACCTCCTTTTAAACATGAGACTAAACATCAGAGGAAATGCATTACCTTCCCAGAACAGCAGAAAAGGATAACAAGGAACACTGGCAAAGCCACAGTAAGGATGTAGACTACCCAAAGCCAGGGACGCTCTTCAGCAGCTGCCATCATCTGGCCCACAACACCAGGCTGTAAGAACAAAAGAACTGTCAAATTCCACCCCCTACAGCAAGTTGCAGCAGCTTAGTTTAAGCTACAGGATTTTCAAACAGGTTTTTTTGCAACTTGAAACATTGTATTTCAGACATCAAAAAAAATTCAAGCAAACCTGCACATATACTTTTTCCATAGCTTACAAATTAGGAATTAGGCTAAACAGTCCAAATATCAGAGCAAAAACTCAGAAGAGAGTGGTGAGTACTCTTAGTTACTTATAGCAAGCATTAACTTGCTTAAGTGCTTCTACTCTTCCACTCAGCAGCACACAATTCAGCCTCTCTCACCTCTGCAGCACCATCAGCTGCCTTTTTCAATCCCCATCCATCACTGGCCCAATCATCAGCCACAGCTCTTTCAGTACAGATGATAAAGTTGTCAAAAAAGATGTCAGATGTCATGGACCATAACTCAAGACCCACAGCACTGAAGGGAGTCATCTTGAAAGGTTCCAAGTCTTCAAAAAAATCTGGGTTTGGGATCTTTCTAGGTTTCCATATACCCTAGAAAAGGCAAAAGACATTCAGCCTCATCTACTAGAAGACAAATTTTAGTTTTCAGTCCATTATGAATGAAGACATAACAATCCATTGCACTTAATTGCAACATCTACAGGTGCAACTCATCAGTCTTTGGGAATCAATACAATGAAGTGATGCCTGGTAAGAAATTACTTTGAATCTGTCCACTTGAAACACAGTACAATCATGACAGCACTTGAATTATTAATTGCATCTGCTGAATCTTAATTGTTCTGCTTTTTGTAAGAGATATGCTGCATTGGCTGCCAGCTTAAGCAATGAAAACACCAACCTGATAGTTCACATTATCAATCATGGGAGGCTTCCATTTGCCTTTGTAGTTTGGATTGTCAATCATGGGGCGCTGCCAGGTACCACAGCCAGGAGCTGTCTCACATTTAGGATTTGCAATCTGAGGTGCCTCCCATTCTCCGTCCATATCTTCATCCCTGAAAAGGCAAATTCAGATTTGAAGTCCCCCCCTTGTCTTCATACAGAATAAGGCTCCGACTATGTCCAATTTCCAAGAAAAATCAAAAATCCTACCACTAAATGGAGATACTGAAACTTCATACAGCATAGGTCTGTAGATAAATATGCTGCAGAAGGAACAAGAATTTCAAAGACTAACTGTGAAGCACAGAAGATCAACAAAAGCCAGTCCCTGAGCAGTCTCCCCCACTGCCCCTTCCAAGTAGGTTCTACTTCAAGATGAACATTGCTTCCCTGTTCTGCTTACAGTCACAGAAGAGTTGAAAAACACAGAGGCGAATGCAAGACATGAGTCCTCAGACCACTGCCTTCTACTTTTGAAGAAAAACAGCCTGAACAGCAACTTTGTCAGCAAGCAACAATGAACTGCAAACATCAGTACCAAGGACACAAAACAGTAGCTGCCATTTGCAACAGGCAGCAAACATACCAATCTTCAGGTTTTTCAGCATCAGGATCTGCTACATATTCTGGCTCATCATCCAGCCAGCCCTCTGGTTTCACAGCATTTTCATCCGCAATCTTTGCAGGTGCATCCTCATCCCTTGAGGGCAGAGCATTATGGGTTAACATACACAACACAAGAGAGTTCTTAAGCCCAAACTATGATTCTACAGTCTCTGAACAAACCCACTGCTCTAGACAGCCAGCTACCTTCCCTTCTTGTCAGCATCACCCCATGATTTGAGAAAGGAATTACCTTGCAATTCTAGCACACGTGCCTGATGGCATATGAGGGTGCCAACTACAAAGTACTGCTACTAATTTTTAAAAAAACAATCTAGAAGGGGCATGTTACAGCAAATGTCATTTCTTAGCAGCAGCTGCAAAAACACATTTGTGCTTGAAATTGAGTCTTTAATTTACAAAACACAGGTACAAAGCCAGAAAGGCAGGATCAATTCCTGGTTTAGGGAGTCAGGTTTTTAGTTACCTTATCTATACATTACACAAACAACTACAAAGATCCTTCAGTTATACCTTCTGCAGCTCATCTTTTGATCTCATCAAGGATGAAAGCAACAGGTAGCAGAGGTATTTCTGTAAAATCTTTGTCTGTGGCCAATGCAGAAACACGAGCACTGAACAGAAATCCCCAGAGGATGTGGACCCTCTCTGCCTTTGCCTACTCAAGTCCTGTTAAGATGCCTAAACTGACAGTGTTTTGATTATAAGGGTGAGACTTAAAACCTTCCGTAAGTCATGTGAGAAAGACATCTTGATCAGGACCAAATTACTGGGCTAAGGACTCCCTCAATTCCACCCTTCAAAACCTTACCAGTCATCTGGTTTAACAGCATCTGGGTCTGGGATTTTTGGTCTCTCATCCCAGTCCTCAGGCTTCTGGTCATTTGGGTCCTCAATCTCTCGGGGTGGATTCACAGGAGGTGACATATCATTTAGCAAATTCCCACTGTTGACAACTGTTTGATCAACCAGTATCTCAAAAGTATTGTCAGGATTCAAGACTATAAGGAAAAACGTTGATGTTGTCATTGTATGTACAATACAAAGCATGAGTCATAAAGCATCACTCATCCCCACTGCACAACCCAAGCTACCACCTACCCATCAACTGCTTTAAAGAACTGCTAAGAATTTTTCTCCTTACACCAAAGTGCAACTAGTGATGATGCACCACATCTCATCCTGTGAGAAGGCAGACTCCTGGCAGAAGTCCTACATGCGTTAAAAGCACAGAGGTTTGTAGAGTGATTTAACAGTCACCACAAGTTGACTTTGGCACAGTAAGTATTTCTTTAGTAGTAAGAATGGATATACTCATATTCTACTCCAGACTAAGACTTCCTACTACTGACTGAGATATTTTAATCTCACTTCTTTATCTACTGCTGTCTCTGTGGTAGGAAAAGCTAATGACACTCCTAAGCACTTCCTGAAAGATTTTGATCATAGCTAATATACCAGACACTATTTCAAGAATTCCTGAGTTTGTCTGGAACATGAAAGCAGAAAAAAACCAACCAAACAAACAAAACTAAAACAAACCACGATGCCTCTACATCTAAAGCTCAGTGTACCCCACGTTACCCAGAGGCAGCATTCAGGCAGTTTATATATGCTGGTAATTATTTCAAATATACTTAGTTCAAGTTACTTACAACTGTCCTGAAATTCAGTTCTCCTTTAAGTATTAAGTTCAAGTTGCATGACCTTTCTTACATGAATCAAGACTTCCTGGAAGGATGAAATAAGCCTTTGCATAGACAATCAGTTTTTGCATTTGAAGCTTTCAAATGGTTTTTAGTTGTATGGTGTATTGGCACAAATATTCACCTGTTCATCTGGATCACTTTATAAGCTTTTGGTGCAGAAAATATAGTAATTATTAATATGATTAGTTAGCAGTCACCATACCTAGAGTATAAAGATGAGTCTTCTTATCAGTAAAGTAAGTCTTCAGATCTGCATCTGGACGCTTTGCATGCTTCTCCTCATATTTGCCGGTCTTTGGGTTTTTGTGCCGGAAGATGAAGTGCAATTTATAATCCTCTCCACATTTGTCAGGGCCAAACATTATTGTATATGGAGTTTTGTCATGGAACTGATCCTTTAAAAGCAACACAATACTTCACTCCATTATTTTGAAATGCAACTTAAGTCATTGTCTGGCATAAGAATTCCCAATCCATTAAAAACTGTTCTGCAACTTGGCTGCCAAGCCCATGAAGTTCCCACATTAAAGCTTATATTCCTCATAAAAGCCTCCAGAAAAAAAGAATATGCTGAGAATTGTCCCAGGTATTTCATTTTGTACCTTTGGTCTCTACTTTCCAAATGGAAAGCGCCAGCTATTCAAGTGTAATCCAAAAGATTAGTGTGAAACCCACAATGTTTAAGTATATCACTATGTTACAACAAAGTATTTTAAAAGCTATCAATTAGAAGTATCAGCTACTGGCAATAATGAAATGCTAGCAAGGCCACTGAGTTTCTTTCACACAAACTGATAAGCAGCACCAAAAGTAAAGCCAAGATGCATTTAGTCTACACTTATGAACTGGGCTACTGCCTCAATCTAGCTGAATATAATCACCATTGAACTCTGCAAGTACATTTGTTCTTGCTAGTGTTATCTGAAAATTCAATTCACACATGAAACTGATTAGGCAGCCAAGTTGGTGTTTGCAGTTGTTTTGGAGTTTTTTAATAGTTTGGAAATTGTATTAATAATACAACTCCAATGAGACTGCAGGAGGAAGGGAAAAGGATGCACAACAATCATAAAAGGTACATCCTATAAAGTCTAGGAAAATGGTCAAAGAAAACCTATAGGCTACAACAGCCTACATACACAAGGTTACCCAGCACTTCATCTGAACAGGTGAAACCACTTCAATGAGAGGACAAAATGCAGTTCTTAAGCCTAAGGAGCTGGCAACTCTCCTAAGCACCTCCTGTTTTGTCCTAGAACCCAGGAAAATCTGAAGTACTGCAGAGTTTGGCAAAGGTCTAAACTGCTCAGCTATTAGGGAACTTCAGTTTCCACTCAAGGGGCCTTCACATTTCAGCACTTAGCATTTCCCAGTGCTTTCAGTTGGAGAGGATGAGTTCAAAGTACTTGGGCAATCAGGCCCCACTGCATTCATTAAAAGGTTTCTTCAGAAAGAAACAAAGCGAAAAAACTTCTTTCACAGCTAAGTCCCAAAAGTAGTAACATTACTCACCAGGTTCAACTCAGGGGTTTTTGAAAGCAATTTCACATAGGCCCCACCACACTCTATTCCATTTTGGAAGTTTACTTCATATCTAATTTTAGTTTTGGATAGAAGACAGGAGAGCACATGTTATAAATGAGGAAAAATCATTTTTGTAATACACAATTACAGTTTTTTCAGTCCAAATTAACAGTAACACTGTTTTTTTGTTGTTTGCTTTAAATCACCCAATGAATATTAAAGATACAGTCATACAGATATGTAAAGATATAAGGACTAAGAAAATATTCACAAGAGCCTGAGAAACTTAAAAAATTGAAGATTTCGAAGAATTAACCTGATGAAAAGATTAAAGAAATTGAGTGCTGGCATAGAAGATAGTGACCTAGAAGTAGAGAGGAGGAAGAAAGAACTTTCTGGTATATGACATTTCAACAGGGATTGAGGCAAACCAATTACTTTCCCCACAACTACTACAGTAGACAGACAACTCAATTTGCAAGACTACAAAGCAAAACCAACTGAATTTTAGGAGAAGCCCCTTTAGGGTTTTAAGTATACAACAGTATATTTTAGGGATGCCAAGGAGACTGAAAAAGGCAAAACATCTCTGTCAGGAATAAGCTAAGTATGCTTGATCCTCTCACAATGCCAGCAGCTGGAGTGGATGACCACTAGGCTTTATTTTTAGCCTTGTATTTTGAGCCAAAACTAAACCGTGCAAATCAAAGTGACCAATTCATTATGTTGTGCAACTACAAATTAATTTACTTTGTTTAAAATTGATAATGTCACTAATAATGCACAATTCAACTGTTCTCACTGAATTATTTTTTTTCCCTGACTCGCTTGTCTAACACACACGCAAGTGGATTCCTCTACAACAGTCGTGACCAGAGCCATGTAATGTGTTTATCTTCCACAGCAAACTAAGACACAGGAAGGAGGAAACAAAAACATCTTTATCCTCCTGTCCATTTCCCCTCAGAAACAGGGGGCCGTTTGCTGTATAAGAAAGTGAACTAACCTACAAGCAGACCAACGCTTGTGAAAAAGGACAAGGACTTCCACAACTAGCAGTACAAAAGTCAGCTGCCTATCCTTGTTATTACAGTTACATCAAGTGAACTGAAGCCACAAGACAGGTTACCAAGTTTTTTGCAGAGACTTCTTCCTTTTCCAGGCTTCAGAGGGAGCCATACTGTTACTAACTCCCCACTTTGGGCATCTGGGTTACTATTTTACTCTTACTCAAAACAGTATAATGATGTTACAGCATCTTGTATCACCTAGACCCCCTGTCAATATGGCATTAACCTCAGCTTGCCATCATATCATCCTGGAATCAACAGACAACCAAGTAATTCTTTACTTACTGTATAATAAGGGGTTTGGTATCAAACACAAATGGCTTGGAAAGTTTGGCTGAAATTGCATGATGCTTGGCTCGGGTTACCATTACAAGCCCTTTGTCTCCTGGAAGCTTCGTTTCCTTCATGTCTTGGACTTCCCATTTACCTGGGGAAGAAATTGGTCAAGCATTCATTTATTTTAAAAATCTCCAAGTGGGTATTTTGTTTAATTCAGAACTATATTTTATATTGCTAGCCAGGTATATAAACATCCCTCCCATTTTCTTCAGTGAATATAATTTCAGCTGGGAAAAGGAAAAGAAAGACTTGCACCTCTTTTTCATACATGACAAGCAACATCAGAAACCTTTATCATCTAAAACCTGGGTTGGACTCACCATCATATTTTGCAATCTCATCATCTGTATCATCTTTCTTGGCTCTGGAAAGGATCCACCTAGAAGACAGACAACCAATGGTTGGAAAACTGTATTTCTCCCCACCTCAAACACACACACTGAAAATCCTGCCCTTAAGATAAGGCAGCCCTTGCTGTCTCATGACTACACCCCAGTATCTTGATCCCCTGAGGAGTTCTCTTGCCAAGCCTGCAAACTTTTCTTGTTTGCCACTTCCCACCCCAAGGTAGGACCATGGCCTCATGAGCAAGTACCTTGCTCCTGTAAAAAAAAAAAAAAAAACCAAAACCAAAAAACCCCCAGAAGTAGCACCTTATCATTCTCACATCACCTGAGGAAAGTAAAAAAGCCACATGTAGTGGCCTCACCTCCCCTTTACTACTAGAACTTAAGGAAATACTGTTTTAACTCAGCATGAGAACAGCTAGCCTCAAGAAGTCATTACTGTATTCCCAACTGAACAGAGGCCCTTTGGTTCAGTTTTGAATAACAAGTTTTGCAGAGAAGGTTTCATTGCCTTTCACCAGGATTTTACATTTTTTTGCTGTACTGAATCACCCTTCAGATTATACTCACCCATCCAGAGTTCCTTTATCAAAAGATTCCGCAAAATACACTTCACCAGTTGGGACAGGGGGCCTGTAAGTAACCTATTGGAAAAGGGGGGCATTTATGCACCTTTCAAAACACATTCTTTAGTCTACAGAAATAAAGGCATATAAAGCTCACACTCCCTCCTACACTCAAGTACAGCTCACCTGGACATTCTTAAAGCATAAACACAGAAATTACGTAAATATTGCTGCTTCTGCCAAGTTGTCGTGCTCTTGTCTGCAACTAAAACTCAAGTATATACCTAGCTGTAAATTTTAGCATTAACTCCTGATACATCACAGATTTCAAAGTTAGATGTAAGTCTTCTGGAAGAACATGGGGGATATATGAGAACAGGAACAAAGCAGCCAACCTTAATTTCAAGCCCTACTCTCAGATAACATCTTTAATAACATTACAACATATTAAAGGTTAAGAAAGTAAAGACAACCCTGACCAGACTCGCATTAACCAAAACACAAGCAGTAATTCAATTGTTAAAAGAAGTTCTATGCCAAACCTTTGGAGCTGGAGGAGGACTGCTTGTTTCAGACTTTGACTCCTCTACCTCCTCAATACCATCATCCAAGTCATCCTCAATATCAACTACATCATCAGCATCATTGTCTTCATCCATATCATGTGCCTGGACAGCAAGGATCCCAAGGGCTAGCAGGGTCACATACAGTAGCCATTTCAGCTCCATGTTCTGAATAAATAAGACAAGGCAAAGTGGTGAAGCCAGCACTGCACACAGAGCAACACGCTGCTTCTCGGTACAAATCCGAGCATCCAAGGCAACAGGTGAAGTGCAAACTTATCACTCCAGCTCTGTTATTTACTGCATCTGCCTGAGACAGCTCTAAAAGCTGGGAAGGAACAAAACATAAAGCTAAGTATTTAATATCAAACAGACATTAACTGAGTGGAGAAGCACATGTGCACATTCTGCAGATCAAGCAGCAGAAGTGTCATAATTTTGCTTTTACACTGCCACAGCCCACAAGCAGGGCAGCAGACACATACATGACACCACAACATATGTGACTGTAAAAGCCTAAAAAGAAAATCTATTTCATGCTTATGAAGGACTTTAAATAGACCATACAGGAACTCAAGCTTCCATTCAGTCCAGAAACTGAAATACAATTTTCCACTTTATTAAAAAATAGTAATTTTCACAAAGTAATCAACCCTTATTTCCTGTTCAATATATTTTTTTGTCCTTTCAAATACAGAGCCCTGGTGTTTTCAATCATCAACCCTCTTTCCCAGGTTTTACTGTAGAATTACAGCCAACAGTCATTGCTACTACTGGCAGATGCCTATAAGCAGTTGAAGCTCCTGGAAACTGCCACTTGATTCAGTTCCCTTCTTTCAATCTCTAATTTAACAAGATGACCAAAGAAAGAGTAGCTGTTAACTGAAGCCTTACAGAATTAAAATATCACATTTAAACTAATTCATAAGGTGCCCAGCACATTGTCACACTTAAAACACGACAGACAATGGCAAGCTGCCACAGCTTAAAACATCTTGGAAGTAGAATGGGTTTCAATTCGACTTTCCTCCTAGAAAAACAAGCTCACTGCATCTTGAGGTTGATACAGAAGGCAACACTCCCAAAATACTGCTCAGTTTTATCCACCCAAAACCCTCACAACAACAACCAGTGCCTTGTTCATCTTTTCTCCTTTGAATCCCTCTCCAAATTTTCCTTCTAAAACCAGAGGGGTATCACTGAGACTGATTTTTTTTTTTTTGAAAACAAGTATAAAACCAAACATTCCCTCCTCCTTCCCTTACACTCCAACCTCACGCTGTAGCCCTGCAGACTTACAAACATAACTCAAGCAGAGTTAACAGTGCCTGTAGGGGCTTAAGATCATGCTAGGAAACAAACTTTTGACTTTTCAAATCATGTTTAGGCAACTGAAAGAGTTTATGTTCCCAAAGGCTTATCAGTACTAAGGTTTATCAGTTATCTAAGATTCCAAAACTACGCTGCATACTAGATCTACCATTCTTAGATTATTCTTTAATGGACTTTAATGACAGAGAGGATTTTATAACTTTATAACTGTAGTTTTATAACTACAACAAAATTGTATTTTAAAGACTTGAGATGAGGTCATGTCCAGCTCGTCACTACAGCAACATGCAATTGCAGCCAGTTTTCCAACAATAGTGATGGCCTTGAGGATTATGGTCCAAATGCATGTGCACCGACCTCCCCCAGGCAGTTCAGGCAACTGCACCCAAACACCTCTGAGCCAAAAGGACAATCATTCCAGAAGGAATAGCTGACAAAAACTTCCAAGGGCTGTTATATATGAGCAAAGCTTGTTTGCTTAATGCACAGTGTACCGCCAAAACTGAAGTTTCAGTTTCAGACCTGAGAACAGCTCATAGCTCTTAATATTAGTGTGAGAGCCGTAACACAAAACCAAGACTGAAAACGGTCAAGCAGACATCAGCACCCTTGGAGCTGCAAATTCTTCTTGCACAGATTATCTGTGTTCTCTGAATAAACTCATACCCACTAGCAAAAAAGCAGTACAGAAACAAGAGCCTGAAATTTCATCTGAAAAAATGATCTTTAGAGCCCTGGATGTGCCCTGTGCGACTGAAGCAACCATGGATGAGACAGCACAAAAACCTTTCCACAGAAAGGGTTTTATTTTGTCTTACCTTACCAATAGGGCCTCACTAGTATTTTTAAAATAGAGCTAAATTCAGGAAGATTATAACCGTTTTCAAATAATACTATGCAGATAGAAGGAGCATGTCATGATTTGGAAAGTGATACAAAAAAGTTCATCTTAGAAATATACCAAGGTTATAAATGAGCCAATTCTCTCCTTTCCTAAAAGGAAAGAGTTTCTGCACCCCTCCTCCCAACCTTGTGCAAAGGGTATTAATGGTTTAGCATGCAAGTAATCCTTTAAGTAATCTCACCAGTAGCCAACCAGCATGAAAGTTTTGGTGAAAGAATGAAATCATCCCCCACAACTTTCCTGCCAGTACTGACTCCACATGTAATAATTACCTACTTCACAATCCCACCTCAACTACAACCCTTTGAAAATATTTGTCAGCAGCAAATGGACTTTGGTAAATGCTCACACCCAAGTGGCAAAGGCACGTGGCCTCAGAAATTCTTCTGTCAAAGAGTCTTAGTGAAACCAGACAATCCTGCCAGGGACCACACAGCAGGGGCAGAAGTCTGCTGCTGCTGCACATCTGTGCTCCTGATACAGCCACAGGTATCTAGTCTGCTACACTTCTCATGTCATTCTGTCTGAATCTGAGCTGAACCTTGCTGAACCTCATTTCAAAGGAGAAGTATTTCATGGTCAAGTTCCCAGGCAAGCTTCACCACCCCCCACCCCAAAAAAGAAAGATAAAGTCTGAAGAGAAGCTCTACGTCCTTACCTCTTTACTGTCATTGCCAAACAGTTGTCACAAATTTCTATCCCTGCAGAAAGCTACTTAGGAAATTTCCTACACATTAAATCAGTCCCAAATTCAACATAAACTACCATTCATATACTTTGAGTACAGGCTGGTAGCTTCTTCTGCAACTGCCAGTTACCATGCCAAACTCCTTATTCTGTTTAACCTGAAACAATATAAAAAGCTGACTAAATTATAGAAAAAAGGCACTATGTTCTCAGAAGAGCAATTTATCTGAAGCACACAATTTCGATATTTAAAAACCTACTTCTATCCATAATGGATGTACTGCTACAGGAAAAAATTTCAAATTCACTTTACACAATCCTTAGGGATATAAAATAAACACAATTATGCCCTAGTAAATTAGGTTATTCCTAAATAGAAGAAGAGGGGAGGGGGAGAGAGATACGACTCAGGTTTCATACAAAACAGGCATAAATCAATTTTTTCAGTGGAACTTCAAGCTGCTGGCAACTACAGGTGTTCAATTAGTCACCTCAAATGTAGTCTAACCTTCAGACACTCTCACCTACTCTACTATGGTCTGACTTCTCCCTTAAAGAAGTGTCCAATTTCCAAGCAATTACCATCCTTAGCCATTTTTTACTCTGCCTGCACATCCGTTGTTCAGGTTAAACTGTGCAGTATTTCTGAAGGTTGGTGTATTTCTGATCATGCAATTGCCGAAAGCCATTAACAAGGGAACACTTTCATAATAGGTGAGAGCTTCTGACGTCTCCATCCTACTCCAGTGCAACCATCACTTTCACCATAACAACCTTTCAAGTCAGCAACAACAACTCCACATACTTTTTTTTAATAAGGTCTTCAGTCATTGGCACACCACTCAGATTGAAGGGAAAACTACTGCAATCCCGAAGTTTGAGACTGCCAGTGCTACAGATTACTTGTTCTCTCTCTGCACACACCCCTGGCCAGCTTCTACCCCAGAAAACATCAGAGATGACATTTAAGCACTGTTCATCTGATTGTCAAAAGGCTGAAACATTTTACCCCAGTATTCCTAAGATGGATAGCAGAGTGCTGGAAACAGACTCCTGGAATATCTGTACTTTACAAAACAAACTTTACTTTTTTGCAAAGTAAAATCAAAACCAAATTGGTGTGGGATTCAGGAACAGAATCAGGATCTTAGCCTGAAAGCAGCATTCCTAACATCTAAGACTAAGCGATTGCTACTTTTGGAGTTCAAGTCTTTCAAGAAAGCCCTTCAAAGGATCTTCAAAGATGAATTTTTATTTAGAATTCCACTTTCTCTAAGCATAAAGGAGTAAGTTCTTCTTAATTATTGGCACAACACTGAAAATACTCATACAACAGACAGTTGCCACTATTCTCCCTAACATACGTGTCCCCTGGAAGAGAGTAGAATTGCCCATAGAAAGGATCTTCAAGTCCTCAGCTATCACTCTTCCAGAACATACTGTTTAGTAACTTCCCTGTCAGGTCAAACAGAGCCTGCAAAACCAGTTTAATCATCTCCTTGGTTACTAATCTATTTCAGTGGTTCATCAAGCCAAATCTTAATACAGCATATTTCAGAATATATAACTACATTTGAATGGCTACTGGCTATCTGGTTTACTACTTACTCTTTTTAAAAAATAATTAACAGTCAGACTAAATAGATCTTATGAAAATAAGTCACTTACTACAAACTACCTAGGCAATTTAACTGGATGAGCATCAATGGTTTCTGTTTCAGCAGTCTCAGCTGAGTGACTTGAGCAAAGGAAGAACAAAACCCTCCAGCAAAGTCCTGTGCTCCAAACACTGGGTTTCAGTGTGGTATGCACAGCAGAAGCACACCAGTGAAAACAAGCACAATGCCTCATGCAAGGCAAGAATTAGAGAAGAAAAATTTGAAATCAAACAAAGATGATTCATCACAACACAAAAAAAATTGCAAGGAGACAAGAACAGAAAGGCTGAGACACAGATACCCATTTTCCCTCTCAAATGAGAGTTCTGTAGGTTTTGAGCAAAGACTCAGTTACCCTACTTGGTAGTGCACTAATTTCCTAAAGTCAGAACTACTGAAGAGCAGAGGAAATCTCTTCTACATCTCACAATCCCTCTGCCTTCCACATCCTGCCTCCTCTGCGGTGCCAGGGTAACTGTTTACACAGCCTCATGATGAACCAGCCGCTGGTTCAAGATGGCTCGAAGTCCTTCTGCCATGTTATTTTAACCCTGAATCAATACCCCAGACCAATCCAGCAGCAAAAGTGAAGAGTTGTAGCAGTACCAGTGAAAGTCAGTAGCCAAGGATAGAGGAAATAAAACTGTTGGCAGCAGAGCCAGCTTAATGCCACAGTTTCAAGTGCAGGTCTGTCACCTGCACCTGCCTGACCTGTCTTTAGGCAGACTTGGGGTTGAACACCCAAGCTGATGAATCTGAAAACTCTGCAGCCAGATATTTTAATTTCAACAACCAGTACAGTGCCTCAGCACCCCTCAAAAGGGGATATAAATAATATTCTGTTAAAAATAAAATTCTGTTGATGTATCTACACAACTCCTATAATGCAGACAACATTTCCCCACAATACTGTTTTTCAGCTGGAAAACTTCCAGCATTGTGAAGATTCTGCCTTTAACATAACTCAATGACAGACAAGGCTAAAGAAAACCTTAATAACAAGAGAAGAGAAGCAAGAACTCTCTATGGTGGTGGTTTACCCTCCTACACTTTTTTTTTTTTTTTTCCTTCAGTAAGAGGTGGCTGGGATACACTTCTACATGAGGAAGAAGACTCCTGGGAAAGATTAACCAAACCTCTCCTGGAGAGAAAAAGCTGCCTCCTGTTTGGGTTGTAGAGAGCACAAACCAGGCAAGGGATTAGGTGTGAAAAGGGAAAGCAACAAAGCTTGCTTTTAATAGGCATTTCAAATATGCCAGTTTCTAAAAATAATGTACAACAGTGCAGATACAGTACAGAAGCAAAAAGCAGATACTGTTTGTCAGCACAGATATCCTTCCTGCAGAACTGGAAGTCCTTGGAGGGTAAAGACAGAACCGTGAGGCTTTTTGACCTCATAAAACAGATGGGCTGCTAGGAAAATTGTATTAGGTGGGGGCAGATTTGGAGAGACCCCAAGATCTTTGAGACCATCACACCCAGAAATCAATTCAAGTTTGCCCTGTTACAGAACTGATTCCAGCAAGAACAGGCTGCCACCATGATTACTACCAGAGGCAAAAAATCAAAGGCCAGAAAAGGATGTAAAAGGCAGAGTTAAGTACAACTCTCAGTGTATTCTCTGTAAAGGATTTATACATTTACTCAGGGGAAGGGCTACAGCACACTAAATGAGAGGGTAATCTGATGGAAGTTGAAAACTTTCTATTTTTCACTAGATCCCCTTCCTAGGAGGGCAGTTGATCCCAAAAAGCAGTTTACATATTATACACAACTTGTGATGCTGCCTGTACAAAAATAAGATAAATTGTACAAGTATCTTCTTCATAATGCCTTTTTTAGACTAGAAATACTAAAAGTCAACACAAACACAAAGTTTTACTCCGACCTTTTCCTAATTTTATTAAGTGTTTTGCGTAAGCCCATCAAATACAGTGAAAACAACAATAAGGTGGTATTTGAAGCCAGGTACCTCAGCATGAACCTACAGTAATATAAATACACCAACCATATATTTAACCACTATTTTCTCTGCATTGGCTCATACGTTATTATAGTTCTGCTATCCCTTTTCAGTACTTTAGCAACAACCAAAACCACAAGGTGCAACACTGTCCCATAAACCCCGTGTGTTAACTGTGCTTACTTGATGAAGTGCACACACTACATTTAGAAATACATTACATACCTAGAGACCAGTTTTCAGACATCTACCGTACTCCAAGTTCAAAAAAGAGTTTTCCACAATGATCTGCAGAAGTTCTGCAGCACTAATTATGTTAACACTGATCATATTGAGGGCTGGACCTTTACCATTACTACTACCATGAATACACGTCCATTTCTCTTCACAACCAAATCACCTGCAGCATTTCTCTTTCTGCAGCCTAGAAAGTTCTGAACCACAAATCTGCATGTGAAAGTTCGCACTTTAGAATCAGCACAGATAAGAAAGCAGTGTGCCATACATGCTTTAATTCAAAGGTGTGGGGCTTCTTTTCTTTTGAAAGCACATGATATGTACAATCCTTAGCCAGCAATGAGATGACATTTATACGCTATTTTAAAGACACCCAGTGCGAACAATATTTGGGGGACAAAAATCAAAGAAGGCATTTCAATTCTTTTAAATCCTCAGATCTTCCTGCTGTAAATTTCTCGTCTGCACTTCACCTGTTGGGCCTGCAGCTCTGTTCCCTGAGCTCCCCCTTTCCAGAGGCTTCTCCTTCCCCTCGCACAGCCCCAACCAGGCCCACGCCATGCTCCGCACCCTTCTCCCCTTGCGGGGCTTCACGGGGAGCACCTTCAAGATTATTTCCGACACTGGAACACGCAGCCAGATAAAACCTAAACCACATCTACACCCGACCCTCACCTCCCTCCCGGCTGCACCCCGCGGCCGTGGCACCAGCCGCTGCCCAGAGCGGCGCTCCCAGAACTCACCATTAGAGCCGCCGCTCCGCCAGGCCGCTCCGAGCCCTGCGGGTGCCGGGCGGGACCCGCCGCCGCCGCCGCAGCCCCGCACCCGCCCCCGGCCGCAGGGGCCTCCGCAGGCCGTCCCTCTCGCCCTAACTCCGGGGGTATCCCCGCCTCCCCTCACCGCCGGGATGGGGCCGGGACCACGCACGGGCCGCCCACCCCCCCAGGGCCCAGCAGCGCCCCACCGCACGCCTCACGACAGGCCCGGCTCCCCCACCGCTTCACGCCGCGGGTGGATGCGTTCCCCGCCCCCTCCACGCCGATGTTCTGGAGCGGCAGGGGCTGTGGAGGGAGGGCACGGACGGACGGACGGACGGACACACTCACCCCCCGCCGCCCCGGCCACCGCCGCCAGGCTCCCCTCACCTCCGTCACGTGCCCGCGCGCCCGCCGCCGCCCGCCTATCTGCCGCGCGCCGGCCCCACCCCCGCCTCACGGCGCTCAGCCTCTCCTATTGGTGAATAGCGCGCCCATCCGCCCGCCCATCCGGCGGTTTTGCGCTTTGATTGGCTGATATCGCCGCCGCTCAACAGCCGGCCCGCCTCTAAACACGCCCCCAACGGCGCTGCCCTTCGTGGAGCGCTGTCATTGGTTGGCGGGGTTGCAGGAAGTGCCGGCTGATTGGGTAGTTGCGGGCAGGCCGTTGGGATGTGGGCGGGGTCCCGATGGGTCTCTGTCCAGGGGCGCTGCGGAGGCTGACAGGGCGTTGCGGGCGGCAGGGGGCGGTAAGGGGCGGCAGGGGGCGGGGCCAGCGCCTCACGGGCTCGCCGCGCCCCTCGCCCTCCGCCTCATCAAATACCGCTGTGTTAAACACCAAACCGTCTTTATGTCTTCTCGTTTCTCAGAAAAGATGTTCAGCTTTTCTTGCCTGTTCAGGAAATTCAGTGTATCCGGTGTTTTTTTCCCCTCAATTACAAGCCGTGGGTTTAATAAAATAGTGACCTGTGACAGGCTCCAGTGTGTTTGGAACATGGCGGTGCTGCTCAGCAGCTGCTTGCCCAAAGGCCTTGTGCAATTCCGGAACCTTTAACCTGTGCTGTGTTTTGAAAACGAAAGTAATGTAGTTTTGTAGAGGTGAAATACTGTGTAAATGTTGAACGTTTGTACATCGAATCACTAAAGAAACACAGGGGAATACAGAAATAAGTGTCCCTGCTGGGCCAATGGGACAAGGCCGAAGGAGATGCCAGGTTTCATGAGGCCACATGAACGAGGTCAAGATTAAACTTGAGTAGTCTCTATGTCCTCCTGCATGCAGAGCCATGTGGGAGAGCAGGAAACACAGCCCCATGGTGAGGAAAACAGGCTCCTGGTACCCTGGAAGTTACAGAACCTTTGAGCTGCACCAGCTGAGAACAGTTCCATAGCAAGCTGTGTCTGAACCACCCAGTTCAAAGCGAGCTCCTGTGTGGTCTGTGAGCTGCAGCTGGTTCCAGAAGATAGGAGGTATTCTGTAGGAATTACAAATCCAATATTACTAGGGAAAAGTAAGAAAGAAAAGGGTGGTGGGTTTTTTTTTTTTTCCTTTACAAATATAAATCTGTTTTGAGTTGATGCAATGAGTCAGCAGTCTAAGTTTCCCCACAGAGAAAATTCCACCCTGTTAGGACAAAGCAATCAGGGCCCCAGCATTCAGAAATAAGGCTCAGCATAAATGAAATCAGCAAATCCCTGCTTGCACTGAAGTTTGGAATCAAACATATTTTTCCAGAAAGACACTAAGCTGGCTCCTAAACTGCTCTGTTGAGCTATACCCAGACTGAGCAGAAGATGCAGACAGGCAGGGAAAGCAGTCACTAACAACAGGCAGCACAGGAGATATCAAATGGTTAAAGAAGAACCTAAAACACTATGGAAAAATACTTCAAAGAGTAACAAAACAGTACATTTTAGCAAGTGCCCTCCTCAATCTAGGCAAACCCATTTTTTCCACCAGATATCTTTCAAGCCTTTCTTTTGAAACAGGTTATTAACTCCAACATGACTTCAGGACAGCATAATACTCCTGCTGAAATCACAGAAACACCAGGAAGTCAAATATACACACACACATATGCTTTCCCTTTCTCTCCCACCCTTTCCCAAAAAAGAAAACATTCCTTCCTTTTACAACCTGCTGAATCATGGCACAGGCAGGCAGCCCTGGAGCTGGCTCCTGCCTGTGCTGCTTTGTCATCGAGGAGAACAGAGCAATGTAAGTTACAGGGGAAAAAAAAAAAAAAAAGTCTGCTAAAAGTATATCCTATGTGGGGATTTTCGAGATATTTGAACTTAGATAAAAGAAATACAGAATGAACACAAGAGAGAGATACAAAAGGGATGAGTAAAGGAAACAGAAGAAACATGCACAGAGATTTAACTGCTTTGGCAGCTGAGAAGGTGGTATTTTTAGACTCTAGAGTGCCAGGGCAGGGAAGATGAAAGAAAGAGAATGGCAGATACCACACAGCAAATACGACATTGTCAGGGAAAAACATTTTGGTGTGTTCAGGCTTTATTGCAGCAGATTTGCTTTGTCCCACTGACAAACACTCGGGGAGTGTGTTGTTCTCTGACTTTGGCAGTACAGTTGGAAAGGCAGAAATCAGGCAGTAGTGAGACTGGCAGGGCATGAATATGCACACCTCAGAGGTGAGAGGTAACGCTCTGTTTATAAGTGCACTCTAACTTTGAGTAATTCCATTTTGGGGAACCTTCTTGTCCTGGGTGTTATCAGACAGAAACCTCATGTGCTTTCCACTGGCACTTTCTTAATTCCCTCTAACTTGATCTCCAAATTGTTCCTTCTTCCCTAATCCCTTCAGGGCGTTGCCACATAGAGTTCTCCTTGCATTTCAAGCACTAGTAGTACATCTTTTCAGACTTATCTCCTCTGGAAAACTGGCAAGGAATGAGTGGAAAATCCAGCAGGTCAGCGTGACAGGAGAGACACCACACTGGCAGAGAGCAGGCAGTCAAGGCAGACAACCAATGAGAGAACACTGACTTTTGCTCTTTCAAACTTTGAACTGCAGGAGGGAAGGCAAGCTCACATCTCTGTAAGGAGCAATGTCCATGTGCCCTGGAATGTTATCCATAGAAAACACATTTTGTTACAAAGACATCTCTGGAGGCAATGCTTGAGAGAAGGATGGGAAAAGATGCAATGAACATCATCAAAATGAGGGCACGATAATCATCTTAAAGGGAAATAATGAAGTCCTGCCATTTTCAGAGCTAACAAACATGAATGTAAGAAGCATTATAAATTAATTGTAACAAGATGAAGCAGATAAATAGAAGAAAAATCAACAGAGAAGCTGTAACAGAGCACTCACAGATGGATGGAAAGAGACAGGTAGACACAGTACGGAGGCAGAAGAAGACTATCTATCCACCTAGTAGCATTTGCACAAGGTGGGAAGTGTCCCTGAGAACAGGAACTTTATAGACAACTTCCAGGACCCAAAAATTCAGAGTTACCCAAGACAAAACAGTAGGTGAAATTTTAGTCTGGACATAAGGTAGGGAAATCCTGATGGTTGTGCACAACTTTCCTGGCTCCCATAGGCATTGCACCAGTTTGCTGGGCACCATTTGGCCAGAAAGAACTTTTTGCCAGTTCTTTCATGGACCTGATGTAGGTTTGCTTGACAGTGGCCTTCATACATCCCCAGAATTGTGTCCTCCCTGAGGGTCTCACATTTGAGCATTTGTATCCAAGCATGGCTACAAGGCATGCAACAGGAGTTATTCCCTCACTAGGGAAATGCAGGTTACCCTTTGGATTTAAACACAGCTTTAGATTTGCAGCAAAGATTTGCCAGCAGCAGCAAGAGGCTGCCAACACCTTGGTGTCCTGAGGTCAAGAGCAATGCCCGAAACCTTTTTCAAAGAAGAAAATGCTTGATCCCCACAGCTCTCTGAGAGCCAGGGCACAGAGAGGGGCTGTGAGTGTAATTAGCAAAGGCCAAAAGAGAGATGCTGTGCTGGAACAGAGCCTTTCTGCTTTAGCTCACGTGTTTCAGATTCACCAGATCATAGACTGACAATAGCTGCTCTCCCCCAGCTGCTCATGGCTCTGTGATAATTCCTTTACGATAACCTCTTGAGTCGGTATCACCTTGCATGGTACTGCTGGGTGCTGTCTGGCTCAGGGCTTGTGCTTTGTGTGTTTGGGAGCAGTTGTTTGTTTTGAGGAACAAAAAACCCCTAAAACAAAACCCAAGAACCCCTTCCCCAAAAAAAACCCACAACCACCCCCCCAAACCCACAACAAAAAACAAACAAACAAACAAACAAGAAACACTCTCCCCCCACCCCCCAGTCAAACAAAAATCAATCATCTTTCAATGGTCAAGTTTCTGAATTATATTTGACAGATTAATTGGATGTGATTAATGGCAACTGCAATTCCATTAAAACACAGAATATCCCAGGGAGAAAGGAAAGAGGTAAATGGATTTATTATTTAGGGGGAAGAGGGGCAATTCCAAGTCCAGACTGACTCTAGGAAGGAAGAAAGGAAGGGTCTTCTTCTCCCATAACAACATGTGATTTCTCTGGGGCACAGCGAGATCTCATGGCCAGGATTGCCCAGGAGTCCCCCACCCACATCCCATCTGCCTTGGCTTCAGGAGACAAGAACTCCTCCATCCCTGAACAAGAAGCCAGGCATCTGGAGCCAGATGCAACCCTGGGTTAACTGAGCTGGCCTCAGCAAAGTGCTGCTCCTCAGCTCTCTGCTTTCCCGACCACATCCTCTTAAAAAACAAGCAAAATCATGGTAGAGTTGCTGCATTCCTGACATGCCATGTAAACAGCACAAGGCCAGCACCTGGAACCCCTGTCCATCCTAATCCCAATTTACTGAAGTCAATAAACAAGGAATTAGCAGCACTTAACTCAGTAACCTCTCCAGACTGGCCGTTCTCTCACTTGCAATCAACAGCTGCTGGAGCTGAAGAGGCTGAATAACAGAAAACATACATTTCAGCCATTTTAATAGGTCTTTGTGTCTGACAAAAAAAACCCTCACCATTCCCTTCTTTTAAGGAAGATAGAAACCCAGATGTGGACGATATGCTGTCTTTTGATCCCTAATTTTTATACTTCCCTACTGTTTTCACTTAAATCTTGCATGTGATTTTACACTGAGCCTCTTTCTATTACCAGTGTGCCACCGTCCATGTGGCTTCCTCCTGTGTGCTTGTGTGGCTGGTGTTGGGCGCCTGTCCCAGCTGAAAGCAAGTCAAGTAAAAGAGACGTGGTTTGATCTCTGCTGGATTAGCAGATTTGACTTTTTGAGGAGCAGCACAGATGTAGACATGCCTGAACAACTTGAGAAATTGAACCTCTAATGCCCAGTGCAACTGCTGATGAAGATAGGTTGGTGCTGAAATACTCCACTGTCAGAACAGCCCAGGTGGGACATATGTCCTATTCAGTTGTCCCTGCTATGGAGCATCATCCTCTGGTGGATGGCTCCTGTGGGGAGCTGAGACAACCTATAAAATTGCCATCGAGAGCCCTGTTAGTCAGAAAGCCCTGTGATGTGCAGGAGGGACTTGCTTCTGAGAACAACCCACTCCCTCCCCCCAAGGAAAACTGCTTCCCAGTAACAGTTCCTTCCCCATCGTGTATGAGATGTACGGAGGGGCAAGTGCCCGCAGGGAGGGTCACGGCACAGCTGCTCTGTAGCCACAGTGGCTGCAACCAGCCAGCAAGGATTTCATATGCATTCACTGTGTCCCTAACAACCATTAGGTCATAGGTTGGAGCTGCAGGGCAGAGGGACTTTGCATAATTCAGCTCCCTCTTCAAAAACAACAGCAGCGCTGCAGCTGCTCAAGGGGGGTGGTCCCTACTGGGGCGGGGTCCACGCCTATGCTCACTCCAGGAGGGTTTCAGCAGATGGAAGGGCAAGGCAAATCTGATGCATGTGTATTTTCCAAAGAAAATCGTAAGAAAATTGCTTTCTCTCTACGTTGTAGTCTCCTGTGCTTTCCTAAGGTCAGCGAAGGGGGCTGGACGAGGGAAGGATAACAAGGCGGGTTACAGTCAGCAGAGGGAGAAGCTCCTTGTGCTGTTTCTCCCTGGGGCAGGTCCTGTGAACACCAGCTGTTCCCAGCCGCAGCTCCCCGCCGCCTTCTGGTGGCAAAAATGCATTATGTATCTCTCTCCCGGGATTTTCCTCCCAAGCCGGCGCCAAGGCACTTGCACAGGGCGTGTGGTTTGGGGTCCTGTCTCACACCCTTCCTGGCCTCGCCTGCCCTCCCCTCCCTGCAGAGACGTGCTGAAATTCCGCCTCTTCTGCAGAGAAAGGCTCCATTCTATGCCAGGAAGGAAGGGTATAAACAAACCCTGTGTTTTAAAGGATCCAACTCTGCCTCCAGAAGTGAGACACGTCTCCAACGCTTCTCTGACTCACAGGAGCTCCAAGATCTTTGTCGACATCCCCAAAAAGTTCGGGCACCTCCGAGGCTCTGGATGCCCAAGGATAGCTGGTCAGAAATGGTGAACAGATTTCCACTCCTGGTTGCTGGGAGCAAACCAGCCAGCAGTGCAGGGCTTATAGGATTTGCTGCTGCTTGTATTTGTGATAGACATCTCCTAGGAAAGGATTAGCTGCGGGGTCCGGAGGTGGTCCCGTGCCTGCCTGGCCTCCCAAACCCAGCAGGAGCAAAGAGTGTGCTGAGGACTTTGTCACTGCCTGAGTGCCCTGTGCTGTGCCCAGGGGCAGCAGTGAGTCGGCACAGATGTGGCAGCACGATGAAGAGGAGGATCACGGCAAGCCCCTGCTTCCAGCCCACTGCACGGGGCTGTGTGCAGTGAAAGTGATCTTGGCAGGTTCAATCTGGTGTTCCTCCAGAATTTTCTGTGGGAATATGCTGTGCTTTCTTGCATTGCTGTGGCTGGCAAAGCCAAAATAACATTACAGTGAGTTGTGCGTTCCCTCCCTTAGTTACAGAGGAAAATTTTTCTTTCAATCACTTGCTCTCAGTCTGAACTCTTGCCCAAAAAGTCTCTAGAAACAGGCAAAAATGTAGAGGTGTACTGGAGGTTTCTTTTATGGACGTGTCTATATTTTTATTGTATCTCACCCAAGAGGCCCTTGAAGTGTAGGGTGATCCTGAGACACAGCCTGTGGTGTCCTTATTATCTTTGTAGATAACTGAAAACCCTTTGGATGGGAAGCCAAGGCTGTCCATATCATCAGCAATCACCCTGAGAACCCTGCAGCCCTGCCCCGAAACAGAGGGCTCTGCTTTGGAGCTGCCTATTCATGAAAAAGTAGAGACAAGGGTCCTGATAACTGTATTGACACCAAACATTTCTGCCCATCATTCCAGAGCCTGCCCTCCAGGCTCACCTACTGGGTTTGAGCCTTGCTGCCACTGCTGGTTGATTATGGGGAAATGATGCTTAATGATATTTCAGAAATCAAAGAACCTGTTTTAAAAGCAGATGTAGGCAAGAGCATGTCAACCAAAGAAGACAATAAGTGAGAATCTGGGATCCACAGGATTTTCTTCCAGTTCAGAATAAGGAGAATGAGCAGCATAGCCTTAAGGGTGTGATGTTCTTCCTCTTCTTTACTGTCCTGATCTTAGCTTCACCCCAGTCTTCAGTGCAGCTGACTGGAAAGCTGGAGATTGTTAAAACCCCCTAAATATGCCCATTCTAACAGTGTTTTCAGGGGAAATGGTGAGTCAGAGGTTATGAAGCAGCACTGGGCTGTGTGCAAGTGCAACAAGCGGTGCAGTATTCTCTGAAGTTGGAGATGCAGAAACCCAAGGGAATGCAGAGGTGGGGATTTATTTCAGAACTCCCTGGCTGTTAAAGCAAGCAGAAGTTGGGGGGGAAAGGCTTCCTTTGCTACTTGGACAGATAGAGAAATGAAGGTGGTCTAGCCAGTCACAGAAAATGCTTGGCATGAGAGGTTAAGATTACACAAGTGAAACATGACAACCTTTGCTTTCATTTTCAAGTCAAATAGCTCAGAATTAGATCTTATCACTCAAGACTTGAATTAATCATGGGGCAAGTATTTTAACTGAAAGAAATAGATCAAATTATAAAGGCAAGCTGCTACCATACTCAATGGAAACTCAGAAGAATGAGAAGGAATGAAGAGAGAGATCTCATTAAGATTAATAAAAATATCATCTGTGCCTTAGGGAATGTTGATGTTCTCAAACACAAATTCCGAAGTCAAGAATGTGGTGCTTTAGTTTTCCATCAGGACACTGGGCTGGGGAAGAGCTTGAATTCTTTCAGAGTGGGCTAAGTCCCCCAAGATGATGAGGCTGAGCTGACCTGCCCCCTCTTTTGACTTTGTAGAAACTGTGAGTTATAACTATCGGCTGCATATCAGATATGCTCACTATTTTGATTTTACATTTCCAGTTTATTTCTTTCATTGATTCTAAATGTCTCCCCCATTATACTCTCCTTTTTGCAAGTGCATATGTGGGGAACTGGAATCAGTCACTGATTTTTTGTAGAAACTCAACATTCTCTTAATTATTTTGAGCTATTGGAATCTAAGACTATGTCCTGTGAATGGGTACATTTTTAATCTGTCCATCAACTCAGTGACAAGGGCCTTTCCTTTTGTTTCTTCTGGACAAGCTCCATCCAAGGCAAAAGTGGGCAGAGCTGTGAGTTTCCTGCAGTCCTAGGCAGACTTTTGTTAGAGGATATTTTCTGATACCTTTTTACAGGGCAGCAAAAAGAATCAGAGATCCTTCTCCCTTTATGAATATATAGATGTAAATCTGAGGCAAACTCAAAAATCCCCCAAATAAATTTGACATTAAATTTGTTTCTAATTGTTTAATGATTTTTTTTAACTGATTACAAGCCAGGGTCTACCTTCAAGCTCTTCATAGATTTTTAGATATATATTTAAAAAAATGTATATATATAGAACAAGAATCTATATGTAATAAAAATATACATAATAAAAAATCTGCTTGTATGAATCTGGTTAAGAAACCCTATATTAAAGCTGAAGAAGACCAGTGGTACGATAAATGATAAATTCTGAGAGTGTTGATGATTTGAGGACTTTGGGAGTGATTTTAACTAATTTTCACAGGAGTAAAAAAAAGTGTTCTGCAGATAGTAGCTGACTGTGTTAATCTATTGTAAATATTGAACCTCTGGAAATTATAGGTGGAGATTTTTCTGTTTGCTTTTGTAATAACTTAAACACTGGTCCCTGAATAGTGCTGAACCAATAGACTGGATTCATTTTTTATCTCTGCAAGTGCTGAACAAAAGCATTGAATGGTGATGTAAAACAGCAAATACCAGCACTCATGTCAGGGCTTTCAAATAGCACAGCCCAGGTTCCTGTGTGCTGAACTGTGCTTTGCCTCCCCAGGCTCTGGATAAAGGCTGCAGTGCTGGGAGGCAGGGAATGGATGCTGTCCTGCACACTGAAGCTGCCATAGCCAGGAGGCACCAAGCACTGACTTGGCACTGAGAATTCTCCTAACAGGAGTGGCTGCCATCAGGACATGTCAAATTAGGCAGCATCCCAGTCCTGTGCAGTATGGAGCACATAGATGGATGCTGGAAAATGGGTATTCTAAAGTGAGATACAACAGGCAGCAGGATGCACATCCCAGAACTCTCCATCTCACCTTATTGCTATCACAGGCAGAAATCTAAACCACTATGACCACGTGGTTTGAGGACAAACATGATGGTTTCTGAGGGATTTGTATCACTGAGGAAGTTTTCCTTAAACATTGAGCACCCCTTGCTGTAAGGTGTTTGTGGAATTATGTCAGGAAGCTGGGAGCAGTGGAATACTTCTCGTGTAAAGGCTACAGGAAATTCTGGAATTACAGCAGGTCCTTTCTGCCTTTTTCCCCAGCAGAGGTCCAGGGTGCCAGGAGAACAGTTCTAGCAAGGAGCTCAATAACTGCTCCTGTCTCTCAATGAATCTTCTTGCCAGAGCACTTACAGACACCATCCATCCTGCCTCCAGGCTTTGGGAGACAGAGTCACCAAAGCAGTATAATTTTAATTGTCATTTCAGCCTTCCAATGGTTAAAAGCAAGGGTGTGCAGGCAAGTCTGGTATTTACCACTGTTTAATGAAATTCTTTTACACAGTTGTGTCATGTGACCATTTCACACCCTAAAAATAAACCCAGCTGGTTCTAAAGCAAGTTCTTTGTCCCAGTGTGGGACTGGTCTCCAGTTTACGACTTCTGAGAGGTGGCTTCTCATGTTTGGCCAAAGCTCCCTATTGTTGATACCTCTTAAAGGTCTCTGAGAAGAGAAAGAAATATTTTCGAACCCAGTGTGTCTGTCCTGGCTTCCCAGGGCATGGCCCCTCACTGCCTGCCACTGTGGGTCAGCACCCCCCCCCAGCTGGGGAGGCTGAAGTTGCTCAGAAGATGCTGGAAGAAGACGAGTGCCAGAATGATGCCTGGTCCAGAGGCACCTCTGGGACTGCTCTTAGCCCATCTTAGCAAACTAGGAGCTGGGACAGAAAGGGAAAAGGCTCAGAAGAAGTCTCCACTTTTGGTACCCTAAATGGTGCCTGCCCAGTTTGAGATGCTGGGGTAGGAATTACCTGCCCTTGCTGGGGGACAGCAGAGCTGGGTCAGCCTTCACACAGCATCTGGGCTCCATATGAGGCTGGAGGACTCATGTTACTGTGGCAGCTCTCCCTAGGGACTGTCTCCAGCTCCATTCTCCCTGCAGTTGCCACCACTGTCAAGTACATACCGTTCAGCTTGATCTTGGCCAGTCTCTGACACACAAAGGCCACAAGAAATGATGGCCAGTAATCAAAAACCTGTCTGCTCCCACACTCACATCTTGATCCCATGATCTGTAGTTGCTGCTGTCTCCCTGGTCTTGTGCCAGTAGAAGATGTGAAAGCTGGCTCTGTTTAATTTCTTCTTTGGAGATGGGAGAAGAAACAGAGCCTGTTTGTATTCCTGTGTGCTCGGTGCTATGTGACCCAGGCAGCCTCTTCACCCTGCTTCCAGTGCACTTGCAGCCTCCCAGCCACAGCACGGTGTGTGAGCCCCTTGCTGGCTGTGTCCCATTCCATTCCCTGCCCAGCACATCTCTTGGGGTGTCTTCTGGGGGCATGACAGTGAATGAATTCAAAGAACAGTCCAAACGATGGTCTGCTCTCATCCACAGAGTTTGCCTTTGATTCACTCTGAAGATGTATTACAAAACTTTTCGACACTGCTGACATCAATGGAGCTCTACAGAAACATTTGTCAGTTTCCTGCCCTCAGTGCCTCCTGCCCTTGCACCGGCTAGTTCATGGGCCTCATGCTGATGACTGGACACTGTGGTCTCAGCCTCTCTCTTTGTCCAGCTGAGCTGTGCCCCAGTGATAACAGGGTGACAGGACAGGGTGACACAGGGCAGGACGTTCAGCAGGACTTGCGTTTGGGCACAGTCCTGCAGCACTAAGCAAGGAGAGAAGAGCATCTCCAGTGAGGACCTATGGCAGATCTCCCCCCAAACCATCTCCTTTCCCTCAACCCGATGTGGAACAGAACTTTGGTGTGAAAAATCACCATAAGGCAGAGGGACCAGTGCCCTCCTGATTTCCCCATCCCTGAAGATATGACCTTGCACAGCAACACCTCCCCACTTCAGGTGAATTCCCCTGACTCTTTCTCTGTTTCTGACAAGCCAAGAGTCTCTTCTTTGCAGGAGACCTATTAGGAATTCCAGCCTTCCCCCTGGAAAATGTCTCCTTAGAGCTGTCCTCACTCTGCCCCTCTCCAATGCCTTGCCCAGCTTTATCTCACAACCAGCTAGAGCCAGCCAGCATCTGGGTGTGCTAGTCCAAACAAGAAGGAAATTCTGAACAGCTCTATTTCTTCACTTCTGTAATTTAGGAAAAGGGAAGCTGCACTTCATGACCGCTCTTCAGCCTTTGATGTATTTTGATGTATCCTGTACGCTTGCAATTTTTTCCCCACATCATTATAGGATAATACTAAGTGTATTTTGACATAAGAGCTTCCAAAGATGTTTGAAAGGCTTGTTTGTCCCTCTGCAAAGGGAAATCCTCCCCCTGCCTGACATATGCACTTATCGTTCCAGAGATTTATTCTTCAAGGGAGCCACTTTCTGGCATTGTTCCTTTTTTGTTTGTTAGCTATTCCTGACTTTCTGTTGAACCGGAGGTAGGAAAATTGGCAAAACACATGGAAAAGGCTTTCCTTGTGTGACAATAACACAAGATAAGGCAGGGACAGAGAGACATTTAATTAACACTTTTAACAGATGTCGATCATAAATGAAGGGGTATAACTCATTTGCATGTAACAGTGCCTTTGGATTCTGAAATAAGGGGAGAGTTTTGGCATTGCTTTTATACTGATGTGTCCTTCAGTCAGACTTAATGTGCATCTGGACAAAGCTCACCAAAGTCCATTAGAAGAAAGCTTTAAAAAAAATTCTCCAAACTATCCCTAAATAAATGAGCATATGTATTCATTTATATCCTTTTCCAAAGACTTGGCTTTCCACCTTGCTTTCTAGAAAATTACTTTTTTTGTTTGCCCTCTTTGATCTCTAAAGTAAAGTCCTTCATCTTTACTGAGATGAGAAGTGCTGTCAATAGGTGCTTGGCTGTGGTCCTGCTCCATGCAGAATTCAAGCAACCCAGAGATTGGTTTGGTCCCTAGAAATTTTGCTATAGCTAAATATTTGCGAACATTTATGTGACATCATTCATCTGCCAAAGATTGATCTTCAAAGATAAATGCCAAGAATGTGGTGTGAATTCAGTCTGGATGAACAGGCTAAGGTACATGTCCATTATACACTAAGTTTGTACTCCAACAGATGAGTTGTATAATGCCAACCTGGATATTGCTGACAAAACCAACCACCTGTTCTTTTACTTTGTGAAAGTACAAGAAAGCATCTATACCCTTTGGATAGATGCTCATTTTAGGAAGACTTGGTAATTCTTTCCAGCAAAAGTTATTATGGAGTTTTTTTTTTCAAAATGCAGAACCAAGGATATATTCCAAAGCACTCAGGAGATCTGATCCAGCTTATGCCTTGCTCTGAGTCCTTCTGGCAATCACAGAGCAGAAATTGTCTGCAGCTGTCCCCACTTCCTGGAAACACATGGCCAGCTGTGCCTTCCTATGGGGTAAAATAATGAATTCTTCTTTTTCTTGCAGTAATTTTAGTGTGTTCTTCCTTTCACAGATGGAAAATCCAAGAATTCAAGGAAAATCTCAACACATGTAGATCTGAGTTCAAGAGAAGCCTCCATGGGAATGGGAGGTCAGGAGGGCACATCGCTAACGCCACCACCCCACCCTGAGAAGCTGCACTTGAACAGACTGACTTGCTTGGGGCTGAGGTTTCTTTCTTTCTCTTGAGCTAGAAAAATTCTTTCTTCTCTGTGAGAAAAAATTCTTTTGAATGAACCCTCCCCTCTTTTTTTCTTTGTTGCTGTTACAAAGACCGTAACTGTTCTCACTAGCAGTTCCACAGTCACAGGTTTGGATGTACATAGTGGCTGCAAAAGGATTCAGAGGGAAAGGAGGCACAAGTACGACCTGCATTAGAAAATACTTCCTTATTTGTTAAATAGAATTGGAAGAATGAGTCGCATCCATGCTTCACAGCTGACGGGTGAGTTGCTCATCTGCAAAATGTTCTCCCTTCCACTGGCAGAAAGCTCTTGAGCTGTTGTATGTTCATGAAATACATTTCCGGGGGATTCTACTGCATGTAGTGGTGGACTCAGCACTGCTGGCCTCTCCTTGCCCAGCTGCTCCAGGTAAGTAAAAGGAACTGTAAACTCTATGGATGCTTAAAACTCCTCCAAGGCATTGTGTTGATCATTTTTCTTCCCAAGATTATTTTTAGTCCTTACTGGTGTTGCAGTCCAGCTCAGAGTGTATCCCTATGGTGAAAATTAGAGGCAGAAAGGATTATTTGCTGCAGGAAGAGGTGGCAGGAGCAACCATAGGCACAGAGAAATGGCTGCAGTGATGACTCAGTGAGAGTGTGAGGACTTTGGTCTGTGTCCTCTGATACAGTGCCACATTCACAGGGCATAACCTGCAGTGGAGAGCCAGGGAGTGGGAGAGGGTACAGCATTTCAGCAACTCCTGCTCTGCAAATCCACGCTGAGGTACACCTGGTACTGTAAGGCTTGCCTTTGCCTGGAAGGGGACTTGTCTGTGTCAGCCTTGGAGGGTGAGGTCTTGTAATATGCTGCAGTCCATGGGTGCAGAGGCTGCCTGCCCATGACAGGTCTGTCACCCAGGGGCATTTAGTTCTGGGACCGGGGTGCTTGTGCGTGTTCCTTGTAAGTACTGAGGGAGAATGGAAAATAAAGTGGGTTCTAATGGTGAGAAACAGGGAAAAGAAAAAGGTTGTGCTCTTCAGGAGTTTAAAAACAGCTTGAGAAATTATGCTTGTGGAGGAGGGAGGAGGAGGGGGACACATCTGTGCTCCAGATGTCATTCATATTTCTATTGGCCTTTATTATATTTAGACCATGCCAGATGATGACACTAGAAGTGTTTTGTGTTTAGTGATGGTCCAGAAAGCAGGAATGCTCTGTGGCAGCCTGTGCAGCACCTCCTGGCCCAGATTCCATTGCACACATTTGACGCTGCTGATGCAGCTCACAGTGCACTGTCATCTGATGGAGGTGTAAGTTCAAATCTTTTCTGCTCAGTTGATTTCTTTATTTTCTTTTGCAACTAGGCAGTTATCAGGCAGGAGCAGAAGGAAATCAAACATCATCAAGCACTGCAAGACCTCTGTCCTCTTGAGCTGACACAGAGGAGTTCTTAATTTCTTTGACAACTAAATAGAAGAAAACAAAACAAAACACAGTGTTCCTCATATTTCTAAACATTCACTGCAATGAAAAAGGCTCTATTCTGAAATAAAGGAATTAATCTTAGAGCTGGTGTTTGAAAAACCATGGGGTGTGTGTTTGATATTTGGAAAGATACTAAGCTGGGACATTGTTATAGACATTTCAGGTGTCTTTATATCTTACAGAGAGGCAGAAAACCAGAACCAGCATATTGTTTCTTAGAAAGCCTATGAAAGACATCAGGCATACAGTGTAATTTCTGTAAACTGCTTTAATATAACTTTCTATAACAGTGGTGTTCAATGATCACTTTGTCTTAACCTGCTGTACTTTTTCCCTGGTCTGATGGGAGAATTCTCTGAATGAAGGGAGAGGAAGAAAACAAAGCTGATGGTCCCAGTGGCTTCTGTCTGTGTCAGCTGTTGTTAGATGGGAACTAGATAAATGTGTCTCTCCTGAATTATAAAGATATAATTTCCTTTTTGCTATGTCTGGATGAATTCTGCAGGTTTTTCTCCACAAAGAACTCACTCTGTTGTTTATGGTAAGAATTCATGGGGCTGAGGATTGATCAGAAGCCTTAAATGCACATCTCCCAGCCTTTCTGGGATGAGGGCTGGCCTGAAATCCCCTTGGTGTCTGAATGTCATTCTGCAGGACCTATCCCCAGATGAAATATCAGTGTGCAGGACAGATCTAGAGACCTTTTATACTTTATCACATCCTCTCCTTACCCTCTCAGAGTGTTTTCATGCAAGGTTTCAGTGTTGTCATAAGTCATTCTCTGTGCCCAACACATGCTATCCTGAGTCTATGTAGGATTATGTAAACAGGGATATGTACCTTGGAATGGTGCCTGTGCTCTGGTGTGACACAACAGCCCGAATAAAGCTTTGGTTTGTCCTGCAACATCTGCAAAGAGGACGTGCCCTGGCCTAAAGCAGATACCCTGAGGGGGAGAAGATTAGTGGGCTATTGAGATTTGTCCATCCATTCAGCTCCCAGTTCCTTTATCGCTCACGTTTGTCTCTCTACTGGCTTTTCCACTTCCTCAGAACTCCATTCCTGGAGAAGGGCGGAACGGATGTACTCTATTAAACCTGTCACCACTGATTTCCATTTCCACAGTACATATGATAATGGGCACTGACACGCCAGGCTCCTCCCGGGTGTCAATACCACGGACTAAATCTTTGCTTTGTTTGTTCAGTTAGAACAAACCTAGGCTGCCAGATACCATCACAAACTGCCACATTAGCAAGGACTGAACCTGGCCAGAGGAACTTCTGATCAAGAAATAAGACGTTTTAGGGTGTGGAAAAGTCAGATATGTTGGATCAGATTCATTGGCTGGCTGCTGTGACAGTCCTGGGAGTCCTGGAACAAGGTAGGGACCACTGGATGCATGTGCTTACATAGTGGCTGGATCAATCTACTGTAACTCCACTGATTTTCTTTTGCTTTCGTATTTAATGTCTCCTGTTCATTGGCACTTCACTGCTTTTCAGGCAGTGAATTGATATCTTGTCTGGGTTCTGGAGAACATTCAACCAAATGAGTGCATGGCCAGCCCTTTCTCTGAACTGACCTACCCCCTCCATTCAGAAATTTTTTGGTAGCTCTTTCCCTCTACAAACATGTAGTATTTTCCTCTTTGGGTTTACAGCAGCTCCTGAAGTGCATGTAGATGTGAGCATACAAAGAGCTCTGTGGTGCAAAAAGGTAGAAGGATGGGCTGTAGTGGGTCACATAGAACATCTCCCAGCCATGGGTCCACATTGCATGAAAATTTAATTCAGTATCTGGTTGGCTTATCTGTGGCATCAGTTCCATGCCTACACAGATATCACAATTTAGAAGAGGAAAAAATTAAAGAATGAAAAAAACTTGAAATTGTCTGTAATAAAGTGCATCTGAATTGTATAACAATTTTACCATCTGCTGATTATGGAAGAAAGCAGATTATACTGGTAGTATGTGACTATATATTCCTTCCTTCGCTATAGCTCCAGGTCATTCCTTTTCCTTATCTAAAAGGCACCTGGGATTTTATTCTAACTTTCTCTGCTGTGTGGGGCTGTGGGGTTAGGAGGAGACTGCAGATCCCCAGCCTCTGGCAGCTCCTGACTCTGCTGTGCCCAGCCATAGGACTGACCACTGCTACTTTTCTCTCTTTTGCTGCAGCCTACTTCTTCCTCCAGGTGATCTATGCTAGGAGGTTGTTTGGCATTTCACCTCCAAAGATCTCAGGCCCTCCTGAATTTGAAAGGATTTTTCGAGCGCAGTAAGAAACTCCTCTTACCTGATGTTTGTCTGATCTCATGTAACTGCACTGCCTTTCCCCTGTTTTGCTATTCCTTTCTTGGAACTGTAATTAAGAAATTACCTCCCTCGAGATTAATTAATGCGTTGAAGAGTCAACATCAGGATTGGGTTGGCTCTTAAATCCTAAACCAGCCATTGCTGATAGAAACCACACAGGAATCTCTGCTGTACTGTGAAGGGCTCCTAAAGACATAATTCTTGGTGCCTGAGACTTAGACTGGTTTTATCCAAGTGGTTCCAAACCTCAGGCAGCTTCAGCCCTGCTCTGAATCTCACTCATGGGAAAGGACAAGTTCCCAGAGAGATCTCAGCTGGAGCTGGGATGAGGATAATCCAGCATCTCTGCTGAGATCTCTACGTTAGGGCTGAAGTGGGGAAGGAGGAGCTTCCAGTTTTGTTGTAACTGACCACTGGAAAAAAAGCAACTGAGTAGCTGGAGCTGGATCCCCCCAGACATCCCCTTCTTCGCTCCTTGACTAGCCTCGACTCAGCTTCTTCCAGCATCTTTTGTGCTACTGTGCCTTTGGGAGGACAGGGCATGGCATACAAAAAATCCCAACAGTTATGTGCTCCCTCCAACTCCTGCACAAAGCCCAGGCTACTCTGGCACTATCTACTTGAGGGACAGACCTCTCCTACAGCTGGGGCTTTGGGGCACTGACAGCAGGGTTTGAGCTGCGGCACTTGGGAAGGAGCAGTGGAAGTGGCTCATGAAGCCTTTCTGTGCACAGTCTGACCTGGGAATCTTTTACTTAATTTCTTGTACCCTGGAGACCCTGTTCTTTCCACTGTTTAATTTCTGTGAATAAAGCTGGGACAGAAACTGTGGGAAAAGGAGCAACCCTGGAGGTTTTTATGACAACATCAGTTCTAAAAAGCAAAAGCCTCCAGTGTCTGGAAGATACTTCCTTCTGGAAGTGCTTCCTTCCTTTACTTAGTTTATGACCTTTCTCTTTCCTGCCAGGGTGAACTCCTCTGAGTATTTTCCTATCTTCCTGGCACTTCTGTGGCAGGCTGGACTCTTCTTCCATCAAGGTGAGAATATCCCATTACCTGGTTTGTCACTGGATCTGTTTCCCTGTGTGCTGCCTCAGTCCTCAGGTCCTGCTCAATGTCTGAAAAAGAAATTAAGCAGTAATTCTGTCTCTGATGGGAGGGTAGAGCCAGATGACACAGAGTCTCTATTCCTTCACTTTGGGCTCCCCCCTTGGTTCCAAGCAGCTCTGAAAAGCCTTTGGAGATGGTCACTGTGATTTCTCCTAAACACAGGTTTGGCTGCAGCCCTGGGTCTGCTCTATCTCTACAGCCGCTATTGCTACTTTATGGGATACAAGGCATCATCCTCAGAAAGGTAAACACACTCACACACATTTCTGCATGCTCTTACACACTGTTAAACACTCTTGCACACAGTTACACACTCTTGCACACTCTTACACACATATTCTTGAAGACTTACACATTCACACACTCTTACATGCTCAGACACACAGTTGCACACACACAGAGTTACACACACACAGTTGCACACATACACAGAATAACGCACACAAACACAGTTATTACACGCTCACACACACACACACACACACACACACAGAGCAGCAGCACTCAGAGATAAGCTCTGGAGGATTGTATATGGGAACATAATGTGCTTTGGGAAAGCTCAAGACTCTTGGGTGCTCTGGGTTTCCTGCATGACAGCCTTGTCTCCAAAGCAGAATGTGAACATGGATACAGGACTGGGGCAGCAACACAGGTACTGAGCAAGGCTGCCCCAAACCCTTTTGGCTGTGTGTGTTTGCTCTCTTGAGCTGGAAGCAGGGCAGGGGGCAGGGGACAGCCAGGGGCTGCCTTTCCACTCACTTCTGCAGGGAGGAAAGGGCTGTTCCTGGGTGGGAAGCTCGGTGCCAGCATCTGCCTCTCTCCCACCAGACTCACCCCAATATACTTCAGCGCTGGAGTCCTCTGGATTCTCATTGCAGTGTCAGTCCTGGGCATCCTGCATTTCTTCCTCTCTCACTATGTGGGGCTGAACATCCTCCAGCTTCTCACAGCATGACCCAACTCCTCTGTGCTTCATCACTGTCCTCATCTCCAAGTCCTGCTCCCTCCTGCCCGCCTTAACAGACTGACTGCAACTCACAGCTCTCAATGAGAAATCCACCCTTGCCCAAGCTTTTGACACCTCCTTCCTCACTGTCCAACACTGGCAGGAACTGCTGAGCTGTTTAGGAGATATTTGATATTTTTCCTCCATGGCACTTGGCCACTTTGTGTGCCAAGTGCTCCACATCTGGTGGCTCCATCGTGTCTGATGCGGAAACAACAATCCCAAACAAGGACATATAAAAGCAAACTCTTCTCAGTCTGAGTTTCCCAGTGAGTTGCCAAAGGGAAGTGTCATGCGATCCCCATTCTCCAGTGGCTCTGCCCTCAGTCCAGACACAGAACACGGATTCATGCCAGTTTTCCAAGGCACACACCTAAGAAAAGCATTTGCTTGGAACCAGATGTGGGCTGAGACATAACAGAAGAGGTGAAAGATTATGGACACTGGCTGTGAACAGAGAAAAGCTGAGAACTAACTGCCTTTTCCCTGTTCCCAGCCAGCACCCACGCAGTATAAACTGGAGCAGCCACCACCATGTTGTGCAAAAGTCTGTTGGTGCCCTCATGCTGGTTATCAGCCACTGTTGTAAATCGGATTGTGCAAACTCATAACCACTGTCACTTTGAACTTGGCCCAGTGACAACAGCCACAAATAAAAGGTCACTGAACTTGCTGTCCTGGGTGTCTCTTTGTGAGTCTGTAGCTATCAGAGAGCAGAAACATGAGTGTGTGTGTGCAAGGCAGCTGTCTTTGTTTCCCTGACATGCAGTCCAATGAAACCTGCAACACTGTGTGCCATGAGAGGAGAGCTTTGAGGAGGGAGAAGCAGATTTTTGGAGATGTTGAGCTCATGGATTAGGTGCTGAGCCACTCAGCACCAAAAAGTTGTTTACCCAGTGCTCAGGTCCCTCCTGCATCAGGAGGGTCTGGATTTTCATGAGTCCAGTATTCACAATACTGACACTTTTGGCCACTGGTGCCCTCATGTTGGTGACACAGCTCAGGAAATGCCTGCAGTGCTCTGTGTGTCATCATGGGGGAAATCTGCAGCAAACCTAAAGAATGAAAATAATGATGCCAGTCCAACCACATCATAAAGCCAACTGCTCTCCCCTCCTTTTCCCAGCAGTAGGCATATCTGGACTGTAAGAACAAAAGGCAGGGGCTTTTTGGAGGAAATGATTTGTTTTTCACATTGTTTCTTTTCTTTCCATGCATTTAAAATTGGCTTCTCCAGCAAAGCCCCCGGTCCATTTCCCTTTCAGACTCTCCTGCCTTGGAGTCATGTTGCTGCATTGAAACTGGCAAATGCTGCAGAGTAAACCTTAAAGCGAAACAAAAATAGCTGTAAAACACTTGTCTCTGCAAAGTTTTCAGTGCAGCAGGGCCCCACCCTCACTGGAATCATCAGGTGTCACAGTAAGAGAAACAATAACTTTTTCTCCCAGCATCTTCGGTGACACATTTCAGAAATGTCTGAGCATAGTTTAAACCTGGTTGTGCCCTAGGAAGATCAGGGAGGAACAGATTTCACAGTGAGATTTCACTTAGCCTTTGCATTAACAGGTCCTGCCATCTCTTGAAGTTGTTCCCCAGTCCTCACCTTTTTACCAGTACAACCAGAGAGTTAATGCAGAAGGACCAGCTCCAGCTGCTGGTGCAGGTCCTGACTCTGCATCAAAACTCTGCTTGCTGGAGTTATCCAAGTGAGTGCTCACTGGTTCTGCAGACACACTCTCTGTCTTTTATCTTACAACCAGTTTTCTCAACCTACTGTATCAACCTGGAGCCTCTGCTCACCTCAGCCCTGCTTGTGTCCGCTCTGTGTGTGACAGGGCCGCAGGATGACTCAGAGGAGGAAAATTAATGATTCAGCAGTGAGATTGTAGCCAAATTCTACCCTTGGATGCACAGAAGACCATTAAAAATCCTGGCACGGCACAGTCAGGCTCTGGCCTTGGTGGCTGCCATCGGCAGTTCTGCCACAGAAAATCTGAGGGGCACATCATCAAACCACTTCAAACCATAGTCAGAGGGGCCATTTCAGGTGCCCCAAGCAGAAGGGAAGCTGATCCCCTCCACCAGTGCTGCTGTCATTGCTCTGCTGCTTCATTAGTCAAAGAAAACCACTTTACACCGATGGACGGTTCAAACAGTCAATGATTTGGGGATTTACTCAGTTCATGATGCAGCTGCCCAGCACGCTGTGCTGGTGCTGTATGGGCAGTTTGCCCAGCTGAACCTGCTGCAGAAGCGCTGAGGGGCTGCTGGACTGGCACAGGGTGTGCAGGAGTCACAGTGTGTGACTCCGGGTCACCGTCCCGCAGGTGGGAAAGCCACCCCGTGAACATCAGTTTAAAGGTGATCCAGCCGCCCACGGCACTGCCGCGCTCCCGTGGGCTCTGGTCCAGCGCTGAGAGAGAGGGTCCCACCGCTGTCCCCCCATGGGGACCAGGCCCACGTCATCAGCCCCGCTCCCGCCGGGATTCGTGTCCCTGTTCCCTCCGAGATGCTGTCCCCGCTCCTCCCGGGATTTCCTGCCGCCCCGAGCCCCGCCGCATCTCCGCGCCGTCGGGAGAGGGAGCTGGTGACCCGCGGCTGAGCGGGGGAGGGCCCGGGAGCGGCGGGGCCCGGGGGGGCCGGGAGGGCAGCGGGGCCCGGGGATGTCCCAGGGCAGCGGGGCCCGGGGGTGTCCGAGGGCAGCGGGGCCCGGGGATGTCCGAGGGCAGCGGGGCCCGGGGGTGTCCCAGGGCAGCGGGGCCCGGGGGTGTCCGAGGGCAGCGGCCACCGACGGCTCCGGGCCCGCCGGCCGTGCCCGCGGCAGCGCTCACCAGGCAGCCGGCACTGCCACGGCCTTTGGCACTCATCCACGAATCCGCCTGCTTGGAGTTTGATCCGTGCTGGGCCAGGCTTTAGCTTTAAGGGATTGGGTAGGCGAGTCCTGGAGCCTCACAGGAATCTCCTGGGAAGGCTTACGACAGACATAAAGCAAAGCGCTCTGCGGACTCCAGAGCTCCTTCCTGCTTCTCCCCCTTACGGCTGCCAACTCATTGCCAGCAGCGGGGAGAAAAAACGTTTGGCGTGCGGTATTTGGAAGCAAATCCACTCTGATAGTGCCACAGGCTCCCAGCATAAGCAGCCAGCCGGATGGGAGGCCAGCAGAGAGCAAAGGAAACCCGCAGAACCAGCGAGAACTTTTTTATCACAAGCGGTACAGAGGCTGAACTTGTAAACAAGCCTCTGTGCCCGGCGGGGCGGGCTCCACAGGAGTGGCGGTGGCAGTGCAGAGCTCTGTCCCCGGGCAGAGCAGCTGCCGCCCGCCGCAGGCACCGCCGGCACGCAGGTGTTGCCACCGCCGCTTTCCCAGGGTCCCAGCCAGGTTCCTGCAAGGCTTTTGGATCACGGTGCAGAAGTTTGTAGCTTAATATCTTGAAAATTTCAAGGGCACCCACGTGTACTTCCCTATCCGTGGCGTGCTGGCCCGTGCCGCATACGGGCACGGATAGGTCTGGTGCGGGCAGCGGCGGCTTTACGAGTGGCCACCAGACTGAAATATTGTGCCCTGGCATGAGGAAGAACAGCACCGGTGCCCCCAACCCATGGAAGAGCACCCCAGTCCCTCCGCGGTCCCAAACACGGCTTGGTGGGGCGGATGGAGCACACCCTTGAATTTCCCCGGGAAGCAGGGCTGCTAACTTTCTTTGGGTGGGTGGGGGGGCTTTGGGAGGGCAATTCCCGTGAGGTCGGGAAAGGAGGGTGCAGCTGGTGGTGGCCCTGGCTTTGTGGTACTGGCATGTCGTACAGGTTTCCATAGCACCAGCATCCATAACACGGGGCCAAGGGGAGTAAGAGAAGTAGGTCAGACAGGGCTAACAATACCCAGACGTGGTATCCGTGGCTCAGCCTGATCCAGGAAAGGGGTGAAACGGAGAAGAATGAGAGGGAAAGAAAAAAAAAAAAAAAAAAAAAAAAAAAAAAAAAAAAGAAAAAGAAGAAAGCATCCACAGTCTGAGCAATGCATTTCTTTCCGTCAGAAAAATAAAGTCCTTCTAAAGCCACCTTTGTGTATCAGCGCTGAGCAACGAGACTAGCACCCACCTCCTGCCCATCTGACAACAGGCTACAAGGGAATTCAAATGCTAATGTGGAGCCAGACTTCTCAATGGGCCTTTATTTCTGCAGCAGCACCAGGATCAGAGCTTTCCGGAGCCAGCCGGCAGGAGCTGCGAGGATGCAGTCTCCAGAGCAGGACTGTGGGACACTTCCCTTTCCCCTCACCGTTCCTCACCCTCACTTTGTTACCCCTTGTCTTAGTTTTACTTGCTTACATGCAAATGACTTCAAGGGCAAGGAAAAAGAAAGGCGGGCATGGAGTTGTGTGAGTGAAATGCCCCCGCTACTGACCCATTTTATGTGCTGAGTCTGCAGAGGCTTCGCTGTCCTCACAGCATTTTGGGGGTTGCCTGCTTTGCAGTACGGTCGTTTTGAGCTATGTGTCCATCAATGCCAAAAGTAGGAGGAACATTATGGGAAATGAGATCCAGAACGCTCTTGATCTGAGCAAACATATGGACACACAGATCTGCTGGGCGTGTAACAGAGCAAGGTCAGGGGAAGGAGTGATTTGCTCCGGGGGAATTGGAGAGTGTGGGTGCAAGAGCATAACCCTCACTGGAGAGGCTGAGATGGACTGGGGTGAAGAGTGTGACTGTGGCTGACCTCTGTCATACTGCTGTTGGAGAACACCGTGCTTGGCTTAAACACCACCCCCACACCATCATGGAGGAGATGCAGCTGTGTTTCAGACAGGACAGTGAGAGCAGGCCCCTTTGTGCAGGCAAGTTCTCCCTTTACATTAACCTCAGGCCACAACCCAGGGCAGTAAAACCGTTCCTGCGGTTGATAGCGCAGTAAAGTCAAAGTAAAACCAAAGATATCTGCAACTTTGTATGTTAGCAGGTCAGGAGGCCAGGAATATCCACACTCTAAAGTTACAATTTGCCTCATTCTTTCCAATTTTCTGCCTTCCTGCAATTACCACTTGTAAGAGAGCTCCAAGAATTCATCTTTCCCCAGGTAAGCCACAGCAGTATATATATATAACAGACAGGGCTTAACGTGGCCCTTTGTGAATGCCCTCTCTCCAAAGGAAAACTGACCACCTGCTGTGGAACCTTAAGAGCATGCCCATCTTCAGCTCCCACCAATGCTGTGCCAGACTCTGTGCTCAGGGACTAAAGGTAGAAGTTATGTAGGAAGAGCCAAAGGGTCAGCACTCAGGAGGTCTCACAGAGCACTTCTGGAGTTAGAGAATAAAAGAAGATCTGTGCCCGAGCCTGTGCATCAGCTGCGTTGCTTTGATGTGGCAGTGGTTGACAAGAGAAAGCTGAGTGACCCCAAATTACTAAGGCAACATTGCCTGCAAGGGGTAAAAGTCAGGGATCATCATTCCAGTGAGGTCAAAGCCAGTGAACTGTTGTGGTCTCTGTTTCTGAGCCTGCAGATGGTGAGTGGCTAAAATAGGCTCTATTTCATGAGTACAGTTTGCCAGGATAACAACAACTCAGAACTGCTGTCTGCCCTGACACAGTACCACAGCACACTCTCCAAGCATTGGACTGAGTCACTGTCCAGTATCCACAGCTTTAGAGCTCATTCTCCATTTGGGAGGGTGCGAAGAAATGCAGACAAGGCTCCTTGGAGGTACGTGAATGACCACTTTCCCACCTCTCTCCTGGCAGCACATGGATGAAGTGCCAAGGTGCTGGGAATGTTCTGCCTGAGTGAAGAAAGCTTTCCTGGGAGAAGCCTGATGAGCTCAGCACGGCGCTGCTCAGCCAGATGGCTCCTGGACCAGAGCTGACTCATGCCCACAGAGCTCAGGCAGCAGAACAGACGATACCTGCAGCACACCGTGGGAGACACCTCACCCCGGCTGGCCCTGCACTCACAGTGGGGCAGCTCCAGCAGTAAAAACAAAGTGTTCTGCCCACTGCTGTAACTCTAATGCTACAAAACTGAAACCATGACAGGCCTGGGTTCCACTGATAGAGAAAAACCAGGCTCATGAACTCTCAGCCCTGAAAGGGTGCAGCCAACAAGGGAGCAGAACTCTTCATTCTCACAGTGGATGGTGGGCACAAGCTGTGGATGTGCTGATGGCACAAAGGGAAGGGTGATAGCTTCTAGCAGTGCAGCAGTGGCCTCAGAGAGAACCAGGGACTTTGGTATCTGCTTTCCACTACAACAGTGTTTATCAACCTCCCCAAATGTTTTCTGTCTTGGCTTCTTAGTGAATTACAGCTTAGGAAAGCTGAGAAAAATGAGCTACATCCAATCCATGCTGAAGACCACCATTTTCAGAGAAATGAATAAAGGTAAAAAACAAAGGTAAAAAGGAAGAATGGCAAAGTGTAGCCAAAAATCCTCTTAAATTGTCCAAAGCAAATATGGGAGGGAGACTGCACTGGCAAAGCTGTGACCTGGCAGCATTAGTGGGTGATGAACGAGGCCATGTTATCTAATATGGCAGAACACACATCATGCATTTTTAATAGCATTGTTTAGCTTCTTTTTGTCACAGCATCACAGCTAGAGGCTGTTTCAAAAGGCATGGGAAATAACAGAAAGGTTATAATTGAATGGTAGAGCTTTTGGCTGGAGGTCACACACACAGAGAAACACAGAACACATTGGTAGTATAAGACTTCCATTTATTCCTTGTTTTCAGAACCTACATGAAAAACAAGTCAGCTGCAGCAGTGTTTACTGAGAACTAATCAGGTTTGCAGATTAACCTTAAGATCCTGAATTATAGGTGCTTATATGCAAACATGAGGCACGTGCAACACACATAGCTGAGACATGAAAAATGAATTCTGTGATGGCAGCAGCAGAAGAAGAAATGGATTACAGTTAAGGAGGAAAGGGAAGGCACATAAAGTGATGATGGACTGAGTTGTCATCTCTTCAGAGCAGGCATTAAAGTTCTGAACAATTCTCCCTGTAATGGCAAATGCTGATCCATGAAAGAATCATTGGTTATAATCTTTTGCATTGCAACAAATATCTCCAAAACCTACTCAGAAATGAGCATCTGCTTCACTCCCAGACACACAAAGTGCCTCCATATGCTTGGATGACTACGGAACCCTCTAACCAGAGCTGCAGATTTTCTCCATTATTTTCTTGCCCTGGAAAGAAGCACAAGCAAGATACCTGAGGAAAAGAACTGCTCTGTTAGCAGTAATTCCATTTGAATTGTTAATTATTTTTGTCTTTCAAGCACAGCATATGCATTGGCTAATCACAACTCTGCTGATAACTATTTATGTCTTTGCTTGTCCCTGCTGCCCCCAGTCACATTTTTCCCCGGGTAATGGCTGTACCAAACTTACTGTGGGATATGTCAAAGGCAGGCTGAGTTTTTTGCCTAAGATTAGTAGCAGTTAGATATTTGCAGAAAGAAGTCATATGACCTTTATTCTAACACTGGAAGGATATCCAGAACTTCTTGTCAGTGTAAACATAGGATGATTTTAATTTCCTAGGAGATCTCTAAAGACAGGCTTTACATCAGAATCCTGTTTAACTAAATAAATGTAAGATCAAGAAAATATTAGGCAAATCAGGCTTCATTTCTCACTGTAAATTAGATAGCAAGAGAACAGCCATTACAGCTCTCTTTAAAGCCATTTAATCACGTGGATCATGATGCATAAACAACAGAAACCCCATTTTCTGTCCTTTTTCACATGCAGTAATGGGGACTAAAAATACCAATCAGGACTAGTAAAAAGACACAGAGTAAATGTACCCCAGCGTATGAATATTAATATGCACTGTAAAAAGCTAGAAATTATCATTATCTCACTGCTAGAAACGCAAAGGCCTCAAAGGGGATTAGCAAAGGGATTTACTTTACACTCAGTAACACGGCCAGAAACAAAGCTTGGAGCCGATGACACACCTCCACAGTCCTAAGGTCACCTCTTATCTGTTCAATCCCACAGCAAGGCTCCCTTGCAGCTATTTTAACCTGAAGTTGTTTCAGCTCATGATTCTTTGTGGAGACGGTGGTTCTGGCCGGCGGAGCGCGGTCTGAGGGCGCAGAGGGCATGTGAGCAGCGCCCATTCCCAGCACCCATTCCAGGCGCAGCTCCAGCACAGGAACCTCCTGCGCCAAACCCAGACGGCCCCAGCAGTGCCTGCTCACAGCGGGCTGTGCTTCCCCACAGCCGGCTCACCCCACAGCCACCCTCCGGCCTACGGGGGAGCCCTCAAAGCCGGCCCGGCCCCCGCCGCGGCGGGAGGCGGAGCCCAGCCCAGCTGACACCGGCGGCGGGCGGTGCTGCAGTGCGCGGAGCCGCCGATCGCCGCCGGAGACCCGCGGCTGCAGCTCGCCGTGAGAGGGGGTGCCGGGGGAACGGGGACGGGTGGGGGGCGGCGGGGCGGGCACGGGGGAGAGGGACAAGGCCGCCGCCATATTTGGGATGCGCGGAGCAGAACGGGCGGGGGCGGGACTGGAAGCAGAGCGGCGGCCGGGGGCAGACACTCGGAGCCGGTTCGCCGGGGACTCGAACCCGTGTCCCCCGGTGGGTACAGGGGCTCGCGGGACCCCCGGGGCACTCGCGCGCTCCCCCCCCCCATTATTCCCCCCCCCCCCGCACCGCGCGCGCGGGGGGCCGGACGTGACTGGCTGCGTTCAATTTGTCACGCGGCCATTGGCTGGCGGGGGCGGGCGGCGCGTGACGTCAGCGCGCGGCGCTGCGCGGCCGGCAGCCATTTATAGGCGCGGAGCGGGCGCTGCGCAGCCGGAGCGAGCGGGCCGTACCGGGAGCACGGCCGGTTGCATCGCTGCCCATCCCCGCGGGAGCGCTGAGAAACCTCCCGCGGAGCTCCGATCCACCTTCCCCCAGCACCCCTTCGTCCGCCGCTGAGCTTTTTTGTTTCTGTCCGCGCAGCGCCTGAGCGCCCCCGCCCAGCTTTGTTCTCCTTGCGGCCCCTGCGGGGAAGGCGCGGCCAAGATGGACCCTTGTCACACCGAGGAGACCGAGGGCGAGATCCCTGGCTTGGGTAAGGCCCAGCGGCGGCGGGCGGGGAGGGAAGGGGACTGGGAGGGGGTGCGGATGGGCGATCGGCCCCTCGGGGTGCCGCGGAGGCCTCACGGAGGCCTGAGGATGGCGCGGGGGGAGGCGGCGGGGCCGGGCCCGGCCGCGTGCGCCGCTCAACCCCCCCCTCCGCCGCCTGCGTCGTGCCGGGCGGGGCCGCGGGGCCCTTCGGGGTCGCTGTCCCGCCTCCAGCGCCGCTGCCGCGCCCGCGGATCCCTCCCCGTGCCGGGGGGGGAGCGTGTGGGATGGGGGGCGGGGGGGGGGGGGGGAGATGGCAAACGAGATAAGCGTAAATTACAGTTTATTACAGGTCTAACGTCCAGCCTTAAGTAGCGTAAAGCCTGTGGAAACGGCCACTCAGTAAAGCAGAAGTTGAAAGTAAAGGTTTCTGGACGCCATAACAGTCTCGTCTTAAAATGGTGAACCCGTGCCAGTTATTGCAAAACAACCCTGCTCAGCGCCTGCTATCTGTTTACTGGGTGTCGGCCTCTGGCAGTCGCTGAGCTCCCCCACGGGGAGAGCCACTCGAGAGGCAATATGACTTTTTAAATCTTTATTAAACAGCAGAGAATATACAGGAAAAGAACGTTATCAAAGCACCCCATATTTGTTCGTTTTAGCTATACAAAAAGATATTTTAAAACCCACACAGCTCAGAGAAGGAAAAAAAAAAATAAACAACCCCCAAACCATGATTTTACATTTCTGGCTTGCTTTTAAAATAAGCAATACAGGTAATGCATTTGTTTAAAAAGTAGATTTTTGAACACACAGATTGCTGAAGGTGAACTGCAGGGACTTGTTACTCGAATTAATTTTCATCTTCTAAAGAAGTCAGGAAACACTTAACCTGGGAGAAAAAACCCAAAACACATATTTATTATTCGGCGTATTAAAAGCTAAAGTACCCGACTTTGCAGGAAAGAATTTCCTGTATTTTTAAAGAAATTTCTCTTCCTTTTCCCATGGAGAAATGGTTTGTTACTGTAGTTTCCCAGTGATGCTTTGCCTCTGCATTTAACTCATGACCTGAAATGCATGTAGGCTTTCAGAGGGGCAAGGGAGAAGATCGCATGTCTGAGTGTCTGTTCAAAACGAAGCTATTATTTTAATGATAAATACCTTCACAATTGATCATTGTACTCCCGTTCCCAGCTTATTTAGAGCTAGTTAATTGAGGGAATTAGGCTTGGCTTAAAGGAGTCATTCTTCAGTAATCTCAAATTGATGACCCAGAAGATGAAGAAAATTGTTTATAGGGTTTGCTAGGAGAGCACTTCCTCATGCTTTTAAGTATTAGGAGGAGGTGTTTTTCCCATGGAGTGGTCAAACGGCTCCACCAGAATTTCTTTTGGCATTTACTTCCCAAGTCTTGCTTTTTCTTAGAACTGGTAAACACCATTTTGTCTTTAGTGAGCTCTTTATTATCATCTTGTTTTCTCAAACACTTGTTTACTCTCCCTCCCAACTCTGCTGGAAGTGTCACTGCTTGCATGATAACTGCAAGAAAAGCAGATACAAATCCCCCAGTATTTGATACTTACTTTATCAATCAGGTACTCCTGTTTAATTTTATCATTCTTAAAATCTTCATTAACATCCAGAACTAGAATAGGAATCTCCTTAATGTTCTCAAAATCAACTCTGTTAAATAGAAGAACATAGATTGAGTAAAAACTACATAAAATACTGTGTATACAAGGCCTCTGCTCTTGATTACCATGTGCCCCTGAGATGTTTAAGCTGATGCTCATAACTTAAAGTGCATGTCAATTTTGTCCTTAATTAGTTTTCATATATTTCACCAATCTGGACTCTTAGTATCTGTAATATACATACAAGTGGGGGGGGAAAGATAGTTTTTAAAACGCAGTACGTGTGCTGAACAACATTTTAACTTATGCTTGCACACTTCAGTGTTCCTGTTACAAACACAGGAAGTGCTTGCTTACAAGTTTGGAATGAGTACACAATGTAAACATTCCCAAAATTCCACACTATCCATTGCCTTCTGTCTCCTCAGCATTTGGGTCATCCCATGTGAAACTTCAGCAAGTAGATTAAACTGATAAAGTACTTTTCCTGGAATTGTAATACTTTCCCGTCAGTAGAATATTTTGGGCTTCTCTAAGGGAAAATCTAAAGTATGCTTTCATATTTAGAGATTCCTTAAATGGGAGAGCCAGTAGGAGTCCAATAAGGAAGTTGAGGGAAGGTGTGCAGAGATCACACAGTTGCTGATCAGGTTTCTTGTGTGTAACAGGTCTGCCAAAAGACTTTCTGATTATTGTTTAAATTGAAGTTAGGATTAATATTTAACTTGGTTGAAATACAGTCCTGCTAGTTTAAAAGTAGTTGGGGCCTTGTCTGCCCCTTACCTTACATTGCAACAGAAACTTCGTGGTGAGAAATGGGTGTGATTGGCCCCTGAACACCATTTTACCTGTCCTATTCCTGAGTCCTTCCAGTTAGCAAAACCCGTATCCTTGCTGGAGTTACAGCTGTAAAGCTTCCTAGCTGAAGCTAATGCTTAACAAAGGTTTTAAATTAGATGAGGTTCCATCTCTTGAAACATGAAGTGGGTGTAAATGTAAGTCTGTCCAACTGCCTGAGTGAAGCTAGACTTAACATCAAACTCGATAAAGCTAAGGTCTAAGGTAGGAAAGAGTCTTGCCTGCAGGTTGAAACTTGATACAGAAAATGGGTTCCTACCTCATAGTCCTTTCATGAAGCCAGGTTTCATGTTTGTAGTGGAGGTTTTCCAAATACTCAAGCTCAATTCCTTGCTCCTCTTCTCTTCCCCTCATCTGCAGCCTTTCCATGCATTTCTGGGGAAAAAAAAAAAGTACAAACCTGGTCATTAATTATATGTTATAGGTTAAATCAGCTAAACTGCTCAGGTAGCCCTTAACTTGGAAGGACTAATGCTAGACATTAGTGAGCATTAATTTTATCATGCTTGGCTGAACATAAACGAGTTAAATCCAGAATAACTTTTTTGTACCCTCTTAAGCCTCTGGAAAATAAAAATGGAACTGAAACCCCTCCATTTTTAGTGAGCATACCTGGGGTGTGGTTCTGAGATAGATCATGCCATCCAGTTCTATATCTGATTGAAACTGGTTCAAAAGCCATGTGTGCCAGTCCTGATAAATAGACCACTCTGTTTCATTAATGTTTCCAGACTCGAACAGGTTAGAAGCAAAAACGTATCTGCAATGAAAGACATCAATCTCATGCCAGGAATGACAAAAGTGAACTACCAAAACACTTGTTATTAGAAGAGAATGATGGTATTGAAAAAAAATGCCTTAATGAAGCCTGCTCCCTTCCAGGTATTAGTTTAAATATCAAGTGTGTCCTTAGCTCCATGTCTTTAAAGACCTGGAAGCTGTTATTGTGAGTTCTTGCCATGCTGTGAGAGTAATTACCTGTCACTGTACACAGATCTTTCGAAAAATTGCACTGGATGTTCTGCTTCATGTAGCTTGGCTGAGACAGGTTTTAATTGTGCTTTTACTCGGCTCAAGCAAGCATAAGTCTGAAATGTGTAAGCCCATCTTGTGGGCTTGTCATACAGCATTTGAAGTAAGTTTCCTCCACTCTTCTGAGACGTTGAAAGTTCCTAGAAGGCAGGAGAAAAATGTTAATATGCACGTACAGCTTTTCTCAATCCAGAATTATGAGATGTTGGAGTAAATACACGGCTTTCATTTTATTACTAAGAAAATGCTTAGGCATAGGACCTAAGAGACTCTTTTTCCCCAGGTGATGGTGGTTTTCATGTCAGCTTCTTTGAATAGTTTGAATTCCAGATTTTAGTGTGATTCCCGTGGAGTAGGGGATGTGATTTGGAATATACATTCAGTAGTATCCTGCCTTTACAATTTGAGTGCCTGACCAACTGTGGTATGATAGTGGGGCTGACTCTGGCTGCTGCAGACTAAGTATAGCTGGCTCTTGGTATAGCTCCCTCCCTGTGGAACTCTCTCCCTGCAGTTTCTTCCGGCCCGAATCCTGCGCACCTACCTCATCCTCATCCTCATCCTCGGCTGTCTGGACGTTGCACCAGTTAGCGATGGGTTCGGGGATGATCTCCCACTCATCGCTGTGTTTCTCCAGCAGCCGGACAAACGTTGATTTACCCGCAGCTGCGGGAGATTAGAGCAGTTCACAAAGGGGCGGGGGTTGATTGCTCTGGTGCTACCGATGGACAGAGGGGCAGTTTGAGGGGTTGTTAGCGGGGCGAGGGGCCGGCCGGGTGCGCCTTGAAGCAAACAGCGCGACTGTGCCGCGGCCGGCCGGGCGGTCGATAAGGGCGGCCGAGGAACAGCCGACATTTTAGGAGCTGCCGTGGCGGGCGGAGCTTGTGTGGAGAGCGAGGGAGCGGCCGCGCAGGCGCTGGGACTTGGAGCGGGCTGGCGGGAGCGAGCGCTGCAGCCCCGGACGGAGGGCACAGGGGCTGGGTTTGTGCTTCCGAGCCTGCCCTGCGCCTCGCTGTGACTGATGGGCTCGGGGGGGGGCTCCCCATCCACCCCAGCCTCGCTCCAGGTTCGAGTCCCAGTGCGGCTCTTCCTGCAGAGCCGGAGGGACGAGCGCCGTAGCCCCCACCCCTCCCCTCTCTCTCTCCCCCAGTCTCCCTCGGCATCCCAGCCCCTTGGGTTGCTCCCGGCCTGACGCCCCCTCCTTCCCCCGGACTCCCCTACCACCCTGTGCCGCCTCCCGCACCGCCGAGCTCACCGATGTTCCCCTCGATGGAAACCTTCCTGAGGCGCTTCTGGAAGCTGGATTCGAGGGAGCCGGCGGGGCTCTGGCAGTGGCGCTTGGCGGGAGTAGACATGGCGGTGCCGAGCGGGAACTCGAGCGGTTTCCAGCTGCTCCAGCGCACTTTAAGTGTCCCGCCAGGCGGGTGGGCGGGATGCTCGCTTCCCGCCAGTCCGGTCCGGGAAGAGGCGGAGGCGCTGCCCCCTCCCCCGCCGTGTTACAAAATGGGCAGTCGGCAAGTGAAATGGAGAAGAGAGCTTTGTGCAGGAAGTGACTAGCCCGGTTCCACTTAGTGATCTAATTTGCATTTCTGTAAACCAGTTCGCCATGTTTGATTTACTTACGTAAATGTCTACTTATGTAAACTTTGGCATTTCAGAAAAACAAAAACAGTAAAAAAAAGCCTCAAGCTGTGGGGTGGGGTTGTTGGTAGTAGTCCGGAACGCATCAGTTACGTGGGAGATGAGGCAATGTAGGCTTACAGTTTTAGTTTTAGTCTGTTTTAGTACTGCCTGGAGAAGAAACACTCATGGATGAATAAGTGTTCATCCAGAGACTACTCAGAGCAGCTTCTGAGCTCCAGATACCTGTATTGGGGCTATAGGAGCCTGCTTAACTCTAGGCATGGGAACTCTTACCACCTGCATAGACAAGTTGAGACGTGAGCTGGTTATCCAAGGGGAAAGGGGACGGAGGAGTCTTAGATGATGAGTTATTCCAGTTTCCTCTTTCCTCCTCGGTAATACTGAGATACAGGCTGAAATCTAGCTAGGTCTGGTGTGTTTGGAGGAAATGGGAGGGAATTAACTTTTCCGTTCTTTTATGATAATTGTGACCCATTGTCTCTTCTTTCCCCATCTCCTCCAAACACACCAGGCTTCAGTGACCGAAGCGAGCAGATTGTTTCACGTGGGGTAGCGTCAGCCTTTGAAGCTGGTAAGTGCTAGTTCGCAGCCGCGGTGTGCGCTGTCGGCGCCCGGCGGGAGCGGCGGCGGGGCCGGGGGCGGCGGGGCCGGGGCTTTGTTCGGCGCGGCGGGCGGGCGGCGCCTCGGGGGCGGGGCCGGGCCCCACCGGAGCACATGCGCACCGCACCCAGCCCGGCCACGCCGCAGCCGCTCCCGTGCTCGGCGCTGGGCTCGCCGTGCTCGCTACCCGCTCGCCACACGCCGCTCTCTGTGAACCGGCCGCGGGCGCTGCGCCATCGCCGGCAGCCGCGGGCCCGCCAGGGCGGCGTCTGGGACCGCGCTCTTTGTGCGGAGGAAGGCCCGGCCCAGCGGAAGCGGGAGCACCCGCCGCCATTTCCTAGCGCGCTCTCGCCACAGGCTCGCCCGCTCGCTGCCGCCTGACCGGGACTAGGCGCTCTCCGGACAGCGGATCAGGCTCGGAGCCCTAGAACCAGCGCGGAGCCCCACCATGTGTGCGTGCGGGGAAGGGGCAGGGCGCGGGCCGGGGGCGGGAGGCGCCGTGAGTGTGAGGCGGCAGCGGCCGAGGCAGAGGAGGATCAGGGAGGGCCGGGACACAGGCCAGGGGGGCCGCCGGGCGCTCTGAGGGGGTGCGGGTGGCGGCCGTGCTGAGCGGCATCTCAAAGGGTCCATTCTGATCTTTCCAGCAACCACAGAAGCAGAGACGGAGCAGAGCCTCACCCCCAATGTCATGCTCAACACGGAGAGCAGCGAGGGATATGTGGTCAAAGTCCGGGGGCTGCCTTGGTCCTGCTCCACCGAGGAGGTGCAGAGGTTCTTCTCCGGTAAGTGAGGCTGTGGGGGAGGGCTCGGGCTCTGCTGTCAGTTCTGGGTCCCTCCCGGGGACACTGTGGCAGTAGGAGTGCTGCAGTGAGCAGTTGCAGGAGGCATTCAGTAGCTAGTGCAGTTTGTAGTGCACTGTAAATGCTTCAGCCAGAACCTGGTATACACAGCCATGTTCATTCTAGCAGGAGCTCAACACAAAGGGGCGTAGTCTGAGTTGCTGGGATAGCCACAACTGCCTTTGCTGCTTGAGCGACCAGAAGAGAGAAAGTTCCATTTTAAATAAAGTTCAACCTGAAGCAAGAATTTGAAAGCTAAATCAGTTTAGTTCTTGTGTTGTCCCAAGAGACTAATAGACTCTTGTTAAGTGTTTTAGTGCATGTATTATTTTATTAGCATTCTGCAGTAATAAACAGTGGTAATAAATACATGCTTTCTGCAGCAACTGCAGCTTTTAAAACGGCTTCAAGAATTTGATGTATTTGACTTGGTTCTGATTTAATGTATTACTCTTACACTGATTGTTACTATTCCTTATTCCATGCTAATAGAATTAAGATCAAAAGCAGACAGAATGTTAAACTTGAGGCAAAGAAGTTTTGGAAATAGTTAATTTGCAGTTATCCTTAGTACTGATCTGTAGGCTTGACTAGAATGGTAATTTTAGTTAGTGTCTTAGTTAATGGGTCATTTTAAAGTTGTAACAAGAAAGCTGCTGGTTTTGTTGTCTTGATATTATTGATACTCAGTACATTCTTGTTTTTTAGGGCTCTCTGAAACTTTCAAAGTAACACTGTTCCTGTAATAATGAATGTAATTCTGGCGTTCCTATTTCATTTTCAGATTGCAAAATTCTGAATGGGGCTTTGGGTATCCGTTTCATCTACACCAGGGAGGGCAGACCAAGTGGAGAAGCATTTGCTGAACTTGAGTCAGAGGAGGATGTGAAATTGGCCCTGAAAAAAGACAGAGAAACAATGGGACACAGATATGTTGAAGGTTTGATTCAGTTGGTCTAGTAACTGACTACATTGTGTTTGTGCTTGATGGGTTTTTGGTTAATTGCTTTTTTTTGTCTCTTAAAAATGCATGTGAAAGGACAAATGGACTTGCATATCATAAGTTGACTAGTTTCAAGGCAAATGACTTAAAAAACCCTTCCTTACTCCAGAATGCATTAATTCTAAGTGCCTTTTACAGTTTTCAAGTCAAACAACGTTGAAATGGATTGGGTTCTGAAGCATACTGGTCCCAACAGCCCTGATACAGCTAATGATGGTTTTGTACGTCTTAGAGGACTCCCATTTGGCTGTAGTAAAGAAGAAATTGTACAGTTTTTTTCAGGTATGTGGGATAAAAGTAGTAGCTATAGCAGTATTGGTTTATGCTAAAAAAACCCCAAAAACCAAACAAGCATGGATTGCCCAGTAGTACTTCCAGTAGTATTATCATGGGTATTAAAAGTAAATAAACCAATTCTTAACTAGTTTTCTGGGCATGAGGAATCCTTTGGATCACTTCATAAAGTACTTGATAATTAAATAATTTAGGGAATGCCAAAAAGGTGCTTGAATTTATGCTTGGTGGGATGTGCTGTTCCAAGTAAAGATTGTAGAAAAGTTTTCTTGCTTTCCAAAGAGATGAACAGTTCATGTGGGAGGATATTTCCACCCCCAGCCTTGGCTGATTGGCTCTGATCAGTGAAGGATGTAGAACACCCTCAGCACTGGGCTCTGTGTGAGGAGCAGCTTCTCAGTGAGGGCCCATCACCTCTTCCCAGCATAGAGCTAGTAGTGAATGAAATTCAGAGAAAGCCTGGTGAATTCTACCCATGTACAGATTTATAGATTTGCCCCTTTTTCTTCCTATGGGGGAAAAAAAACCCCACCAGACCCTTGATGTTGCCTAGCTCAAAGTTTTTATGGATGAAGAGATAATGTCTTGTTTTGACTAATTTTTACTTTTTTGCAGCTGTTTTATGTTCTACAAACTGCAATTAGACTATTAAAATGTCTAAGAATGAAATCTGTTGATTGTTTAGGATTTCACTTGTTCTTATTTTCAAAATACTAGATTTCTAAATGTTTTGCTATAACAAGATATGATTGAGCTTGCTGTTTTGCTTTAAAATACGGTAGAAACATTTCGAGTTTTACAATCTCAGAACTTGTTTTTTTGTTTTCTCAATTGCTGATATGAACAAGAGCAATTTCTAAGCATGTGCATTTTAAGGTGTTTTTTTTTTCTTACATGGTGAAGTAATTCAAGCTTTATAAGTTGTTAATGTGCTTATAAAAAATGTGTCTCTTCTGTTCAGGAACTAATACTTAAAAATTACTTCATGATTTTTTTCTTAATTAAGCACTCCTAAAGATTAAAAAAAAACAACAAAAAACAACAAAGCAGTGCTGAAACTTGATGTTTGCATAAGACTAATTATTTTACCTGAGTGACTTCTAGTAAAATTACTTGTTCTATATAAAGCTGTTTAACTTGCTGTGTTTGAATTTAAGTTCTCTTAAAAAGTTCATCTTAAATACTTTCACAGAATTGACGAGGTTTGTAATAAATGTGTGAAGTTCTTAACGCACCCTGCATTAGATGCCTTCTCTGAGGGGGCTGTCCCTGACCCTCAGAGCATTTCTGAGCTCTGCAGAGTGGGTTAAGAACCTGAACTGAATGGTATGTGGTCGTGGAGCTCTTTGTTGACGTGCCTTTTTTTATTCTGGTGTTCTAGAATCAACATACCATTCGCTTAAAAGTGTTTAAATTCTGGTGTTTTTAAAGCTATAAGAAAAAACTCATGACTGGGCTTGTGATGTTAATATTGCCCCCCTACTGGGGTTATTTGTCCTTGGGTTGAAGGGTTGGAAATCGTGCCAAATGGGATAACATTGCCGGTGGACTTCCAGGGGAGGAGTACGGGGGAGGCCTTCGTGCAGTTTGCTTCACAGGAAATAGCTGAAAAGGCTCTAAAGAAACACAAGGAAAGAATAGGGCACAGGTGGGGATGGATGGTTGGTTGGCTCTGTCACTTTTCTTATGGTAAACAATTAAATCCATATTCTCTCTTCTGAAAGTGTTAACACCCAAATCAAAATAGCGTTTTGGTCTCTAAACTTGGTGACGAGTAAAGGTATCGATTGCTACAATGTGTGTGGCGCAGACTGTCCAGATCCACCCAAAAGTACAAGACAAAATTGGGCTAAACTAAAACGTGCTTTGGAAAATTAGTAATGACAGGCATTAAAAACTATAGCTTGGAAATGACAAAGTTGAGAGACTATGGCTTTAACTTCTCAAATAGCACCAATTCTGCCTTTAGCTCTAAAGACATGCACAGTATTCTTACTACCATAAGAAAATGTGATACTTTCTAAACTTGTTTTATAAGTTGAAATGTAACAAATTTACTTACTTGTATTAATCTTCAATGTAATAAGCATAGCTTTCAAGAAATTGTCACAAAGGGTTTTTATTCAATTTTACTTGTGACTATTTTTCGTTGAAGCATGCACCTTTTGCCTACGCTGAATCATTGAAGCATAGGCTGGGTTCAATAGTACATGCAGAGCTTTTTATGGCATACTGATGGGTTAAACTCTCGGTGGAGATCGGGTTTTTAACCCTCTGTTTCTGTTGCCTTGAGCAACAGTTCTGAGTTGAGTGGACACCAGTCCCTCCTACATTGTTTGACTAACATTTTAAATTGGGGGGAGGTGGGTGGGGAATCAATATTGCTCCCCCACCCTTAAGGCTGGGATACTGCAAAGTATGAGGAGCACATAAACCCTTCAGTAATTTTAATTTCTTGAAAATACACTGATATAAATGTAACGTAGTGCTAATAATAGAATGTCATTGCCTACATAATGTAAGGAAACCTGGCTTATAATTACTGCCAGTGTCAAGGCTATGACTAAATGGCTTGTTGTAATGTGAAGTTGTGAGGCGTTTGTGGAAGGAATCAAAGACTGACTTCTCCCTGTGCAAACACTTGTAGGTACATTGAGATCTTCAAGAGTAGTCGAGCAGAGGTGCGCACTCACTACGACCCTCCCCGCAAGCTGTTGGCCATGCAGAGACCTGGTCCGTACGACAGGCCCGGCCTGACGCGCGGATACAACAGTCTGGGTAGAGGAAGTAGCTTGGAGAGAATGAGGCGTGGAGCCTATGGAGGAGGTAAGTGCATGGAGGCCCAGAGAGCTGCTCGTTTAAAAAGCAGCAGCTCTCGGACCTGGTAGTGTCTCCCCAGCTGTGTATGTGTCCTTGGCCTTAATTCTTGTAGAAGAAATGAAATGTAATAGTCGTTGTTTGCAGTGTGTACTGTGTACTATGTAGTCGAAATGAAAGTTTATTTGGATCTTTGTGTAGTTGAAATGAACATGTCCAATCTGTTTCTAGGTTATGGAGGTTATGATGACTACAATGGGTATAATGATGGCTATGGGTTTGGTTCTGATAGATTTGGAAGAGGTAAGGATCTCTAATAGGAACAGTAACTGAACTTACGACATGTCCCAAAAGAAACTAAAATACATCTGAAAGACCTAGAATGGACTCTTTTCTCCGCAGGGATGTCGGACCACAGGTACGGCGACGGATCGTCCACCTTCCAGAGCACCACCGGCCACTGCGTCCACATGCGAGGGCTGCCCTACAGAGCCACAGAGAATGACATCTACAACGTGAGTGCCACACGCTGCTCCCCAGTGCATGGCTTCACATCCTTGGGGTCCTTGGGGAACGTGCCAGCTGCACTTGCAGCTGGAGTGTTCCTCTGGAGAAAATGGCTTGTTGTAAACCCGAACTGTTGCATTGGTGCGTTTTAATCTGTGTGACTGTTCCATGTGTAGTTCTTCTCACCTCTGAACCCTGTAAGAGTACACATTGAAATCGGACCAGATGGCAGAGTAACCGGAGAGGCAGATGTTGAATTTGCTACTCATGAGGACGCAGTGGCTGCTATGTCCAAAGACAAAGCAAATATGCGTAAGTGTGACTGCTTGGAAGAGGTGGCTTTAGGGAGCTGACAGCACTGCAGTGTAGTGCATCTGCTGCAACTGGAATGCCAAAGTTTCCCCTGCAGCTTCACTTGCAGTGAGACAAGCTGGCATGGGTTTGCTGTGAAATGCTCTCATGGGAAAACTTTCTTCTTCCAGAACACAGATATGTAGAACTCTTCCTGAATTCTACAGCAGGAGGAACTGGTGGTGCCTATGGCAGTCAGATGATGGGAGCAATGGGTATGTAACAGTCTTACTGCACTTCCAAACGAGCGCTTGCTGTTGAAGGAAGCTATTTTGTACAGCTTCTGCTTATTGTGTGCCTGGCATCAAAACTGAATTTCAACATTCTGTCTTAATCACACAGTCAAGGAGTCGGAAGGGGTAGTCCAGGATTGGAACACTAGCACGTTGCCAGGTATATAAACATTTTGGGAATATGTTTGAGCTTTAATAGGTTTAATAAACTTGTGGTGCTGAGTGTGGTGTACCTGGTGGGATGAGTGGCTTCTTTGGGAGTGTGATAGTGCAAAAATTTGGGAGATGCCTGTCCTTTTATTCTCCTTCCCTATTGGGGATACCAGAACATAGTTTGGTGATGGAGGCTAGATCTGTGGCACGTGACCTGCCATTCAAGCTGATTCTTGGTGGTGAGGAGAGATGCTTGGAATTAGGAGAAATTGTCTGAATTGCTCTGGCAAACTGCAAAATCTTTCAAAAATCTAAAATGTGTGTTTGCAGCACAGGTGATAAATGCCTGTTGCTGTTGTGCCTCTAAGACAGATACCCTCCTGACACCCAACTGGGCTGGTTTTGGAGATGAAGGTCAGGTTGGTTTTTGGGGGGCTTGTTTTTGAGGGTGCTGGGGTGGGGGTGTGTGAATACACTGCTGCTTTTATAGTATTTGGTTACAAAATGTTTGTAGTTCTAATGCTGATACTGAAACTACAGAAGGGAGTGTAGGCAAGTGATGAGGTGAAGAGCAGTTGTTTAAACAGAGGTATCTGTCTCAGCCACAGCACTGCTGTGATGTGATGCACAACCAGTCTGGAGCAGGAATAAGTCTGTCAGGACCATGTGCACATGAGTGACTGCAGTTAATAAGCTGCTGTGCTTCTGGAAGGTCAGCACTCCTGTGTGAGGTCCCTTAAAGCCAAGTTTAAGTCTTTTTGGGGTGTGTTAAAATGCAGATCAATCCTGTTTTAGTATAGTCCACAGAAATTGTAAAAGTAACTTCTAAAGTTCTTGTTGCTGCTTGATTGCAGGAATGTCTTTAGAAACCCCATCACTTTCCTTGAGCATGTTAAACTTCCCTTGGTGTGAGCAAGGTAGTGCCAGAGTGCAGGGGTTGTTGGTTGGGTGAGGGCTGGGTTTGTTGATGATGAGCAGATCTTGACCGACAAGTTCTTAATGTTTCTACCCTTAACTTCAAAGGGAGCCAGTCCAGTTATGGTGCTCCAGGCAACCAGCAGCTGAGTGGGGGTTATGGAGGAGGATATGGAGGTCAAAGCAGCATGAGTGGCTATGGTAAGAGCATTTCTTTGCTGGTTTCTGTTGGGCCAGGTGCAGCTGGCTTAACATGCCCTTTACTGGTGTTGAAGGGTTGTGTTGTAACTTGGGCAGCACAGGCTCTGAAAGTTAAAGATGTGGCTACTGTGAATGTTGGGGAATTGGGGGAGAATCAATTCAAAGATGAAATGGTGGGAGCTGAGGGGGGAAATGTGGAAAACTGTTCTGAAAGGGGCAGGAAATGCCAGTCTCAGACTAGCATTGCTCTGATCACTTCTTAATCTGAAAGCTGGAGACCAGCTTTGTTTAAACACAGTACAAATGGGGGAGGGGGTCATGGGAGGCTGGGTCCTCCCTATTCCCCCAGAGCAGTGGTAAAGCTCTGGCTTGGGAAGGGGGGGTGATGCAGAGCTCGTGCTGTCATTGAACATCCGATAACTGACTTCGGGTACGGAGCTGTAAACTGACACTTTGCAGCATTGGGCACGGTAGACGGTATTTACGAGGTGGCCCAGCAAGGACAGGCGTTGGGGCAAGGATGCTTCGAGTCGGCCTGAGGCAGCTGTGAACCTGCTGTCGGTTTCCCCCTCAGACCCCGGGAGCCAGGGCGCCATGAACAGCAGCTACTACAGCAGTGGGAACCGCGCATCCATGGGAGTGAACGGCATGGGCGGCATGTCCAACATGTCCAACATGAGTGGTGGCTGGGGAATGTAACCAATCGCTGACTTTTGGTCACATCTTTTTTAAAAAACAAAAAAACAAAAAACTAAGTTTAACAGTTTTGCAATACGAGCTTGTGATTTATGCTTTACTGTAAGTGAATTCAGGATTGTTTTAAAACCTTTCAGGTTCAGTATTTTTGAACATACAGAAATGAACATTCATCTAGGATGTAATAACCAAGTAAAGACTATAACTGTTAAACAATTTGGAGCGTTTCTCAAGTTAGTTTTGTTGTAGGAGTGTATTTAAGCAGTAAGCGTATTTAGGTTAAAGCTGTTTGAATTATGTTAAATGTTGCTCTTATACCATATTACATCCAACACTGTTTTGAATACATGTTGAAAGAGACATGCTTTTTTGTAAAGAACCAATATAGGAGCTGTGTCTGAAAATCAAAGTGAACATTTGGCATGTTAGTTCTAGTTTATTTCTTTTAATATCCTGTAAGGCATGTTAAAGCTTTTTTTTTTTTAAGTTAATGGGGGAAACATGTTGAAACGCAATACGGCTACTTTAGGATTTTGGTCTTGGTGTTCGTATAAAATTCTGAGGCCTTGATTTAATCTTTCATTGTATTGTGATTTCCTTTTTAGGTGTATTGCGCTAAGTGAAACTTGTTAAATAAATCTTCCTTTTAAAAACTGGAACTCACTCCTTCTTGACCTCCAGCTTATTGTAACCACACTTGCGCCCATGTCCTCTGTGACTGTCATGCAGCTGCAGAGCAGTGACTCCTTACGAGAGCACTGACCCATAGAGTGTTATAGTGACAACTGGGGGGGAGCAAAGGAATCCCCCGTGCTGCTGGGGGTGCCCAGTGGGTGTTGGTTCAAAGCACTGCATGGCTGTGCCCTGAGCAGGGGCTCTGGGCCCTAAAACTGCTGGGGGGTGAAAGGTGATTCTGTACTTAGCTGTAGGCATCCGTGGACTGGGCAGCTTACTGCAACCATGTTTCAATAAATGCAACTTGTCAAACATCCTGCTTAAAGATGTGATTTTGTAAGCAACATAGTTACAACCGTTTGAGCACTGCAACTTCCCCTGCAATAATAGGAAATCTGCTTCCATGCAGTGGCCATAGTATTTTATTTGTCCTTGGTGGTGAACTGTTTGTCCTGAAGGAGTAGGAGCCTAAGGCCCCTTTCTACAGTGACAAAAGTACCCTCTTATTCTGTTGAAGAGGAGCTGTAAGGGTGGAATTCTGAGCACGGGGTAGTTCAGCCATGGCTGTCTGCCATGAAACCAGCCTGCTTCTGAGGGGAATGCTGACTGAGCCCAGCTCGATGGAATCGTGGCCCTGCTGTGCCTCTGTCAGAGCTGGGGCAGAGTGGGGATCACCCCTGGGTTTGCACTGTTCCGCACGGAGGAGTCTCTGAAGAAGCTCACTTGGTCCCTGGGACCTGGGACAGTGACGGGGAGTGGGTGCTGCTGCTGCTCAGGTGGCAGCCCCGTGCGCTGTCACAGGAACACGATCTGCTCTGGGATCCCCTGTGCAGCCGAGCCCAGGCCTGGCAGAACAGGGAGCAGGTGCTGCTGAGGCAGCAGCTGCTGCCCTCTGTCCCAGGGGTGGACACAGTGAGTTGGAGTCACTGCCCTTTCTTTTCTGGAAAAGGGCAAAAGCAGTTCCAGCTGTAGAGCAGTGGCTTCATCCAGCACCTTCCAGGGAATACCACAGCATTGGTCAGGTATCCCAGACACATTCTGGTACCTTTAGCTTAAACCCTGGATATGCACGGCTGGACAAAAGCACATTCTCTTCTAGGATCTGTGACTGACAGGTGTTAAAAATTAGAACTTGCTTGCTTTCAGTTTTTGCAAAAGACTTTATTGTGTAACTACTGTACTGTGGTCACAGCGACTTCCAGAACAAGTATAATGTGCAGATTTTGACTCTGCAGTGAACTGAAGGCACATTCATTGACACTCCTTATAAAGCTTTCTATAGACAATTCATAAATTGACCTTTTCCTCTTTGACTGACTTAGAGCAAATACAAAACTGTACATGAGCCAGGGGAACACACGCGAGCACCTACAGTGAAGGTAAAGAAATTAATTTCATGTACAGAGAGACAATGATGGCTACAATGATTCAAATAAAAGTAGAAATAGAAATTTTAATACAAATATCTATAAAAATCAGAAAAAATTAATCTTAAATAGAACTTTTGGGGTAATTACAGTTGATATAAGCTTTTAATTATTTCAGTTGGAGAAGGATTAGCTTGCACAATCCCTATAAATTAATTTACACTGCTCTTACAGTGGAAATTACCAGACCAGCCAGTCCAGTCTGCTGCACAGAAGACACCTGCAATTCAGAATTAAAAAAATAATGGCTACTTTCCAATGTTAAATTGGCTCTGTCAAGGGTGGGAGAGCCTTAGGAGGAGTTAGAGGAACACTGCTGGAGCAGTAGTGTGTGACAATTATCACAGACACGGACGGGTTTTGGGTATGATGGCAGCGCGAGTTCGTTACTGGAACAAGTGTTGCAGAAGATGTCCCCGCAGTTTCTGCAGTGGTGCTACAAAAACAGAGTCAGAATGAGCACAGCTGCCTAAAAACAGCATCAGGAAGAGAGAAGCTGGGCCTTGGGGGCTGTGTCCGAGCCCACTGAGTCCCTCCACTTCCCACCGAGCCCAGCCTCCCCCAGCAGCACTTCCTCCAGCGCAGGGCGCGATCCCAGCGCAGCCGCCCTCCCTCGGCAGCCAGGAGCTGCACCCGCCCCGGCTCGGGGACAGCCAGGAACGGGAACGGGAACAAGAGCCGGAGCGGGCACGGGTCTGGCCGCGGAGGAAGGGGGCTGCGCTGGCAGAGGCTGCTCGGCTCCCCCGGCACGGCCCCCGCACTGTCCCACACCGCGGGCCGGGCACTGAGCAGCGCCTGCTCAGCCGGGAAGGGACCGGGGCACAGCCACAGCAGCTCTCCACTGAGAGCACCGAAGCAGGGGCCAGTATTACTTTTTGGGTAGTAAATGCCAAATTATTCCCTATGTATTTATCATGCCAACAAGATTCGGAATTGAACAGGTTCAGTCTTTCCTAGCAAGGTATATGACCACAACACGTTTGTTTTCCATGGATTATTCAAAAACAATCTGGTGAACAACATTACCTTCCTTCTTGAGATGGAGAATTCCTTTTTACATTGTTTGCAGTGGGTTGCTTCATCATCCTTCAGCCACGTATGACCCTGGGAAATTGGAATGAAAACCATGCTGGAGATCCAAATAAACTTGTAGGCATTGTACCAACACTGTTGGTATTTTTAAAAGCCACCTTTTAAAGCAGAATAACCAGGGTGAAATTTGAAGGTGTGAAATGAATTTCATTTGCTTAGTCAAAATATCCACAAGAGAGTACCTTTAGTGCTTTATTTACTTCCTTAATGTCTTCCATCTTCAGCTTTGATCTGAAAAAAAAAATATGCCCTGCATGACTTTTTGTTGAGTTGTGTTTGGTTTTCCCTGCCATTGAACCCAAACCCCAATTCTTCAGTCAGCTCCCTGCTGCCCCTCTGAACCACTCACTGTCACTGGGAAACTTTGTCAGCTCAGGTTTGCCCCTTTTTCAGTATAAACAGGAGAATGTAGGAAAAGCACAGTTCCACTATAACAACAAAACACTTCCTTTAATGTTTCCTCTCAGCCAGCTCACCGTGACAAGATCCTCCCTCACTTTCATTTCATGGCTTTTCTAGTTTCTCATACATAGTAATCACCTCCTAAAATTCTCACATCAATTGATTTTTATAAGTAGATGAGGTTTAAAATTCTTTGTATTAGTCTGATACTCCAGCTTCTGTCACTTACAGGAGTTCTGTTTCCTAGAACTTACTGGCTGAGGTGAAGTCCCATTTCTTGAAGAGCTTGCTCCTGCTCCTCACGGACTTTCTTCAGCTGCTGCTTCTCATCTTGCAGTTTTCTCAGTTCCTATAAAATCAAGCACAAAATCAAATCAAGTTTTTTGTGCACTGTTTGACCTATAACCTCAATCAGTCTATTCAAACTACCCAAGCAGTTCACAAGAACCAGCTCCTTTGCAAATCTCCCTATTTCTAAGGCTTGATTTTTAAAATTACATGGAGGAACTACCCACAGGTTATGCACAAACAATGGAATAATTTAACCATAGTTACCAAGAAAAGGAAGATTTTCAGACTCTGAACATCCTTCAACATGGCTAGAGCATGGCAGTCCTGTCCCAACACAGAAGCACCCAGACAGATACAGGTGCACAATTGTGTCCTCAGAAACTGCTTCACACATGGCAGCAAATCCTCTTCAGGTTATCAAGAATGTTCATACTTTAAAAATAAATCATATTCAGTTGTTCTGAATACTTGAAAATGTGCATACCTTTTTCAGTCCTTCCATCTGTTGCAATTCTGTTTTAAGCAGAGTGGTTGCATCCTTCTCTTGGTGCAGTTCTTTTTGCAAAGATTGTCTCTGCTCCTTTTCGGATTTTAACTCCTTTTCCAGAGTTGAGCTATTTAAAAATAATTAATTCTAAACAAACTCTATAGCAGAAGAATATCCTATAGCACTTATAGGGTAGCAAAAGCGTGAGAAGTAGAAATGTTGTCCAAAAGAGGGCAAAACTAGAGCAGTGTTCTGGGAAAGGAAAGAACAGGCAGCAGACATCAAAAATGTTAACACTGTTAACGTGTAACATGTTAACATTTTCAGGTCACAGAAAACAAACAGCAATGAAGGGCTAGAAAAAAAAATAACCAACCAAAAGACCCCCAAAGAAATGAATCCCCACGAGTAAATATTTCACTACCTGTGTTTAAACTGTTGTGTTTAAAAGGGACACTCTACTCTGAAGTCTGAACAGTGAAAGAAGCTTTTTCTGTTGGTATTAGAAATGTTTAGAGGATTAACATTCCCTAAGAACACACCCACAAGCCCTTTCAAGAATCCCAGTCCCTTTAGATGACAGTTCTATGCTCAGCCTGACCATACCTATCTCCTGATTTATTAAAAAAGGAGTTGAAAGCTCCATTGCTAGTTGGAATGGGCAGATTTTTGCTGACACTCTGCTCTAATTTAGGCATTCTGGAAAATAACATGTCAAAATCCTCATGCTAACTGCACACTGTACAGAAGTGCTGTGCTTCCCTGGGTCCTGCATACATCTGTCAATGCTGAAGCCAACAGAATTTCTAACTCACCCTGTCCTTAGACCTGAGCATAAAAGGAGTAGAAAGCAATTCTTAAAGAAATGACAAAGGGAAGGAAAACAACTGCTCAGATTAAATACCATTTGCTGTCCAGCTGGGCCATCTGCTGCCGACACGAGTCGAGCCTTCCAGCCAGCTCCTGCTTCATCTTATTGCACCGTTCCTCTGCTGCCTGCCTGGCCTTCTCTGCCTGCTGCAGCCTACACAGGAAGGAACACGGACATTTGTTTCCAATCCACTCCTTCCCTGCACCCTCTCACCCTCTTCTTTTAGAGTTACCACAGGGATCTTTATAAAAGCTTGAACTGAAAATGCTAGTGGAGAAAAAAAATGACTTTCAAAAGCAGTTGTTCTGGAAAAAACCCCAAAAGCAAAGTCACACCTGTTTTTAAAGTGAAGTTAACATGTTTTCAACAGCCTGCTTATGGAAAGAGCTACAGTTTTCCAGTGGGTCAGTTATGGGCATGTTTGCCTGGGAAGAGAGAACAGCAAGTGCAGAGGGATGAAGAGGAGAAAGTAAAAAAGTTCATGCTGGCACACAGGCCCAAATGTCTATGGGGCATATGGAAGGTCATCCTGTAAAGGATGGAAACTTTATACTGGAAACTTTCTACTGACTTCAGTGTTGACTTTCTGATCTTGCAATTATTACCTCTCTTCCATTTGTTTCATAGAGGACATCATCTCATTTGTTTTCCCTTCAAAAGAGGATATTGCTTCTGTTTTCTGTTGTAATGAACACTCTGCATTCTGTAGGAAATAGTGAACAGTGTTTAAAGTCTGCCACCAGATAAAGAATGTTCAGCTTGCTAAAGGCCATGGCTGGGTCTGACTGGAATGTGCAAACAAAACGCTGATAATGCCAGAGCACACATTGCTCCAATTGTTTTGTTACAACCTCAGAAAAAAACCCAAACTACCGTAACTAAGTTTTGACCTACGAGATCAGCTACGAGCCAAAAATATTCTCTTCAGAAAAAGCCTGAAGGAATAAAACCAGATTAAATTGACAGGATAAGAATACCAATGATGATTTGAATGAAATGGAGTCCTCAGTGGGGATGGAACCAGGAAGCAAAAAGAACCCCAAATAAATACTGCTTTCAAAAGCAAAGGCACACCTCAGCACTGGGGTTTCATTGACTTGCAAGTGTTTGGGAAGGAGGCAAAGAGCTGGGTAAAGCCTGAACAGGCATCACGAAACAGGACATAAAAATTGATAAAAATCCCCTCTGGATTTCTGGCATCACATGTGAGAAAGGAAGGCTTGCTGAACTCTTATTTCATGCATGGACAGGCTAGTTAAACTTTTGTTTCATTAATGCAAACAAGCTCTGTGAATGTTGTGTGAGCACTGCTACACCATGGCTTCCTTGTAGAAATGCTTATCATACAGTCTTGTTCAACTGAAAAAAACAACATAAAACCACAACCCACCCAAACAAGAGAAACCCCACAAAACAATCCCCAACCCCCTGTACATACCTGGGATTTGTGAAACATCTGCAAGTTAATGGCCTTCACTTCTTCTAACTGTTGGCGAAGGGCAACTAAAGTGTCTTGTTTTTCATGAGTATCTTTTTCCAGAAGTTTCATGGCAATTTCCATTTCTGTTTTCATTCCAATTTGTAGCTCCAACTCTTTCTCTAGTTCCTTACAAAGAGATTTCCTAGTTACTGCAATGTAGCCATAGGTCAGGGATAAAACCCAGATAACCCCATACACAAACTGTGTCTCTGCTACAGTAGTGCCAGAGGTTTCTTAAAAAGAGACCTTTAATTTCTAGCATTTCAAAAGCCCCAATTCCCAGCACCTTGCAGACACTTTTAACGACCAACGCCCAGCATCTTGCTTGCAACTGCTCTATGAATTCTGAAAAGCTGCAAAAGGTGCACAGCTGTCATCTTGTATTTGTAATGTTACAGTAGACTGAATCCCATGTCTTTCACTTCACTTCACTTTCTGTAGTTAAGTTTCCTTACCAGCCTGATTTTTTTTTCTTCTTTCAACTGCTTCCAAACATCACTGTACATTTCATCAAGACCCTGGCGTGACTGCTTGTAAGTATCCAATTCTACTTTTGTATCCTCTTTTGTTACCTACAAGAAACACCAGCTACATAAGATTACAAAGTATTTAAAGTATCCATTTACTTCTTGTGTGTAACAAAGTACTTAAATGTGCTATTTCAAGTAAAATCTTCTGTTTAACAGTCAATGACCTGGCAAACATTAATAAGATGAAATTTCAAAGATACAGTAAAGATAAAAAAACCTGTAATACTTTACACTTTTTACTTGAATACTTCTAAAGACTTTGAATTCGTTCTTTGTTCTGCGAGTGTCTTTTTGGGTGTGTAGTGAAGAACAGTAAAATCTAATGCCTAAGCATACAACACCCAAACCCAGTGACCTGCATTGCAATGTGCTCAACTGTGCTGAGCATTCACAGTGGGCTTGGGAGAACTCACTACAGCTGATCAATAGAGATCACTTATTTTAGGGATCCTTGTCATCTCTAAAAAGGTGTCCCACCTCTACACTTTTTTCACTCCGTTCACGAATTAATTCATTCTGTTGTTTCAGCTGCTGCTGCTCTTCCTGAAGGGATCCAATTCGGTCGGTAGCTGCTGCAAGCTGTATGAAGAGAACAGATCTATATTTAATCACTGTGCAATCATGAAGCATCTGGAGCAATTCTGAAGTCAGTAGCTCACTCTCTGCAGCAGCTGTGCTGCTCACTTCCCCTTTTGCTCTACCCAGGAGCTGCCTGACCCTTGTGCAGCCGTACCCACTGTCAGCTGGAATTAATATACCCACCAACATTTGTTCACAAACTTCTGCTTCACACCCTCATCAATTATTTTTAAATATTAACTGAGCAAAGAAATGCACCATAGTGTAAAAGGCTAAAATCCACCCTGCATCTGTGTTGTGAACTAGAAGTCACACCAACCCATGCCAGTCCATCCAGTCCCCACAGCTCACCAGTATCTACTTGAATATTTTAGATACAAGGTACAGTCTTAGGGAGTTTTGTCTCTGATGGTAAAGAGCTGTAAGAATCACTTAACACACCAGATACAAACCTCTTCCTGGAGTTTTGAATTGGTCTTTTCTAAACAGTCTATTTTGTTCTGGAGATCTGCAACCGTGCAACTGCAGCAAGGAAGAGAGATGCATAAAAACAATAAATGAAGTGTCAATGTTCAACTTTTACTCCTACCCTCAATAGTATTTCTACCATCTTGCATTTGGTAATAATGAAGTACTTTGGTGAGCTGGGGAAAAACTCTGAGGAAAAACAACTGTCCCTCTCAAGCACTGAGAGGACCATGTCTTTCTGCTGGCAGCCCTGTTCTGGCTCAGCTTTTGCAGTTGTAACACCTCTCCTGCTCAAGAGGGCAAGGGAGGCCTGTTCCTCCCACTGAGCAACCTATGGGGGAAGAGTAGAGACTCTTCCTCTAAGGAATGAATTACCAGATGCACTTGTAATAGTTTCTTTTGAAAAAAAATAGTTCCGAAATGTTCTGTTAATCACTCTCAAAAAAACCTATTACACACATTTGCTTTCTGCACTGCATGTACCTGCAGAAGAGTAGGACTACAAAATGAAACTAAGATTTTTGGGAAATAATCAGAAAAGGCATTTCAAATTAAAAAAAAAAAAATCTACAAGACTGGCAGCAGAGACATTCAAAGCCATGCTGGGAAAGCTAAACAGGACAAGTGTTTGTATATGAGAATAGATGAAAATCCCACCTTAGATGGCGGTTCAGTTCTTCCACATAATGCTTCTGGTCAAGGACAGCTGTAATCCCTCCATCTCTAGTTGTAAAAGTGAGAATTTAATGACTGAGAAGAAACTCCTTCATTCTAAAGTGTTATTCTATACTAGGGCTTTCAGCACAGACCTGCAAACAGAGCTAAAATCTTTTATCCTTTTCTTATAAAAATACTTGTGTCTGAGCTGGATCAGAAGCAACAAGGAGGTGAAGCAGTTGCTTGGCTGCTTCTCAGCAGCTCCACAGTGAAGTGCTCTGAAGTGACAGAAGCACATAAAATATGAAGATCCCTTCATTTGCTAAAGGTAGTAACAAACTTCTTCTCTTAGAAAACCCGATCTGTGCTGCTAACTGCACACTCAAATCCAATATTTCATTTAAAATTATATTTTTTCCTCCATAACTGATCTCTTCCTCAAAGACAGCTTAGTTGGGAGGGTTTCTGAAACTGTACTTAGAAACAAAGCAGTGAGTTGGCAGTGGGTGACTTGGCAAATCATACCTTCTAAAACCAAGTAAAACCACAATCTAATATTTGATGTACTTTTCATTTGATCCCAGCTCTTGACTCAAACTCTCCAAATTGTTGTTGAAACTACCACAAATCCAGTCTCTGAAAGATAGTACTTTTGTTTAGGTAACAAAATCTGGTTTGGGTTCTCCCTTTTGGATGATTAATAGTTTGAGATCTCCAGCACTCCTGTCCTCCCACAGACTGTCTGACAGGTTTGTTCTACAAAATCTGTAATGATTTAGAATTATTAATTCACCATACATACTGTTTGACATCACTGTCCTGTGTTTCCTTAAGGTACAAGGAAAAATCAATCACTCCAACCTGAAAAATATATTTAAGATATTAATACACCTTCACAGTACAATTCTGTGTAGAAGCAGGCACTACTGTATATTTGGAAAGTGATAAAAACCTAAAGTTTAGATTTACTGAGAGACAAATAATATGTATATTCTTCCTAGCTGATGCAAACATACAAGCTAGCATTTGTCATAAAAGCATCAAAGTAACCATATTATGTGTGGCCAGTTTTCACAGTATTTCCATAAACTGCTACTTAGGTACTTTCTTTTAATTCACTGAGGGAAAAACCAAGCTTCAACATAGGTCATGCTGGAAAGAAATCTGGACCCATCTCAGTAAAGTATTTATAGCTGTACTTAATTCTACTAGAATCTTATACCAACTGATCCTATTTAAGCTTTAATCTTCACCTGGGAATCCAAGTCTTCTCCTTTCAAGCAGAGGTTTGCATCAATAACATTCAGTCCAACCAGCAGACCCACAATAACTGCTCCTTCCTCCTCCATCATCAATGCATCAGGTTCATAAAATTCACTGGAACAAACAGTATAAGGCATCACTGCACATTAAACAATTATAATGGCACTTCCATCACTGTAATCATATAAACAACAATAATGCAGCCTTTACAAAACTCAACTGAGTTTTCACTCATTTATTGCACAATGCAGAAGATTTAGAACTCTCTCAGAAAATACTCTGCAAGTTCCTTTGTAGATACACTTCAAAAACAATTAATCAATTGCTCCTCTGCAGGCTGCAAGAACAAGCTTACTGGTCAATTAATGACTCTCCCTGGAGCCACAGGAGGTGCCAGTGATTCAGGAATATTCAGGAATACACTGTCTGTGCTGTTACCTTAACAGATGTTTATGGTCCAGGAGTACTTTGAGATAATCTGCCAGTTTCTTTTGCATGAGTGCTAGGTAAAGCCAAGCCCGCCCTCTGCCCACAGCAGTCCTAAAATGAAAAGGTGCATGTTTTTGGTAAAACCAAGGTGTTTCATTAACTAGATTTGTGCAATTCAAAATTCTCAGTTTACAAAGTGAGGGGGAGGACATTATTTACTAAAAAACAACAAATCTCTGGGGAAATGAACTGTTGTCTCCAGAACACAGCAACATTTAAGCATATTCCATTCTTCAGGAAAAATATATTGTAAACTCTTCTTAATTTGAAAAACCATATGTATTGTCAACTGCCACCATAACCCAACCATAAATACATCCTAATATTAAAATCAAGTCTATTTCAATCATCCTGAATTATTCAAAACAAATACTATCAGCACACACAAAATGACATAAAATCATGAAAGTGGGGGAAAGAAGAGGAAAAACACCTGTGAAGACTTTAGTTATTTTTAGCAAAGTTATAAAAGTTTTCAAATGCTGTTTTCAATCTGACAGCATTGTTTGACTCAGAAACTGAGTATTTTGAGATATCCTCTTTATCTCTTGGAGAAGTCAATGCCTCCTACACACCCTAATTTCTTTCTTTGGGAACAGGAGCTTGTTAAGGAAGCCAAGAGACTACACAAAGGATTCCTTTTCCCAGCAATATGAGCAAAATGCATCATTCCCAACAGTTAACTTACTTCAACTCTGGCAGATTTTTAACACTAGTTGCTATATCTGATGCTTCGGGACAAAGTTTTTCCACTAGCTCCAAAGGACCAAAAAACGATTTGTTCTGTCCAATAAAAGTCTTCTTCACTAAAGGGAGCATACAGAGAGATTTGTGAGGAAAAACGACAGGCTTCCAACTCCAGGATTTTAGACAAAATCTTCTTTGCTTCGTTGTCTTATCAGCTTAAACATGTCTGTGGAAAGGGGGCATTAAAAATACTCTGACAGTTTAGGAGGCACAAAATTCAGGGTGTACAAGGGTAACCACATCTGTACTACTGATTAGCATCATATGTTTACAGAATTAATAATGTCATCCAGAAGTAAAGCTGGAGCCACAGCAGGACATGACAGAGACTCCTTGACCTGCCTCTCCTCTGCCTGGCAGCCAGTGCCCACCTTTGAGCCCGTGCTTGAGGCAGTGCTCCAGCACCACGAAGAATTGCTGCAGTGGTGGGAAGTCGGAGTCCAGGGTCCGGCCCAGGCTCAGGGCTGACTGGATGAGGATTTTAATGCTGAGCTTCATCATGTTCATGAGGTTGGCACGCTCCTCCATGGTGTGACACCGCGTACCTGGGGGCACATGGGTGGGGAAAGGAAAGCTGCTTTTACACTCACAGAATCAATTAGGCTGGAAAAGACCTCTGAGATCATCGAGTCCGATGTATGATTAAACTAGGCCAGGGCACTGAGTACCAGATCCGGCTTTTCTTTAAACAGCTCCGGCGACAGTGACTCCACCGCCTCCCTGGGCTGCCCGTTCCAATACATAATCACCCTTTCTGTGAAGAAATACTTCCTAATGCCCAACCCAAACCTCGCTTGCTGTAGTGTAAGATTATCCTGTCTACTTATCACTGGTTTCCTGGGAGAAGAGACCGACCCCCACCTGGCTACGGTCATGGACTTGTAGAGAGAGATAAGGCCACCCCTGAGCCTCCTTCTCTCCAGACTAAACATCCCCCACTCCCTCAACTCCTTAGAGGACTTGTGCTCCAGAACCTTCCCCAGCTCTGCCGCCCTCCTCTGGGCCCGCTGCAGCCTCTCAATGCCCTTCCTGAACTGAGGGGCCCCGAGCCGATCACAGCACCCGAGGTGCGGCGTCCCTGGTACCGAGTACCTGGGGACAATCTGCACGGAGACGCTGCGCAGCTTTTAAGCACCCCTCGCCGCGGCGCCCCCGCTGAGCCTGCATCCTGCGGCGGGGGCGAGCTGGGTAACCCCCCCACCACCACCTCAGCCCCGTGCCCGGCTCCCGACGGGGACACGACCCAGCCCCGGCCCTCGGGGTCCCTACCTGAGCGGCGGGGCCGGGCCGGGGGCCCCGCGGGCTGAGGGACCCCGGCCCGCTGCGTTACCACGGCTACAGCGCGCGGCGGGGGCGGGGGCGGGCCGGCCGCCATCTTAGAGCAGTGTGAGGGGAGCGGGGCGGGCTCGGCCCGGCCGCGGCGCCTTGCAAAATGTGGAATACGTACAGATTTACTTAACAAAGGTTGTTTTCCCATCTTTGTACAGTTTCGAGCCTAAGCAACAATAAGGGTGGTTTAAGCCGTGAAACATCAGCTAACGAGCGAGCTTTAAGTGACGCCCAGGTGTTACAAAAGCGAATCGCTTGGTCGGTAGAATTGCCTCGTTAAGGTTTAGGACGTGCTTCAGTGACCTCAGGCCTAGGGGAGGGTAATAACAGGATGTAGCACTGATAGTGGACACAAAAGATGCGGAATTTACTCGCCGCAAGGACGGCCTGAAGCTGAGTCAGGGGAGGTTTAGGTATCGATAAGGAAAATGTTCCTCACCCAGAGGGTCTTTGGGTGCTGGAATGAGCTCCTCAGGGAAGCCGTAACAGCAACAAGGCTGACAGAGCTGAAGGAGCATTTGTACAACACTTTCAGACACATGGTGTGACCTCAGGGGATGGTCCTGTACAGGGCTAGGAGTTGGACTTAACGATCCTGGTGGGTCCCTTCCAACACAGCATATTCTATGATTTATGACATCTGTCAGAAACCCCAAGATAAGGCAGACGCTCATAAAGCCAACTGTGCTCAATCAGCTCTGGCTGGGCAGAAGGTAAATTCTGGCAGGGGCAGATCATGACCACTGACCCAAGAAACTCACCGTCCCAAAAGAACAGACTGAGCATGTGGACTAATGAGCAGGAGAAATGAGGATATCATCGACCAACAGAAGATAGAACAGTAATTAATAAGAGAACTAGGGAATTTGTAGCAAATGAACATTAATGCCTTTGAACATTAATGCCTAAAAGAGTGAAAAGTTTTGGTAGTCGTGCTGGCTTTGTGGATTTGCCACCCAGCCCCCTTTCTGTGCAAAACCGTAAATAAATCAAATCCCTCCACTCTGTGCCTGGATTGGCCTCTTGCAGACCAAGTGAAAGAACCTGTTTTGGGACAACAGGGGGAATGGGACCGGGATCAGCTTTTTTGCTCCTTAAGGCACTTACAGGCTTTCACAGGAGCTGCCAAAAACAGCCCAGTGGCCACCAAAATCACATTTTAAGCCACTGCTCTTTCAGTAGGACAGTCTTGCTGTCACCAGTGGGTCACACATGGTCACACTCTGCAGAAACAGCAGTGGCAGAAGCCCCAGCCCTGTGTCAGTCACACTGACTGAAGATGGTTAACAATGTTTTTAAGATTGTGCAAAAGTCTGGGATTTTCCCTTTTTGGGCGCACAATGTTAATTTAGGGTTAAAAAAGAGCAAAACTCCTCCTTGTGTCAGAAGAGGGAAAACAGAGTCATTATAATCTATCTGACCTTAATAACCACAATACACACTGTCTCCTCTGCAGGCTACTCTACAGTTCACTGTATATATACAGTATACAGTATACATGATAGCATATATACTATACAATCAATAGACATGGTATTATATGTAGAAGTAGTATACTGTATATTGTCTATAGCAAATGGATGCCTCAAAACTGTATGTAATGAGTTGACATGAGGATTAAAAGCACTGTAATATTTAGAATTTTGATCTCAATATTGTCTGGTTACCCATTAGGAACAGAAAAAAAAGCTGCACAAACCAGTGAGGGTTTTTTTTGGTGCTTCAAAGCAATGCTAACCATTTTGATGATTTTTTTAATTTAAATTTTTACTTTCTAGGAATACTTTGCCTTTACACCTTGCTTAAGATACACATATTACCCACAAGACTTAGAAAAAAATATCATGAATGAAATGCTCTTTATGAACACAATTTTAAACTAAAAACTATCTTAATATTGGTTTGCATTAAGTTAAATAATTACTTGAACAGTATTTTTTAGACTGTTGCAAATTTATACAGTCAAGTACATCTTTTGCAAAACTGTGCAGGCTGGTACATGCAAAATAAACAGGTATTAGACACACTACCAAAGCCAAGCATTAACGATTAGGAATCAGGTTACCCCAGTGCAAAAGATCACAGATGTGACACTGCGATTTTTAAGAATGCAGACACACAGTTTTGTATCTTATTCAACTCGAGATTTGTTCCAACATCTTTTTGAAGCCACATGCCTTGTTTACTGTAATCATTCAGCACACTTGGAAGTCAGAAAACACTGAAGCACAAAGGAAAGCTCACAGTTCTCCATCCCTTGGTCTTTAGGACTGCAAGTCTTTCTTGATTCGTTTTCTTTAGATTTGAAGCTTCTGGCCTTTCTGCAAGGCAGGACACAATTTCCTCAGTGGCAGACACTGGTTTTAGGATGGAGTTTATGTGTTTAGAACACGTGATCAACAGATCTGAAGTAGCAGATAGAGGTTATAAAATGTCTGGAAAAAGATTTCAGCAGGCAACAAGCTCCAAGTTTTCCACAAGTGGTCTTGCAGGCCTTGGCTTATTTCTTAAAAGTACCTGCTTTAAATTATATTTAAGTGCTTTGTCAAAGGTAAATAATATTGAACAGGTAGAACAGGTGCCTTAGTGCCTGCTCACATTTCATATACAAGTTATCAACTGACTTTTCATACAGAATTTTCCATAAAACTCATCAACATAGTATTCAATCCTTTAAACAATGTGGAACGGTCGTGGTGTGTTCCCTTACTTTACAAGGAAGAAGCTGAAAGATTATGGTAGAAGTTCCATTAAATGTGGGAGCTTCATTTCAGGTGAGAGAACATTTTATTCCCTGTCCCTTGACAAGTGCTGTATGTTGTTTTCAATTACATCTACCCACAGCATTATTTCAAAAGCAAACAAAGAAACTGGGATATTCTGCATTTTGTCAGGTTAGATCCCAGGTGTGCAAGAAGGGCACTCAGGAAACAAACCTGTGAGAAGTTTGGTGTGAGTCTTAGAGATGCAGGAAAAGAAAAGAGTCTGTTTTTTCAGGACAATTAACCTTCAACTCTGACTATGTAACACTGGAGAATTTTCACAAAAAATGCAGAACTCCATCAGCAGACATTGCCCCATGCTGTCCCAAGTCAAATCCATGGAACTTCCCTTTGAATACTCAGTACCATTAAAAACAAAAAGGTCAGCACCAAACAGAGCAAAGCTGAGCTCCAGTGCTCCAGAACAATTAAGCACCAGTCTGAAACTCTGGGGTCCAAGGCTCCCGGCCAAATTTCTGCTGCATTTGAATGGGTTTGGATATTTTTTCCATGGTATGAATATTGCTGAGATTTTTTTTCCATATGATCCAACTAAAGCCATTTTGATTCCGCTCTAAGAGACCTGTTCCACAAATGCCAATGTTGAACAAAGCAAGCTGTGGCTAAACTGAAGGCATTTTTAGTGTAGTTAAAAAGTAACTTATAAAAAATCTGTATCTTAGTTTGCTTGTCTAGTCTCTGACATGAAAGGTACAGAGATTCCTTCTCGGAACCAGCATCACTCGAGAGAGGATGTGGAATTTTGAAAGATCCCTCAGTGCAGCCAGGCTGCTGGAGCTTTAAGGAGAAGGAGAAAACGCAGCAAATAAAACAAAAGTAAATTTCTCCAAATATAAGAGTTTAGTTTTCTTCTGGTTATAACGCATTTCTTAAGTTCTACAACCGTGTCGCTTGTTTAATTTTACTTCAATACAAAACTGCAGCATCTTAAAAAAAGAAATTCAAAGTAACACCCATGCACCACTGACACGACCCAGCAGCACTTACGGGAGCAAACTCATTTGCGCACCACAAAAGCGAGTTTACTAAAGAAGCGGAGCCGTACTTGTCTTTGCCGGGCTGTCACTGCTGCCGGGCTTGGACACCAACCCCACCAGGGATGCGGACTTCAGGGCGCTGCCATAGCTCAGCGCCAAGTTTTCCGAGGCTTTCCTGGCCAGAGACAAGATCGGAGCGGACCACCGCGCTTCCTCCGGTTTCGCCTTCTCCTCGTTCCTCAGCTCGGCCGCGTCAGGGAGCTGTTTTTTGTCAATAATCTCAAAGTCTTCCTCCTTTCCCGCGGCGGGCGCGGCGCGGCGCTCCCCGGCAGCCATCTTGGACGGGTCACATGACCGCGGCCCGCGGCGAGGGAGCCGCCCCCGCCCCGGGTGAGGGGTGGGAACCGGGAGGGCTCCGGGAACCGGGGCAGCACCCGGGAGACCGGGGAGGAACCGGGAAACAGGACACGTACTGAAGCCCGAGCAGGTCCCGGGAACCAGGGCAGGTCCCGGAGGCAGTGTGAAGCACCTGCACACAGAGGCAGGGCTGTAAGACCGGCCCGGCCAGGGCTGAGCGCTTCGCTTGGTGTTCAGAGTTAAAGGGCGTGGAAGATGAAGAGAGAGTTTACCTTTGAAGAAGTTAGGAAAGGAACAAAAAGTAGAGGTTTTTACTGCTGTCTGTACAGTAAAAGTACAGCTTTTTTTACTGTGTCCCCAGACGTAATTTTCAATAAAAAAGAAGTGTTTCGACATCTCGGATTTACACAGTTAGGTTATGACAGCTTAACGAGATCTCTATTACTGTGCCTGTGAATCAAGTAATTGTAACTTACAGTGAAGGATTGCTATGCCAGTGCACTGCTGTGAGAAGGGCTTGTCCTCACTGCCATGAAAACACAACTGCGCAAAAAAGCCACTTCATTAACGTGCATGGGCTGGGTTTGGTAGAAAGATCGATCATGAAGGGGAACAGAAATTTCCACAGTATGAAAATTTGATCTTGCTGTGTGCCTCTAATATTGATGTAGCTATGGCTTGTTAACTGTTTTTCCATCCAGCAGCTGCATGTGCTTGCATGTTTAGTCACGAGGTAGCAGATGCTGCATATGAGCTTTTTGTGCTACATAGGGAAAGGTGTTTTTTTTTTTTTTTTTTTTTTTTTTTTAAGAAATAGAAGAAGGAGGATAGAATAGGAGAGTTGAAGGTCAGTTTCCTTAGTCCTGCTGCAATATAAATCTTCAGGTCTACATATATTTCCCCCCCCCCCCCCCCCCCAATATAAGCTACTTCATGATCGATTCCATCTTCTTGGCTTCTTAGACACTAAAAATTTAACAACTTGTGTTACACAAAGCACACGGAAGCTCTTAAATATTTGCTGAGAATTCAGAGATCAGCAGCCTCTTATTCACCCATGATTCAGATGAGCTAAGTATAGGCTTTGAGCTACTTTTGCTAACGGCTGCTACAGAGAAGTTCTGCTCCATCTTGTGGACTCCAGCAGTATTGGGCTGTTTGTAAGGAAATAGCTCAGCTCTATAGGTTACTGTCCTGCAGTTGAAAGTATGAATATACCTCTTACAGGAGTAAGACTTGATAGTGATTTTTCCCCTTTTATTAATTACCCGATATTAGAGTCAGGGTGGAGAAGGTAGTCTTGGCTAGAAGCAGAATTATAAGAATTAAAATAATGTTGTTGTTTTTTTTTTCCCAATGCGTCTTAAGGATGAGGTGTAAAAGTTTTGTGGTTGAGAACATAAGAGTTAACCAAAGCTCCTCTTTACCTCATTATGTTGCTCTCTTAAGATAACAATGCCTCAGACTCCTCTTTACAGCCTCACAATGAGCTATTTTGTAAAAATATGAAGTGAAGATATCACATAGTCTGTGATCATCTTTCCTTATGTTACTATTAAAGAAAAAATTGATAATTTTATTTCAAATGTCTGATGGGGAAAATTTATACTGTGCATAATAAATGTGCTAAAAATTTTGCTACACATGATTTAATTGTGCTTCACTTACTACTATTTGTCAAAATTACTTAATCAGCCACTGATTGCTTTAAATGCCCTCTGTCCTCATACTTTTTATTTTAAAGCAAGCAACAGTCTTGTGGCATTGTAAGGGAGCTCTAAGTTAAAGAGATTTATTTTGTTTACAGAGTACAATTTCCTAAGGAGTAATTTGGGGCAGCCAAGGAGGGTGAAGTTAATGCAGAATATAGCTTTAAGCACATTAAGTAACCCCCCAAAAAACTCAACATAAGTGATGTAACTTTGGTTTCAGTTCACTAATTTATCAGGGTGGGGCGCTATGCATGAATAACGCTGCTTACTTTTAGCTTGGAGATTGGGCTTATTTGGTCTTCTGCAGATGATGATATTGCACCACTCTTTTCTTTTTGCAGACCACTGGTCCAGCTCTTGCTACTCATTTGAACATGAATAATATTTTCTTTTAGAAGCACATTTTGTGGCTAGTTTAGGTCTCCATAAATGTCAGTTCTGTGTAATCACAAAAATAAAATAGTTAGGTCTCATTGAAAAGTGAGGGGACTAAGTGACCCACTTACTGCTTTTTGCTTTTCCTATCCTGAGAAATCAAAGTGTTTCTAAAGAAAAAATACCATTATGGAGCTGAGATAAGTAAAGTTCAGTTATTTTTTCATGCAGATCTTGCACAACCTTGTTTGGTTTTACTGTTCCCCCTCTCTCTGTGTTCTTATGTGACAGGATAAAAATTTGCTTTTGAAATATTTAAAAAATAGTGAATTCAAAGTATAGAAAAAGATTATTCTGGAAGAGTTCATATTTTAATCAGGAAATTGTACATTTAATACAAAATCTGGCTAGCAGAATGGAAGAATTAATTTTAGAATAGGAGAAACTCAATTCTTATTCAATGATACTTAGCAAGACAGTTCCTTTGGCTAATTCCTCTTTATCTCAGATTTATTGTTTTTTTGGGGGGGTAACGTTTTAAGAAACTTTTTTTTGCCATTTAACATTTCAAGTTAATCGCACACTATAAATATTTAAAAGCAGCAAAATGCCATGGTGTGCTAAAGGGTAAACTTCTGTGATTAGCTGTTATTTATACTTTGCATTCCTATAACTTTTTCAGTCAGCAAAACAGATTATACTGCAAATGATCCAGTTGAGTTTTTGACCTTTAAAAGGCTGGGGGGAATAAATACCAAGTGCAGCTGTAGTTGGGAATAATATAAAACCCCACAAATTGTGTGTTAAGTGTTTGACAGCACATTATAGAAGTTTTGCAGAGAAATACAAATCAGGGTATTTGTTGAGAATTCAGTGGTTGCTGAGTAGAGCTACATCCACAAGTCCTGAGCCACCACTTTGTGCAAGCAGGACAAGAAGCCATGCGTGGACACACTGCAGCCATCCAGAGTCACCTCCCAGTGACTGCAGCAGTGTCAAAGAGCAATAAAATGTTCCTTGTACTCTTCTCTCCCTCCCCATTCCTCAAACCACTGAAACATTCTTCCCTCTGGCTGCTGGGGTGAGTTCCACTTGAGGAAAAATGGTGTTAGGGAATGGTAACGATTCCTTTGGGACATCATCAAAAAAAACCCCAAACCCTCAACAATTTCCATGGCCATGAATGGATTCCTCCATTGTAACAGTGATGAAGCAATTAGAGACAAAAGTTTTAGCTGTTGTTCTACCTCTAGTGAATCTAATTAATTAAGACACTTTCCTATAATTTTAATCAAAAAGTGATGTAAAGAAACCCAAAATTCCAGTTGTGTCATCGAGTTTTGAGTCAAATAATTCATCACCTGTGTTGAGAAAAATAATTAAAAAAAAAATTTTAAAATCTCAGCATTATGCTCCCTGATCCCACTGCACCAGCTAGTGCCATCCTTGCGAAAACTCATTGGTAATGACAGAATCAGCTGTTTGAAACTCCTTTCTAGAACTATTAGAGTCCCTAAGAGAACATGGAAATATTTATAACTGGAAACGTGTGTCATTGTAGTAAATAAAGGAAAGGATGTTAATATATGGAAGAGAAACTTACACTGAGATGTTGGCACGGAATCAAAAGAACAGCAGCTCATTCAGTATAAATTCATATTAAACAGTTAAGACGAAACACCCACCCATATATTTAATATATATTAAATGACAATCTGAAGAAAAGTCCAGGATATTTATTGTTCTACTCTGAACTATTGCCTGGTTTTTAGCAAAAAAAAAAAATCTTTTAATAGGAGTGTAGTGGACTAGAACGTGGAGTATCAGAAAGGAGGTAAAAACCACACCGATTTTCCTTTGGTTGTTTAACATTTGTTGACCCTTTAAAAAGAGGCAGAGGCAGAACTTCCCAGTAGGTGACACTATGGCATCACTTTATTCAAGAGCAGCCTCTAACGCCCAGCAATCAACGCGCTGTGCAGCCACCCCAGAAAATACCGGAGAGCTCCCAAGAAAAAGAAAAGAAAAAATCTGAGATGCAGATCTGAGCGACCCCTGAAGCTGCTCTGTGGTAGCGGCTGTGCTAGTGGAGACCTCTGGGGGGAAGGAAGGAGTTGCTTGGCTCCTTTCACAGCACCTTCAGTTTGTGACTGTTGAATAAGTGTCCAGGAATGCTCTCTAATGGAATCATGGAATCCTAGCCTACCTGTTCACAAATCAGGGTCATTTGCCAGTTCTGGAGTTTCATGTGGGATTATGAAATTTTAGTATTTTACAAGATGCCTTTCTGTAAGAAGTTGTTATAGAATGTTCCAAGGACTTTATGAGTAGGAAGGTTCGGCTAAATGGTATCATTTGGTCCATCTACCAATTAACTTAGAAATCAGAGCACATCTTTTTGAACACCTTAGTTTCTGGCCCTCATGACCTGTGTGGTTTTGGGTTAAATTTTTCATGGCTTATCTGTCTGTTTGTTTGCTTGTTTGTTTGTTTGTTTTTTTCCTTTCCTCTTTTTTTCATTCTTACTAGCTTGTTTTTTTTTTTTTTTTTTTTTTTTTAAATTCTTCCTACTATTGCATGCAGACAGTTTTGTATCAAGTACAATTTTTAAGGTTTTATAAAAGTACTGTAAATTGACTTGTCTGAGGGGCATAGGGTCAAAGGAATTATAAATGTGATTACAGGCTGAATCCTAGTAAGATATGAATGCAGTATTTTTGAAATGTTCTGATATTTTCGCTACTTAATGCAGTTTTCAACTAACACATGAGAATACTTATATGTGACTTAATTAGCTGAAGAAATGGGCTCATATCGTTCCATTAGTGTAACAGAAATTAACGCAAATTGCAGAATTAAATGTTGTTAGTTATTATATCAGCCAATGAAATACATTAGGTACTCCCTAATGGGAGTTTGGACATGTTTAGGAAATGGACAAGTTTAGGAAAATACCTTAATGCTATACAAACCCACTGTTAGTTATTGTAGTCATCAGTTTCAAAAGCAAATTTTGGAAGTTCATAAAAAATTTAATCTGTTATCCATAAACTAAAGAACATTTAGGTGCTTTCATGCCGTTCTGGTGACATTGCACTCAAGCACTTGAGGGCGCAATGTGGCACCAACTGCCTCAGGTTTCTCCGCAAAGAATTGAGGTCTTACAGAGTCCCCTCTGTAACGTGCAGGACACACAGAAGTGGAAAAATTGCATCGAGTAGTGTGAGAAATGCAGTTCCTGGCTTTTTTGCTGCCTTTGATTTTCTCATTTTTCTAATTTGTCTATGTGTGACACTGTGTACTAATTAGTAAGATATTTAGAGAGCTTAAACAAAAAGCAAAGTCACTAAATCTTTAGCTAGATTTTTCTTTGTTTTAAATAGAAACAATGTCTTCTCTCTCTTCTTTCCTTTTCTTCCTCAGAGTGTTTTTCCTTGCAGAGCTGTAACTTAAATTTGGTATACCACACTAAGGGATAACTCCCAGACCCCTTGATTCAATCGGAATTTTTATAGGGTGAAAAAGGGAAAAAATGTTTTACAGATGTACAAAAGTTCCTTAGTTATTGAGAGAATCAAAGGGGAAGCTGAGCTTTTGGTTGTGCAGGTGTGCAACTCATCTCCACTGTGTCCCTATTATCAGTTCCCCTCACATTACAGCTTAGGCTAATTGCTCATCAGGCCTTTCCATGCTTGATGGAAGCTTGAGTGGGCAGGTTAGATGTTAACAGATTACTTAGTGATCTCTGACCAGAAATCCTTTGAAATATCTTCACTAATCCATCTGAGGGAATTAATCATATGTAAGCATGTCACCTTTGGAAACAGAACTGAAAAACATAGAGCTTCAGTCACTCTGGTGGTTTAAACTAGTTTAAAGAGCCACTGGAGTGCTGCTGTTCTCCTTTTCCTGTAGCTGTGTGTTCCCATTTCCTTACATAGCCCTGCTCCCCATCTGAGCTCCTGACAAACCAGTGGCAGGTGAAAGCAGCAGGAAATACAGGCTGGGGCTCTGTAGCACCCCAAGGCCATCTGACTGCTGCCTGCCTTCTTGCCACCTCTTGCCTCTGGCCAAACCCCCTCCTCAACTCCCTTGGCCATTGGCTTGCTGAGCCATTTCAGGGCGCTGAGTTGGCAGAAAACTAACACAAGAAAAGTGAATGGTTGTTCTGATGATTTAGTGCATTGAAACAGCTCGTATTTTCCAAATTGTGTGTTGGAAGAATCACTTCCTATATGGATGTGCTATTCAACACCCAGTTTTCTGCCTGCCCTGAGTTCTTCACAGAGACTCCACATGGCAAATTAGCAAAACGAATGGCAGAGTTAATGCTGGAGTGTTTTATCTTAAATATCCCTCTATCCATCTTCTCTCAAACAAAGAGACTCCTGGCATCATATCAGCATAGGGGAAAAAAAAGACCAGAAACAGAAAGAGGAATCATTGCTTTGGTAAATCCCAATATCTTCTAGTAACCAATGGATCAGACACTCTGTGATTAGGAGTTATACCTGAAGGAGCCATCTTTAGATAAAGAGAATATAGAGAAAACAAGATGTGGATATAGACTGAAGACTCATACATGCAACAGCAGAACCTCCCCAGAAACCACCAAATTATTACACTTTCAGATTTTTCTGTTTATATCCTCAGTTTATACTGTTCCTGACTCACACATTAACCTTGAATGCTGATGATATTGTAATATAGGTAGATGTAACTTTCTTCCTCAAATACTGAAAAACACAGCAACCAAGCAACCATGACAAAATTTTCAGCTAGGGAAAAAAAAAAAAATAGAAGGATCTAATGCATTTAGCATGCTACAGGTGGCATTGTTAGAAGTGCATACCATGGCAAATTTCTGTTGACACCTCACCTGAATAATACAGATCTCTTTAAACTATCTCACATAATCAAGAGAATTCCTTTTTCTACAGCAGACCTCCTTCTTAGGGGTGAACCTTAAAAGCACACAAAATGAACGTTACAGAATTGCTAAAGAGCCATAATTTATAATAACTTGGGTGGCAATAAAGAAGTGTAATGATGGCTTCAATGAAGTAAAGTAGAGATCATTAATCTTTTTAGGTGAAACTTGTTTAAAATTTCTAGCAGCATGAAAGAAAGAGATCTCTAATTGAATTGCCACTTTGTGCAAGTGGGGAGGAAAAGACACGACTGGTAGATGGCTGTGTTTTGTTAACAGAGTGGTAATTGGCATCCCACTGTTAAGATACGGTGTTCTTGCCATCTTTCTTTTTTCTCTTTGGTCTAATAATTTCAAAAGATTTTACACATTGCCCTTACTGCTGTTGGAAATTGTTTTAGTATTAGTAACTATTAGTATTAGAAACAGAAATAGTGTTAGTATTAGTAACTGCAGCAAAATTTTCAGGACCTCTTCTAAAAAGCAAAAAGAAACCCAGACCCTTATCTGAAAATGGCTCTACTGACTGAAGTGAAGAAGGAAAAACATGAAGTCCAAATGTAGTAATAAAGGCTTAAGTTGAAGAGTTTTGTTGTTTTTCCAATAAACATAAACCAAGCATGTTTGGGTTTTAAGTACAATAAGAACAATAAAAAAATCCCATCATTCTCTGCCAATTATCACTTCAGGCTGTGATCTTGTCAGAATTCATGAGCTCCCAGTGCAGTATCCAATACTGCCAGGATATATTGGTATTGATCTCTCCTGAGTCAATGCTTTATAATGGTTGAGGGCGTGAGGCCACCCAAGGCACTGTCACATAATCCTGAGGCCCTACTTTGGTCCTTACCTGTGTCAGGGTTTCCATATTCAGTCTGTAAGCACTGAAGGAAAAGATCTTTTCTTTCACTGTATTATATTGGTGGGTAACCTCTGCTGTCTTGGAACTCTCACAACAGGCTGACATTTCAGGTCCATCTCCAAAAGTTCCAATTATGATTGGTCTTGCCAGTCAAGCATCCCCTCCCAGGACCTCAGTGGTACTACTGGTGTTTTGTTTCCTAAAAATCCGCTACCACTTTCAGGTAAAGGAGAAAATCTGGAGATGCTGTGGAAGAAGATAAGTAAGTGGGATTTAAAGGGAATTCTATTTGTTGTATTTTTGTTGCAAATTGAAAAGTAATTGAGGAGTTGCATGGTGTCAGAAGAATAGTTGGCATTGACTTTTGGAGAAAATGTTATGTTTATATCTAAGAGAAAAAACTGCTTGTGAAAACAACTTCACAGTTTACTCTTAAGTAAGTGGTACTGCTTTTTACTTATAAGGAGAAGCTTTATGGCTGAGACTGCAGGGAAACTTAGATATTTGTTCTATTCTCAGGTTTTGGGAAGTTTATTTATGTCGTGACAATTACATTGTTTATGATTCCAAACTTTGCCTTAGTATTCTTTCTACAGAATGGTCACTATCTTCATTAATTTTCTCTATGTAGGCTGCAGACTGTTTGGAGTGGGGACTTCTCATTGTATTACTAAATGCATGTATCATGCCTGGCACAGCCAGAGCTAATGTGGTTTGGGTAAGTAGATATATATTTAATGCTACTGTTCTTAAAAAAAATTATTGTAAAGTGCTGCTGTTGTATTGGAGTGCTTCCAGTTAAAGTTACTTTTATGTCTGGTTGTAGAGAAAATGTTTCACAGTGAAAGCTATAAATTTTCATTAACCAAAACCAACTAAATTTGCCACAGGCTTCTAACTTCAGCTCATTATGTGTCTTTGGAAGTAAAGTATTTCTGTTATTTGTTATTTGTAGAGACTGAGCTGCAAAATCCGTAACTGCTTGAGAAATTATGTAGATATGATGGATCCCAGAATAAGAAAGATGGAGGGAAGGAAAGAGCAAAATTTTGTCCTGAATAAAGAGAATGTGAGAAAAGATTTTGGACTAATTTAAGACTGTTGGATAACAGAGAAAAATTCTATTTTTTCCTTTCTATGACTGACTTATGATTTCTCACCATTGTGCTCATATTTCATAAACCCCAATTAAAGGAAAAAACCAGTTTGATTCCTAATATAGGCATGGCCACTATTTTATCATAAGTCCGGCTTTTTTTCAGTCTAGCCTATGGTTAGTGCAGATACAAAAAAAATGCAACTAAAGATCTAGGTACAACTTAATATTTTCAAAATAATTTCTGATACAGATCTCTCTTCATTTGACTTTGACATTCTGTAGAGATTCCTAATTAGCTAAACTTCTTTTAAAATTCAATTTTAGATCAGAATCAGAGCAGTCAGTTGTTTGATTTCCCACTGCTGAGGAAGTGAGTGAGAAGCTTCATGGTGCTTTGTTGCCAGCTGGGGTTAAACCATGACAACTCATTATGTAAAGTTTTACTTCTAGAGCAGCTCTGAGATACCCTGAGCACAGAGTCCAAAGGGAAATATTTGCTTTGTGCCTGAAGTATCTCTGAAATTTATTAAAACCAGTTTTGCAATAGTTTGGGGGTAGTGCTTAGATCTGAACTTTGGGCCTTAATCCTCAATTCTGGCTTTTGTATTTACCTTCCTCCTTTATGTTCCCTATGTGGGCAGAGGTAATGGTGTCATGATCACATTGCTGTCTTAACTAAAATTTATATTGCTTTATGGAGAGGAACTTCACTGGCATTAATTAAAGATATGATCCCTGCTTGTTGAGAAGGAAAAAAAACCAAGTGATTTTAAATCTTGCTAATCAAAATTTCAATCTCTGCATTGAATAATTGACATGAGATCCAAGTCTCTGTAAAGTAACTTTGATTTATACTAATGAAAAGGACAGAAGCCACAGGAAACTGGTAAAAATTTGCTTTGAGAGGTTTCCTCGGTTTAGGTGCCTTCTTCATGATAATAGTTGTGAGGTTTATTGTTACTTTAATTTAAAATTCCAGAAAGCCTTTATATTTCAGGACAAATCAAATGTAACATGCATTGTCCTTAGGGAACATAGGAAGAAGAGATGGAGTTGGGGCTTATAACAAATTGCAAGAAACAAAAAGAAATTCTCAGATGCTTTCCTGCACAGGTTAATAGATGTTCATCTTTAGTATTAAGTCTTGCCTTATGTCTGAGCCAGAGCAGGAGCTCACAACCTCCAAAATAATATCACTTCTTACTTCTTTTCTTCTGCTTGTTTGTCATCAGCGTGTTCCTTCCTTCATCTTCCCTTGGTTCAGGAACTCATCTAACACTTACCATGAGCTGATTCAGCTAAATCTGACTAAATGAGCAGAAAACTACAGCCCTCAAAAAAAAAAAAACACCCCACCACAAAAACCCCAACCAACCAACCAACCAACCAACCAACTAACCACAACAAACACTGCCCCCTCTGCAGCCCCTCAGTACTTATCTACTTACTTGGAGAGTTGAATGAACTCACTAAAGTCAAGTGAGTGGCAGAGACAGTGCAAGGATGCAAACATATAATTGGAAGAGGGAGCTATTTTCACCATGGGAAATTGTGTCTCACTTTAGATACAGGGCAGGAAATTCTATCATTAAATAGAAAATCTAGATGTAATCCTTTTTATTTTCTAGTAAGCCTCTCGCAATTTAAAAACTTTTTAAATGTTACATATGCATTTGAAGAAAAAAAAGTCAAATATGAATTTGGAATGTTATTTTTTTTTCTCTTTTTAGAAGACCGTCAATACAAAAATCTAATCTTTGTGAATCATGCAAGCTGGCAAGGACATCTTCAGTATCTGCTGCAGCCTGAAAAATCTGTTCCATAGGTGGTACTTAACAATCTACTTTTCTTTAGCATATGCCTAATTTTTCTGATTTGAGCAATGCAATAAAATAGTCAGAATTTGAGACTTGCCAGCACAAAAAAATTAGGCATCTCAGGAAATGCCATGTTCCCATTGCCATTCCCATTTTCTGATTAGTTCTCCTTCTACTGGTTTGAGCTGTTAATGACCAGTTGTGGACATAGTTAGACCAGTCAAATTTGCATATCACTATCTGCACATACTTGACTTTTTCCTACCTGCTATACTGCAGAGTCTGATGAAAATTCAGCTGCTGTGAGAAACATGTGGCACCAACACTCTGTGATGACTCAAGAGCTGGCAGGGAGCCCTACAGTTTTGCTGAGTAAGTTGTTATTCCTGAGTTTGCAATTTAATGGCTTATATTTTTGCTGGAAAAATTTATACTATGATGTGAGTGTTATTAGGGCTTGTTTTTAATTTTCACATTCTCCTACCTATAACTTCTCTGTTGTTTTCTAATATCAGTCTAAAATAAGAGTTTAAAAACAGTGGTTTACTTTTCAAAATATGAGAATCTTTCACACACCTGTTTCTCTGAGTTATTTCTACTAATACATTGAATTGTAAAGCATAAAAGAAAGAACCTGATGTTACGTTTTTGGGTTTTTTTGATTATGATAATAGAAAATATTATGAAATAAGAGTTATGCCTTGATATAAGTATCAATTTTTGCTGGACTGAATTTCTGTCTTGAAATTCCCAGACCTTTCCATCTTAAAAAAGGCAATTTTTTTTTTGTTGTTGCTACTTGTAGAAACACAGCATTGTACAATAGGAAATAAAAGCAGTTTTCACAAGGTTTTATGTTTTTCTTGACAAAGATACACTCAATTTTTATCTTAATCTTGAAATATTGTAACAACTCATGAGATTAGCTTAAAAAGACCTCAGTGTGTTGCTACCTCCACATTTGCAAACTAAACTTAGGAAACCCAACCTGGGAAACCTTTTTTAAATGTAGTTCTGAGTATACAGTTCATTACTGTCACTAAAACACTCAGATTAACTTGACTTAAATGTCAGAAAATATTATTCAGGTGTAGAAGACACCAAAGATCACATCTAACTGTTATAGTGAATCTTAATTAGCAGGGAGACCATATAAAACTCAGAGGCTTCTATGAACTAAGAAAACAACCCTGACATTCTCTGCTCAGTTCTGGATATTTGTTACTGACTTTGATCTCCAGTGATAATCTCCAAAGACCCAGGATTCTGGCTCACTTAAAAATTGGGTTTGCTTTCAAACTTTGCTGGTAAATCATTATTACCAAATAACTGGAGGGACTAGAACCTCATAAAAAGCATTTTATTTCCCATTACAAGAGTTAGAGTTCAGGCAACAACATTACATAAAGCAAAGCTTGTTTCTTCTCTGCAGCTCAGTTTACTTAGTGTTAAATATATTCTGTGCATTGACACTTTGTCCTGTTTGGGTTTTATAATGATCAGCAGCTTTTGTGCAGGTCCCATTCTGTTTAGAAAATATCACAATATTTTTAAAAGATATAATAAACAAATAGTTGTGAAATGGCCTAATGCATCTTTGCTTGAGATAAGACCACATCATGGTTAATGGACTCATCTGGCAAGTAGGGAAAAAAATCAGTTTTTTCTTCTAGATTTTCTTCTTTGATATTTGCTCTTGGCAGGATTATTTCTAATTAGATTGTTCTTTTTCCCAGTCTCAGAAGGGACACATACAGTGAGTGAACAAGCAGACTTTGTAGCTCTGAACTGCAGTTAATAAAGTGCACTGACACTGCAGATAAATCTGCATTTTTAAGAAGTCCATTGTCACGACTAATTACATAATTTCCCTTTATTATGTGAGAATGTTATGGGAGCAATCTGTGAAAGACTCTTCATCAAAGTTCAGATTATTTGGACTTTTATTTTGGTTAAGTTTATGAATTTGTAGTGTGGTTATTTCAGGTGCTCAGAAGCCTGAGGTGAGTTTTATTTAAGAGGGCCACATTAAATGTTCCCTCATACTTCTCTTGTAATTTAATTGCCACCATATCACCTGTATTATCAAAAAAAATTATTGGGATATCAGTATCTGCTTGTTTCTTCCTAACATTTCCATCGTTATGAAAAACTAAGTTGAAATCTCATGTCAGAGAAGTTGGAAAATATGGTTGTGTTCATATTTAAACACAAGCAAAGCAACTCTAAGCCCATTTTCTCATTTCTGCCTTGAATAAGTAAATACCATTCCTGGTCTTTTCTGGGCATGATATCTACCTAAATCAATGAACTAACACACAGGTTTGCATCAAGTGCTGCAAAAGTAAATGCTCCAGGGAACCTTTCTGAATATTTATTTAATGCCCCTGTTGCTGTGCATTCTGTGGGAATGTTATCTGTGAGGACAAATGGGATCAACGTTTAGATGCTGAAAGTGATGCTTGGAGAGGATGAGATCAATTTACCATTATGAAGTTGGGTTGGAAACCTTTTGGTTGGCTGCAGCACACAAACCCTGATTGCTTTGTGTTACTGAAGCTTATGTTCATCACAATGTTGTGAGCAGGTTTCAGCCAGTGCTCAACTGGCATTTTTTCATCCAGAATGGAGCTGATACAAACTTGTAATTTTCAGTTTGTGGGATGTTCTGGATTCCAAGTTTTGTTTTCATCGTGGGATAGAAATCAGTTCACTTTCCAAAACAATGCTCAATGCAGCTTTGTTTAAACTGACACATTGCTGACAAAAGTGGTCTGTGATAGCCCAGTATAATTTTTCCTGTGGCTGCTTTGCGGTGTAAAACTTCATTCTGGTGTATTCTGGGAGACTTCAGGTATGTAACTATGTGTGCTCTGTCCTTTGGGAAACAGAGTGATACCATTGTCACAAAACACACAGGACACTATGAAGTTTAGTAACCATGTTACCACTTTCACCTTTTGCTTTGGATTATTTATGTTTTCCTACATTTTGGATTGCATACTCCATTTAATGGTCAAATTCCCTTATTTTCATAGCCATTTTTTCCAGTATGTTCAGGAAAAACATGTTGAGGTGTAAATTTTAGATCATGACCTCACTCTGATGGGTCTGCTTAAAAACTGGAAGAAACGAGATCTTGCCCCTGAACTCACCATCTCTGTGAAGTTGTTCTGTGGCTCTGTTTGACAGAGAATGATCAGTCACACTTATTGTATTAGATCTTACCTGGATTTATAGGTTATCAGTTGCTGTCTGGGCAAACCTTTCTGCAAAACCTGCTTAAAACTGCTTCCCCCCAGTATTTCTGTTGCATTGTCAGCTGCACCTCTTCAGGCATGAATGTGTCTTGAAGCCCAAACTTCACAAGCTTCCCTAGAGAAAATTATTTTTCTTCTTTTTATTTTTTTAGAAAATAATTATTTTCTTAAATGCTTCCTGTATATTTGGATAATGTGACTTATTTTGATATTGGGAAATAGAAAAAAGAAAAAAAAAAGCTAGGTGTGCTGACTTTTATGAAATTTGTGTTCCTAAGGCAATGATTCAAAGTGACTTATAATACTGTTACTTGTTTTTATCGGTGAACATAATTTAAACATTTTTAGCATCTCTTTCTATGGTACTATACAGTATAGACTTTAATTCCTCTGGCAGTTGCTGTTAATGCCACTGTACATTCATTCAGCCACACTCCACAGGTGTTGATGAGAGCACAGTGTTGTGTGCTTGATGATTTTCCCAGTCCTGTTGGCACATCCACTCCCTGATCTGTGCCTCAGCCTCTCCCAGGGTGCCATAAGAGTAAATGTCTAGGAACTGTTGATGGATATTCCTCAGTTGTCATGATGACCATGCAGACAGACAGTTATCTATATTGTGGACTTCAGATTTGGTACTCATCACTGGTTGCCACACTCAGGTGTTAGGGCTGAAGAACTACAGTATCTCTGCCATCTCTTTGGGATAGAATTTAAACTTGGAAAATAAGAGTAGTGAGAAACTTTTCAGTGACTGTTTTTAGTGGTAGGGTGGGTTTTCAATATTATTTTTTTCTTTTATTGGTGACTATTGATTATCTTCAGCTTCTTATTGATAAATACTCAGGGAAAGGAGACAGTATTTGTTCATCTGGTGTGCAGGAAGTGTGGTTTAACACAACCAAGTGGCTTTTAGGTGGTAGATCCTTATAAATAATGACATAGGAGTTACTTTAACTTGATTTTACTATATTTAAGAAACAATGCAAAATGTAGGTACTTAGTCAATTGGCATCCAAGAAAGAGGAAATGTAGGGCATATAATAATATATTGCATTTAGAAATCCATAGAAACATGACGTTTCATTGCATTCATTGTTTTCCTACTACTGCATATATTAATTTTTTTATTTTCTAATTTCTATCTTTTATGCTGTCTCTAGATGAAGTCACTCTCTTGTAGTTAATTACTGTCAACTATTCCCTTCAAGAACAGATTATTGGCCATTTTTTGAGTTTACTGTTGGTGAAGAAGCCATTTAAAATAATTTTAGTAGGGTTGACTAAAGTCCATAAGTCACATGCTATTTGCGCTTTTTATCTTATTGAATTCAGGAGCCAAAAGTGACATAGTAATAAAAAGTCAGAAGGGGGAGAAGTGGATCAATATATTGCTAAATTCTTATTGAAATTCTCATGCTTAGACTGTTCTGGGTGGTTTTATTTCTGCTTAACATTTGCTGAGTAAAAGTCATTGCCCTAGAGATGCAAGATTTATTGACATACAGAGATGAAAATGATTAGCTAAAAGGTTTCTGCACAAAGAGAATCCGAATCAGCTGAAGCACTACAGGGTGGCTTATATACAGGAGGCTGAGCTATTTCAAATAAGTTATTAATGTTCAAAGCTGAAAGCTGAGGTTGTTAATATTATACCAATTGTTTATTCTTTGCTTCCTTTGTAGGGAACATAAAATTCTGAAAAATTTCAGCTATATATAGGCTTATATATTCTATACACACACATTTTGCTTTTTAGACTTCATAAAGGCATTATTATGTTTCCATAGATTTATTTTCTAATTAAGCACATGGTTGTTTATTTATAGATACCGGCTTTTGAAGAATTGACTTTATGGAATTTTCCTGCAGTTCTGATGAAGGTAAAGCTCTATGACAATATATTCTGGTGTATTAGGAATCATGCACACTCAATTTTTATTTGATTTCATATGCCACATACTCAGCATCTTGGTACACCCTATTTAGCGTTTCAAACGTCTGAAAGATGTCAGCATGATTTGGCTTACAGTGCACATGAGCCTGCCAGGAACACAAGGCAGAACCTCTGCTTTTTTGGCCTAATGAAGAGCAGGTTTTGTCCTCAGACTTGACTTTCTCTTGACTTTGTACAAGCAGAGTACAGTAAAGCCTGGAAAGTTTAATTGTCAGATCAAATTGAATTGCGATGTTGTTCAGTGCTCTCAGAAGTCAAACATAGGGAAAAATTAATCTTCTAACTAGGTAACATTCAAAAGTGTTTACTAATCTTACTAAAGCTACTTAAAATCCCAATGTCACCACATTTCTAGAGATAATCCCCAGTGAGCCACATTTTGCTTCCTTCATCCAGTTGCTGAATGGATAGCCACCCACAGGAAATTTGTGGTACTCTGTAAAAACCTGCTGTGTCCTGCCCTGGGCTGCCAGCACAAGTGCTGGAGGTGGTGCTTCCAGTCACAGGGCCTGGGATAAGCAGAGCAGGTGCTGGAAGCCGTGCCCTGGTGCCCTGAGTCAGAGCTGGGTTTGAGAAAGGGGACATCTGTCTCTCTGTTGAATCTTGACCAAAAGACAGGGCTTTATTTATCTTGCTATTTCTCCTTATTAAAGCTGGAACATTCTAAGCAAAAAGCACTAAATAAAAAAGATAAATGCAACTCACAATTCAGAGAAAATGAGATGAGAGATTACTGAACACCAGACAAACCTGGAAGTATTGAATAATTATATATACTCTTGCAGGCAATGTTGTATGAAATTTAATTCTACATTTCTCACAGGTTTTAAAGCTCTGAGTAGGTTTTATTTTGAAATAGAAATGATTAAATGTAATTTTTCAATAGTTTTACATGATTAATGTAACAGGCTGATTTTCCTTTGAGTACATCATAAATACCATTCACATTGTTGTGCTATATATGGAAAGTTTTATTGCTGCAGCACTTTATGAAATTATTCTTTGGGAAATTATAGATATTCAATGAATAATTCAAGGGAAAGAATAAAACAAAATCTAATAATCTCTGCGTATGACTGAACTTTGACATTATTACAGTAAATGTGTATACACAAACCTCACTGTTTTTGTGGAAAAATGATCCAAGTAGAGACTGACTTTTGTAAGAAGAGATGTTTCCACACTTTGTCAGAGTAGAATAGTGACAATTATTAACTAATTGATAACCTGAACACCAATCATGTTATCTTTTCTTTCCAGAGAAGTGAAGAGCAAAAGATAAAAAAGATAAACTGTTGAGGACATACTGGAATTTTGCCTGGTGTTCCAAGCATTATTACACTTGCTGTAAGTATATTATACTCCTGTAAATCAGAAAATTAAAAAACTTGCAGAAAGTCACATCTTAGAGGATTATACCAAAAAGTGTCTCCCTTCACTAGTCTGGGGAAACTACAGGGGTGAGGCAGAGGTGGTAACAACAGGGACAGAATGGAAATGAGAATGGTGTGGTCTTGACTAAGCTGGGAAAAATTGGGGCAAGTAATGGGAGTGACTGAGCAGGTAACATCTTGGTGATTTATTTTGTGTACAGCTGCAACAGAATTTCCTGCTCATTCTTAATTACTGGGCTGTGCAAAATAGTTCATAAGCTCTTTAATGTGTGCCTTAGTATGACGTGTCCCAGCCATGAACGTCTTGTTTAACTCCTTACAGGAGCCTTGGGTAACTAGAAAGTGCACAGAAGGATACAGCCAAAAGCTTCTCACATGTTTTTACAGTCCCATCATCCTAAATGACAATGGAGCAGGGCAAGAGAGGGGCATTTCCTTCTCAAAGACGTTAAAACTGATTTAGCACCATACTCCTGCTCTTATCTGCCCTCAGGATTTTGTGCTCCCTCCCTCCCCACTTGCACAGGTAGGTTGTCCTGTAAAGCCTGACCTCCTGACTTAGCATAGAGGGGATATGAATGCCTATGGTAGCTTCATGTTGTACATTGACTTTAGAGACAGTTTTAGGCAAAAAAAACCATCACTTCAATGGACCTTGAGCCTGGGAAAAGGGCAGAGTCAAAATCAAGCCCAATCTGTATTTCAAAGGGATACAGCAGTTTCAGACATTCATTAAAAAGATAAAGGCCTGTAGCTCCTCTCACAGAAATTTCCTATAAATATGTCCAATTTTTCTATTTTATTTGGTATATAATATGGCAGCACTTCTTTAGTGACTGTAAACCAAAGTAACACCATGGATTTTAAGATCAGTATATGAATTCATTCCAACTGGTGGGTTCAGTGGTCCAAGGGAGATTTATGTTAACTGGAGGATCTAATCCACTGATTTCAGTGGAGCTGTCCAACTCACTCCGGGTAGAAAGCTGCCTACATCCTACCACTGTTTCTTTTAAATTTGTTAAATTAAAAAAAGTGATCACAAGACACAGAAGAAAAGAATTATGAGTTTGACATGTTGATTACTGCCATGGAGTTTGTTTGAGCTGAATGGATCTTTAGGTATGGAACTGAGTCTTGCTTTCTGTCTACTGTAGACCCCCAGCTCTTCACTTGGTCTCTAACTGAATAAAATGAGCAATCTGACTGCAGCTGAACCAGACATGTTCATGGGACTGTGATGCTCCTGAAGCCTCTCCACTGAAAACAATAGACAAAGTTCTCTAAAACTAATGTAAATGTCAGTAGGATCAAGTCTTTTTCTGGTAGTGTTTGTTTGCATTAGAGAAAGGGAAAAAAGAGAGAATGGTGAAAAAACAGGTAACAAGTGTTCTCATTTGCCTGGAAAAGGCACTAGTGCTTTTTTGGAATTGTCTCCTGATTTGTTATGAAACTCTAAAATTTTTTTTTTTAGTTCAGTTTCATGACTAATCACAGTTTGACAAATATGGAAATTTGTAAGTGTGGGGGAATTGAAGTGCAGTAGTTTTTGTTCTTTCCCCTGTTTAGTTTGAGGATCTGCATATTGATGTATTTATTTTGAATTAATGTTTATTCCTGTAAGCTGAGGGATTTGTTATGATTATTATGAAAGGGCCTGGTATGTATGTAAATGAAATGCAGAGAAGTAGGAGAAAGGAACTAATTTGCTATTGGAATTTGAGAATAAGTTATCTTGGTCAAAGCTTCTAGATAAATATTATTCCACATAGCAAACCTGTTTCCTCCTTGTCTTAATGATTTCTTGTACTGTAAATTTGTGTAAGGAAAATTGATTTGGAACACCAACATTAGTTTAGTCAGTCAGTATATATGTTACTGGAATATTTTCAGTTACAAGCAGGGTAATATATGTCCACTTTTTTTAAAAAGAATTTAGGGAAACAATATTCTTGTCAATGTGTGATGACTAGGTGAAGATCTGGGTTTTAAAGTGCAACTAATTTTTGTTTCAGTTTTTTTTGCTTGCAAAGATTTTACTTAGTTAAACTGCATAGAAATGTGGTTTTGGGAGTCCTGGTTCTTTAGATATAATATAGGGAAAGTGCTTCTTTTTTGTTTTAAAACTTGTTTTAATGTGAATTACTTTGATACTTGCAGTGTAAACAACACACAGTGGGATCAGTTATCGAAAAGGTGACTTTCTAATGCAAGTTAAAGACTGAAATGATGAATTCCACATCTGTTACATAGACTTAATTTCTGGTGACATTATAAACTGAAAAGGGCAACAAGCTCCTTCTTCATCACACGCAGATTTCTCCTAACAGATTACAATTTAGAATGTGTTCAGACTTGAAGGTAAAACTGCTGAATGGTCTGAAGAATGCAAGTTACCCTGTTAAGGGAATATTTGCTGACTTTTTAGAATTTTGGCTCACTTTCTTGACAGATATTGTTGGATGCAGTTTTATAGTTCTAGCAATGGGCTCTTGGAGCTGATACTTGGTATCAGTAAATATCTACAGTCACTCGCATTTTATGACATCTGGCAAGAATCAGTCTCATGTTCTGGTATGTAAATCCACTGTGTGGTTGAAGGATATGAACAGAAAAAATATACATTAATTACATCTTATACGTGTTAATTTATGATTAATATGTCCTATGAAGAACAGTCAAATTTCTTACATCAGGATGGGCTATTTATAATGGAATTATTGCTGGTAAAGAAGGAAGGAAGCATTGGTAAATTACAGCTGAATCCATTACATTTATACATCTGTGTCCAAGGTGCAAGAAAAGATTTGCAGAATCAAGTTTGTAATGCAGCTTTTCTGAGGATGCTGCACAATTAAATACTTGCAGGTTTGGTGCATTCTGTAACAATTACTTTGCAACAGGACTTCCTAGTGCTGCATGATTTCTTTTAATGATAATCTGCCCCATCTGTTTCACAGATACATTTTCAGTCCATTTCCCTCAAAACCCCTTTCCTCTCTTCAAGGTAGTGATCCTATATCTACTACTTGTATTTATCTGATGAGTCTGTTAGAGTACTCATCTAATCATTTCCCTTTCTTTTTATTGCTTGTGAATGATGAGATATATTCTAACTTTGCAGCTAAAATTAATTTTGAAGATTGTTTTTATAGCTGATTATTTTTATATTCATTTCTGAACTATAATTCATGTGCTACTAGTTAAAATACTTTGTCATGGATACACATCCAAGTCTTTTGTTTAGTGATATTTTCAAAGACATTACAATTGTTCCAAAGCTTTCTAGCAGAAAAATACACTTATGGAATAAGCCTAGGCCATTTGTTTATCTTGTGGTTTTCAAAATCTGTACCAGCTCTGGTCTACATTTTCAGAGAAGTTTGTTCTCTTCCAAAAAGACACTGTTTTATGTAAGAGCCAGCTCTAGACTCTGAAGCACTGCAAATTAGCAAGGTGGCGTCTGTGGAACAGCCACATGTCCTCTTCAGTACATTCGTCTCAGCTGTTACCATTTCTCTGAACCTGAGGAAACAGAGGTCAGGAAAACATGGCTATAAAGGCACCACACCTTGACCCTTCCAGAACTGCATGCCTGAGAAGCATAGCAAAAATTTATTGTATAAATGTTGTTTTTAAAACATTTCTACTAAATAAAAATACACTGCAAAGACAGAGCTAAGCAAAGGACAGAAAGAAGTACTCAACTTAGAGAGGCTGATTTGTTTTCCAGCATTGTTATAGTCCTTCCACTTCATCCTGACAATTTCTTCTGAATTAAAACATAACTCCCCATCCTCACAATTCCTTTTGTAAATACCATAATTGACTGCCCTTCTTAAAAATGTGATTTCTTCTTGACTTATGTACTAAAGGGCTCAGTCATGGGCCTTGCTCTGATACAAAACTGCCTTCAAGCTGCTTTGAAGATTGCAATGTAATCCCAACACATCCCAACATTTTGAAAACAAGGATTCAACAATATTCTAATATTGCTTACAGGGATGTGCTGAGATCTTCGTCCCTTTTGAGAGAGGAAATGTCAGCAACGAGAAAATCTGAGGGGTCAGATTTTTAGCATGGTAATATTTTGATAGTTTCTTCCTTCCATTTTTTTTTTTTCTTCTCCTGAGGTTATTAGTTCTGTCTTTTACCTTACACTTGTGCCCTGTACATTTTAATTAAAATCCTTTTCCCAGAATAGAAGGGAAATTATAAGTATGAAATTTTAATGAAATGCTTATTTTTATGAAACAGTTATACTTTTTCATTCTAGTAAACATTTTTTCATTGTCATTTTGGGACAGCAGGTGCTTGAAGGGCTTTTGTTTTGTATTTGCAATGAAAATTTGATGTTATTTAACGTAAATATCTTCTGACAAGCTAAGGGGATCGCTGGGTCATAGCAGGTAGTCACCCAGAGGTCAGATTCACTGAGGTGTGCTATCAGATTAATTTTCCATGCAGCCAGTCATTTAATAGGCAAGATGGTATCATTCCTGTTTAATAAAATGAGTTTTACATTGGAGAACCAACAAAGAACCTTGCAGAGTTTGACATTTACTGTTAGACAGAGAGAAGAGTGATGCAGTTGCTAATGACTGTGTTGTCACCAGGTGTCTAAGAATCAAACATTATAGCAACAGGTTTTTTGCTCAAGTCCTAATGATTCTGTTTCAACAGTGAATCGATGAGCAAAACAGAAGCGAATGTTCTGTTCAGGTGTACATTTAGTCCTACAGAGCTTATTTCTGAGAAAATCTCTATTTTCTGAGTAGTTTATAGCCCATTTTAAGTATCCAGTTATATGTCTAAGATGAGCAAGAGGGTTTTAATGTAGAATGCAATGTGGCAAATGATTACAGAAGGCTGGGAAGACTGTGGTCTAGTAGCCAGACCCATGCCTTGAGTTCCATCTTCATGGTTTGTGAGTAGAAGGACCTTCACACTGTTTGTTCTGCATATTTCCATTAAAAAAAAAAAAAAAAGAAAAAAGGGTTAAAATTGACCAAGGCAGAGAATTTCTGTCCACACTTTACTGGATTGCAAGCAGTATGTTCTAGGTTTTGAGCACGTGCCTTCCATGGAGATGCACTGGAATCTGTCACACATGTGGACTGGAGCATGTGTTTGTAGTGACAGACCCTCAGAGCTGCAGACACAGAATCTATTTTGTATAAGCAGCCCTGCTAGCACGTCTCTCTCTCTCCTTCAGACAGGTCTGGCTGCTCAATTCCCTAAGCACAGAGTGATTCTGCCTGTCTCTGCTGGCTTTTAGACCCTGCCTTCTGCCATCTCAGCAGCCTCAGCCTCCCTTGCAGCTGTTTGCAATAGCACCCAACAGTAATAGAAGGGATGGCTGAGTAAAGACAGATGGAAAATTAATCTTCTGTGGGATTTTTTATGTTCAGTGAGAAAGAACACTATGGAACTTTGAGCCAATGTGACTCCAAACAGAAAGTTGCAGAGTACTGTGACCAAAAGAAGGGTTGCTACTCTGATCAGTAATAAATGGGGGAGATGCTTCTGCAGGACCAAAGCAGAGGCAAGACCTGTATCATCTAAGACATTTTCTCCTTGAAAGCATTGGATTTCTGATCCAGGACAAGGTGTGAAGTTCTGGGTTCTTACCCAGTCCTCACTTTAGCAAATACTCATCCAAGCTAGCACCAGAACTGAAGTCTTCAGCCATGAGATTGCTCTCAAATTCTCATAAAATTCATTGCTTTTTCTATCATATCATATCATATCATATCATATCATATCATATCATGTCATATCATATCAAGACATTGCAAACATCAATGCCATTTAGTGAACTGTAATGGCAGCTCATTGGTTCCAGGCGATAACTTTTTATTTAGCTCTATTATGCAAAGATTAATATTAGAATGATAACTTCATCTGATTATTATTTTTAAGCTGTCCCAATTTTATGGACGTTGTATGACTAAATTGTATTTGTTCTTCTTCCCCTTGCAAGCACAGTTTCCCTAATATTAAATCTTCCAACATCCTGCATCCTTTCTATCAGGGTGTGCGGTTGCTGAGCAACACCAGATTTGCTCTTTAAAATTATCCAGGTTTCTTTAGCCAGCTTTGTGAGTTGGTGCAGCAGGGAAGCAGTAATATGTCTAAATGCTTTAAAAATATACATACTTTTAATTAAAACTATTTATTAACAATTCTTGTCTTTGGGCCATCATATATGTGTATGTGGCTATACATTTAAAAAGAATACAGTTTCATATAGTTTTTTAATTCTGCTATGAGGATATTTGTAATTATATAACTGTACTTGTATAACATACATTAACTCTTTATGCATAGGTCCGAGAAGAGAGAAAAATAAAAATACATATATGTACTTGGGAAAGTTCTTATCAGAGACACTATTAATTGATTTTTTCCCCCTGAGGCATATAAATTGCAGCTTAACTGTCTAGATGGCTGTAAAAGTTGACAAAATTTTTCTTTTGACCGTGTAATTGAGTGTTGTAGGTGGTATTTTCCTGTAGATTAAGTGGTATTAACTACTTCAATGCAGACCTTGATATAGGACCATGTATGTTCCAAATGTTTTATTCTTTAGTGTCGATTTTTAATGATAATAGCAAAAACTTTCATTACTTACTTTATTGAAGTGGTCTTGTGAATATGACCCTTACCAGCCAGGTTATAAAACATCTGTAATATTTGCACATATGGCCAACATCTGATTAGTGGGGCTGCAAAGCAGGAGAGAGGCTGACATCTTGCTTACCTGGTGGAAGCTCAGACTCCTAAGAACCCTTGAGAAAATTTGAAACCCCAGTCTCAGCAGAGGATTGTCAGTGCCTTTCTGCTCCTGTGCCATAGCACAGGAATGCTTGAGCATCTGAGCTGTGTACCAGGAGCTGAGGCTGTTTGAAGCATGTCCTTCCTTGCTTTCAGCAGAAGGTAATGTTAGCATGAGTTCAGACTGTTAGAATTAGGCACTGAGAAAACAAACCAGTGGCAATAAGTTTGGAAATGGAGCTGCACTTTGAGGCACAGATAGGAAGAGACTGGGCTGCAGCTTCACACCTGCAGTCCCTGCCCTTCATCCTCAGCAGCATGTTCACTATTCTCCAGAGCTGGTGCTTGTAGAGTTTTGCAATGAGTTGTATCATGGAGCTTATTTGACTAAAAACGAATATTCAAGAGGGTCTTGCTGGTTTGATTTGCAGTTGCATCAGTTTCCGTGTCAGACTCACTGTGCAACCATGGGATAGCTAAAGCCAGGGTTAGTGAGGGAATGAGAAGGAGCAGTTTCATAGAAAGGGGAATTTAGAAGTCCCTCATTTCCCTGGCAGACTGGGTTTATGTTGGATTAAAGCAGCTGTGTAACCATGGCCACAGATCTCCTAGGATAGCTAAAGGGTTTTACAGGTGCTCTCTGTGCTTTTCTGTGAAGCTTGTAAATACCTGCTTTGCAGAGGAATAGTGCTGCAAGAGCCTTGTGTGTGAACCCACAAAGGTTTATGGGACTTCATTGCTGTTTGTGTGATATAAGAAGAGGGAGTTCTGGGAAGATACTTTTGCATAAACCAACAGTGTAGCCATCAGCTGAATGTCTAAGTGGAAGAATCTTGCCTATTCTCCATCATAGCTTCCTTCTTATTGACTCTCTTCTTGTGTGTTCAAGTCAATTTAACGATTAGAGATCAATTTTAAATTAAAAGCAGAGAATATCCAACCCCTGGAAGATGAAAAGAAGGAGGCAGTTAAATACACATGCAGAACACAGAGAGCTAGAACAAATCCTTTGGCAGCCATTGCAGAGGAAGCAAGGAAGAAAAGCACAGCAAATAATGATCTGAAAATGTTGATTACCACATTTTTAAAGCTGTGAGAGCTCCTTGAAAATGTTGACCCAAGCAATGATTACACCTAAGAGAAACAAAAGGTAATTACTTAGGAGATAATAAATCCAAGAAGGAAGGCAAAAATAGTATCAGGGGAAAGTGTTAAAATGTTGTGCAAAGGATGAAAGGATATTTTAAGTCCAGATGTTCCTTTATGAATTTATGGGAAATGAGCCTGCATTTGAATAGTACTTTGAAAGCTCTCCAAGGAGGAAAAAACAGAGCATTTTAAAATTTTGTAATTCTAATATAGCTGGGAGAAGTCTTTTTATTAATCAGCTCTCAGAAGGATGTTCTCAGAGACAACTTTGTATTTCTCTTTAAGAATCTCATTTCCAGAGATGTTTGTAAAAAGAACTGGCAGCACTTAGGTTGTTGATGTACTTGCACCACAATTTATAACACTAACAGGCAATATCTGGATGTGCCTGTTTTGTTGTGCTCTGCATGTGGTTACTCACCTGTCTCCCCTCTCATGCATGCCTCATAAGCTCTCTCTGCACAGAGATAATTTTGATCCTGTGTTGCTGCACACGTTGTGTGTCTGGGTCCCAGCCCTTGGCTACAAATCCTGCTTCATGTCACAACAAGGATAATGCCATTGAAATACCACTAAACTTTGCCATGCTTCAAGGTCTTCTGGCCTCTAACCTATGCCCATAACAGTGAATTTCTGCTGCCATTTCTGATGGAAGTTTGGCTGCTTTGGACTCCTGACCCTCTCTGACCCAATTTATCAAACTGAGTGACAGTAATTCCATTAAGTTGAACAGCTAGCTGGAGAAGAGAAATAGACTAAGAAGTGAACCACATGGGCTCAAAAAGTATTAAAACAAAGAAAATAGCTCAATGTTAGTCACTTAAAAAAATCGCCAAAATCTAAGATTTTTTTAGTTAATCTCTTTATAAGGTATTAAACAAATGGATGCTATATGCTTTGATGAATCATAGCAGCATGAAAGGAAAATAAAAAAAGAGACATATATCCATGCAGTGGACATGAGAAATTACATTGGGCATGTTCTTCAGGATGAAAGGCAAAGTTAAGTATACTATCTAAGTTCTAAAACTTACAAGTCACTTGTATTTAGCGTCCTTCTTCATGAAGCATTGAAAGTGGAAGTGAAGATTTTGGCATGTGGCCAAAGTCTCTGGCAGCACCTTTCAAAAGCTGACCATTTTCTTGCTGCAATTGGTTTACATTGTCACATTACCAGCATACAAAATCTTGAAGAAAGACCATGGCCACTTAATTAACTGGAAGAGTTAGCTGAGGGTGGAGGAAAAGTGGGTTTGATAAATGAGGCTGTTGTTTACTCAGTATTTAAATGGATTTGAAGCTTCTGGCACCCTGATGCACAGCCCTCTGCAGGTCAGAAGAGCAGCTCACCAGTTTGGTGTAGCATACTTCAATTCTTATGAAATCAAATTATATTCACTCAGATAAGTAAACTTCTGCTTAACTTAAATCATATTGCAAAGCATTCAAGAAAACATTTTTTTCCCAATTACATGAAAATGAAGCTAGCAAAAGTCTTGAGCGATGAAGGATATTTTAATGATATGCTTGATATTTCAAGATCTTTAATTTCAGTTTTTCAAAGTCACAAGTAGCCATGAATGCTGCACATCATTATCTAAAACAAACACTTCATGATTTCCCTAAGCACATGCTGGAAATAATGATCAGTTGCCGCCTACAGAAGATAACAAACAACAAATACCACACTGTAAAAAGAATGAAATTTTGCATTGAAGCGCTTACCCTATGCCTCTTTTAATTTGCACATTATTCAGATGGTATCTAACAGAGTATTTTTTTATACACCAGAAGTTAAACTCATTAAAAAGCACCACGACACAGGCAACTCAAGATGTATATTTATTTTCCAAAATCTCATTAAGCTCAGGTGTATTTCCTTTCATAATAATGAAACACATACAGCATTTCTGCTAACACTGAATGAAGAATTTTTTAATACAAGTAATACAATTCTTAGAGACAAATCTGTTAGGACAAATATATTCTGCCTCCCTTTTTACTTTTGTTTTAGTGATCTGCCAAGGAAGGACTTCTTTCAACACCTTGCCTGGTCCCCTTCTTTAGGTACACTTTATCACTACTACTACCTAACTTCAAATACTTAAGTATAATAAAATTACATATTATTAGTAATTGGAAGGGAGCATGATAAACAATAACAAAGACTTCAAAGTATAAATTTTCCTCTTAATGTGGAGTGTTTTGGGAGTTTATATAATTAAAACCATCACTAGATCACAGAAAGGCAGTCTGGATTTTGTCAGTCAAGTTATTCCCTCAGCAACATCATAATTTTATTGCCCTGCCAGGAATGTGTGTATTTGTCCACATGTGTCAGTAACTCCCTGGTAGTAAACCTGTACTTACAGGTGTATTTATAGAATATATAAATACGGAAAAATAGATAGAATTTATATATAAATATATATATGCCTTTATTATATAGATATTAAAACCCCAGACAAACACACCACTATTAGCAATTGAAAAAATGTATGAACTTTACATAACTGACTTATCTAAATGCTTTGGCCTATCCTCAAAAGTTTCTCATTTTTCAAAGTTGTTTTCAACTGGAATGACATTTTGAATTCCTCCTAGTATGAGTAATTGGACTAAAGCCTGGCAAGTGTTTGTTACATTGAAAAAAAAAGATTAAAAAAAGGTGCAACTTCCAGTGATTTTTTTTTTCTTTTTCCCCCCTCTTTTTCCTGAAAGGTTCTGTAATATAATACAAAGAACAACATCAAAAGAAAAAAGTGAAATCTATCCTCTCTCCTCATTTTTTGGGACTTGTTAATGTGACAGTGATATTTATTTTTGGCTTTTTGAATTCTCTGCAAATTCACCTTATGTTCATTTATGAAATAGTCTTTTGAAGAGATGTTCAAAATTGAAATGTTTAATGGAAATGTGTGATTAACACCCAAGCCTACCCAAAATGTCCTGGGAAAAAATCTATTGTCTGTAACTGTGATTAAAGTATCTCTTTAAGTTCTATAGCCAAGTTTGCCAACTTCTTTACAGCTCAGTCTCCATTGCAGGGGGATAGCAGGGGATTAAGGAGTGGGAGTTACACTTCTTTATTTTCATTACTGTAATAAAAGATAAGCATTGTTTAATAAGTATGTGAGGATGAATTCAGCAGAAGGACTTGAAGGCTAATGAAAACATTAATTTCATAATCTTCCTAGAACTGCCATTTCCATAATCCAAGAATATTCCACTAAATCAGAACCATTATGGCAGTTCCTGATTCTCTTTTCCTTGGGGTAGTACCACAACCTAACACCACTTCCGGAAAAGTCATGGAAAAAGTTATCATTGTGTACCATAAATGTCCCTTCTTGTGCCCCACCTAACATCTGTGCAGATGTGATGAAAGTGAATTATACAGAACATGATGAGGCATCAGAATATTAACTGAGGAGGGGTCAGTTGCAGCCAGAGATGTCTTTGCTCCTTGAGATTTTACTCTGTACCAGAATAAGTGTGACTTTATTTTACAAAGATCATCAGCCTGTGGTAAGGATTGGTGCGCAGTGCTCATAACTTTTGGTTAAAACCTGTTATTGAGTTTCTTTCTAATGATGGAGTATTCACTGCTGAGAAACAATCCTGAGCATGATGATAAAACATTGCAGATGCCTAGCTGGGGATGTTCATCTATAAAGGTGGTATTTTTCACAGCTGAAATATGTTATGCTAAAACACTCCCAGTAGGCCTAATTAAAACTGGGAAGCAAGTGAATGCCATATTTGCCATCTTTATGTTCTGATGCTCTTAACCTATAGTACATGCATTTATGCTTCAATAAAATTCATTAAGAACCACATAACTCAGAGATAAATGACAGAAATTGTAATCATTGCGTTATAAGCCCATGACAGTATTTTACAGTACTTATAATGAATTTCAGAGAACTCCTTTCAGTAACTTTCGGTTTAATCCAAAGAGTATCATAAAGCACTAAACGATCCTTTATATGAACAAATATTGAGTTTTCTTCATGTTGTTAAACATACAAGGAACTGGCATACAAACCACAGTAACTAGAGAATTCAGTGTGAATGACTGAAGGCAGTAATCATTGCTCTCCTGCTTGCTTTGATATTGGCTTTCAGATTTCCAGTTTCACATCAGATCTTACTGTATTGGGACATAAAACTTTAAGTCATTATCTTTGCTTTTGCTCTATCCTCTGTACTCATTTGAGGCATTGCATTCAGATTCAGATCTCTTGCTGAAACTACATAATAATTAATAAATACCCAAGAATTAAAACTCCATGTTAAAAAAGAAGCCTTTTAGAGACAGTATTTCTTTGGTTAAACAGTTTTCTTAATTATTATAAGACCACCTACTCAATATCTTACTGACCTCTAAGCACATATAATTGCCATGTTCTAATAGACAGTCTTTATTTTAATTGATTGTTTTTCAGTTTTCTACAGGACTTGTATATCGACAAGCTCTTTTTAAAGTTGATTTATATAGTAGCTTGTATCTTTAGTGTTAATTAGGCCTTCAAATGCTTCCCATGTGTGTCCATATGACGGGGAGCTAATGGCTGGGTCCTAGGCAGGACAGTGACCTCTAATGGTAAATGAGCAGCTCACAGAATGAATTGCAGCAGCTTTTCTCATTATACTTGTAATAAAACTGCCTTTTCTGTGCCTTTCTTCAGGGCCACAGGAGGCACAGGCAGAGCAGGGGGCTCCCAAAGCAGCCAGAGAATTAGGGGCAGCAACCAAGAGCCCTGAGCCACTGCCAGAGCACTGGCAGCTCCTTGCTGCTGCCTCAGGAGAAGCAGGAGGGTGTAACTGTCACTGTAAGTGTGCCAGCAGAAAGCCCTTTGCAAAGCCTGTCACCCCATTTTTATATCATCTCACCCCTTTGAACAGCACCAGAAGAAGCCAAGTTTTTCTCCCTTTCCAGATCTCTGGTTTTTTCCTCTTTTTCCCTTCCCAGGAAATGTGTGCCCTGGTCACTCTCCCAGCAGATCCCAGGGTTTCTTGGTTGTACTGGGGTACTGAGAAGCCCTGGGCCAATTTTGCTGTTCCTAAAGAGGCAGTGAAACTTTTTTATAGAAGGTACTGTCTAGAACACAGCTGGCAAACGTGAGACAGACAGAGGTCTGCTTGAACCCTGAGAGAAGAGTTGAGAAGCTGTATGATAATCTTTATTCCCTTTTTTTCTGGTCAAATTTGGCAAAACTTTTACCATTTTGTATGCAAAAATCACAACTAACACAAATTCAGCTCTGTATCGAATGCATAGAAATCATAGCTTTGTGATGATTTTGCACGTTTTAATAGCACTTCCCTTTTGCCTTCATAATATACTAGGTCACATTACAAAATTACCTATTGCTATAGGAACTGGGATGATGCTGTGGTGGTAGGTCACACACAAATGTGCTTCATGTGGATCTTTCAGCATCAATCCCACCTTGGTGCCAGCAGTACCCAGCAGTGCCAGCACTAACACAGTGCTTGTTTTGCACTCGTGGGTGTAATCATCAGGTCAAGATGAGAAACATTTGTCAAGGTGGGATCCGATCAAAGCTAATGAGCATATTTCTTCCACAATGTAATCCTGAGTTTGATTTGTTCACTTTTAGCTGTGTTGGAAACTGGAAATGGTTTAGGCAGGAAATATCCCAAAACCTCAAACAGGAACTGCATTGCAACTGCTTTGGTTGAACTTACCCTGCATCTCAGGAATGGAATCTTTTATTTTGTGCTGAAATTCACATCTTGATTTTTTAATTTTTCTAACAGTTGGCAGAGATCTGATTTTGCCACTTGGTGTATTAAAAAGATATAGGCCACAGATATAGGCTACAGTTTCCAAGAACTCAAGGGTTTTTCACACTTATTTCTAATATTACTGTAATTTTTTGTGTTTCAGGTTTTGTTTTTTTTTTTTTTTTCTTTTTTTTTTTTTTTTTTTCCCCCCAGCATTATGAATCTGGTTTGCTTTTAGCAGTTGTAACAAGAATATCAGTGTATCAGTGTTGACACCTTCTGGTTTCATCAGTGAGACTGTCAAAATTAATCTGAAATCTCACATGTGTCCCCGGCTGATTGCTTCTGTGCTGAAATCAGAAGGGGTTTATTATTCTAAATTTTTTTTTTTTTTTTTTTTTTTTTTTTTTTCCAATACTGGATCTTGAATATTTCTAGTATTCTGGGTAAAAATTTTGTGAAAAAAAATCTGTTATTTGAGCCTTAATTTAAAAATGGATTTCAAAGAACAGACTGTCCCTGTACACATTGCTGGATAGATACACCATTGAGAATGTATCAAATGCTTGTACTAATATTTAAGGCTCCTATTTTAAATATCAATAAATAATAGAGATTCATTGGGAACTGGTAATCAGTAGACTGAAGAACTTCACCAAAATAGCCAAATTTCCATTCTGAGTTTTTTCTGTAGTAAGAAGAACAACGTTGCAGAGACAGAGTTTGTATCTGAAATCTATTCCTTAGTGAAGTCAGAAAGTATAATATTTTAAGACTTGTATGATGGCAGAGAGTAGGTTAAAAGTGTGCAGAAAGATCATGAAAAATGTGTTTTATTATTCTTTACTGGTAGAGTATTCCTTTTTGTCAAAATTGCAAACTTCAAGTTAATGTTTTAAACTGAGATTTAAGTTAAGGAAGCACAAGCAGTGCTATATGCTACAACCTCGTGCTCAGTATAAGCATATTAAACTAGAGTGATTATCTCAGAATTTTCTAATCTACACTAAATGGATCATTTGTGGATAGACTTAAAATTATTTGATATAATAATTAACTCTCCCAAATACATTTTTTTCCTGAGAACTACTGGAAGATTTAATTTGACAAATAAACATTTTGTGACAACTCCCCACTATATTAGAAATATTCAATTTCTGTTTCATAATCCTGTAAAAAATTGCAAGAGATTAGGTTGTCAGGAAACTTTCGTGGAGTTTCAACTTTAATGTGAGCAATTGTATTGAGTGCTTTTGTATAATCAGTAAAAGAAGATACAAATATTTACTGTTGCTCAGTTATTGTAAAGCAGTTCTTTATAATTTACTATTCTTTTTCGCCTGCATGTTTCCATCTTTTTATATAGCATATGTGTGTATTTGATATAAGTAAAATGTAATAGAATATATAGGATATAGTTAATACATGTATTTCTGTGGTGCTGTTTCCATCAGTTCATATGTAATATTTTCTGATTTCTGGTCTAAATACATGGTGGACTTTAGAAGTACTTGATGGAATGAACTGTTTGTACTTTGCCCTTAAAATCCAATGTGATACATGGTGAAATGGAGAATAATAACTCAGTTTAATTTAAAAAATTTGGTTCATAGTCTTTTGTAGATGTGACAAATACAGATATATATACACTCCAGATTTGTATATTCACATCTCTGCAAATTAGGAGTGATTATGTTTTAATAGGCACAAACAGCTAATAATATAATAACAATATATAATAACAATAGCATTTCATCTGTGTTCTGAAATGACAATCAATGAACAATCTGAAGCTAATAACTGTCTAGTGTATTTGGAATTTCATAATGATTTGGGCTTCTCTGCAAGTCTTTCAGGGGACACCTGTGTGTGTGTTCAGCGTGGCAGAATGAAAAGATAGAAAGTACTAAGGATTAAACTCTACAAACTAATACACAGGAATAATTTTAAGTGACCTGACCTTTGATGTTTAATTATACACTAACTGTAGTGTATTATTAAAATTTACTGTATGGTTCTATCCATCCAGCTTAAAAATGGGCAGTGGGAAGAGCAAACAGAAAAACATTGCCATGCATGGATGTAGGTACAGGTGCACCAGTGTTTGAAAGGCACACATACACTGCTTGTATCCTGCCTCTGTGGTGCCACAAGCCTTGTTCTGTGGGAGCTCAGAACCTGTTCTGATTCAGCTCAGAACCTGAAAAAAACCCCACCCCTCACTCAGTTAACAATAAATACTTTTCCAAAAGCTGTTTTCAGGAGCTGCCACCCATCACAATGAGGTGGAAACACAGTCTATGTGGTAACTTCAGTGGCCTATCCAGGAATCCAGGTAAAACTCTGGTGCACTGCAGGACCCAGCTGAATCCCTGTGCTAGGTGTGGAGCGCTGTGCAGAATGGTGGAGCACAGCCTCAGTGTTAGAAATGTCTCCTGTGTCTGTTCTCTAAATCCTAGAACTTCTACATGTATCCCGTATTTTACGATAGTTTATAATCTCCTGTTAAGATTTTATAATGTGGAACTTGAATTTTCACAGAATGTGTCTTCTAAAAGAAAGCTTTAAAAATCACTAAGAAAAGCTGTGACTTGAGAAGTGTGTGTGCAGTCATTGAATTATACAGCACCCAGGGACACAAGTCAGTCACACAAGATTATTTAGGCAACATGACTAAGTTTTTAAGTTCTTGAATTTGGAAGTCTCTATTGCAAGCATGAATATGCACTATTTAAAAGACAGAAGAAATCTGTGATGAAAATTTTTTGTGGCTCATACCTTGAACCACAAATTTTGTGGAGAAAACATACTTTTTATATGAAAGGGAACAGTTCAAATTTAGGACAATAACCACTTGGAGACCTAAAGAATCTAGATACAATGAAATTCTACAATTAACCTTAAAATCTGCCTTGGTAGAACTGTAGATTATTTGGTCTTATGTCTCAATCAACCATGAACAAGAAATACAGTGCATTGAACAAAAGAATAGCAGATTTCAAAGCAATAAATTGGATTCTTAGTGTATCTGTAATAGGAAATTTAATCCTGTAATTCCTCTGTGTCACTAAGTTGACTCTAGGTCATGGTAAATGATCGCCAAAAAATTCTTAATCTGTTCAAAACCCATATCAGATAAGATGGATGTACCTGTCTTGTTTGACAAGTGTGTGTTATTTAGAAACACATTTTACTTAACTGTAAACATCATAATAGCTGATAATAGCATCATAATTCACTGATAGTTTGGAAGCACTATTAAATTTGTGAAAAGCACTCTGAGACAGATTTTAAAATTTGTTTCAATTTGTACACCCTTCAGAATTTCATCTGGAACAGGAGAAAGAGCTTGATTTACTGTATTGTGGGAACAGAACACCTAGTCATCCAAGTAGACTAAAACCTGCAATGACAAAACAGGGAAACTACTTTTAAAAAAAGTAATTTCAAGGAAACTGTTGAGGATGTGAAGTTTAAAATACATGCAGTCAAAAACTACATTTTATATAACATAGCTGTGAAATTATATTGAGTTTGGATGGGACACATTTAAGGGTTAACACTGTTCAGCACTGTGGCTCTGAAGTCAATCAAGTATGAATTTGTATGTCTCATGGTGAAGGATAAGTGCGATGTGATGTGACGGTTTTTCTGCCTTTCTTCTTGAAACAACCAGATTTATTTGAAATGGGTGAGCTCTTGTACTCAGTCTGTTCACAGTAGCTCCCTTCTTACCTTCATACTTAGCAGCCATTAACATTAACTGCAGATATGCACAGCCAAAGGAAATTAAATATCTTAATTTTCTTGTATCTGGTAGACAGCTGTACTTTAAAAGCACACCATAGAGGAGAGTGAGGAGAGAACAGCACTTCCTTTTATTTGCTGATCCCTGATGTAATAAATACAGGGTAGGGAATGAAGTATTAAAATATCCAACTACTTCTAAGGACTTTATAACTAAACTCCTGGACAGCACGTTTGAAAGGAATTAGCAAATTACTGTTCAAAACTCACTGTGGACAAATTCAAATTGCACATGGCAGCTTGGGAACATCCCAACCATACAATCAGAAGAGTTAATGTGGGCAAAGATGTTCTTTTTCCAGTCTGTGCAGATTTATGGTGAATCCATGACATTACTATTTTTTTTTTTTGTCTGAAAGTGATACAGCAGGATCATTTTCCTCAACCACCTCAGTACCCAAGAATCTAAACTTAGCTTGGTGTTATTAAGCATTGTCTGTGACAGGTTCAGACTCATAGCACCTGAGATCAGGGCTGCTGGCTCATAGAGAAAACCAGGTGAAGGAGGGAGTTGTTGATGTTAGAAAGTGTGACTGAAATGCCCACAGCTGGCTCAGACACCGTCTGTGTGTGTAGCCACTCAAACACATACTCAGTGACCAAACCCTTGATACAGCTCACAATACAATGAGTTTTCAGGACATTCTAGGACTCACTCAAGTTAGTATTTACTGCTCTGTTGTGGATGTTTTTATGTTTTACTTTGGATGCATTATCATGATTAGACTGAAGTGATCTATGATGAATGGCCACTGATCTCCCATTCTTCAGCCTGCCCAGGGCAGAAGGTGGGACAGCCCATTTTGGTGACAGTGCAGTTTTAGATTGGATTAAACTGATTATGAAACCACATCCTTACACAATGCAATGTCAGTGTAACAGGAATGTAGAAAACAATTGCATTGTCATATGAATGAGCAAATTATTTTCTTCAGTAAAAATACTATTGTTTTTATCCTAATACATGTCTTTCCATGTCCTGCAATTTGCCATTCATCATAGTGCAGCTGCAGCAATATTCCTAACATCCTAACATCCATTATACAAGGATGTATAACAAAACTTGTCTTTTACTCAAAAGACCTCACTATCTGATCAGGAAAAAATAAGCTCCAACCTCAACTAATCCTTTTCTTTCAGATCCTCATTCAGATTAATATGTGCAAATTCCCTATCAGGATCCCTAATTGCTTCTAAACTTTTCCATCTGTGGACACAATTTTATTTTATTTTTATTTGCAGTGGAGAGCTCCTCTTGGTGTATGCATTTTCAGCACATCCAAATAATAATCTTCTTCATTTTTCTTTTTCTGTATAGTTTCGAAGAATTGCCAATTTACAAGTGGTCAGTCAAACAGTACTCAGTGTGTGCTCTCTAGTAGACTGTGATAATTTTTTGCAAATTTTACTATGTGAAGATTATTCTAAAAGGGAAAGTGGGCACTGACAATTCCTCAGAGTGGTATGTGGTTATTTTTGCTTTGGACTCAAATATAGGCCAGTCCCTAGCCACAGTGGCAGATATATCATCCGAGTTACGTAATAAATTTGTCACTTATAATTCTATTTGGGAAGATTTAAAGAATTTAGGACTTTATGATTTGGGACTCAGTCAGTACATAGTGTTCTTTCTGCACTGAGGGAGGAATAAAAGGTCTTGTTTTATGACTTGGCTGGTTGTCCTGCCAGTGATAGTTTTCTCCAGTGTGCGTGCTTTTCTTTGGTAGAATTATGGATGACAAAAGAGAACCAGAAGTAGCAAATTGCCAAACGATGACTTGACTTTAAAGACCAGAACTAACCATGAATGAAGTGAAAACTCTTTCAATAAGTGTAAACATCTAATTCTTTTCTCACGTGAGTCTCAATCAGAATAACTCCTGTGAGCCTACAGTGATTCAGCTCAAAATAAAAGATGGGCAGCAGCATCATTGTCACTGTTTCCAGTATGATGCTGTATTTGATGGGACATGGTAAGTGATGTCAGAATTAAGACATTCAAAGTAACAGCAGGGGGTAATCTCAGGAACTAAATTTAAACTGAAGTACAGCCCAGACATGTCTTGTTCCATTTGAAAGATGGGATTCTTAGTGCATTTAAGCTGGCTGTGCAAAATCCAATTACTATTAAATAAATGTTTAAGGTAACAATTTTGCTGAAGCCAGTTAGAGCATCTTTGAAGCAGATCTCAGCTAACTTCTCTTGCTTTTCCTTGCTTGCACTGTATTGTCCCATATTGTGCTCTGCATAGCTTTAGAATCAGTCAGCTGACAAAAATTCCTGCTATAAACAGAAAACCTTTTTTTCACTCAGTTTCCAGAGAGTATAGTGCTTCACTGAAGCAAGGGAGACCTTCCCAAAGAACAGGGCACTGCAGAGATCAAGAGTATAATTGCTTGGCTGCTGAGCACCTGAAAGTTTCTACAGGGCTTTTGAATGCCTTGGCATAAGGTGGGGTAAAACATAGGTCATGTTTACAGGGTGTTATTATTCCTCTGTAATGATGCCAGTGTGCCTCTGCTTTCCTGTGGGAATGCTCTGTTCCAGAATAATCCTTTAAATCCTTTATTTGAAAATAGAATGCCTGCAGAAAGGAGAAGCATAACAATACTTTAGGTCTGATACGTGTTCATCTGCAGTTCTCCTGGGTCAATATAGCCATGCAGGCAAGATTTTTTCATAGTGTGGAAAACCCAGAAGGGTTTCTCTGTTCTGAATTGATATATCTGAATTTTACAAAGATTTCCTCCCCATGTTAGAGTATGTGATGTAGTAGGCAATGAGATTTTAAAAACATCCTCTCATATGCCTGATATTATTTTTAAGAAAAAAATCTCATGTACAAAGCAAAGATACACCATTACAGCTGCTGTCTTATCTCCTTTATATTTCTCAAAAATTCTTTTCGGCCTTGATGTATTTTCTGGGTATCCAGATCCAGCTGGTGAGCTTTGACTGTCCTATTCGTTCTTTGCCTTCTTTTACCTCATGTAATCACCTAATTCTCAGTGCCAGCTATTTGTAATCCATCCTTAAAAAGAAGCAAATCCTAACAGAACAAGAAGCATCTTCTAACAAATATATCCAACTTTTCATGCTGTTCACTTGCCTGCATCTGATCACCTTGTACCTGTTTCTCTGTTCACTCCTTGCTTGACACGAAAACCTTCTGAGGCAAGACTGGGTTTTATTCTGTGTGCAAAGGGGTGATTTTTCCTTGTGCTCCAACTACTGCTAACATATGCATTTGCACAATAGTAATGAAGAAAGGTTTTAATACTCCAGAGAATAAAGAAAGAAGAAAAAAATATAGTTAAAAGGAATGGTGGTAGAGATCCAGGATACAGACAGAATGAAAGTAGAAAGATGGATTTGCTGGACTTCCCAAAACTCCACAGTTATGTAACTTCATATAAATTTCAGAGGAGTGTGAATTTATGTCCATATCATTATCAGATCATTCTACTTTAATATTCACATTTAATAAAAAAAAAATGCTCCTGAAGAGTGTGTTTATCTCTGCAGAGTTCTTTCAATAAAACAAAATGAAAGGCAACAGCTAAGTCAGTATTCTGCATCTCTCAGGTCTACACAGGTCAGAAAAAGAAAAGGAAAAAAAAGGGATGGAGTAAAACTTTCTGATCTCATTTTACACTCAGACCTGATTAAGATTTTGCACAAGATGATCAGTCACAGTCATAAAATATAATACTTTTAAAAGGCATAATAAACTGTTTTATTAATTTGGTTTTTTCAAATAGCAACTCCTCACTTACTAAAAACACTCTCCTGACTGAGATTTACTAAAACTGGATTAAAATCTGAAGTAAAGCAAGCAGAAACTAAAATAAAAATATTGATTCTTGCAGTAGGTTGGAACAAAACACAGTTCCTTGAAACAGATCAAGGCTGCTATAGGGTTGTGACTTCCTCTGGCCAGGAAGAGGTGAGCAATTTTAATTTTCCTTTAGGTTAACAAAACACATTAGGCAGATCATTTAAATCAGATGAATGCATCTGTCCCAGCACTCCTTATTATCCCTTATGAAATCAGTAAAAGAAGGGAAAGAATAATGGACTGAAATTTAACATTTTCAGTATGTTTGCCAGTGTGATTCATGCCCTCTCCAAGAGGGAACTGCCACAGAAATCAGGAAGCTCTTCTGCTGATCCATCATGCTTTGGAGGCTGGAGGTAAAAATCTCTGGCCATGATCAGCAAGATTCCCAGAATCTTCACGGAGTAATTGATATGGTTTAAGAAGAAAAAAAGAGGATAAAACTAATTCCATCAGAATTCTGTCACCATTCACTAAACCAAGCAAGTAATAGCAGTCGTTCAGTCTAATTTCATTAGATTTTGGATGTGACCTTAATAAAACAGTGCTTCATGGGGCAATCACAAAGCACTTAACTAGATCTGTCTTTGGGAGGATGTTTATATTGCTTAAATACACTACTGACAGAAATACTGACCGAATTATAGCTGGCTTAAATGAAAAATTTTCTGCCTCTTATCTCCTTCCTTATGGAATCATTTTACAACCTTAAGTGAAAAACTAATCTCTGTAAGATTTTTTAAAGTTCTTGTAAATTTTAGTGACGAGTTATATCCCTGTCAAATTCCATTGAGAATTTGAAAGGTCCATTATAAATGTGAAATTCTCTGGCAAAATCAATAGTTCTCCAAATGTGTTCTCAGAGTCCAATGATATTTCAATGAAACCCTCTTGTTTCATTCTACTTAGAAATCTTTGATTACTCAATTAATGCAGCAAAACTGTTTTTCAACACCCATTGTCTCTCTCTGGTAGCTGCAACCCATGACAGAAACCACTGAGCTCCAAGGCAGGAGTAATGGCATGAAATTCCTTTGAATTCCATGAAATTCTCTCATGTTGGCTCTCCAACCACAGGCCTCAGGCAGCTTTGAGAGCCTCTACAGTCCTTAAAGCTCCTTCCACAGGAGCCAGGACCCACTCCTGACAAATCTACTTTAAGCTTTTTACATGTTCCTCTGAAATATTTCACTGGCCCTTTCAGGTCAGTTCAGGATACTAGCTTCTGAACCAGCTACTGAAATCCTTATATATTTTCTTATGGAAATTTTTTTTTTTTTTTTTTTTAATGTAACTTTGCATTGTTGCAGCTGGAGATGTCAGTAGGGAAGTAGAATTTTGCAACAGTTCTTCAGATTTCACAGATGTTGATTTGCCCAGAATTGAAACAATGAAAAACATCTGCAGGACAAGGTGTACTAGCTGAAAAGGAATATAATAGAACATAAAATATAGAAAACTCAGCTGTGTTCTACAGCATCTTGAAAAAGCAGGCAATAAAAACCTATTCTAAGAGACATAAAGAAAATGTGATTAGAAGTTATTCCATTTATTTAATTTTCATTTGGGGCGAAACACCGTTATACCTGAATGTGACTGCCTCTGCTGTGATACTTTCTATTAAAATAGTCATGGATCAACTTGATCCCTGGTATAATTATGTGGTATTAAACTGTCAAATATGCTTAGCAAACACACACAAAGACAGGAGGTCATTTGTGGTAGCAAAGCTTTAGAACATGGAGTCTTCTGCAAGTGGTTGTTGTTTTTTAAGTGATAGTTGTCACTTCAATAGCTCTTCTGTTGTCAAGACTTTTGGCTGAAGCATGTGAAGCAATTCCTCGCTGGGCTCAGTGCTGTTATTGACTGGGGGATGGAGTGAATGTGCTGTTGCTGGGAAACTGAGAGGGAGAGGCAGAAGTAAAACATGGCAGGTGGAAGCAGCATGTGGAAATGTGGAAATAGTGGTGCTCCCTTTCAGTCTGAACAAAGATGTTCTTGGTTTTTTATTAGCATGTACCTGTTGTAGCAGCCTATGCATAGGTTTAGGAAGGAGGTGCTTGGCTGTCATTGGGAAGTTATGGTGTGGTCAAAGCACAATGAGGTTTGATTTCCAAGGTAGATGCTACATTACTGTTAGCTGAATGTTAGGGGAGAAAATGTTATACATGTTTCAAGAGCAAGAGAACTATCTAAACAGTGATTTTGTATATTCTCTGCTTATTTTAGGCAAAGATGTACCCATTTAGTGGACTGTGGGGGTAGCAGAAGAACCAAAAAAATCCAAATAAACCAAAAAAGAACAGAATGACCTGGGGTGAAGTATCTCAGTTTTTAATCATAGGATTGTCAAGAAAATGCCATGACTATCATTCCAGAGAGGAGTCTGCAGATGCTACTGATGCATAAATAAAAAAATAATGTAAAGAAAAAGAAGAGGGACAGAAAGCATATTGGAAACTATTTATGTTTTCAAGAGCAGGGCATAGTCTTGGTGCATCATGTTCATCCTGATGGAGCACACATTTTTAAAAAAGAGATGGTTGGAGATAAAAATGACAAGAATTTTTACTTAGAGTATATGTGTACATGATGGCTGGTATCTTGGTGTGAACTAAATCATGTTGTCCAGAATGAAAAAAAAAAATTTAGATAAATTTACCTAAGAGACTAAAAGACCCTGAATTAGGTTGTAAGATTTATGTCCTCTGCAAGACGGACACTAAGGGAAACCTTTAACTCACATTTCTCAATGGCAGAACCCAACAAAATGACAAATAACATTTTTGGATTAGAGCCATCTGAGTTTTCCTCTCATGCCCCCAACTAATGTAGGATCTGCAGGGAGTATGTTAAACCTAGAAGTCAATAAATTTCTTACTTGATTTGGAATAAAACCGGCAGGGAACCGTAGGAAGTATGAACTTTAATTTTAGACATCCATTCCAAAGATAAAAAGCTTTTTGTCTTCCAAGGGACAAACTGACCCAGGATGTTACAGAAATCTGGTTTTTTTTTAGTACTCATATAATGGGAAATGAAAAGTTCCTTTTTTCAGTGGTGGAGATTACAGAAAAAGAGCTAAGGACCTTCACATGGGAAGGAATATGTTAGAGCAATTTAAATATAGCACAACTTCCTTCATGTGCTGTCAAGGAGGCAGGCTGTTGTTTTTTGTCTTCTGAGAATGAAGAGGTAGTAGGGGGTAATCTGGCTGCTGTAGCTCATGGCTACAGTCAGATGATCTGAGACAGTATTTATGCCAACATGTAAAAATATAGTAACATATAAGGGCTATACATTGAACCATGCAATTGGTACTGGAAATCAAAGATATGCTACTGAAACTGCTGTAAAATAGTTTTCCAAATTAATATGTGCATCAGATAACAAAGAGTGTACTTCTAGGTACAGTTTTAGGTAACATTGGAGGTATAATTGACTGTATAATAAAGCAAGGATCATAGCCTAAATAGTTTTGGGATTAAAACAAAAATGAAAGTGAGGAGAGTGCTGCCAAGAATTTAAATATGGAAAGGGAGAAATGTGCCCTGGAAACATGCTGTGTTTTATACTGCAGAGCTTTATTAGAAGGAAATATTTCATTAATCAAGTCTGGGGCAGAGAAATAGTGAAATATGCCAAAGATGACTATAATAGGTAATAACATCCAGAGAATAAGGCAAAACCCTGCCTCATGGAAACCAATGAACTTTTGCCATTGATTGAGTAGGATCAACATCTTCCAAAAGAAGTCACAAGTGAGAAATCACTATGAGAAATGTCCAGATTAAGTGCACTGAGGACATTAACATTTGGATCCCTAAACTTTTTTTAAAAAAATTAATTGTTAAACCTGACCCACTGAATATAAATTAAGAAAGGAATTGCTGTCCATCCAAAGTTGCTCAGTCCTCATTCTGCCAACCTTACTCTGAAGTAAAATCAATAGGACTCTTCAAAGGGCAAGGTACTGCTCACTATAATGCAGTGACTTGCTAAAATATATTAGAAACCATTTCTGGTTTAATTTGTGCAAAGGTTGATGACAAATAACTTTGTGAATAAAGTGTTATTTTACATACGTTTACTTGAAATCATTCTAGTTTCCAAGCTTTGCTTGTGATGTAGCGTTTCTATGATCCCTTGGCACATCACAACTCTGACTACAGTTTAGCCAGTGTAGATACTCTCATTCCAGCCTTCCATACACTAAGAATAACTGCAAAACAAGTTAATGTCCAAAATTCATGAAACCTTTTGGGGTCGTATATATTTGGAGTCATGCCCAGCATATGTATTGTAAGCTTTCAGCATGTTGGAAATGCTAATACATTTAAAATATATTCCATCAGATTCAGCCAAGACATGCCTATGAGCACAGAATGATGCAAAAGGAAGGATGTGCCAATTAAAGCTAGTAGCAAGTCACTTCAGTGTAGGCAGAGTGCTGCTTTCTTCCAGGTGAAAATCCAGCTGAATGACATATCCACAAGTCATCTGCTTGTTAGAGAGCATGGCAGGAGGAAATCTGGCTTGTGTTACACTTTATTGGCAAAATGTCTGCAGAAAGTGAATCAAAGCAGCATAGGCAAGAATTAATGGAAAACCTCTGAGTTTCCTTTGCTTTGGCTTCTGGAATAGGCCAGCCTTGAGCCATGTCAAGGGAAGCACATTAGAAAGTTTTGTGACTGGATGTAATGCTGTGGTACAACCTTTTGGTGACATCCAGCACCAAAAGAAGAAAGAAATTTGAACAAATTCTTCCAGTAGGAGCTGCAGTGCCAGGTTCATTGCTGTGTGTCCCCCCCCAAGCCCTGTGGTGCTGGACACAAACGTGGCTGGCAGATAAATGATACTTGGGAGCAGAGAGTGGGAGAGAGGCAGTAGTGCTGGAGCCTGGAGTTGCCCTAGGTAAGGAAGAACCTTAGACTCACACTTGAGTTAGGTTAGCTGGCAGGTCATGGAGGCTAAATTTTAAATTTAAGTGGGCAGGTATTAGAATTGCAGATATTTGCACTCTATTTTGGGAGTTGAAATAATTAGTATATAACTTTACCTGACTGCTTTAGTGATGGCTGTTGTCCTTTTCAGATGGAGACAGGAAACACTTGTGAAGAATATTACAGTATTCAGCTATAGGGGACCAGAAGAATCATCCCCAGAATGTAAAAAAAAAAAAAGATTAGATAAATTCCTAATCTTTTAGAGAGTATTTGTAAACAGTGGAATTCTTTTACCATGGTACATAGTCTCTTAGTCTTACATTATTCTTTTAGCAGAGGATTCCACCTGGAAGCTGTTGTAGGTAGAAAGTGAAAGAGGAAATAATACGGTCTACATTTTGCAAATGGAAAATTAAAGACTAGTTCTCAATGGCTAGATTTGCAAAGTTAGTTATTTAAAGTCCCCTGGAGTCGGATGTCCAGATGCCCATAAAAGCCTTGCCCTGAGCAACGTGCCTAAGGTCACAGGGGAAGCCTGTGGCAGAACAGGAATTTAAATCAGCTCTCCTTACTCTCTTAAAAAACATTGTATTTCCTTTGAATTAAGCCATACTTTTCCAGCTACAGATAGCTGAGCTTTTCTGGTTTTATGAAGACCCCAATTCTACAGTAAAATCCATGTCTCTCTCAGCTTTCTTTATGGTGAAAGCAAGACACTAAAGTTAACCTACTCATACCATCCAAATTTAGATTTTTAATTCAGCTGCCTGCAATAGGACCTCTGAGGCTGTACATAACCAGGGAAGTATACTGTGAACAGTTAGGTAGTGAGGATGCTCTCGATTGCTCTCTCCAGACACCATTGACTATACTGGGTGTTGATTCTACTACAGTTTATTGTTAGATAGTTGCCTAAAATTAAGAGCCATTGGAAACTGGGGAGTTCTTTCCTGTCCCTAAAGTAAAGTGAGGCAGGAGGGATAAGAGACAAAGTCCTTAAATAGGTTTTTACTCAACGTGTTTTGGAGCACCTGCCTTGTCTGCCATACTCACTATTCAAACAGAAGGGAAAAGAGTGAATAATTTTTAAGAACTAAATGTCACTTTGTGAAGTCAGTCTAAAAATCAATTAAATATAAGGGCCTCGTTTATTAAATAACTGCTCTTTTATACTATTCTTAATACTGATTAGAGAATGATTCATTTTGACGTAAATGTAATTAACATAGTTAATTAATGAATAGAAACGATGGGGAAAACCTCAGGGAACCACCGTTAATACTACAAAGGTATTTATTCTAATATATAAGTATATACCTTTGTGACAGATGGATCATTTTAGGAATTGAGGTCTATTCACCACCTTTATGTACAGTATAGTATTCTACATCATGTACTGTACTCTAATTAGGGTAGGTGATTCAGTTAAGTGATCAGTCAGATAATTTATTTATAAAGCTGTTATCCAAACTGTGAAAAACTAAGACATGAACAATTAGAGCTTTTTAAAGCTATTCCTTAAATGCTCTATTTTTCAATGAGGATTCTGTCAAGGGAATGGTATAACTTCCTCTATTTTGTCATTAAAATGGGCATTCTACACATTAGTTTTTAATAGACTGATTCTAAGCTTATTGTTGTCAATGCATTGACATCTTTGACAATTTACTTGGCCCATAATTACAGACAGTGTGAAGAACAAGGGAGGGGCCCTGAGTGCTCATTGCAGGGCAGAAGGAGGGCAGGGCACAAGCTTGTCCCTCACAATTACATGTTTACAAAACAGTTTCTAACAGGAATTACTCCAAGCAAATTCCTACACTGAAGTTTGTTTTTTAGAAATCTAAAGTTTTACTACTGAAGAGGCAGCAGAAGAAATTACACTCGATTAGAAAACTGATTTAATAACTTATATTTCTGTGGGATTAGTAGGACACAGAAAAGTAGCAACCCCCCCAAAATGATCATTCTCTGAATAAAAGAGATGTAAAGTTTTGGAGAGATATTTGTCCAAGGCAGTAGCATTGGATTGCCACTGAAAAGCCACCTCTCTTCAGAGAGAACTAATGTCCCTGTTTTAAACTGTCTGACTTTCCTCAAGTGTAAGAAATGTCCCTGCCCAGGTGGGCTGTGCTCACAGCTGGTTAGATAAAGTACCCAGTTAGCCACATGTATTGAAACCCAGTGCTCCCTGGAGGTAACTGTCACTATTATAATCACCCTGGGATCTGCCTTGGGAAATAATAAGACATGAGGAGAATAGTTAATTCTATGGAAAATGTCACGGAAGAACTGAACATCAGGCTCCAGATAAAAAGAACCCCACAAAGTAAAGGAAATGTCTGTATTCAGTGTGAACAAAATCTCCCAAACTTTTAATCCCCATGCTTCTATTTCATAATATGAATGAATTAATTTAAATTATTGATTATTGATTTAAATTATTTAAATGATCAGTTAAATAATGCTAGAATTCATAATATCAGTACCAAACTTACAGGCTGTTCCACTTTTTAGTCTTAAATATCCCCAAATATATGTTTTAATGTCTACAGTGCAAAAAAACCCCAGACAAATCAAATCAAATAAACCAGTAATGCTTGAATTATGGGTTCAAGGAACTGTCTTGTACTTCAGTGCTCCCCACAGATGAATCAGTGGGAGGGTGCAGAGGCACAACTATGTTACGGGCATATGCCAATGGCTGGAAGAGGCATTTACTGGGTCATGAAGAGCCTTTAGATGCCTCATGCCCAGATAAAACCACAATCAGCCAGCAGCAGCTGCTTCAGATATAATGATAGCAACAGACTCTCCGTGTTCTGAAGCAGCATTGTGTGCCCTGCATCAGCAGGCACATTGTTTAAGGCACCTGTTCCCTATGTTTCCTCTCTGCCCTGGGTAAATTTCCAAAAGTTTAAGACCTAATATTGCTTGGAGTTTCCCTGGGGCTTTGCTCTGCAGCTGCCCTGCTTTCTAATGGTACAATCATACTCTAAAGTGACAGGTGTGGCAAGCATAAGCAAGCAAGGAGAAATAATAAAAAGGGATCTAAAGAGCTCAGAAATATGTGCAGGAAGCAAAATGAGCTTCAAGCTGGAGAACTGCAAGTTGATATATCTGGAGGAATTGATAAATTCAGTTCTGGCCAGCTCAATAGCAGAAATGTGAAAGGAACTTAGAGACAACCAATAAAAATTATTAAAAGGCAGGACAGTGTAACTGCTGTTACACTGATCATGAGAAGCACAAACTGGGAAGTCCCAAAGCCCTTACTCAGCACTTGGAAGGTGATCATGGCCTTCCAGAATCCAGTCCTATTCTCAGCCTAATAAATGACAGAATGAAAGTTCAGATGAAAGATAATAAGGATAATAACAACAATCCAAAAGGAAAGAAATTTGGGGGATAGGACTGACCACACTAAAGTGCAGGAACCCATGGGAGACACAACGTCAAATCTGCATCAGCATCAAGACAAGATTGAAAGAAAACTGCAACATTTTAACTCTGATTTTTTATTCCATAAGTTTTTGGGTTGCTTGTGTGCTTATTACCTAGATGTGGCTTTGCTTCTAATGGCTGGAGGAGATAAAAGATGATAATTGCTCAGGTAAAAATGTGAGGGAAGTGTGGGGTTTTGAAACAGGAGGTAGAAGGTTTATTTGCACATTTGAAATGGCATATGTTTGTTTGACTTTGATTCTAAGGTATTACTTAGAAATGTGAAATGCTCAAAAGAGATTACAGTTGCACTTGATCTCAGATTAAAATTTACATCAATTAATTCCTATTTCTCATATTATAGTTAGACTATATTTTGAAATTGTTTCATAAAAATGAGCACAATAAACAATTCTATAATATGGTATATTTAATAATTCCCTATGCTTTAAAATTGTACATGGACAATAAAAAAGTTCAGCTGCTATAGCCACTGTGTAATTTAAAACAAATCTTGGTGAATTGAAAGATAATGTTTCCTGAGACTCACAAGGTATTGCACTTTGAAAATTCATTTATAGCTGATATTTTTGTATCAAGTGCATTTAATTCAGAATATTTTTTTCACTATTACTATATACTTTATTCTTGCCATTTTTTTGGTAAATTATCATTAAGAACCTCAGCAATTCAATGTGCTTTTCAACAATTCCTTTCCTAATCACAGTAATACAAAAGATACAATTGTTGTCTTGTGTGTTGTGAGCTCTTTGCATATGTCCATGATTCCACTGTACATGGCCAATGTTTTAGACACAGGCAGCTCGATATAAATCTTGCACTCCTGGAGGATGATTTTAGGTGACTAGGAAGCTGAACATCTGTTCTGTAGGTGAGCAGAATGGCAGCTAATCTCATATTGTCAGTGTGTTTATTCCCAGCCTTTTTTTTTGTTTGATGCTTGGCTGTGCCTCAGCGTGGATGATGCAAATGGCATCTTTTGAGAAGTAAGAGCACACAAGTATTTGAAACATGGGCAGGGCTGATTTAAAATCTTTTGCCACAAGTTGATCATGCCAGCTGTTGGGAAGTGCTCACCAGCAGCCATATGTTGTGAACGAGATAAGCAATTACTGTGCACCATCCAGGCTTTATACTGAACAGGGAAAGCTTGTGCTCTTAAGGAAGAACTCCTCAGGAAAAGTACTGCCCCACTCCCTGTGTCTGTAACCACCTATCAGAAAGCATTGTTGCTAATAAATACCAGCAGTAATGCTTAGTGAGAGATCACTGAGCCAAATAATAAAGTCACTGCATACCCTTAGGTTACAATTCCATGTCTCTGCAGGAATAATTTACCCCAGCAAGAACTGGATGGGGCTGTGTTTGTGTTATTGTTATTTCTGCCTCACAATTGTTGCTTTCATTGTGACTGAACCCTCAACCATTTGTTAACAATTTAGGTTTTTGTCAGAGGTGTGGCAAAGAATGTGAGTTGTTTTGGAAAAAAACAGTTGGAACAAGTTACTTTGACTGGTCTATAGAGTTAATCAAGATGACAATAAAAACAGGAGTGCAGCTCCAGCCTGTTCCTACAATAGCGAGAGATATGGCCAGAGGGCCTTGGTGGAAGTTTTCTCCATGTTATTCCTGGAAGCTGGTGAGAGCTGTGTGCCCCCAGCTGTTGTTTCCCCAGCCTGCAGCAACACAGACTTGCTGAACAGCTTTTTCCTGCTCTTTGTGGCCCCAAGCAGACACTTGCAGGTGAGAAAATATGGGGAAATAAAAATTCTATTTGCTTTTACTAAGGATTTGGGATTATAATGTGGGATGTTCTGTATTAGAGGGTATCTAGAAACCTTCCCAGTATCATAATTGTTACAATAGCTTTCAAATATGTAGAGGCTCTATGAACATTTTTTCCTGTTAATATTGCTGTAGGGACAATACAGAGACTGAAGAATCAGTACTCAGCTGAATGCCACTGCTAACAATTGCTGGTGACATTGCCTTTTTTAGTTCTTCACCCATGTTTGTGTCTCTCTTGAGCTACAGAAGTTTCTCTAGTTAATATGTAAAAGCAGATGCTCTGCTGAGTTGCCTTTAATCTGTCTCATGCAAGGCCATGCATCCTGAAGAGGATCACTCCAGTCATACAGTGCCTTCTAAGAGCTGACTGACCATAGGATATCGTTTCAGATACAAATTGCTCTCAGAAAATGTATTGAAAGTCTTATTTTTGTGTGTGTCTGAAAGAGATGTACAAAATTATCTTACATGGAATAATAAATATTGGTGTAGCCTTGCAGTCCATGAAAAAGACTATGAAACCTCATGTCTTTTTATATTCGAAAGTGGAGAATTACCCCTGCTCCAATAACTATTCTTTGCATTTAATGTAAGTCTGGGACTTGTTTAATAACAGCTCACAGAGCTGTTGAATTTTCTGTTTCGCATTCACAGCATTTCTGCCTAATTTGGAGGTAATCACCTCAGATATTCAAATGGATTTTTCATACAATCAGATCCTTTGAATGGGTATTTTTACTGTAAGGGGTTATTTTGGGGGCTACAGTCAGACAGCAAAGCCTGGACTTGTTGTGTTTTGATGAGAAGCAATTGGGTTACAAAGCAGCTTGCCATTGCCTTGAAGAGGCTGAGAACATTGCAGTGCTGGACTCTCAGGGAACGTGGCTTTTCTCCCGACACACTGAAACAGGAGCTGAGTGAAGCTGAAAGCCAATGTCCCCACGTAGGTGCTCTGCACGCCTTGAAACCAGTGCCAAAAAAAGTCCCCAGAAAGGGACACGTTCTAATGACAACGCTCTGAACCCCAGCCATGAGCAAATAATGTCCTTTTGAAATGTTATGTGCCATCCTGTGCTGCTTCATCTCATTACATTATTTTTTGAGCCTTCACATACACAGATGCAGAACAGTTCAGAATAAAATGCTAAAAAGGCTTGTATTAGGGGTAGCTCAAGAATTTTTTATATAGTTAGAGAAGAAATTCCTCTCCCACCCTTCTGAAATGTGATCATTACAATAACATACATTCCAAAAGAAAGCATCTGTATCAACACCTCTTGACATAAATGAATGGAAATACTGACTTTGCCTATTATTATCATGAAGGTTGTTAGTTCTGCTAATAAAAGGTTTCTTAAGCTCCACAGCTAGATGGGTTTCCTGTGGAATTGTCTAAACCCTTCCAATGCTAACTGTTTGCAATATTCAGAAAAGTATTTGCAGAACTGCTGTACCAGAATAAGGCCACCTTTCCCAGGAAATACAGCTCCAGTTACAGTTGTGTTGAAAAGAGGCCAAAGAGGCCAGACCAGAGCACTTATAGACACATTTCCTTGTCATACATGGAATGCTGAATTATTGCTGCCATGCAGTGCTTGGGTTTAGAATTGAATTTGCAAGGGGAAGCTGGATGCAGCAGGACCAAAGGGCATGGAGACAGACTTTTAACCACTCCAAACCTTTCTGTCCTACACGTACAGTGCACTTTAACTGCTCGTGGGTTCTTGTCTCTTTTCCAAAACCCACAGGCTGCCTCACCCTTCATCTTCCTGAATTCTTTACCATTTTCTGGCAGCCATCTGCTGTGTCTCAGTCGGAAATGTCTGCTCCTCTGTCTTAATTTAAAAAAAAAAAAAAAAAAAAAACAAACCCACAACATTTTCTTCCAGTTTTTGGAGAGCAGTGCACACCCTGGGCTGCTGCTCACTGTGAGCTGTATCTTTGTCTCCATAGCTGTAACTTTGTGCAGAGAGAAAATGGGCAAATACAAGATCAGCTTGCAGAGTAAAAAGTGGATGAGCCTCCAAAATCTTGAATCTTATATTCAAACCCAAATTGATTGCTGAACTTCCAGCTCAATTTTAATTTCCCTTGATGCCTTATTTTTAAAATAAATATGCAGGGCTTTTTTCTGTTGGTATTATCCAGCCTCCTACTGCAGCTGTTGCCAGGATGTTCCAAGCAGCCACACGGGGTGGATGTGAGAGGTCTCAGTATCTGCAGATTGGTTACAATAACAATCTCCCTTGTCCCTCAGTTCAAACAATTTAAAATGTCATGTCAGGAATGGAAAGATATTAATCACTGCACAGCTAGAGAGAGTTCCTAGGAAGAAGACTGAAACTGTGGATTCAGAAGCCTGTTGAATGAGATGAGGAGAACCTTTACCTTGGAAACTCAATTCAGTAGATGTGAGATCCTGTAGGTTCTGAGTGCAGGTCCATGGAGCTCGGCTTCTCTTCTGTTTCAAAGAAAAACACCATGTTATATGCAGGAGGATTGGCACACGAAGATTAATATATTGCTATTTTGAGATAACTGAAATGTAAAACTAAGCAAAATAGTTTTTTTTTTTTTCATTGTGACATAAGTAGCATTTTGTTTAAACAGCATTTAATGGTTATAACAGCAGGGACCAATGATTTTCTTTCATAATTAGCCCTATTATAGTGAAGACATGCACATGGTTGACCTTGAAACAAGAATCAATTTTTTTTTTTTCTTTTGTATATGTTTTCCTTTTTTCATTTCTTTAATCATTTAACATAGTGTTTGATCAATATCTAATGTGATGTAATATCTAAGAAAGGATTAAATGCAGATGTTTAATGTAAGTTGTGTGTTCTTTCACTGTTCTGATGTATCAAATTGACAAACCTTGTAAGAGTGAACAAATGTTTATCCAAGTGTGATGCAGATTCATTATGGTGATGTTAGATTATATTCTGAGGTAATGATTATACAGTCCATTGAGATGTGTTTATTCTTGATTTTTTTAGTCGACCTGTTATATGATTTTAGGCAAGTTATACCCTTACTCCCTGCCAGTCATTTTCTGTCCATGCTTATCCTGTCTTGTTTATGTAAATAGCGAGATATTTACAAAAGAGTGAGTCATTGACTGTATTTAATAGGATTTACCACAATATGTTCCGGTCTTGTTTGAATCTGCTTTGCATTAAATAATTACTTATAATCTTGGCTCTTAATCCACTGCAGTCACCAATGGCACATTTTCTTTAGGGAATCTGTACATTAATCCTCTCTTATACTGATATCGTTGTAACGATATTAAAGTTGTAAGAGGTTGAACTGCAAAATTCAAATATAGTAATTTAATGGCCTCAGAGAGCTTTAAAAATTATTTGGTTTAGTAAAAATCGGAGTAACAGGAATATCAGTTTGTGTAGTAACACTGATCACTAGTAGCTCAGGTTGTCCTTCACTTCTCGTTTCAGTCTGAGGGCAGAAGTTTTAAGAACTTGCTAGATATTGCCCACCCTTTTGTTTCCATAAGACTGAAATTCTGTTTTGAAGGTTATTTCCCTTTTGCTCTCCTCCTTGCAATATTCAGTTAAATAGAAGAGAGTATCATCTTCATGAGAAGCTTCAAGTTTTTATGATATCATAGGAATGGCTGAGCTAAAATTGCAATTAAAAACTGAAGCCAGATGGAAAACCATCAGTAAGATGGGGTAGCGTTGGAATAGGGAAATTTCTAAAGAAAGTCAGAAATTAATAAAACAACTCTTTGTCTTAAAAAATTGGATAACCTTGGAAAAAACAGCATTTTAGAAATACTTAGTCTGGTCATAAAAACATTTGCTTTTCTTCTTTCTCCATGGAACATGACAGGTATTAGTTAAAATACAAGGGCAGCTGGAGGAAGAGTACAGCAGAGTTCTTAAAGACACTAAAAAACCCAACTGTTTTCCCCTTGTTCCACAAAACAAGAATTAATCATATTTTGATACATATATATTCAGTAGCAAATAATCATTTAGAATAATCATTTAGAATGAAGGGGTGAAGAAGTCATGGAATTGGTATTTGAAACTCTCTAGGAAGAGATTCCTTTTCCATGTGGACAAAGATTTTTCTACACTTGTTTACCAATTGTGCTCCAGCTGCATTTCCCCTTTTGCTCCTGATATAACTTATTCCATCATCAGCATAATTTACAGTCAGAGCTATGTCTTGAGAGATCCTACATACATTTTAGCACTGTATATGTATAAGAGAAACCCCATGACTATCACCATGATAAATTATTGATTTAACCACTGACATGGTAAGTATGGCATTTCTATAGAGTATTTCAAGCATATTTCTAAGAGATGATATAATTCGGAAGAAATTTTGACTCTTGTTAAAATATTTAACCGGAGTAATTTTTAGAACCAAAGTAGTTGATGTCTGCTCCTTAGTTTGTGCATTTGTATTTGCATGTACACAGCCACAGGGAAGGCAGGTTTCACAAAGGGAAGGTACAGAGATGAAAACCTGATTAGTTTTAAGAATCTCCCCCAGAATCATGCACAGTGGTACACGTATATGGTACAGAACATGTACTTATTGCAAAACCTGCCAGGCACAGAATGAAATCCCTTTTATGAGGACAGCTGGAGAGTTATGCAACTTCAGGAGGATTATGCAGATGTGCATACGCTGTGAAGTTGCCTGATGGATTACGAGCCTGTGTAGGTTTGATTTAAAAAGAAAAACTACTTAATTCTTTTCTGTAGTGAATGGAATGTTTCCAGAAAGGGACAGAAGCCTGGCATCTTCAGAACTGAGAGAGTCTGATGGATGCACAGGCTTATGCTGGTGTTTTCAGTTTGACCAGCGATGAGAATTGACCAAGTTTAGGCAGGACCTGTGCTGCTCTGTACTCCCTATAATGAAAATTATGTTCTCAGTCACTACAGAACATGCCCAAAGCTCATTGTAGAGAGACTAGTTGTAAATTAGCCCAATGGAAATCCTTTTGTAATATTCCACCTAAAGAAGATGGGTGTTTTGCACAGTTTTATTAAACTGCAAAACATTAAGTAAACATGTTCTATCAAGAATTACATCAGTTGTAATTAGGATGCAGATGTAATTTTACCTACTGTTTCATTGGAAGAGTTTGATCCTGTTTGTACTCAGGCATTGCCCCAGCAGAACTGAGTGCCACAATCTTCAACATTTGCAAAGAGGATTTTGCTGGAAGCAAATATGCAAAGGGAAAGGCACAGCTATTTCTGGTGGCTGAGGGCTCTGTCCACTCAACCACAACACGCCTTCAAGCTGAAGAAAGCTGCAGGGAGTCCTGCAGGTCCATCATGCTGTTTCCAGAAATGCTTTGGAGAAATGAAAGGCCTTGCACTCATGAACACAGATCAGAAACTGGAGTTGTTTCTGCTTCTAAAGAACTCATCTTTGACATAGACAAGATACAGGGACTACTTTTGAAGTTCAACAATCCATGTACAGCAGTGCCTAAAGAAGACAGAATCCAGAAGTTATTTCAGGTGGAAAAACTTGTCAGGGAATGCAAAGCACATGCACTTTGATCATTGATTCAGTACCCCTTATGTAGTATCACATCATTATTGTGAGCATAAAAACAGATTGATAAAACACTCCACAGAAGTTGGTTAACTATTCTGAAACTCAAGCAGCCCCAAACCCCCCAAACTGCCCCATGATGCCTGAGGAAATAAATTGTAGGGTATCCCATTTAGTAGATATACTTCATGTTTTTCACCTGCTCCTGTGTTTAGGGATTCTTTGTTGTCTGAATATGAAATGCACCTTAAATAATTGCCCAAAACTGCAAGTTAGAAGCAGGGATGCTGTAAGCACAGCAGGCTGAAATGATTCAAAACCACGTTGTCAGTAGGTGATCCTGATTGTATTAACATCCATTTCACTTGAGGGTCACAGCTCTTAGTTCAGTGAATTTACTCTTGATTTATATGTCTATAAAGGACAGGAACAATCATAAGAGACTCCCTGTGATACTCTGAAATCAATACAAAGGACCAAAGAACAAGGAAGGCTGCTAACAAGCTTTCAGGTCATGGACTGAGTTCTGCAGTCTACTTGTCAGCCATTGGTTGAAAGTGGAGCAAAAGCCAGTTATAAATTTGAAAAACATAAGATATCCATTTGAAAGTGATTTTATTACATTTGTGAAATGAAGAAGGTCATTAGAAACATCAAGATTTTCCCTTCGTTGCCTTGGGGCACTGAAATGCCTAATGTGTGATTTGCACTTACTGCACCAAGCCAGCTTTCTGCAGCTTTGAATTTTCAGGTGAAAATTATTTCTTATTATGCTTTCTGAATGTGTTTCCTTAAATTTCCATTTCTGTGAGCTTGCTCTATTATTTTCACTAAATTGGACGTTCTAAATCTGCAACAACTCTTTTTGTGCAACACAGAGCAGGCTTACCCAAGTTAAAGTTCTTCATATTAGGCTAAACCCTGACATGTCATTTGAAGAGTAAGCTGAAAAACAGCCAGAAACATTTGGTTGTTTTAGTGCATGTGTTTCAATAATAGCCCTGGGCTTACTAGAGATTTTCCATGCTATTTTCCTTTGATGCTAGTGTGACACAATTTATAGTTCACTCTTAGGAGTGCCAGTTCACACTCAAGTAGGTTCTGTTAGGGGATTAAATAGAAGGCAGGGATGGAATTCAATTCCTGCATGACAAAGGTGAATAGAAATTATTCTATTCTTAGTCCTTGTCTCAAATTTTTCTTAGTGACAAATGATGCAAGTGGCTCGCTTTTAAATGTTCCTAAAGAATTCCTGCCCTCATTTCCTCATGTGAATGAGCGAAGGATTAGGTAGAGCTTCCATGTGCAGTGCCACATCATTTGGCAGGCTTGGAGACTGGAGCTAGAGGAAGTGCAAAATCCACAATTTTAACATAACTCTCTTTTTGTAAGGTAGAAAATGCCCATTCCCAAATGCTCCCCATTTCCCAACAGCCTGGGAATTGTTTTCCTTTATCCTTCAGGCACTGTGATTGTGACCTTCCCCCTGAGTTGGCAGTTCTCACTGAGTCAAATTCCATGAACCTTCTGAGCTTGTTTAACTTGAGGCTGCAGATATTCCATGTTGGATAAGATCCCAGTAATCTGCTGTGCTTTTCCTTCTGTGTTACTTCTATACTGAAACAGCAGCTACAGAAATCCTGTCATTTCTGTGACTGATGAAAACCTCTTAAAATATAGGGTCCTGGGCAGTAGTAAGTTTTCCTTACCCTAATTTGTAGGGCCTTCTCTGATGAAGTGTGGTGGAGCATATGAATTCAGTATTTCTGCCACTGCTTAAAGCTTAAACTCATCTCTGAAGATGCAATTATTTACGGTTTTCTCCTTTTCAGCTTTATGGCTCCCAGCAAGCATGATTAAGGGGGAAAAAAATAAAAAAGGCTAAGTTGCAAACGCGCGGCATCTCTCGAGGAGATGGGGTAGGCGGTGAGAAAGGAATTAGCTTAAGACTTCTGTTGTTAAAGGATAAAATTATTCAGATAAACTGTTTGTAAATGTAAAGAATAAATACTATTTGAAAAGGGTGCCTACGAATAATAGATAAGGAGTGCAGAGATGATTTTTTAAAATATTCTCCAACCTGTTGGGATTTTGGGATGGAAATCCTTATTTTTGTAGTTGTTTCACTGAACTGCTATATTGAATTTTGTACTTAGGAAGTGCACTTTCTTCACTGTCTTACTAACTCAATAGACTTCAGTCTCAGCTGGGCCTTCTAGGCATTACTTCAATACAAATATACAAATAATGATTCTGAAACTGGAAAATCTCCCAGTCTATTTTAAATGTTTTGGGGTTTTTTTACTGAAAATATAAATTACTAGGATGTCCTATTATCAAAGTTGCAGCTGTGAAGCAGGCAATAGGAAAGTAAAATTTGTTTTATTTGAAGACAGAATTGAATCTGAAGATCTTGATAAATCTTAATTTTCAAAATTTCTCTGTTTTAGGAATAATCTTGTTTTTTGGTTGTACTCAGATTTATTAATAAATATTTCAGAGGCATTTCCTACTAGTTACTAGGAATATTTCTGCTGTGTTTCTTAATATGTACTCTTTATGTGCATCTTTACTCACTAAAACAATGCTTAAACTGAACAAATGACCGATTAATATCAGCAGTGGGTGAATCAGTGAGAATGAGTGGTGTGGTTTTTCTGGAGACTGAAGAAATCTTCATGGCTGAAATGCTTCTGAAATGATTTCTTTCTAGCAGAAAAACTTGTAAGTATGGTTGGTTGAAACTGCTCCATCGAAATTGTTTCTCAACAGTAAGTTAGTATGTTGACTACAAGCATGTTTTTTGTCCAGAAATGTTTTATCTGGAAGATGTTGACCCTTCTCTTTTAAAAAAAGTCATGGTGCACAAAGCCAATATATTTCGGCCAAAATTGCTACATGTTTTACAAGGAAAATTATATATGGTTAGATTTGCACAGGGAAAAAAATCCCAAATCCTTGTTTGGGGCCTGAATTTCTTTTATAAGTAAAGCTGACAGGGAAAGTGATAGATCTGAGGGCCATCAAACTTTATTATATTTCCCGAATCTTGCACAAATCTGAACTTAGTGACTTCTCCCAGTTTATGGCATAATAAGATGTTAAATAAGGCCTGTCTGTCTGTTAGATTGGATGCATGTTGATAGGCAAGATAGGAATGCTTTCTTGTCACTGCCTGTATACTCAATGTTTTTGAGATTTCTAACCTAGGAGAGTTATTTTGGCATCAGGTTGACATGAACAATATGAAGGAGTAGAACAGTATTGAGAAAGTGTTTGGTACACTCAGTGACTCTATTCTCTCCCCTCAAAATAGGTGTCTCTTACACTGGAAAGGAACTGGTTAGTAGCAAATGAGAATTTTTCAAGAGGGAAATCAAATGTCCCAGTACTAATTAGTTGAAATTAGGATCATTCAAATATTTATATAGAGGAGGCAAGTATTCCGGGAACATGCTGGGATAAATCACATGGCTGGAATATTAATAGTGAGGCAATAAACCTGAGCAGAAAAAATCAAGGTGAAAACATAGGGGAGGGATAGCACTATTTATCAAAAGACAATTACACTGGCTGGTAAATACAGATGGTTAGTGGAAGAAGTGGTAACAATGAAATTTTGCATTTTTTCTGTCAGCATAATAGGAGAGTTAAGATAGGACATCTGCCATAGGCCACAAAATCAGGACGAAGTGACTGAACCAAATACTGAAGGTGCTGAAGGAAACACAGATCCATCCCTGCAGTTCTGTTACTTCCTTCCCTGGATCTGAGTGCAGACTTGTGTGTGTGGACAGTTCAGGTGCAAGGCTGTGGTCAGGCAGGAGCTCTGGGCCAGCACAGAAGGAATTTGAACATGTGTCATCAATGAGCACAGACCTGAGAAGGCACCCACAGCTGGTCCCAGTGTGAGCAGCATCTTACAGGTTAAACTCTTGGCCTGAGGGAATTACAGGCAGCATGACCTTTTTACTGTCCCAGGCTGCAGCTGTCCCAGCAGTGACACACGGCTGGGAAGAAGGCAGGCTGCTCTGTTCTGTCTTGGAAGAATGGACTCTTGAATCTTCGACAGCTCAGGTGAGAGCTAAGTCCCACCATCCAATAGTGACAGGCTTCAAATTGTAAAACTGCCCAAGTTTTTCTAAGTAAAGACCCTGGAATTCTGGGGTGTGTCCAATGCTGCTCCTGGCTCAGCAGAATCACCAAGTCTCCTGAGGAGCCTGGGAACACTGAGCATGCCTGGGAAGGGCTTAGGAGCTGGCTCAGAAATCTCAGGATGAACAGGCAGAGGGGATGCCCTGCTTTTATTCCTTCAGTCAGTAGTTTTCTGTTGAAGGCAGGATTTTATTAGTTAAATATGTAAATATCTTTTGTAATATTCTCTGATTGATTTCTTACTCCAAGAATCTAAGGGACTGGCTTGGGTTACTGCTTTAATTTGGTTCATTTTCACTTCACTTATCTTAGAATATTTCTTTGGCACTTTCTTAAAAAAGAAGTGGAAATGAAATTATTAGTAAGAGCTGAATAATTTGATAATTTATTAATAGTTCCACTGGTCTATTTTTTGTGCGATGGATTGTTTTGTTACCCTGCTAAAGTAAAAGGGGGGGAAGGTAGGATGGTTCCAATTTTAATTACTGCTCTTTAGCTTACACTGCTTCAAAATCAGCATTAAATACATGATTTCTTTCCTAGGTAGTACATCATAGTGCCACATAATGGCAAAAGGGTTTGAACAATATGAAGCCTGGAAATGTCAAGTGTGAAGGAAATGAACTGGCAGACGTTTAATTTTTCTTCCTTTTTATTAAACTTTATAACGTTACATAGCCACAAAGTGTGCATGGCAGTCAAGGGTGAGAGCAAAGACAACCGTCTGCCTGAGAAACACAGGCAAGACGTAGTCCTTGTGCAGATAGGTACCATCCTCCCCATCAGGAAGTCAGAAATGAGAATTCCCCTTTTGGGGAACCACTCACCTGAGAGCTTAGACTGCTTTGAGCCATAAGCAGACTCAAAGGTATCTGCTTATGTGTTGGTGTGCCCTTTGCAGAAGACACAGTGCTGCAGTTCAACATCTCCCCTCACAGCCCCACTAATAAAAGGAAAAGAGAGATTTTTCCCTTGAAAACAGCAAGAGATCTTAGAAAATCGAGATACAGTAGATTTCTCATTGCAATGTGCAGTTATATGTGTTTAAAATACCTTCAGAGCAGTATTGGTGATTAAGCTTAGGATCTATTCATTTTCCTAAGCAAAATTAAATGTTGTGAGAACATCTCCAAGGGAAGTCTGGCTGCAGTTTATGCAGATGTACCCTAGATGGAACAGGAACAGACAGCACAAACTTGGTGTGGACTAGAAAATCTGCAAATCCAATAAATACTCCACAGTCTGCACTGAGCCCCGTGTCAGTTCAGTTACAGGGCTGTTCCTACCTCTGCCGGCTTGTTTAAAACTAATTCAGGTATATCAGCTGCTGGAACACCTTTTTTTCAGTCTGGGCATTCATTCAGGACACACAGAGCATCATTTTCTCCTTTCTGTATGCCTGTATCCAGTGAAGGCAAGCATCTGTGTGACTGTAGTCACGGCTGGCAGCAGCACAGCCATACTCTCAGATCCAACTGTCCAAACACAGTTGCAGTATCTAGTCCTCTCCTTTTATTACAGTGAAATAAATATGGTGTGACTTCATTCACATCAATTTATTTAGAGGGTTATGTAATTAACACAGCAGGCTATGCATTCCACACTGACTTTTTTCTAGTTGATTCTAAAATGTACAGAAGCATCATTCTGGAGACAGCCGTGTCAATGCCTCACTAAGGAAACCCAGGCCACAATCTCATCTATCTGTGACAAGAATCACAGTTTAGGAAATGGAGAAATAGTTTTGAGGAGGATATTTCTCTGAATTTCACTGCTACAGTGGTGTAATGGTAGGGATGTATGGACTCTTCTTGAATTTCACTCCTCCAGGCTCTGTGGTGGTTGGCATGCTTTGAACCACCTCCTCAGGGTCAAACGTGCATCCATTTTTTCTGTGGAAGGATAACGGGCCCATTGCTGTGCCATGTGGCACATCCTCACTAAGAATCTATTGCAGAAAATCTTGGCTCTGCTGAAGTCAATGGCAAAACTCTCACTGAGTGTAGGGATCAGGATTTATTCCAGCGAGTGCCGAGGAAGCACAGTTTTTACCAGCTGCAGATCTGGCTCCATTGTTTGACACTGGTTCTCAGTTTGGTTTTGTTTAAAATTTTAAAGGAGGTTGTAAAACAGTCCCCCCAAGCCCAAGGTAGCAACATGTGCACATAGAACTTGGTTTCTGTACAGAAATAAACGGCATGAAGGCAGTTACTGATTCTCTTTGTTTATATCATTACTCTGCAGTACAGCTGTTATCCATATTAAAGCATATTTTCTAACCTCCAGTATTTTTAAGAGTAAAAATCCATCTTAATTAGTAGAACTAACGACTGGGTTGTTTTGTATTTGTACAATCTACTCCATCTCTCTTTTCTTTTCTTTTTTTTTTTTTTTTTTTTTGACAAATCATATACAAATAAGAACTTTGATTTCAAATATAGAGGGCCAACCCCTCTCCCTTTCAAGTTTATGTGCAGAAGTTATTTCAATTTGAGCAGGATGGGATGGATGAAACACAAAAAAGCCACATCATCAGCTTAAAATACAAGTCCAATAAAATTGAAGTTGGAACTTTACCAGCTGTGTACTGATGAAAGCATATGAGATTTTAAGTAAGAGAAGCTGCTCAATATGGACCCAAACCCAAACCAAAACAAAAAAAAATTGAGCCAACATAAAACCAAACCAAAAGGGAGAACTGGGAGAAGCCTGGTGCAGACAGCAATTCCAAATAGAGGTCATTTGAAAAGATAAGAAAAGGAATGTTTGAATGCAATGTACAAGTTCATCTACCTCATCATTCAGAATAAGTTTTCTCTTTTTATCTTTAACCAAAAAAATGGGAAAACCAAACTAGAACATCAAACCAAGCAAGCAGAAATCATATACTGCCATAACTGATCATGGCTGGGGTCCATAAAACCTCACCATGGGCAGGGAGCAGGACTGGCTTGCTGTTATTTCTCTTCTGTACCCTTCATTTGTATCGTAATATAGGGGTGGAAGGTAATAGCTGGACCCTTAGTTATAATGGAGCAAGAATAGTCAAGGATACCCAGGAAAATTCCTTGGCAGAAGACCAGCTTCCTGCAGGAAGCCGTTGCCTGCAGCTTTCCAGAGAGGTCTAACACATGCAGATACAGTGAGAACCATCCTGGGGTAGGTAGGGCTGTGGGCTGGCAGGGCCAGCGGGAGCACAAGAGGGGCTAATAGGGTTTGGCAAGGTTAAAGAGTAAAGTGGTGAAAACAGCAGATGATCCCACTAATGTACAAGCTGAGTAAATATATACATTATTTGAAGGGAATAAGCAGTATGGCATTAATCCTGGCCATATGGAAACAAATATAACTTGTGTTTTTTACCATAAAGGCCACTCTTGATTATTTAATTATTTAAAAATCCTTCTTCTACATTGTATTTATAGTATTCCTAAAGACTTTCAGGGGCTGTCTCTCCAATTGCAGATATTTAATATAAGATTGTAGGAAGCAATTTCAGTCTTATTAGCAAATAGTCCAAATAATTTTTCCTGTGAAATGGCTGCTTAGAGTAATTTATTGGATCAGATGAACATCTCTGATCTGCCTCTGCTGGTGGCACTTTTTCCATTTGGGTCCCCGCTGTCAACTGGAAACCAAGACTGCAGCACAACTCTGTGCCGAGGTGCCTTACTGAAGTTTGTCAGCCTCGCCTGTCTCCGGTCGTTTCCATACGGATGCACAGGCGGGACGGCGCAGCCCGCGGGTCTCTGTAGCGGGACGCTTCCCCAGCGCCCGGGGGGCTCCCGAGCCCGCCGCGGGGCGTTTCTTTCCGCGCTCTGCCAATTCCCGTCCCCGCCGGCGGGTCCGTCCCGGAGCGGGGCGCGGCGCGGGGCGGGCGCTGCCGGCCGGGGCTGCCCGGAGCGCGGCGGG